>CM073946.1:19755861-20955861 GCA_037179545.1 Sesamia inferens
CGATATACGCGGTATAAAAGACATGGCGAAAAGCTTCGTCCGAATCGTAGTGGTGTTAACAACGTAAGGGTGGAAACACACGACGGGTCGTCCGATGATGGAACGGAGATAAGAGATGATTTTCTTTTAATTGGGATATGACTGCCTTAATATGAAGATAAAAAAATCATTTTAACTACAGAAAAACTGTGAACGTTGTCTGTACAGTAATGTACTACATAGAAAAATAAAAAACTGGCGCGAACGTCGCGCTGTGTACCGCCGAAACGTGTTTCCCCGCAATTTTTAAATCTGTTATATCTTTGAAAATATTCATTTAAATCATATGCTGTATAGGGCGATATAGATCTATATTAAATTAACAATTTATTTAAGGTATTAACTTAGATGAGGATTAATGCAGCTGCGTTGATTAAAATCGCTTCGAAAATCAGCCGGTATTTTTCGTAAAAAGTAAATGACAAAAAAATTGCTATTGTGGGATATCAATAAGAGATAGACATACACCATTGCTGACTTTTTTGTAGACATTTTTCATGTGTACAATATTTAGTACATTATTTTGATAAATCTCGTAGGGTTCAGCCTGCGTTTAATAGCAAACGCGAAAAAAAAATTATTATTTACTACATCACATTAGAAATCTCAAATATCTCTGAATTACTTCATCTTCACTACCTATGTTCACAAATAAAATTGATTTTGATTTTCACTTTTCACGTCGATATTTCTTTACTTACAATAGGCCTAGTATGAGTTTTCATTACGAAACTCATTCGACGATATCGAGCGCGTTTGACTCAGCGATTGGCCCGCTTCAAGGTCGTAAGAACTCTCAACCAATGAGAGCGCCAAACGCGCTCGATATTTACGATCGAGTTTCGTATTGAAAACTCATACTAGGCCTACAGAATGGATGTCATTGACAGCCTCCGTGGCGCAGCGGTAGCGAACGCGGCCGCTGCGTAAGGAGGCGCGGGTTCGATCCCCGCGCAGTGCAAATATTTGTATGCATGAATATGAATATTTGCACTGGTCTGGTCGTGCCTCGGAAAGCACGTTAAGCCGTTGGTCCCGGTTGCCATACGAACATCTAGTGGCAGTCGTTACGGGTTGTTGGAGCCCTCAAAATTCCAACAATTGGTCTAGCAATGCAATGCTTCGATATCGCCTTCGGGTTGTGGAGGTCAGACGGCAGTCGCTTCACGGAAAATGTCGAAGTTTAGCCAAAATCAGCAGTTAGACTGGTAAAGCAGACCTCAGACTCCAGAGCTTGAAAAAAGCTTCGGATGCGACTGGGATTAAAGCTGAGATGATGATGATGATTAGAAATCTCAAAAATAATAGTATTTCTCCACAATTTTATGGATATTATTATACACATAAACCTTCCTATTTAATCACTCTATCTATTAAAACCAAGCGATTCGTCGTGATCCGGCATGATGTCTGGTGAAGCCGTACGGAGGACGGGTCTGAGCAGTTGTGTTGCGATGTGTGCCGAGTACGATGCGCCTAATGTTGTTGTGTTGGGAGTTTGGTCGTGGAGGGTCTTCAGATCAATCTCCCTTTGGCTCAGCATCGTTGGTCGTGTTATTGGGTTTAACATTGCATCACCTCGCTCAACTGCCGTCTTCCTTCCTATTCGCTTAGTTTTTCTGAGTGAATAGGCTCTTAATAAACTAGCGCGCTTTACCATCAACGATCGTAACACTGCTTAGGCTTACCATCAGGCGGGATTGCGGTCAAACACTAGTTTATAATTATTAAAAAAAAAAAAGAGAAAGTGACTTTGTTTTAGTTAATATGTAGTATTGAAGACAACGCTGAAAGGAGGATGATATTTTTTTTATAAAGCAACCGTTATCTATGACGGCGATTAGAACAGCTGCATGTTAGTGGTATCGCACGAGACTCACAAGTCGTTAGTCATAAGTTCGAACCTCCTCAGGAACTTACTTTGTGTACGGACGACAGGAAGTCAAGCCACCCGAATCGTTCAAATATTCCCAATTAACCTTGAGTATGTTGACGAGTTAATACACTTTTTTTTTTCGCTGTGTAAATGATAATTACGCATCCCCGGGGGGTATGTGAGACTCCCCGGGAGATAACCTCCCGGTATACCCACTAAAAACCACAGCGGCACAACGACGTCGCCTTAGTGGCGGGGTCATGGGAATCCGGCAGAGCCTGAGCTACCAATCCCCCGCCGGCGATTCCCGCCTAAAAGGCGGGCCCACAGTAGTCCCTCCATAGGGAGGGGCCGGGCTGGGCAAGTCTCCTTGTGCGAGAAGACTCAGCAGCCAAGGGTTTTTTAGCGAGGTGACCTTCCTCTTGGCCCCACTCGCTTGCACGCAGGCAAGCGGGACCCCTAGCTCCTCTCAGTGAGGAGCCCGGGTTGTCCGACGGTGACCCGGAGTTCGGGTCACGTCAGCCACCTGGAGTGGTGGCTAACCCGCCGCACGTTTGACCGCAGAAGCGGTCCCCGTGTCTGGTTTTGGTCCGCGCGAAAATGAAATGTGGTCGCTCATAATGGGCCTCATACAAAGGCTCAAGGTCCCACAAAGGGCGATGGAAAGAGCTATGCTCGGAGTTTCTCAGAATCAGAAATGAGGAGATCCACAGAAGAACTAAATTCACCGACATAGCTGTTCGAGCCGCTAAAATTAAGTGGCAGTGGGTGGGGTACTTTGCTTGCAGAACCGATGGCCGATTGGGGCAGTAAGGTTCTGGAAGACGCAGTGTAGGGAGGCGCCCAATAAGGTGGACCGATGAGTTGGTAAAGGTTGCTGGAAGCCGATGGATGGGGCCAACACAAGACTGGTCATCGTGGAAAGCCTGGGCGGAGGCCTTTGTTCAGCAGTGGGCCTCTATAGCCGGAAGAAGATAAAGTCACTTCAGTTATCATGTTACGTCCCAATTATTGTATTCTTCAATTTATAATTTTAACTCAGACGTAGTGACGGCAGTGGGCAGGGCACATTGCTCGTAAAACCGATGGCCGATGGGGCAGTAAGGTTCTAGAGTGGCGGCCACGTACTGGAAGACGTAGCGTAGGGAGGCCCCCAACAAGGTGGACCGATGACCTGGTGAAGGCCGCGGGAAGCCGATGGATGCGGGCAGCACAAGACCGGTCAGCGTGGAAAGCCTTGGGGGAAGCCTTTGTCAAGTAGTGTACATCCATAGGCTGAAGAAGAAGAGAGAGACGTAGTTTAGCATTTAAGTCTACATCTTGTGTATCAAGAAACATTTTAAAAGTAAAAAAACAAAGAAAAAATACAATTGCAATATCGTATTAAAAATTAAAAGTGTAATCGGAAACAAAATCGGCAAAAGGAATCGAACTCGAATTTTGAATTTGACATTTTTATGCGTTCTTTTTTTAATTTTCAAAAAGTTGTCTTCTTTTTTTTTTCTTGAGTATTTCTATTTTGCTTTAGTTGTTTGTGGTCGATTTTTTTATAGCTGCAAACAAGACTATTGTTTTTTTTGTGAAGTGATAAGTGATGTAAGTACCTGACAGACATTTATATATATAATTGTCTATCATTAAATCAGTTTGCGTGTTTCTTAGATTAAAACTTCACGTTATAATAGGTTAATAACGTTGCATAGCCGCTACTTTATACAGATTGGACCATCGCCAAATCTCTGACGTAGACAGCTGCGCATGCGGCCGCTAACTTGTTATTAATGACACCAAGTTCTTTAGGGCTGGCAGAGGTAAGTAAATTATTGTATTCAAGATAATGGCGGCTAACTCCTTATAAGCAATTTTTCCTGGAGGTGCTTATAATATGTTCATATATATACAATATGTAAAGAAAACCCTGTGTGATCCGTGAAGGTATTGTTGGGTATCGATAACTGATTGTACTAATGCCCACAAAGCCGGACTAAACTTAAAAAAAAAAAATCCTCATAAATAAATAAATATTATTTCGCAAAAAGAGGTAACTTAATGCATGTGCAGTAAACAATCCATACGCGGGCGACGGGGCAGTGTGCGCGTCACGTGATCAAATCGCTTATAATATCGTCAGAATGGTGTTGTCACTTTTTTAAAATTACCAATTTTCGGGGAAGTTGGAATTAATTCGCGGGGAAAAAAGATTATTTTAAAATTCATTAGTATTGTTACTGTGATGATTACGTAAAATTTTATATTATATTTGGTCATGTGTTTACCTAACCTTTATTATCCTTATGGGTCGGACAGGGTTTTCTTTACATATTGTGTATTTTATACAATGTGTAAAGAAAACCCTGTCCGATCCATGTAGGTATTGGTAGGTAGGTATCGACAACTGATTCTGCTAATGCCTACAAAGCCGGGTTAAAATAAAAAAAAACCCTTATGAAATAAATATTATGTCACAAAAGCAGGTAACTCAATACATTTACGTTAGGCAATATATGCGCGGGCGAAAGGGTTCAAATAATAATACATACTGTCAAAATGGTGTTGCCAGTTTTTAAAAAAATACCGAATTTTGAGGCACTTGGAATTAATTAGCGGAAAAAAAGATGACTTCAAAATTTATTACTATTGTTACTATGATGATTATGTAAAATTTCATATTTTATTTGGTCATGTGTAACCTTTATTATCCTTATGGGTCGGACGGGGTTTTCTTTATATATTGTACATCACTCAATACGCTCAAACCTTCTCTGTGTGAGAGGAGACCTGTACCCAGCAGTGGGACGATAAAAGGTAGATGATGATTGTACATCACTTAAGGAAAACTCGAAAATATTGTTGGTAGATACATATTATCCTATGCTAGTATTTTTAATAACGTAGTCGTAATACTGCAATAGGGATATTTCCTGGGTAAAAAAAATGATTCTATTTAGTCCGTCATTCAGATTATAGAAAAATATTGGATACGTATATTTTGTTTTATCAAATCAATAAAAAATTACAAATATAAAAGGCATCAAAGATCAGGAGTGGAGACTGGTGACGTCACTGCTCGCTAAAAGTATAGCGTGCCGTGACGTCACACGAGTTTTCAACGTACTGTGACGTCTTCATTTTATGTTTATATGAAAAAAGAAAAAAATACGTGTCTAGTATTTTTTTGGAAATTTGACTGACGGACTAATTAGTTTTTTTTAGTCAACTACCCTATTTCGGTGTCTTCAAGGCTAGAGTGAATATATCACTGCTTACCATCAGGTGGCACTGCAGTCAAGCCCTAGTTTATCTATACTAATCTGTACTAATATATAAAGCTGAAGAGTTTGTTTGTTTGAACGCGCTAATCTCAGGAAGTACTGGTCCGATTTGGAAATTTCTTTTTGCGTTGGTTAGCCCATTAATTCAGGAAGGCTTTAGGCTATTTAACATCATGGTACGACCAATAGGAGTGGAGCATAACTAAATCTACGCAGTCTCTGGTGGCCGCTAATAATTGATAAAAAAAAAAAATGTTTATCTAACCAACAACATTTTCCTTGGAATAGGTATCATCATCAACATCATCAACCTTTTTATCGTCCCACTACTGGGCACAGGCATTCTCATACATAGAAGGATTCTGCGTAATCACCACGCTTACTCAATGCAGGTTGGCGATTTCAGACATAAAGTCCAGCCCCCTAATCGGCGAACGATCCCAACTAGTCGCAATCATTTGGCAAAAACGTGTTCGCCGATTAGGGGACAGGTTTCCTCAAGATATTTTCCTTCGCCGTGTAAAGGAACAGGTAATAAAAATGATATTATTTACACACCATACTATTTAGACCTTCAACGCCCAACTACAATAATTAAAGCTAAGAAAACAATTTTTGGTATTAAATAGTAATTTCTTCTCAACTTATAGACGTCCACTGCTGGGCAAAGGCCTCCCTCAAGAGTTTCCACAGTGCTTTTGTGCTGTTTTTGCTTGAATAGTACAGACGACAATCACAAGCACATCATGCTACTCTTCTTTAATCTGCCAGATTTCCTTATTAGCTTTCAACTTTATCTTTAAAACATTAAGGCTTAATGTTGATTGGGAATATCTGACAGTTCCGGGTAGCTTGACCTGCTGTCACCCGTACTCTGAGTTTTTGCTTTGCTGCTGAATTTACTTTTGTTTTTTACTTAATGTAGCTTCATGTGCTATCGTCTGTACATTTTTTTTAAACTACCCTGAGAAAGCAAACTATAGGTACTTACTTAAAATCTTTCATATTTTTATTCATACACGAAAGCTTTTAAAAGAAACTCAATAGGAATTCATGCCTAGATAATTAGATATGTCGGAGATCGTAAAAGTCCCTTTTATTTTTAATTGAAAGGAAAGTTTTTCCTTATTCGGTCTAGGAACGAGTGTGAAGATTTGTGTCATACAGAAAAAAAAACACTAAAACAAGGTGGGTTAATCCAAATGCCACTAAGAATGACTACCTTTTTGTGGTTTTATTGGATAAAAGAGGTTAAAATATTAACGATGTCTTCTCTTACTCACCAACCCTAACACCGACTGACCAAGCGCGTTACATTATAACTTTAGCTCAGACGTAGTTTAGCATTTATGTCGACATCTTGTGTATCAAGGAACATTTTAAATGTAAAACAAAAAAGAAATACAAATGCAAAATCGTGTTAAATAATTAAAAGTGTAATCGGAAACAAAATCAGCAAAAGGAATCGAACTCGAATTTTGAATTTGACATTTTTAAGTGTTCTTGTTTTTAATTAACTAAAAGTCGTGTTAATTTTTTTTCTCGAGTTTTTCTATTTTGTATTGGTTGTTTGTTTGTGGTCGAATTTTATTATAGACGCAAATAAAACTATTATTTTCTTATGAAGTGATAAGTGATGTACCTGATAGACGTATAATAATTGTCTGTCATTAAATCAGCTTGCGTGCCGTAAGGTAGGTAATCGTGGGAATTTTACTGAGTTTTTTTAGTTATACCTATCGTGATTCTGGTTTTGTTATATTTTGGTATCGTGTAACACTGGTTGCCTTTGTTTTGATAGGGAATCTTCTTTTTTTTTTACAATAAATTAAGATTTTACCACAAAGATGCCTACGGCAAAATAAAATAAGTATTTTCTTATAATCGTATGATTATTGAATGCGATAATTACTTTATTACTGGTAAAGTCAATTCCAAATTGATGTTATATCAAGTTAAACAAATACTAACCTTATTTAAATGTTAATTAAGTTGATTTTAGTTTGAATAGCACACTTGAAAAAGTTGTAATAATAATTTTTGTATTGATTGAATTCATAGCTAAGAGTATTTTTTTTAAGAGTAGGAACAGACGAATGACGCAATTTGAAAATTACATTATATTTTAATGTTTTTATCTTGGATTTTAATTTATTGTACCGTGAAGATATGTTTCTTAAGATTCTTGTTTTTTAATGTTATGTTTAAGATTTTCATTAAATAAGTACCTACAATTTTTTTTTGTTAGTTATTGAATGTCTACTCCATTCGCATTAGATTTAGACAAAAGAGGTCAAGCAACAATTTGTTTTTCGAGATAAATTTTTTTTTTGTCTATAATTTAATGGTTTCAATAGAAAATATACCTAACTATATAGGAGAGATATAAAAGATAATAATAACAAAAACAAAACATTAACACAACAATTAAGTACACAGAATATAATTTGCTCAGAATAAGCAACTGAATCGATCCAAACTTTTTTTCAATTTTTACATCATGTTATATTTTTCCCAACTATATTTAAAAAATGTTGCAGTGTGGTTACCGGGCGCAGAACACAGTTCACAGGGCCGCCGCTCCGTGCTGCAGCAGGCGCGTGCGGCGAGCAGACGTTGACCATATTTTTGTTGAGACAACCAGATATCATAACAAACTCAGAACGTTGTGATTTAACATGATACCTTTTTAAAATTTTGTACATAGATTCTTTACTTAAAAATACTGGATACGTGTTTCATATATCGTCGCCGTAGAGTGAAAACCTCGTAAGTGCAAAAATAGTAACTTTTCAGTAAGAAGAAAAAACTGCGTGCTGTAAAATTTTTGTACGGCGACTTTTGTTTTATATTTTTTTATTAATTAATATGGAGATTTAACCCGCTTTCGTACCCAAATCGGTTCAGTACTATGAGATTGCCCAAATGAAAATGAAACTACACGTTCGTTGCTAGGTATTCACACGACACTGACAGCTGCGCGTGTTAACGAGGTTCTCATTTAGTGTCATAGATATCGCTACGAGTATCGAATGAACAAATGAGTCTGATCAGGATGTGCGTAGTGAGGTTTTCTTCCCAGAAACTCAATAAAATTAATTTGAGCAAAAATGCATTCCCGAGGTTTTCACTCACAAAAAACAACTTTGTATAAAGAAACAGTTTCCCAATTAAAACAAGCTCTGTAATACCGTGACAATCCATTAATTTTAATTAATTGGATGAACCATAGAACCCTGTGGTTAATATTCAATGTGCTAGTTACCTTCATAATGAACAATAAAATCCACACTCTGCAGTGGGTTGAGTGGTTTGAGCTCAAATTAACATTCAATATATTACTTCAATTAAAGACTCAACCGATGATTCATATTGAAAACCCATTTCCTACTTCCTAGTACGTAGTGTTTTCACTTATTCACTACACGTGGAATAAAAAAGAGGGACAATCGCGCTTAAATAATTCAACCAAAATATTGCATCGCAACCAAACCAGAGCTTTAGTTATGCTTCGTATCGCAATAACTTTTTGACAGTAATGGCGCTAAATAAAACAGTAGAAGTTCAACTCTTGTTCGTCTCTAATCCAGTTAAAGTTATGATTTAGTTTCGATCACATTTCGTATCGCGCTAAAGTTTTAACTGTGGTTGAAGTAAAATTAATGTAAGTAGGTATGAGTGATACATTTCAACAGATATAATAATTAAAACTAAATCAATTATAAGTAAATCGTTTAGACGTAAGTTTGACATGGAATAGAAAAAGTTAGCTTTGTTTCAACTTTTTCATTTGACAACGATTACGTTCCAATTGCGATCCAGATTGGTTAAACCGTTAGCGCGATACGAAACATAACAATAGTTGAATTTAATTGGATTAAATTTACTTATAATTTAATTAGTTTTAATTATTATATCTGACGAAATGTATCACTCATACTTACATTGATTTTATTTATTTATTTATAAAAACTTTTACCTCCAACTACCCTTACAGATCTACGATCCAAAACGATAGCGGGGCCTAACATACTAATCCTTAATCTAAATCTTATACAGTATGTTAAGAAAACCCTGTCCGACCCGTGAAGGTATCGATAACTGATTCTACTAATGGATACAAAACCTGGCTAAACCTAAAAAAAATACCCCCTAAAAAAATAAATATTATTTCGCAAAAAGAGGTAACTTAATAAATGTGCGTTAAAACACCTTCCGCGGGCGGCGGGCGGCAGGGCACGCGGCACGTGGCCAATAATGCATGCATGTGGCAGTGTTGTCACTTTTTTTAAAATTACCAAATTTCGGGGAAGTTGGAATAAATTCGCGGAAAAAAAGATTATTTCAAAATTCATTTGTATTGGTACTATGATAATTACGTAAAATTTTATATTATATTTGGTCATGTGTTTACCTAACTTTTATTATCCTTATGGGTCGGACAGGCTTTTCTTAACATACTGTATACAATTGTACACTTTTACTTCAATCAAAACTTTAGCGCGATACGAAATGTGATCGAAACTAAACCATAACAAGAACCACAACAAGAGCTGAACTTCTACTGTTTTATTTAGCGCGATTGCCCCCCTGATATCTATCAGTGTTATTATGGAAAACTGTCAAAATTCAAAATTAGTTTTCAAGATAAGACTTTTTGTAGATGAAATTCGCCTTAAAAATAAATAATAAAGCCAATTCCCTAGTTCATAAACTAAAAGTAATTTAAGGTGATTGCATCGTTTTCTTTCTATTGCATTATGAAAATGACAGAAGATAAATATTTGTTTAGTCCTGTCAAATTTTGACAGTTTAGACGTGATTAAGAACATGGCCATTAAAATTACGTCAATGTACGTCAAGACCTGACTAATTTGCCAGAACTTAATTATGTAATATTTATTTTTCGTAAATTTCTTAATAAAATAGAAAGTAAAAAGATACCTTGAACTTGAATTCAGTTTAGTTTGTGAGAACTGGGGAATCAAAGCCTATATAAAATGAGAAAAAAGAACATATTATACAACATGTATAAACACCCCAATTAGAATATTATGTTCTAATCATAATACATACACTGAATTTTTAATTTTAAGATGTATCATCATCATCAACCTTTTTATCGTCCCACTGCTGGACACAGGTCTCTTCTCATACAGAGAAGGATTGAGCGCTCTATGCGGGTTGGCGATTTCAGATGGTTTCCTCAAAACATGTATATGCATTGTTATTTATTTAATTAGTTATACAAATTCTTGGAGAACAAAGACCTTAACGTTGTTGGAATAAGATTTTTTTTTCTTTATTTTGTATTGAATGATTAAATTTGTATGAATACAAGTAAAACTGCGATTTTAAAAGTCTGTACAAACAACAGGGGTAATATAACAATAATTTCCGTAGTTTTAATTATTTTTGGGATAAAAAATACCCATATTAAAAATGATACAAACCGATTCAGTAAACGATTCTGAACAAACTATTTTCAGGAAGCGCGTTAATTAATTTTAATGTTGTATAATTCTCTATTCAGTTGTTATTTGACTTTAGTAAGTTGTCAAATCATTTAATTTCTAATAAATTTAAAAAGTTAAAAAAAATGTACATGTATATAAAACAGGAATGGAAATAACTAGAGGGCATCAAAAAACTCATCCGCATCGCTGTCAACAGGAAACGTGCCCAAAAGGCTGGCAGCATTGCCACGTTGTATGGCGTTGCTGATTCATTGGCCAAAAATAGCCCAGCCCTCTGGTCACGTGAAGAGTCGATTAGACGTTTGGTGATATCCCGGAATAACAGATGTGCACTCGGACCCCATGGCCCTAGTGTTTCAACCCCAAACGGCTCGAACATATAGGTTCCAATAAGTTTCCAGTTTTCCGCACTTGCAGCAGCCGCTGCAGCACAACTCACCGTATTTGGAAGATTGGATGGCGCAAGGGTGTCGACACACGTTGCATCCCATACCAAAGGCCTACCTACCTTCCAAGGCATTACAGTCATTCCGTCTGGTCTCTTCCCATCGTCGCGTGTTAAGGCCATGAGGTTCTAAAACAGTTGGCACGCCGGCGGTGACAAGAGCACGGCGGATAATATCATTAATGCTGGCGTGCCGTGCTATCCGACCTGCGCTTTTACTGCAGGATAAGCCATGGTGTCCGAAGCAGTCAACACCTTCACCGCATTGGCAGCCATGCGGAGCCACACAAGGGGCGCCCAGACGCAGACAAGTAGCGAAATATTATTTAATAATTATTAAATAATATTATTATTTAATATTATCTAATGCATTATTATTATACTTTAGTAAGTTTGATTTGCCAAGATGCCATATTAACAGGAAAACTTGCTACAAAAATATGTAACGTACTAAAGCTCAATCGATATAATGAATTAGTTATATTATGCAAAAACGTCTTAAAAAACTGTGGAAGCTGGTTGTTATTGATCGAAAATAAACCAGTTAATTGTCAAACCCGTTGGCGGTTTGTTGCCGAATATATTAATAACGACTGGACCAAATCTAGTCATATTTAAAAAAAATCTTGTAATATAGGATATGATAATGAATTATTTAGCGAACGCAGAAACCAACCAATGAATACATTCATAATTTTATATTAATTTTTTAAACAACATGTAACATGTATATACAATATGTAACAAAAACCCTGTTGTTCCTTCAACCTACGTTTTAAGAATCAGCATACGGACGTAATAAAGCAAGTAATTTATAAAAATTGTTCAACAAAAATAATTAAAATAAATGTTAATTATTAATATTTATAATCTGTAACTGATTTCTTAGCTCTGCAATTCTGCATGAAGAAACTAGACATAAGTAGAACGTTCCCGCCAATTTATTTAACTTATAAAATCAGATATTCTAAAAAAAATCGAATTTGTCGGTTTTAATAGGTATTTGATTGTGACCCCTCGACTAGACAATGATTACTGTTTTCTAATTATGACTTCATTAATGATGTGCTTGTAGGTAAAATTATATGTCCCTGAAAGGAACAACAGGGTTTTTGTTACATAGTGTATATACTAAAGGCATGGCATCTTTATTTGATATCAAACGATATTGGAAGGATTTTTTAATACTTATGTTAGGAGGTTATGAGAAAAATACCGCCTGTGATAGGCTGCTACCATTTTTTTTTATATAAATTATAAACTAATGCTTGACCGCAATCCCGCCTGATAATAAGCAGTGATGCAATCGTTGATGGTGAAGCGGTAATTTATTAAGAGCCTAAATCACTCTAGCCTTTAGAACACTTAAATAGTAGTCAGATGAAAACACATCAGACTCATAATTATAACAATAGGGTAGTTGACTAAAAAAAACTAATTAGTCCGTCAGCCAGATTTTCATAAAATACTAGACACGTATTTTTTCTTTATTCATATAAACAAAAAATGAAGACGACATCGAAACAGTGCGTTGAAAACTCGTGTGACGTCGCTGCACGCTACACTTTTTAGCGCGCAGTGACGTCACCAGCCGCCACTCCTGATCTTTGATGCCTTTTATATTTGTCAATTTTTATTGATTTTCATAAAACAAAATATACGTGTCCAATATTTTCGTATAATCTGACTGAATGACGGACTAAATAGAATAATTTTTTTTTACCCACTATTTATTCTGTGGTAAAATGTCGAATAATAAAAAAAAAAAAACTTTTATCCTATTCAGAGCGCTTACATTCCATATTATATATTCAAATATCCGACATTTATTATAAAACATAAAAATGTGTCTCAAAATTCAAAAGAACTTTATCCTGCGCCTGCGCATACCAATGTTTCTCGTTTCGACTTTGTCCTTCCTCATACATTTCGACCTTCACCTTTTACGGCGACTTTCGACGAATTTCTTTTTGGCTTGTCCGCCCAGTTATAACTGCAATTATATTAACATTACAACAAGTTAAAACAAGTTTCAACAAGTTACTGCTCCTATAGGGCGCCATAAAGGCAAATAATATTTTGTTTAGGGAACCCAACTGTTTAATGATTATACTTGAGGATTTCTAAATACAGTGGAGTGTCTAGTCCGGATACGGATGTCGGATACCCCCTTTTTGACGATGGGAATCGTCAAAAGTCCTCCTTTTTCTTTCTAGAGCACAGGCGTAGAGTAGCCAGCCTTTCGGTGTTCTATAGGATACATTCTGGGGAGTGTGCGAGGGAATTGCACGATTTAATTCCCCCATCTCCGTTCCACCATCGGACGACCCGTCGTACGGCGAGTTTCCACCCTTATGTTGTTAACACCTCTACGATCCGGACGAAGCGTTTCGCCTCGTCCTTTATACCGTGTACATCGAGGGACTGGAACAATCTGCCGGCGGCGGTGTTTCCGTCGGACTACAATTTAAGTGTCTTCAAGGCTAGAGTGAATAGGCTCTTAATAAACTAGTGCGCTTTACCATCAACGATTGCGTCACTGTTTACCATCAGGCGGGATTGCGGTCAAGCGCTGGTTTATATTTCAATAAAAAAAATATGCTAAGAAAGGGACAGAAGATAAATATTAGTTTAGTCCTGTCAAATTTTTAGACGCCATGTTTTTAATCACGTCTAAACTGTCTATAGAATATCTTAATTTGACAGGAGTCAACTAATACTGTATATTTTGCCCTTTTATAATTAAATAGAAAGAGATGCACTGGACTATATTGATTTTTTTTTGTAATTTTTGACATTTTAATTATTTTGACATTTAAATAATTAATAATAAGTAGTTCCTCATTTCCGTCTGTTGTTTTAAATTGAAACAATAATTATGCATAATTTTAAAACATATTCTTGGGTTAAAATGTTGTTGTTATCATGACCCTTATGAACACCATGTTTTTGTACACCTACTGGCACAACACAGCGCGCTGTCATGTATAGGACCTATACCTATTTACCTTATCATCATTATCAGCGTTAATCCCAGTCGCATCCGTAGCTTTTCAGCTTTGGAGTCTGGGGACCGTTTTACCAGTCCAACTGCTGATTTTGGCTAAACTTCGATATTTCCGTGAAGCGACTGCCGTCTGATCTCCACAACCCGAAGGCGATATCTAAGCATTGCAGTTAGACCAATTATTAGACTTTCGAGGGCTCCGACAACCCGTAACGACTGCCACTAGATGTTCGTATGGCAACCGGGATCAATGGCTTAACGTGCTTTCCGAGCCACGACCAGACCAGCGCAAATATTCATATTTATGCATACATGCACTGTGAGGGGATCGAACCCGCGCCTCCTTGCGCAACGGCTGCGTTCGCTACCGCTACGCCACGGAGGCTGTCAATCCTATTTCAATCAAACCTATTTACTTGTGTTGACTAATAAAATGTTTTAATTACAACATTAAATCAGTGCACGTGCACGAGTGGGGTGTCATAAATAAGCTGCGCTTCTCCGCCGAAAAAACTCAGGCGATGGTTGTCACGCGCAAGCTTAAATATGACACTCCGGTCGTGCAGATGGGTGGCGTTGACATCTCGATGGTGACCGAGATCAAGATCCTCGGAGTCATCGTCGACAGTAAGTTGACCTTCAACAAGCATATTTCATATGCTTGTTGCAAGGCAACTAACCTTTATAGGAAACTGTCGGCGATGGCTCGGGTGGATTGGGGCTTGTGTCCGGAGATCATCAGGACGATATACACCGCGGTGGTCGAACCCACCATCCTGTACGGCGCGAGCTCCTGGGCGAAAGCCGCCGAGAAGATCTCTGTGCAAAGAACCTTTGCTACCGTCCAAAGGGGCTTTGCACAGAAGATCGCCAAGTCACATCGTACGGTGTCGCTCAATGCAGCGCTCACGCTGTCGGGTCTCCTCCCGCTCGATCTTCGAGTGTTGGAGGTCGCCCGGCTGTTTGAGTGCAAACGGGGACGTCCGATTGCTGAGCTGGAATCCCGCGAACTGGAGGAGCGTAGGGCCTTTACGGAGGCCCCTCACCCCGCCAGTGAGCCAGATGTTGATTATCAGTGTCTGGAGAATATGCTCCCCGAAACTGTGGCTCAGCTACAGCTCCCCGCTCATCTGATTTACAAAGACGGTAGTAAATCGGATGAGGGGGTCGGGGCGGCATATTCTTACTGGCGGGATGGGTCCGAGATTCGGACCAAGCGAATGAGGTTGGAGCCGATGTGTACCGTCTTTCAGGCGGAGCTGCTCGCGATAGCCAGGGCTACTGACCTGGTTGTCCTGAGAGGCTTCGACTGCGCGGCGGTGCTCAGCGACTCTCGATCCTCGCTCGACTTGATCCGAAACCCGGAAACGCACCACCCCCTTGCTACCCATATTCGTAAGAATATAAGGGAGCAAGAGGGGAGTGGTAAAGTCCTCCGGTTCTTTTGGGTAAAAGCTCATGTCGGGATCCCCGGCAATGAGCGCGCCGACGAATTGGCTAGGCAGGCGGCGGCCCAGTCCAGGGTCGCCCCAGCGTATGACAGTTGTCCAGTCTCTTACGTCAAGAGACGTTTGAGAGAGGGCACAGTAGCTGTCTGGAACGGGAGGTACACCGGCGGGGCCACGGCTGGGGTCACGCGGATGTTCTTCCCCGATGTGGTGCGCGCGCGCAAGGTCCTGAAGTGCCTCGACAGGACGTCTATCTGGGCGCAAATTTTGACTGGTCACGGCGGCTTCGCCGCGTACCTGCACAAGTTTAAATTGAAAGATAGTCCAGCCTGTGTGTGTGACACACAGGCATCTGAAACGGTTCAGCACCTATTATTTGAATGCCCGAGGCACAACCGCGACAGGTACGACCTGGAAGTAAGTACTGGCATAGAATTAACAGAAAGATCCATAGCCGACCTTATGGCGGACAAGCACTCCAGGCCGTACCTGGAGCGGTTTTGCCTCAAGGTTGCAAAAGTGGCCATTGAAAGGAACCGGACGAGGGCAGCACAGCCAAGCGCTGTGCCGTCGGCAAGAATAGGTTAAGAAATGCCATTGTAGTATAGTGAGATAGAGTTAAGTAGTATATAAGAAAAATTGTAAATATGATATGAAAAGAAAAGAAAGATGACAAAAGAAATAACAAAAGAAAATAGACTTGGGAAAGGAATACCCCAAAAAAAAAAAAAAAAAAAAAAGAAAAGACAAGGCAGAAGCCGCAAAAAATATAGCGGAAAAAAAGATAAAAGATATACATTGACACTGGCAAAAAAAGAATTCTTGCCACGCAAGAAGAGAAAGACGGCACAGATTTAAAAAAAAAAAAAAAAAAAAAAACATTAAATCAGTTCAGTTTGTGAACAAGTAATTTGGGGCCATTGTCCTGCAATATACAACATTATTTTTTGTTTATGTAAAACTCGAAATATGTGTCCAGTATTTTTAAGTAGCAATCTATGTACAAAATTTCAAAAGATATCATGAAAAACCATTAAGTTATGAGCTTGTTATTCTACTTGGTTGTCCCAACAAAAATATGGTCAAAGCTCTCCTTGGCCGGGCGAGAGCGTGGTGCGTTGACCTGTGGCGTCAGATGTTGCGCGCGCGAGTTCTATGATTAATTGTAAATATGCGTGCGCGCTCGGTATCCACACTGCAACAATTTCTAAATGTATTTGGAAAAAAAATAACATGGAGTAAAAATTATTGGAATTGATTCAGTTGCTTATTCTGATTGAGGTTTCGTATAAATAAAAAATAACGTGGTATTTATCGGATTACCGGGAGTTCACTGTGTTATGAAAGTGACAATTCATTGATAAGATTTTTAGAACATAGGAGGTGATGAACTTGCATGACAACTATGCCAGTTAAGTAAACAATGATTTAAGAAAAGTGGCAATAATTTCGATTGTCTTGTTCACAAACTAAACTAAATTTAAGGTCAGTGAAGCTTTTTCTAGGACAGAACATAAAATGTTAGTTTAGACCTGTCAAATTAGTCCGCTCCTGACGTCAATTGACGTATTTTTAGTCGCCATGTTTATAATCGCGTCTAAACTCTAACTTCTAATGTTGTACAAAGCACAGGTCCGTTCGTGTGTGGAGTACTGCAGCCACATTTGGGCTGGTGCTGCTAAGTGTCACCTGGCCACTTTGGATTCAGTGGAGAGGCGTGCGAAGAGGCTGATTGGTGACCCTGATTTAACTCGAGTTGGTCTCCAAAGCCTAGAGCACAGGCGTAGAGTAGCCAGCCTTTCGGTGTTCTATAGGATACATTCTGGGGAGTGTGCGAGGGAATTGCACGATTTAATTCCCCCATCTCCGTTCCACCATCGGACGACCCGTCGTACGGCGAGTTTCCACCCTTATGTTGTTAACACTTCTACGATCCGGACGAAGCGTTTCGCCTCGTCCTTTATACCGCGTACATTGAGGGACTGGAACAATCTGCCGGCGGCGGTGTTTCCGTCGGACTACAATTTGAGTGTCTTCAAGGCTAGAGTGAATAGGCTCTTAATAAACTAGTGCGCTTTACCATCAACGATTGCGTCACTGCTTACCATCAGGCGGGATTGCGGTCAAGCGCTGGTTTATATTTTAATAAAAAAAAAAACTGTCTATGGAGTATCTTAGTTAATTTGACAGGATTAAACTAAAATGTTATCTTCTATCCTTTTTTTAACGAAATGGAAAGAAAAAGATGCATTTAACTTAAAAGTAGTTTAATATGAACAAGACATTCGCCACCAATGACATTAATATTTATAATCTGCATCGGACATCCTGTAAGTCAATGATAACAGACAGCGCTTTACATACCAACGCTCGGCCGGGCGGCATATGTCGACAACATTTTGCCGGCGAGCTAGGTTGGCAGCTTCAGTCATTGCAAGTCGTAAAACTTTGCCGGCGGCATGTTGGCTTTCGTCCATAACACCGGCCACCGGCAAAAGTTACCACCACCAGACAAAGCCTTGCCGCCAAGCGATTTGTCGTGTTCCGGCATGATGTCTGGCGAAGCCGCACGGAGGACGGGTCTGAGCAGTTGTGTTGAGATGTGTGCTGGTTTTGATGCGCCAAATGTTGTTATGTCGGGAGTTTCGTCGTGGATGGTCTCCATCAATCTCCCTCTGGCGCAGAATCGTTGTTCGTGTTGTTGTAACATTGCATCACGTCGCTCAACTGCCGTCTCCCTTCCTATTCACTAAGTTTTTTTTTGTGAATAGGTTCTTAATAAACTAGCGCGCTTTACCATCAACGATCGCATCACTGCTTACCATCAGGCGGGATTGCGGTCAAGCGCTGGTTTATAATTATTAAAAAAAAAAAACGTGTGTGCTTATGACCACACGACTGAAGTGAAACTTCTTTCGCACCATCTGTATGTATATATATATATATATACATATACATATATATATATATATATATATATATATATATATATGTGTACAATATATACATGTATACACATATACATATATTAATTTTCTATAAATATTTAAATTTATTTCATGCTTTCATTTATAAATTAATATTTTTGCATAGACCTCCAATTTAAAAAAAAAAAGTGGATTCCCTCGGGGCCAAAAGGTTGGGCTCTTCCTCCTGAATCAGGGGACCCCAAACTCGGGTAGTCCACGACCTCTGGTTCCCGAGATAATCCACGGGAGGTGAGGTAACTAAAGGGGGTCGGGGGGGATAGGTTTCGTGGGGTTGCGGGGAGGGAGAGGGGAGGGGGAGAGGGGGCAGTAGGGGGTGGGGGGGTGGGGGTGGGGGGGGGGGGGGTAGATTTCGTGGGGTTGCGAGGGGTAGGGGGGAGGGGGAGGGGGGAAGGGGAGAGGTTGGAGTGGATTCCCTCGGGGCCAAAAGGTCGGGCTCCTCCTCCTGATTCAGGGGACCCCAAACTCGGGTAGTCCACGATCTCTGGTTCCCGAGATAATCCTCGGGGGGGTGAGGTAATCAATGAGGGGGGTCGGGGGGTGCCCGCAGCGTCATGTTCTCGAAGAAATTCATAGTTCTTAATCAATCAAGGTACATAGCTTAATAATTGAGCTTATGAGGCTCGAAAGCAATTTGTACTTTGTGTTCAATTATCGTATTGTAACGATATCTTCTTCTATACTTTCAATTATATCAGAAATGTTCAGCAAAAATATATAAAACCATATAAAAGCCAGAACAGAACGAAATTTATAAATTATTTGTGCTCTTAGGTAATCAATTGTTAACAAATCTTAAAAAGATCCAAAAAATATATATTGCCTTCGGCGAGATGCGAACTCACAACTTCATACTCGACTCAATTGTTAACAAATCTTAAAAAGATCCAAAAAATATATATTGCCTTCGACGAGATGCGAACTCACAACTTCATACTCGACATGTCATACAATATTTACATGAGCCAACTCCTTGGTTGTAGTACAGACGAAATAGGACTATACTTTGCTTCCGTTCGCCTTGCCCGATCATTTTTCGTAACATTTTTCGTAACGCTTTCGCCAGTTTACTTCCCAAGTCAAGCGTGCCTAAAGAAGTTTCACTTAAAAAAAAAAAGTGGATTCCCTCGGGGCCAAAAGGTCGGGCTCTTCCCCCTGAATCAGGGGACCCCAAACTCGGGTAGTCCACGACCTCTGGTTCCCGAGATAATCCACGGGGGGGTGAGGTAACTAAAGGGGGTCGGGGGGGGATAGGTTTCGTGGGGTTGCGTGGGAGGGAGGGGGGAGGGGGAGAGGGGCAGTGGATTCCCTCAGGGCCAATAGGTCGGGCTCCTCCTCCTGATTCAGGGGACCCCAAACTCGGGTAGTCCACGACCTCTGGTTCCCGAGATAATCCACGGGGGGGTGATGTAACTAAAAGGGGCGGGGGGGGGTAGATTTCGTGGGGTTGTGGGGGGTAGGGGGAGGGGGAGGGGGGAAGGGGAGAGGGTGGAGTGGATTCCCTCGGGGCCAAAAGGTCGGGCTCCTCCTCCTGATTCAGGGGACCCCAAACTCGGGTAGTCCACGACCTCTGGTTCCTGAGGTAATCCTCGGGGGGGTGAGGTAATCAATGAGGGGGGTCGGGGGGTGTTCGCAGCGTCATGTTCTCGAAGAAATTCATATTTCTTAATCAATCAAGGTACATAGCTTAATAATTGAGCTTATGAGGCTCGAAAGCAATTTGTACTTTGTGTCCAATTATCGTATTGTGACGATATCTTCTTCTATACTTTCAATTATATCAGAAATGTTCAGCAAAAATATATAAAACCATATAAAAGCCAGAACAGAACGAAATTTATAAATTATTTGTGCTCTTAGGTAATCAATTGTTAACAAATCTTAAAAAGATCCAAAAAATATATATTGCCTTCGGCGAGATGCGAACTCACAACTTCATACTCGACTCAATTGTTAACAAATCTTAAAAAGATCCAAAAAATATATATTGCCTTCGGCGAGATGCGAACTCACAACTTCATACTCGACATGTCATGCAATATTTACATGAGCCAACTCCTTGGTTGTAGTACAGACGAAATAGGACTATACTTTGCTTCCGTTCGCCTTATCCGATCATTTTTCGTAACATTTTTCGTAACGCTTTCGCCAGTTTACTCCCCAAGTCAAGCGTGCCTAAAGAAGTTTCACTTTAAAAACTTTTTTGGCAGTAAAATACTAGCATGTCACTACAGCTGAAATATCGCCGGGCAACTGAGCGCTTGCGTAAGCTAGCCGCCGACATGGCGAGCAACAGGCGCGGGCCAAGGTTGCCGACATGCTTCTTTCAACATACGGTTGTGTCGGCGGCTTGTGCGGGCTTTGGTGTATAGTGCGCTGTAGACTGACCTTTCAGTTAAATTAATTTTTTACATTGATTTGAATCTTACAATCATTATTCGCCTTGCTTTATCCTAATTTATTTTATGAGGACGACGCTAGGCCGGGCGCTCATTACCGGGATCTGCATGGCTAAGGAATTTAGGTGAAAAAGCATTATACGCTTTATCTTCATGACAATAAAGTAGAAATTTCGATTATATATGATCATCATCATCACTTCAGCCGAAAGACGTCCACTGCTAGACATAGGCCTCCTCCAAGGTTCTCCACGACGAAGAATAGGGTATTTCACTAAAAAAAACTAATTAGTCCGTCAGTCAGATGTCCAAAAAATACTAGACACGTATTTTTCTTTTTTCATATAAACAAAAAATGAAGACTACACAGTGCGTTAAAAACTCGTGTGACGTCACTGCACGCTACACTTTTTAGCGAGGAGTGACGTCACCAGCCACCACTCCTGATCTTATTGTGCCTTTTATATTTGTTAATTTTTATTGATTTGATAAAACAAAATATACGTATCCAATATTTTTCTATAATCTGAATGACGGACTAAATAGAATCAATTTTTTTTTACCCAAGAAACATCCCTATTGCAATACTTATGTGGCAATGGGCCGGGCATATTGCTCTTAGGACCGATGCCCGATGGGGCCGACGGTTTCTCGAGTAGCAACCAAATACCGGAAGACGCAGCGTGGGTAGGCTGCCGGCAAGGTGGACCGACGACCTGGTGAAGGTCGCGGGAAACCGCTGGATGCGGGAGGCGCAGGACCGGTCGTCGTGGAGAACCTTGGGGGATGCCTATGTCCAGAAGTGGACGTCTTTCAGCTGAAATGATGATGATGAAATCGCTTCTACGTCTACTTCAAAAGTAATTTTCAAGGATCTTTTTTAAAACGGTTTAAAACGTCTTCCAATCGATTCCAATCATTTTTAACCGACTTCAAAAAGGAGGAGGTTACTCAATTCGACCGTATATATGCTTTTTTAAAATGTTTGTTCGCGGATAACTTCGTCGTTTATGAACCGATTTTGATAATTCTTTTTCTGCTGGAAAGAAAGAAGACATTCCCAAGATGGCCCCATGATAAGGACATCAGGGTTTGATGGTGAAAGACCAGAGAAATCAAGGGAAACTTTCAAAAATTAGCGTCAGCATCCAGTCTTAACCGGAACTAAAAGTGTAAAATAAAATCTTATTTACAAAAAAAAAAAAAAAAAAACAACCGACTTCCAAAAAACAATACAAATTTCGGACGGCGGTGTCAAAAACTAATATACAAAAACCAAAGACACCGACTTCCGAAATTAGTTATTTTTCACTTTGTACTGTTTTTTGGAAGACGGTTGTTTTTTTATACTATGTTATATTGTTTCCCAAATACATTTACAAATTGTTGAGCTGTGGTTACCGAGCGCGCACGGTAGATCATAGTATTACGCACGCCGGCGGAACAGCTAACGCCAGAGGTCAACGCCCCACGCACCGTACCGTATTTTTGTTGGGACAGCCAGTAGGATAACAAGCTCATAACTTTGTGGTTTTTCTCGATATCTTTTTGAAAATTTGTACAAAGATTATTTACTTAAAAATACTGGAGACGTATTTCGGGTTTTGCATTAACAAAAAATAATGTTTTATATCGAAGGAATATGAAACCAAAACAATGATAAATGGTTTGAGTTTTATTTTAACTTTTATCGTCGCTGAGAAGCGTTTGTGGTCAGATTTTAAATGTTTTTAATTGCGGTCTTCAGATATTATACCCACGTAACTGTAGGTGTATCAATTAAATTCAGAAAATAAACCTATTAAATAGTCGCTAACCTTACATTAAATATAGATTAGGTGGTGAATAGCTAATCTTTACTTCTATATCTCCTTATAAAATAGATAGCTGCCACTTATAAAATTATGATAGTCATTTCTGTCGTTGATGAACGGATACAGAATTCACAGTGTTTAAAAAAAGTGTCGGCGCGGCCTTTGAACGTTGCAAGTGTGCCGCCGTGCGAGTTTGTTATAGGTATGACGTTGATCCCTGATGTGAACTCTATTAAATCAACTGATAAGATAGTTTTTCGAGTTTTGTTTTAATTGCGCTGTTTTGTTTAATTAGCGAATTAATTAATTTTTACCTTAAAATCTTATTGGGTTATAAAGGTATAGCAATTATGACCGGTCTAAACTGAAAAAAAAACTACATATATATATTTTTTTATCATGAAAAAGCCGAAGAAAAATTCCACTATTGCATAAGTCAGTGTCCGTTACACAAAGCGTCCATTTCATTGCTTATTCCCCCTACGTTGTGTAAAACAGCTACGTTTTGTAAAATAGCTACGTTATGTAAAACAGCTTTATCATGTAGTGACAGGATATATGACGCATGGTGGAACGTTGGCCATTGACTGCGGAGAGGTGCCGCGTATGCACAAGATATCTGAGCTGACCGTGAACCTCCGCCTTTGGAGAATGCCTTTGCTTCGGTTCGGCCTTTTATTTAAATTTAGTGGAATTCTACTTAAAATGTTTGCGGTTTTGCGGTTGTCAGAAGGATCGAGGCATTTATTATATATAGTAAGGGACCAAAATGGTAGTGTTTACTTAAAACATTTGAATGTCATCGAACCTATAGAAACTTTAATTATGCGTTCATCATCATCATAATCATAAACAAACAAACTCTTCAGCTTTATATATTAGTATAGAAGAACTAGTGCTTGACCGTGATCCCGTCTGATGGCAAGCAGTGATGCAATCGCTGATGGTAAAGCGCGCTAGTTTATTTAGAGCCTATTCACTGTATAGCCTTACTTAAACTGTAGTCAGATGACCAGAGAATTAAATATTTTGTGACCCTGTTTATTTCATTGCTTTTTTACCTTTTTCTTAGGAACACTTTAAACGTTCTTCCTAGTTCTAACATGTCTAAAAAAACTAACTAATTTCGGAAGTCGGTGTCAAAAACTAATGTCCAAAAACCAAAGACACCGACTTCCGAAATTAGTTATTTTTCACTTATAGTGTTTTTTGGAAGTCGGTTGTTTTTTTTGTAAAAAAAAGTTAATAAGACAGCGGTGTGCCTGATTGGTGGGAGCTTATCAACCCCTGGGTCCGGTGGCCCCCGACACAGGAATCCCACCACTCGCTCCCCGACACAGTTTTAATCTGATTCTCTTATTCACAAACTAAACAAAATTTAAGGTAAGAGCATCTTTTTCTTTTTATTTAATTAAGAGAAGGACAGAGGGTAAGCGGTAATTTATTCCTGTCAATATAATCGGCACATGAAGTAAATTCACGCATGTATTGTCTACACGTTTTTAATAACATGGAGACTAAACAGTCTTTGGAGTAACTTAGTATGACGCATGGCTTAATTCCCCCGTCTCCGTACCATCATCGGACGCCCCGTCGTACAGCGAATCAAAATCAAAACTCATTTATTCAAATTAGGCTGAGAATTAGCACTTTTTGAACGTCAATATTACATAAGACAGTCCCCCAAAACGCCCACCCATCGACACTTCCTAGTGCTTTCGCTGGGAAGAAGAAGTGGCGGAAGAAACTCCCCAGCAGCACAGCTGTCTGTTCATTTAAAAAAAACATGACTTTATACAATACTACGTATAGTGACGAACACAAGAAAATACAACAACAATGAAATTATTTACCATGTGCCTGCTACCACGCCAAAATACCAGCAAAGCAAAACAATATATACATATATAAACAATATATACATTTTTAAACCTTTGTTATCTTAAGCTGGAATGTTATATTGCTTGTTTTTAATTTTTGTTTTATTCTTGTAGTGTCTGTTTTTTTTTTTAATTTTTATAAGCTAGGTAGCTGTGTTGTGTTGTCCACACTATATCTGTACAGTCTGTTTTTTATAAGTGATGACTTATAATTGGCTGTCAATCTTACATACATATTTTTTATTCTGTTTGTTTTAGCTGTAAGTTGTCCATGGTTAATAAATAAATAATAAATAAATAAATAAATATATTTAAATGAAAATTTATTAACTAAAAACTTATTACTTAAATAAAAGCCCCAGGCATAAAGGGCGTGACAGCTTACATATTTATGTAATGTAAAAAAGTAAATTATATGAACTCATATAACGTATCAGTAAGCTAATTCTGGAGAAAGAACACAAACATTGTCCTGAGTTAATCTTATCATTTAAATAATCATTCACGGAATAATGGGGAATCCCCATCACCACTACGATTCGGACGAAGCGTTTTGCGTCGTCCATTTATCATCATCTCAGCGTTAATCCCAGTCGCATCCAAAGCTTTTTCAGCTTTGAAGTCTGAGGTCTGCTTTTACCAGTCAAACTGCAGAGTTTGGCTAAACTTCGACATTTTCCTTGAAGCGACTGCTGTCTTACCTTCACAACCCGAAGGCGATATCGAAGCATTGCAGTTAGACCAATTGTTGAAATTTTGAGGGCCCCAATAGCCCGTAACGACTGCCATTAAATGTACGTATGGCAACCGGGACCAACGGCTTAACGTGCTTTCCGAGGCACGACCAGACCAGTGCAAATATTCATATTCATGCATACAAATATTTACCGCTACGCCATGGAGGCTGTCCATAATATCGCTTAAATCGAAGGACTGGAACAATTTTCCAATGGCGGTGTTTCCGTCTGACTACAATTTAAGTGTCTTGAAGGCTAGAGTGAATAGGTTCTTTACCATCGACGGTTGCATCACTGCTTACCATTAGGCGGGATTGCTGTCACAATATATCTAGTATGCATATATATGTATATTATGTGTATGATTTTTATATCAACAACACGTTGACCACAACGCGATGATTAACTCTTTCATGAACGACTGTGCGAGTTATTTTTAAAGGAAAACGAGGTAAGTTTAATAATAATGAAGAATAAAAAAACCCGACTGCAAATATAGTATACCTAAATGCAGAGTAAAAAAAAAGTCTTACCGAGGGCCATAATAGTAAGTCCCCTCTTTAATGAGTGGCTAGAGTCCTCACCGGACACGCCTGTTTCGGGAGATTTCTGCTCCGAACAAGGCGGGAGGAAAAGCCAGAGTGTCACCACTGTGGAGATTTTTTTGAGGACATGGTGGAGCATACGATGGAGGTCTGCCCGGTTTGATCAATTCTTTTTTTTTTTAACGACTGCCATTAGATGTTCGTATGGCAACCGGGACCAACGGCTTAACGTGCTTTCGGAAGCACGACCAGACCAGTGCAAATATTCATATTCATGCATACAAATAGGGCTTCTTTGGCAGTCAGTTTATACACTAATGTAACAATAAATAATAAAACGTATCTATTCTTACTATATTATAGAACTAATTACCTATAGAGTATTACGTTACCTTATATGCGCTGGTCAGACTCGCATTTGACTGGTTATACCTACAACGTAATTTTTTATTCATGCGAAATCCGAAACACGTGTCCAGCATTTTTAAGTAAATAATCTAAGTATGTACAAAATTTCCAAAAAGATATTATGAAAACCAAAAAGTTATGAGCTTGTTACCTTACGTGGTTGTCCCAACAAAAATATGGTCAACGCAACGTTCGCCCGCTCGCCCTAGCAGCGGCGCGACGCGAGGGCTCTGTCTCACTGTGCGCCTAGTACTACGATCTACCGTCAACTGTTGTGCGGTCAAATCAAATCAAATCAAAGCATTTATTTCAAATGAACCAGTTACAGGCACTTTTGAATTGACAGAAGGTCGGTCAGTCAGTAAGGTGAAGCTAGTCGCCTATTCCAAAGAGTAGGTACCTATGGAGAAGAAACACTCTTTTAAATTATCAAGCTATTGATACAAACATTTGATTACATCATTAATTTTGAAATCAATCGTGTGAGAACGATGCAGAAATATATTGTAGGTACGCTAAGAGCGTCCATTATGGAAAACACACAAAAATAAAAATAAATAAATAACAACAATTCAGAAATCAATAAAAAAAGACTAACCCAACAAATAGATGCTTTACAGCAAGTACATTGTGCTTACACGTTTGCCATGCAATTATACAATATTAAGAAATTGAATCTACACAATGCAAAGATAGTTTTGTCCAAGGTTCAGCAGCTTCAACAGTGTTCCCGAATACTAAGTTTAGCTCCTGTGTAGCTGTAACAGTGCCGAACACCCCTGTCAGCGATGCAATTCCGTTACGTATAATATGCTTGGCTACATACAATATATACTGGCTTTGAGTAAAAAAAAAAAACATAAACAATTACAAATTAAAACTACAAGAGGAAAAATCAAAGAACAATCAGTGTATAGAAATCGGACGCAGCTCAAGCCCAAGCCTTTTTGTCCTCAATATAATCCTTAACACTATAAAATGCTTTCTGACACAACTTACGTTTAATGAAGGATTGGAATTTATTCAGGCTCTTGAACTACCTCTGGAATCCATTGTAAAAATGTATACATAAACGGTCGGTGTATACATAAACGCACCAATGTGTCGATTCTGAACCAACTTAACATAAAAACCCGTTTGTCGACCATATGCCAGAAACGTATTTTGTCCTATTTCGGTCACACAATGCGCAGAGGCGATGAATGTCTTGAAAAATTGATTGTCGTTGGGAACACCGAAGGCAAACGATCGCGCGGTCGTTCACCAACCAGATGGACCGATCAAGTCAAAGACACATCGTCTTCTAAATTCTACGCAGTGGTGAGAGACGCGCTGGATCGAAACCGATGGAGGCAGATCATCCATTCGAAATGCTGCCCCAATGCTGATCACGATCCTCAGATATGAGGGACCGACTGCAGAGAGAGAGAAACGGTCGGTAACCATACTGCAACAATTTCTAAATGTTTTTGGGAAAAAGTATAACATGGTGTAAAAATTATCAGAATTGATTCAGTTGCTTATTCTGAAGAAATTATATTCAGGTTTCATTTACAGTAAAAATGTTTAGGTACAACACATGCGCATCAGGATCAAATACATATTAAACTTAAAACATCAACAATATTGGACTTTGAACTTAAACATTAACTACTTACGGTACATAATTATCTGCAGTTTTTCTAATGTATATTCTAAAAATAACTTATTTTTCTTGTTGTTGTGAACAATAAATACATAATAAGTCATTTATATTCTGATCATAGAACATAATATTATAACATGTATGACTTACAGCCAGTTTCTTCATCAAAAGTAATAGCTAAAGTAACGTCCTAAAGTAAAAGTAAACGGTCAAATCGTTTCTTCACAATTTTAACTGTTAGTTTAACTGTAACTTTTGCCTTTAACTTTTGCTGCTCATTGAGTGGCAGTAAAAGCTAAAGTCACTGTTAGTTTGACGTAGTTGTAGTTTGGTGTTTCAGTTTAATTTAATTTTAAAATGTTATCACAAACTTCGTCCAGTGAAAGTTTAAGTTCATCAGACGATGAACTTATCGTCAGTTATTTAACGCGTAGACGTAAAAAGTTTAATATTTGCAAAGATCATTTCTTATGGGACGACGCTGATTTTCTGTTTCGATACAGAATTTCAAAGGAAACAGTTACATACCTCAGCCTATTATTACAAGATAAATTGACGCCATCCAGTGTAAAGTAAGTTTATTTTCAGTTTGTACAAAACTACCAATAGGTACTTTTCTAATCAACTAATGTTCCTACCTACCTATTTTAGGAACGTTGCTGTCTATTTAATAAACAACAGAAAACCTCTCCTTGGAAGTGTCAAAAAAAGTTTTTATTTAAATTCAATAAAAACATTCGGCGTTCGTTTATAATGAATAAAGTGACATTTGATTTATGGCGTTCCTTGACGGAGGATGTTACGTGTTGTCATAAATAAAAAAAACTCCCCACGTTTTTTTGGGGTAAATACGACGTTTGTCTTGTGGTAACCCTATTGACTTTTAGTTTAGCTGTTACTTTGACGAAGAAACACATTTGCTTCAAAATCAGTAATAGTCAAGTAAAAGTTAATACTTTTACTGTTAGTTTTAGTTGTTGATGAAGAAACTGGCTGTTAATAATGGAATGGAAAATGTGTGTGGAAATAGTAGATTGTTACTTTAGGGCGATTCGTCGTGTTCCGGCATGATGTCTGGTGAAGCCGTACGGAGGACGGGTCTGAGCAGTTTTGTTGAGATGTGTGCCGGGTACGTTGTGCCAAATGTTGTTGTGTCAGGAGTTTGGTCGTTATGGGTCTCCAGATCAGCCTCCCTCTGGGTTGCATCACCTCGCTCAACTGCCGTCTTCCTTCCTATTGAGTTAGTTTTTTGAGTGAAATGGGCTTATTAAACTAGCGTGCTTTACCACTGCTTACCATCAGGCGGGATTACGATCCAGCACAAGATTATAATTATTAAAAAAAAAAGTCCGCGTAGGAGTAGATTCTTTTCATCATCATCATCATTTCAGCCGAAAGACGTCCACTGCTGGACATAGGCCTCCCCCAAGGTTCTCCACGACGCCGGTCGTCGTGGAGAACCTTGGGGGAGGCGCCACCCGCATCCAGCGGTTTCCCGCGACCTTCACCAGGTCGTCGGTCCACCTTGTCGGGGGCCTACCCACGCTACGTCTTCCGGTGCGTGGTCGCCACTCGAGAACCCGTCGGCCCCATCGGGCATCGGTCCTACGGGCAATGTGTCCAGCCCATTGCCACTTCAGTGTTGCAATTCTTCGGGATTCTTTTACCCGTGTTAAATACTCTACTTTTCGTGTCGAATATTATGGAAAATAAAACTAGTTGTTTGTTTTAATAGGTTAGTATCCAAGAGCTGTAAGGTATCAATCGCAGTTCGAGATCTACAATATGTAAAGAAAACCCTGTCCGACCCGTGAAGGTGTTGTTAGGTATCGATAACTGATTCTACTAATGGATACAAAGCCGGGCTAGCGGCTAGCCGGCCGACACAGTGCCTTGAAAACTCGTGTGACTTCACTGCACGCTACACTTTTTAACGACCAGTGACGTCACCAGCCACCTCTTAAATTTAAAAATATAAAAGGCATCAAAGATCAGGATCTTTGATGCCTTTTATATTTTTAAATTTTTATTGTTTTGATAAAACAAAAAATACGTGTCTAGTATTTTTTGGAAATTTGACTGACCGACTAATTAGTTTTTTTTAGTCAGATTACCCTATTATGATGGTTAGTTGTACTTAAGCGAACTTATGGAAAGAACGAAGAGTTTTTTTTTTTAAATTACTTACCGCCCTAGGACTTTTCTAGCTACATAGTAATCCTAGAGCGGTAAACTAATTAGTCACCTACAAGCCCTATTTGTGGTCGTGGTGGCCTAGTGGTTAAAACACCAGCCTCTCAAGTATGAGTGTGCGGGTTCGATTCCACGTCAGGCAAGTACGAATGTAACTTTTCTAAGTTATATGTATGTACTTTCTAAGTATATCTTGGACACCAATGACTGATTAAAAGGTGAAGGAAAACATCTTGAGGAATCCTGGATTTAAAGTCTGAAATTGCCAAGCCGCATTGAGCATGCGTGGTGATTGCGCTCAATCCTTCTGTGTATGCGAGGAGACCTGTGCCCGGCATAAAGGTTGATGCTGATTGTTTACGCTAGTTCGTCGGCCAAGTCCGATTGTTAGTTAGTCGAGTTTGATCGACGGCGCGACCCGTAGGGATGAGCGTAATTTAGTATTGTCTGTGGTGACCGGTGCCGCACTATTGTTAGACAGAACGTGTTAGGACCCCGCGACGTACGCGGGCCGTTGCTTGAAATCTTGAAGAATAATCTCTCGCACGCGTGGCGTGTTTCGGGCGAGTGAATTTCGGGAAAATACCACCGGCGCGTATTGTATGGTTTGTCGCGATTGTTGCCCGGGTGTTGAAGTATTTACTTGAACTATAAAACGTTACAGTGCGTCTGTAAATTGAGTTGAATTTGAATCGGAAACGTGGTTTCATTGGCGATCTTTGTCGGGCGTGTTTGATACTGTTAAATAACTTTTTACGTTGGTGAGCTTTGGTGCCTGTTAAGGGAACTTGGTGTGCAGACTGGTATGGGACGGTCAGTGAACTGAAGACTTCGGACGTCATTGTAAGGTCGGCGCGCGCGTCGACCTCGCCTGACTTCACTTCGCGACGAAGCACACTGAGTCCCAGGTAAGTCCCGTAGATTTCCTAGTGTATGGTCGGAGATTAATTTTACTTGTGGTGTATGCCGACCTTGTTTGTTGAATAAGCCGTGACAAATGCGCGGTAGATGTACGTGCTTTACTGGGGCGCCTACACTGATAAAGCCCCATTTGGGGGTAATAAGGACCTACTTACCGAATGTAAGAGATAAAAAACTATTTTTTTTTAATTTTTTCACACATACATAACAGATTAGTATGACGCCAATTTACATCGACTTTTTAAATTTTAAATACGGAACTCACGGCGTAATTGTTGTGGCTTATTCCGATCAAAGAAGTTTGTGCTAAGTTCACACTGGCTGTTTAGAAACTCGCATGACCACAGAATTGTTTTTAATTAGTTTTTTTCTTATCATAAAACTCTGCAGCTGCCAGCAGGTCTCTTTTTAAAGTTCATTTCGGCCCTTAGGTGGGAAGTATTTTGTATGAATTTTCCTCTCTAGGGAAGCAAGCAGCATTTTCCACCCAATAATCGGATCAAAACAGCACTACTTTCCATGTATGTGAAATGAAAACACATTTCTTTCTACCCTTTTAGGGAATGCCATCTATCAGCTTTATACTGAATGGAAAGGCGTGCGAAGAGGCTAATTGGTGATCCAGATTTGGTTGACTAATTTTTAAAGTCTAGAGCACAGCCAGCCAGTCCAGTCCACCTTTCGGTATTCTACAGGATGCATTTTGGAGAGCGTACGAGGGAATTATATATGAGTTAATTCTGCCATCATTAGACGACTCGTCATACGGCCGGTATCCACCCTTAGGCGTCGTCCTAATTGGCATAGATCGCACGATGTAATGTAATGTTGTAATGTTTAATGTAAATAACCTTCTTTTAAATGAAAAAAGAACTAAATTCATAAAATTTTCTACGCCAAATATCAGGCAGCTAAGTACAAATGTTCAACTGAATGGAGTAGAGTTGATCCCTGTCGAGTCGACAGTTTTTCTTGGATTAACTATTGACGCCAAGTTACAATGGGGTCCTCACATTGAGAAGCTGTCGGGTAGACTCAGTTCTGCCGACTTTGCTGTTAAGAAAATTAGACAAATAACTGATGTAGATACAGCCAGAATTGTTTATTTTAGTTATTTTCATAGTCTTATGACTTATGGGATTCTTCTCTGGGGAACTTGTGCGGACATCAACGCCATCTTTGTTTTACAGAAAAGGGCTGTTCGAGCCATTTACAACCTTTGTCCTAGAGATTCTCTTAGAGAAAAATTCAGAGAGTTGAACATTCTGACTGTAGCTTCACAATATATATTATATTTGAAAATCTTATGTATGTACACAAAAATATATCGATTTTTAAGAAAATAAGGGATATCCATAATATAAATATCAGGAACAAACACAATCTTGCTGTACATCACACTCGTCTCCACAGAGTAGGCAACTCGTTCGTGGGTTCATTTTTACAACAAGCTTCCCATGACATTCGAAACTTACCCATTAAACGATATAAATACTATATAAAGGCCAAACTTTGCAAAAAGGGGTAAGTATTATAAAATCAAAGATTATTTAGAAGACAATAAAGCTTGGAACGGAGCTGCTCGCTCTGTTAAGCATTGTTATTAAGCAATATGCGTAATTATAACGTAAATTATTGTAAACATTTTAATTTTTAATGTCTGGACTTGAAAAAAGACGATGATCCCTGAGTTTGTTTCGGCTATTTCTTCTCAGAGGTACACAGGTAGGAAACGCCGGCTTCTTCTAGTATAAAAGAAAAAAAACATGACGTGTAAAAGTGATCAGTGATCCTGATTGCTTAATAAACGATTTCATTTCATTTCATTTCGATGAAACGATGCGTTCTCGTCGTTCGATGATTGCAAACAGACAGATTTCATCAGTGTTCTATTTGAACCTCGTAACTAATTGTGCGTACGTGTTTGATCTTCAATATCATCATCAACATTTCAGCCGAAAGACGTCCATTGCTGGACATGGGCCTCCCCCAAGGATCTCCGCGACGACCAGTCCTGCGCCTCCCTCATCCAGCGGTTTCCCGCGACCTTCACCAGGTCGTCGGTCCACCTTGTCGGGGGCCTACCCACGCTACGTCTTCCGGTGCGTGGTCGCCACTCGATAACCCGCCGGCCCCATCGGGCATCGGTCCTACGGGCAATGTGTGCAGCCCACTGCCACTTTAGTGATGCACATCTGATCGACTTTGACTCGATTTTGATCTTGCGATCATGTAATCAAAGCAACAGATCTCTTTTAAGTGTCCTAATTGGTTCCCTACCCAATGCGTCGACGCGCGATGAAAAACGCATCGCGCTATCGTACCGCGCGTCGCGGATCGCGTATGTACTCCCAATTAAGACCTCGCCTTACGTTGTTGACGCCACTACGATTCGGACGAAGCGTTTCGCCTCGTCATTTATACCGCGTACTTCGAGGGACTGGAACAATGATTGAATCGATCTTTCCTTCTGATTAAAATTTCAGTGTCTTCAAAGCACGAGTAAATAGGTATAATATTTGTATGCATGAATATGACTATTTGTACTGGTCTGGTCGTGCCTCGGAAAGCACTTTAAACCATTGGGACCATATGAACAACTAATGGCAGTCGTTACGGGTTGTTGGAGCCCTTAAACGTGCAAGAATTGATCTAACTGCTTTGATATCGCCTTCGGATTGTGGAGGTCAGACGGCAGTCGCTTCAAGGAAAATATCGAAACGCTAAAATCAGCAGTTAGGTTGGTAAAGCGGACCCCAGATTCCAAAACTGAAAAAGCTTCGGATGCGACTGGGATTAAGTTGATGATGAATATAAAATCGTTGTTTACTCGTATATTAAAAGTCACCGCAATATGTCGGAAGCGGACTAACTGGTTTTTTGTCCGTTTAAAAGGTCAGAATCAGTCTACGGCCGTCTGCATGGTCATCCGAATTTACCTCTTTTTTTTTTGTAATAATTATAAACTACTGCTTGACCGCAATCCCGCCTGATGGCAAGCAGTGATGCAATCGTTGATGGTAAAGCGCGCTAGTTTATTTAGCCTATTCATTAAAAAAACTTAGTGAATAGGAAGGGAGACGGCAGTTGAGTGAGGTGATACAATGTTAAACTTAAGAACACGACCAACGATGCTGCGCCAAAGGGAGACTGATCTGAAGACCCTCCACGACCAAACTCCCAACACAACAACATTTGCCGCATCATAACCGGCACACATCGCAACACAACTGCTCAGACCCGTTTTCACCAGACATCATGCCGGAACACGACGAATCGCTTGGCGGCAAGACTTTATCTGGTGGGTGGTAACTTCTGCCGGCAGCCGATGTTATGGCCTTGCGACTCATTTGCCCAAAAGTTTAAATAAACATAGGTTTATAGGAAAAATAACATCAAAAGACATTTATTCAACTTAGGCTGAGAATCAGCTCTTTTTTCCTGTATCGTGGGTGCGTTTACAAACATATAAAGTCACATACACAAACAGTTAGACCCGGAACAACTACCTGTAAGTCATACAGATATTTGTTCCGTGCGGGAATCGAACCCGCGACACGCAGCGCAGTTGCTCGGTGGGAGGCCATAACATCGGGCAGAAGTTACCACCCACCAGACAAAGTATTGCTGCCAATCGATTCGTCGTGTTCCGGCATGATGTCTGGTGAAGCCGCACGGGGGATGGGTCTGAGCAGTTGTTTTGCGATGTGTGCCGGGTACGATGCGCCAAATGTTGTTATGTTGGGAGTTTGGTCGTGGAGGGTCTCCAGATCAATCTCCCTTTGGCGCAGCATCGTTGGTCGTGTTGTTGGGTTTAACATTGCATCACCTCGCTCAACTGTCGACTTCCTTCCTATTCGCTTAGTTTTTCTAAGTGAATAGGCTCTTAATAAACTAGCGCGCTTTACCATCAACGATCGCATCACTGTTTATCATCAGGCGGGATTGCGGTCAAGCGCTAGTTTATAATTAATAAAAAAAAAGCTGACAATAGCTTAACCACTTCGTTAAATATGCAGTCAAAATTATAATATACCTAAGTACAGCGTTATTTTGACGTGATAACGTCTATTAAATCGGTATGCTGGGAGTCATTCGCGAAAACTGCGTAACGGCCGAATCTGACGCTACACGGAGTCCACGCCTACTAAAACTAACCTTAGCCTTGTAGCTTTAGAGTGCAATATTATTTACCTAAAAGCACGGTTGTAAACAATTAGTAGCAGTTTTTCGCATATATGATTAAAGCATTGATAGCCGAGTGGTGAAACGCTCGGATTAATATCGACTCACTCAAGAGGTGCCGTGGATCGATTCCTGACGGCAACGGACGTTTTTTATCCTTTTTAATTTTTAAATTTTTCCTTTTTAATTTTTCTTTTTCTTTTTTCTTTTTCTTTTTGCTTTTTTTTTATTTTTTAGAAAATTTAAACAAACTATTAAATAAAAATATAAATGTTATACATTACTTTATTTTAAATAATTTCATTGCACCCAGTAAAAATTACCATGTAATAGACGTTATCACGTTCAAATATCGGCAGTAGACGGAGTTCTACAGACAGCCAATTTTTTTTGTTTATACGAAACCTGAATATAGTTTGTTCAGAATAAGCAACTGAATCGATTCCAATAATTTTTACACCAAGTTATATTTTTTCCCAAATACATTTACAAATTGATGCAGTGTGGATACCGAGCGATTACGATAGATCATAGTACGCCAGAGTGCTCGCCCGCCCAAGCGTAGTTTTGACCATATTTTTGTTGGGATAACCAAGTTGTAAGCTCATATCTTTGTGGTTTTTCATTCTATCTTTTTGAAATTTTGTACATAGTTTGTTTAGTTAAAAATACTGGATATATGTTTCGGGTTTTGCATAAACAAAAGTATAATGTTTTATAGTCAATATTACATAAGACAGTCCCCCAAAACGCCGACCCATCGACACTTCCTAGTGCTTTCGCTGGGAAGAAGAAGTGGCGGAACAAACTCCCCAGCAGCACAGCTGCCTGTGCTGCTTTGATACTAACAGAACATTAAATAATACTATCCACTATATGCCAGCTAGCTACGCCAAAATACCAGAGAAGCAAAAAATAAAAAAAAACATTAAAATCAGTTAACATTACAAATACAAATATTTTTTAACTTTAATTTCAATAGTGTTAGTCACCCTGAAGTCAACTTAACTTTAATTGTAATAAAGTCAATATTTGCTTAACATAAAATGCTGGTATGAGAATAAATACAATCATTGACTAATACAAATCATATTTGAGTTTAATTTTTTCCTATTCACTTCACAGTTACAAGAATACGGTACTTAGGTACTGTATTCAACGGTATTACATCCCAATTATGTCAAATTTGAACAATAATAATATGTTCAATACAGCAATCAATCACCGATAAAAAAACGTAATAATGTACGGACGACAGCAGAAAACATTCAGATATTTCCTATCAACCTTGAGCCTTAATACTTTAATGATAAGGTTGAATATCTAATAAAGAAATTTTGACAAATATAATACAATATTAATTAACACAGACCATTAAATGAAGCTATCCACCATAAGCCAGCTAGCCACGCCAAAATACCAGCGAAGTAAAAAATTAATAAAAAATCATTGAATAAGTAATAACTTATTACCTATGGTAATAATAATAGCCCCAGGCATAAGGGGCGTGACAGATTACATAATTATGCTTTGTAAAACAAAGACAATTATATCATCATCACCATCGTCATCAGTTCAGCCCAAAGATGTCCACTGCTGGACATAGACCTTCCCCAAGGATCTCTACAACAACTGGTCCTGCGCCTCCCGCATCCAGAGATTTTCCGCGATCTTTACCAGGTCGTCGGTCCACCTTATCAGGGGTCTATCCACGCTGTGTCGTGTCTTGAGGTGTGTGGTCGCCACTCAAGAACCTGTCGCCGTGTCGGCGCTATCGGGCAACGGTCCTACGGGCAATATGCCCTGCCCACTTCCACTTAAGTATTGCAATTCTTCTGGCTATGTCTGTTCCTCTCGTTCTTCTGCGGATCTCCTATGGTATGGTATTCTGAATTCAAATTTAAAACAATACGATCGAAAAAGATGGTAAAATGTATCAGGTTTAAAACTGCATCTATAGTTTTTGTTCAATCTAGCAATCATACGAGTATTTGGGTAGGGGCCATCGAAACCTAAACTCTAAGGTGGGCCAATAGATGTGTCCAGAAGTGTAGTTTACTTGAAGTAAATGCTTTGATTTTGATTATGTCTGTTTGTTCCAGACAAGGATGCGAACGTGGGGACCAGCTGTACTCTCACTACTCTGCTGGTGCTCGCTGTGATTACAATCACAAGAGGACAGACGCAATACATAGGTAATAATCATACAATCCGGGCGAAGCCTTTCGCATCGTCTTTTATACCACGTATACGGCACTGGAACAATCTGCCTGCGGTAGTTCCGTCTAGGTGGCAAGAAGCTTAAGAGTTACGTAGCTGTGCATGTCATGCAATATTGAACCTTACCTATGCCATTTACGTAAGGTGCATTTTAACAACATTTATGTTCTGTAATTGATATGGTGTACAAAAAAGAGCATTCTATTCTATTGTGTTATTAGACTTTTGTTGCTGACCGTAACTAAAAGATAATATTATGATTTCGTAATTTTTTTCTAACTCGAGAAACGTGTAATTTTGCAAAAACATGTCCAAGTTATTTATAATTACTGTTTTGACATCGTAATGTTAAAGGTTTCGCTACATTTGTACGTCATTCACGTATTTATTTGCGATATTTTAAGAACGCATTGTTTTTTTTTCTAAATGTCTATGGCACACTTAGTTATTCATCGCCTCAGAATCATTAATAACGAATCTAATGACAAAATGTTTTTTTATTTATCATGTATTTAATAAATAGGTTCACAAACATGACGCATAGATCAGCACTATTTAGTTCAACCGTTTTGAAAGGAATTGAATGATCCAATGCGCCCTCAAAGAGATGTCAGCACATCGTGACGGGGTCCACGAAGACCGATGCCTCCTGGGTCAGGGTTGTGGGTTGGTTAAAAAAGAAACTGTGCCCCTGGCACACAGGCAAGTGATGAAACAGGGGTGGGAGTCAGCAAAAGTCTGGCACCAGAGCGGGAGAGGTCATCTGACGATTTCACCTCCGAAACAAAAAAAAAATTAAGCATCCCATAACAAAGGCTTACCCAATTTCCAGCTTTTTTCTTTTTCATTAAGAAAAGGACAGAAAATAAATATTAGCTTAGTCATCTGAAATTAGTTTGCGCCTGACGTAAATTGACGTGTATTTATTTAGTCGACAAGTCATTAATCACGCCTAGACTGTCTATGGAGTATCTTAATTTGATAGGATTAAACTAAAATTTTACATTCTGTCCTTTTAATACTACGTTAGTCAATAATAATAAACATTATTTAGACTCTCAAAATACTAAACAACATCAGGGCAAAAAAAAAAAAAAAATACAATTTATGTTTTCTTTTCCAGATCTCCTCCAAGGACTCCAACAATTATTCCAGCCGTACCCAGGCAATGATAATGTAAACGTATATACTGGGGCCACAAGAGAACCACACAGACATGCTAATGGACAAGGAATCAAGAAGAAACCTGTCGAGAACAGACACCAGACTGAAGACAGACGCACAAAGAGACCTCCCACGAACCATCATGACTACGTCTTTGCTACAACAGAGAAACTGACTCACAAGACCACAAAATCTAGTCACAATAATAACTCTATCAGCTTTAATAATAGAAATGAACACAGTAACATACTTGTTGGAGAATATTACAATCCACATGATTCCACAACTAATGTTTTAACAGACAAAACTACAGAAGCTAGTAAATTCAATTTTAATAGCAAAAGAGGTACCACATATAATCCTTTTGGCAGCAATTTCAATGTGGCAAGACCGGTGATTGAGAATGTCAATCGAGGAGAGAATTTCCCTGCGAATAAACAACCAAGACCTGCCAATTTGCACAGCAATAGTGCAAGTCTTAACAACAACAATGATTATCTTGGCGTTGCCAGTAATATCAAGAGCAGAGCGGCACAATACACTGATTATAGTATATATTTTCCCGAAAATAATGGTTTTAATAACTTTGGTAATGCAGGAGTCGATTTTAATAGCAGAGGAACTACGAATAATAATAATAATATCAGAGGAAATCCTAACTTTAATAATAACAGACCCACCAATCAAGGAAATGACTTTGGGGGCTTTCACTACCCCGAAACACCTCAAAGACAACAACCATTCCCAGTGGACGATAGCCCGCTACCGATAACTAACATACCAGCATCTAACAATAATAACTTTGGCGTAAACATACCATTCGATTCAGGTCCAGTGGCATTCAATGGTCAACCAGATCAGGAACCAGAGATTTTGATTGGTCCTGATGAAGATGATATGACTGAATGGCAGAAGAAGAGTTATGCGGAAAAGGCGGAGAAGAGTGAGTTGAGTAAAGTTATTTGTCTTTTTTCTCTTTCTTTGTCGGTCTCCGTGGCGCAGCGGTCAACACGCCTGACTGCGACGTGGAGGCCCCAGGTTCGATCCCCGACCAGGTCATGATAGAAAACGATCTTTTCCTGATTGGCCTGGCTCTTGGATGTTTATCTATATATGTATCTATTATAAAATATAGTATCGTTGAGTTAGTATCCCATAACACAAGTCTCGAACTTACTTTGGGGCTAGCTCAATCTGTGTGATTTGTCCGTATATATTTGTTATTTCTGTTAATAACGGTCTGGCAGTTTAAGAGGCTAAATGTTTTTTCTTTGGTATTATTTGTCCAGTCTTTAGGTTACTAATTACAGACAAATGAAATACACACTGACTATACAGTTCCCAAGATAAATGAGTGAATGAAAATTGTTACATTTTGTCGTTTTTTTCCTCTAGATCCCTTTAGATACATGTTTTTTTTAACCGACTTCAAAAAAAGGAGGTCATCAATTCGACCCGTATGTAAGACAAATTTTAAGTGTATGTATGTTTTTATGTTTGTGCGCGCATATTTCCGGAACTACAAGTCCGATTTAAGTAATTCTTTTTTTGTTGTACTATGTATTATTCAACTTAGGGAATACTATAAGTTTCAACAAAATCGGTTCAGTAGTTTTTGAGACAGGGATTTTTTTTCGTATTGACGAGAACTTATTTTTATTTTTTTAATAATTATAAACTAGCGCTTGACCGCAATCCCGCCTGATGGTAAGCAGTGATGCGATCGTTGGTGGTAAAGCGCGCTAGTTTATTGAGATCCTATTCACTTAGAAAAACTGAGCGAATAGGAAGGAAGACGGCAGTTGAGCGAGGTGATGCAATGTTAAACCCAAAAACACGACCAACGATGCTGCGCCAAAGGGAGATTGATCTGAAGACCCTCCACGACCAACCTCCCAACACAACAACATTAGGCGCATCGTACAAGGCACACATCGCAACACAACTGCTCAGACCCGTCCTTCGTACGGCTTCACCAGACTTCATGCCGGAACACGACAAATCGCTTGGCGGCAAGACTTTCTCTGGTGGGTGGTAACTTCTGCCGGCGGCCGATGTTATGGCCTACCACTTATTCTAACATGGGTTATGGCTGCCACTATTGTTCTTAGGTGAAAAAGTAATTTTCGAATTTCGACTAAGACACTGAAAAGCATGAAATGAAAACTTTTTACAAAAAAACAGAAATCGACTTTAAAAAAAAACACTTAAAAGGAAAAAATAATTTTACTTTTTTCATGGCTCTAGAAGTCGGTGGCGAACTAAACAACAGAAACCGCGAGACACCGACTTCTAGAGCCCCCAACATTAAAAGTCGGGCAAATGCCCGCCAGATACAACCCCCGTCTGGTCAAAGGATTCTCCCTTTTCTAAGGAGCATGAGTGAACTTTACACTCTGTTTCTCATACGTCCAAAGTACCTCACCTCACTTAACAAATCGTTTGTTCACGGGCATATTTAGTATCCTTTTCTTTTTATTTCATTATGAAAGGAACAGACGTATTGACATATTTTCAGTAGCTATTTTTTCAATCGCGTCTAAACTGTCTACAGAGTGGTGCTTTCAATACGACAATAAATGAAAACACGAACAATGCTGGTTCATAGGAATAATCCTAAACCATAGAAAAAAACCTAGCATCAAAAATAAACAATGAAAATTTCAAACAAACTAAATCGTCTAAAATTGCAAACGGAATAGAACATCCTTTAAAAATATTGGTTCACTGACCTCCGTACGGCGACAGCGCGATCCTGCATCGACTTGCTTTTTTCGCGCAATTATTATTAAAGTTTAGTACCGCAGGATGCGGCGGTCATTAAACTGTAAGCGCTTCCTTATCAATATGTACATCATGTAGAAAATGTGAAAAATGAAAAATAATTTCCTGTGACTAAACTAATGGACACATTTCTATGATTTTTTATGGGTAGACTGAGAATGTGTGGAGGTACACGATGTTTAATTTATTGTCGTATTACACAGTACATCACCAGTCTGTATAATGGTTCATGATCAAATGGGCAACTAAACTAATGGTGGAATTTGACAGATCAGTGGCCTTGATTTCCTTTTTCACAACCTAGACTTAATTTAAGTTAAGAAAAGGACGCAATATAAATATTAGTTTTTTTTTTTATAATTATAAACTAGCGCTTGACCGCAATCCCGCCTGATGGTAAGCTGTGATGCGATCGTTGATGGTAAAGCGCGCTAGTTTATTAAGAGCCTATTCACTCAGAAAAACTGAGCGAATTGGAAGGAAGACGGCAGTTGAGCGAGGTGATGCAATGTTAAACCCAACAACACGACCAACAATGCTGCGCCAAAGGGAGATTGATCTGAAGACCCTCCGCGACCAAACTCCCAACACAACAACATTAGGCGCATCGTACCCGGCACACATCGCAACACAACTGCTCAGACCCGTCCTCCGTACGGCTTCACCAGACATCATGCCGGAACACGACAAATCGGTTGGCGGCAAGGCTTTGTCAGGTGGGTGGTAACTTCTGCCGGCGGCCTACCACCGAGAAAACTTTAGTTTAGAGCTGTTAAATTAGTCCGCACCTGACGTAAATGGACGTATTTTTAGTTTGGTCGCCATGTTTATAATCGCGTCTAAACTCTCTATGGAGTATCTTAATTTGACAGGATTAAACTAAAATGTTATCTTCTATCCTTTTCTTAACGAAATAGATGAAGATTTCATTTACATATTTATTTATATCACATTAGAAATGAGGAGATCCGCAGAAGAACTAGAGTAACCGACATAGCCCGAAGAATTGCAACACTAAAGTGGCAGTGGGCCGGGCACATTGCCCGTAGGACCGATGCCCGATGGGGCTGAAGGGTTCTCGAGTGGGGACCATGCAGCGTAAGACGCAGCGTGGGTAGGCCCCCGACAAAGTGGACCGACGACCTGGTGAAGGTCGCGGGAAACCGCTGGATGCGGAAGGCGTAGGACCGGTCGTCGTGGAGGTCCTTGGGGGAGGCCTATGTCCAGCAGTGGACGTCATTCGGCTGAAATGATGATGATAATGATTTATATATACTTTGTTATATACCGAAAATATATATTGATTAAAAATACATTCAACTCAACATAATATACAATGGACGGCCTTATCGCTAATGCAATCTCTTCCAATCAACCTAAGATGCATTGAACTTCAATCTAGTTTAGTCTGTGGATAAAAGTATCCGGACCAGTTTCAACTTTTTTTGAATGTGTTGTTTTTAAAACAAGTTTTAAATGTTATACTTTGCTCTGAATACTCCCACGATCCGATTAACAAAGCACAGGTCCGTTCGTATGTGGAGTACTGCAGCCAAAGTGTCATCTGACCACTTTGGATTCAGTGGAGAGACGTGCAAAGAGGCTGATTGGTGACCCTGATTTAACTCGAAAGGGTCTCCAAAGCCTAGAGCACAGGCGTAGAGTAGCCAGCCTTTCGGTGTTCTATAGGATGTATTTTGGGGAGTGTGCGAGTGAATTGCATGATTTAATTCCCCTATCTCCGTTCCACCATCGGACGACCCGTTGTACGGCGAGTTTTCACCCTTACGTTGTTAACACCACTACGATCCGGACGAAACAATTTGCCAGAGTCAGTGTTTCCGTCGGACTACAATTTGAGTGTCTTCAAGGCTAGAGTGAATATGCTCTTAATAAACTAGTGCGCTTTACTATCAACGATTGCGTCACTGCTTACCATCAGGCGGGATTGCGGTCAAGCGCTAGTTTATAATTTATATATATAAAAAAAAATTGGTATATAATTAGTACGATGCGCCAAATGTTGTTGTGTCGGGAGTTTGGTCGTGGAGGGTCTTCAGATCAATCTCCCTGTGGCGCAGCATCGTTGGTCGTGTTGCTGGGTTTAACATTGCATCACCTTTTTTTTTCGTGGCGGGAAATCCTCGTTGATGTGCATCACCTCGCTCAACTACCGTCTTCCTTCCAATTCACTCAGTTTTTTTTAGTTGAATAGGCTCTTAATAAACTAGCGCGCTTTCAACGATTGCGTCACTGCTTACCACCAGGCGGTTTTTTTTCGGATTGCGGTCAAGCACTAAACCTTTATATTCTGTTTCAGTGTGCGATTACTATAAATCTCTGACCTTGAAGAGGGTGGTGGCTTTACCTCTTCTACCGTCCCCGGACCCGGTAGAAGTCAAAGTGTCTGATTGTGTGCCCATCGAAGTACCTTTGGTCATCGGCGGAACTGTAGCCAACATCGCAGATTTCCCGCACATGGCTCTCGTAGGCTGGAAGAAGGCTAGGGTAAGTTTACAGTCCTTTTTTTTCCAGGGTATATAATCCTCATGGATGTCCGCTGCCCTGGGGTGGGCGACGGGGTCTGTCAGACTTATACTGACTAAAAACCACTCCGGTAACTACACCTACGCCGGGGGTTGAGATAACGAACACTGCTTCCTCAGCCCCCGATTGCTGCCGGCCCGCCATTGTGGGCCTACTTTGGGGGGGAGTGAGGTGGAGGCCTCCCCCGTGACGTCTAATCAAATCAAAGCATTTATTTCAAATAAACCAGTTACAGGCACTTTTGAATTGTCAGAAGGTCGGTCAGTCAGTAAGGTGAAGCTAGTCGCCCATTCCAAAGACTAGGTACCTATGGAGAAGAACGGGCAAGAAACTCCATGGACACTCTTTTCAATTATCAAGCTATTGATGCAAATATTTGATTACATCATTCATGTTGAAATCAACCGTGTGAGAACGATGCAGAAATATATTGTACGCTAAGAGTGTCCATTATGGAAAACACACAACAAAAACACAACAACGAAAAAGACTAACCCAACAAATAGATGCTTTACAGCAAGTACATTGTGCTCACACGTGTGCCATGCAATTATACAATACTAAGAAATTGAATCTACACAATGCAAAGATAGTTTTGTCCAAGCTTCAGCAGCTCCAGCAGTGTGTAGCTGCACCAGTGCCGAACACCCCTGTCAGCGATGCAATTCCGTAACGCACATACTTGGCTACATAGTGTGTACTGTCTTTGAGTAAAAAAAAAAAAACAAACAACAACAAACAAATAAAGAGTAGCGTGCGTGGATCACTTCGCGCTGCCACCTCGGGTCCTGATGTTTGGGGGGCGACAGATGAAGTTTACACCTCCTACAATAACAGAAACCCAATTGCTATGCTAAAGCGAGAGCAGCGGTGGCATAGTGGTATCGATCTCGACCTACAAGTCGTAGGTTAAACCCATCAGGCGTTTTATTTAGAGTAAATTATTTCATCGCCACTGCTTTTAAAACGGTGAAAGAAAACATTGTAAGACTTGGGATGTATTTTTTTTATGGGACAAAACCCGCCACACTTTTCCCACCCACTGCAACTCCTGAAAGCCAGAATCAACAGTGGAGACCGCCAGAAAAACGCCCAGCAATGAAGCTCGACGAGTCCCGGAGAAACGATTCAACTGTCTTGGCTCCCGCAACGAAATTAATCAGAAAATAATAACGGAGGAGTAAGAAAAAATATATTTTTTCCACTTCCCTCCATAACAAGCAGGAGACAGAACAGAACTAGGCCAATCGGCACAAAGGGCAAGCGTGGAAGATACTCTTGAAGACTTTCGAAGAGTCTTCGGCTTGCGTAGATCTGTACCCTTATTGCGCACATTATTACCATAAGCTGGAATCATTTTAAACATATTTCAAATCCATTGCTCCATATGTTCGAAAACGTGTCTGCTCAACAACCTAAATGACGCAATGTATGTTGTTGAACTGTCAAAATGAAACTCTTTACTACTGATAGTGTGTTAAATGTAATTACCGTGCTGTGTTCCTTGGAACAAAAATATTATCGGCTGATTATATTGATAATAGGGATACGTGTAATGGTCGTGGTAGAAACACCATAACTCAAGAAGCGGATCATCATCATCAACATCTCAGCGTTAATCCCAGTCGCATCCAAAGCCTGCTTTTGAGTCTGGGGTCCGCTTGACCAGTCTAACTGCTGATTTGGCTAAACTTCAATATTTTCCGTGAAGCGACTGCCGTCTGACCTCCACAACCCGAAGGCGATATCGAAGCATTGTAGTTAGACCTATTATTGAACTTTTGAGCGCTCTAACAACCCGTAACGACTGCCACTAGATGTTCGTATGGCAACCGGGACCAACGGCTTAACGTGCACGACCAGACCAGTGCAAATATTTATATTCATATGCATACAAATATTTGCACTGTGCGGGGATAGAACCCGCGCCTCCTTGCGCAGCGGCCGCGTTCGCTACCGCTACGCCAAGGAGTCAGCCAAACCTCCCTGTCTTGTGCTATCTCTGACCATGTTGTCCCTGAGAATGTTGCCAGAACGTCACTCCACCTTCTCCGTGGTCTACCACGACGGCGATGACCTCCCTCAGGTATCCAGTGAGTGTATCCTTCGGGTTGTGGAGGTCAGACGGCAGTCGGTTCACGGAAAATATCAAAGTTTAGCCAAAATCTGCAGTTAGACTGGTAAATTACACCCCAGACTCCAAAGCTGAAAAAGCTTCCGATGCGACTGGGTGCTAAGATGCTGAGGGAGGTTTGGAAAAAAAGGTAACGAATACGCTACAGAAAAAAATTATGATATTTTCAGAACGACGGCTACTCTTGGAAATGTGGGGGTTCTCTGATCAGTGACCGCTATGTCCTGACTGCAGGGCATTGCACCTATCAGGACAAGGATGCCAATGTTATCAGGTAAATGTCATTGTTAATCCACCGTGCTATAAGCCCTGATTTCCTCATTCACAAACTATAATAAACTAAAATAAAGTTCAAAGCATCTTTTTCTTTCTGTATCATTAAGAAAAGGACAGAAGATAAAATAGAAGTTCAGTCCTGTCATATTTGTCAGCACCTGACGTAATTTGTCATTTTTTATAACTCGTCTATGGAGAAGGCATCTTAATTTGATAGGACTAAAAGGGTTTATTCCAACGAAATCGCAGACTTCAACGTTCATAGGCATCCATTACTTTAATTTAATTATATACTTCATTTCATTACATACTATTTTTCATAGGTTTTATCCATTGATTCAACCCAGTAAACCTATCCCAAAGCTCTGATCCTTCAAGATCAACTAATAGTGATGTTTCCTGTGTAAATAAAAATTGATTCTATTTCAGATTGTAGAAAAATATTGGATACGTATATTTCGTTTTATCAAATCAATAAAAATTGACAAATATAAAAGGTATCAAAGATCAGGAGTGGTGCCTGGTGACGTCACTCCTCGCTATAAAGTGTAGCGTGCAGTGACTTCACACGAGTTTTCAACACACTGTCGTCTTAATTTCTTGTTTACATGAAAAAAGAAAAAATACGTATCTAGTATTTTTTGGAAATCTGACTGACGGACTAATTAGTTTTTTTTAGTCAACTACCCTATTACCTCATATTAATTATTCTATTTTACTGAAACCATTAACAATTTTTACAGCGGCCCTCCCCATGCGGTACAACTGGGTTCCTCATATCTGGATGACCGTGGCGCTCTTGTTGTGAAGATATCAGCTGTCATACGACATCCAAAGTATAAACAGAGAAGGGCGTACCACGACGTTGCGATCATAAAGCTGGTTTCAAAAGTCAAGTGAGTATAACTTAGTTATCCTGTCCAAAATCACTAACACAATCCTGCTGAAGATATTTCAGTTGTTTTAAATGATGCAACTGTTTAACAGGACGAAGCTGTTTTACATGACGTAGCTGTTTTACATAATGTAGGTACTAATAAGAAAAAACATTGAGTGTTTATGACCCTTATAGATAAATAAGCATACGTCTCGCGAGGAGTAAATGTTGCTCTGATTGCCCGTAGCATCACCAGGCCCTATCAGAATACCAGCGATGCGTCATTTAAATGTCGAAGCATTATGCTGATATAGACGCCTTTTGGCCCTGTAAGGGACTTTCTGATTTTTTGTTACTTTTTTAATACAAAACTTGCTTTTATGTTTAATTAGCTGTTGCCAGCGACTCCGTTCGCGTGTTAGTATAAAATAAGCGCCTGTTAAAATAATGGGAGCAATATGTACGACCGCGTTTGCCCCCGTTTTCGCAACACTTTTTGTTTCTGCTCTGCTCCTATTATTCTAGCGGGATGTTATATAGCCTATGTCCTTTTTCAGGCTCTAGACTATATGTGTACCAAATTTCATTACAATCGGTTCAGTAGTTTTGACGTGAAAGCCGGACAGACAGACAGACAGACAAACAGAGATACTTTCGCATTTAAAATATTAGTATGGATTGTGTCTACTTAGTTTAGTTTTTATTTTTCTTTGTTTCATTCTAGCTATTTTACATGGCGTAGCTGTTTTACATGACGTATCTTGTTACATGATGTAGCTGTTTTACATGACGTAGCTGTTTTACTTGACGTAGATGTTTTACATGACGTAGCTGTCAAGTAGTCACTAACGGTTTTGTAAAACAGCGGATTCTACAATATATGAGGTGACATAGCTACAATTTATGAGGTGTATTTATGTATGTGTGTCTTGTCAGAAGTGCGACGCTGTAACCACCTGATCGTGAAAATCTAAGTGAAGTGAGCGTGGACTAAGCTGTCATACCAACTAATAAAATAATAAAAGTTTTACAACAAGCTTCCCATGGACATTCGAAACTTACCCATTAAACGATTTAAAAAGTATATAAAGGCCAAACTTTGCAAAAAGGGGTATTATAAAATCACAGGTTATTTAGAAGACAAAAAAGCTTGGGACTGAGCTGTTCGCTCTGATAAGCATTGTTATTAAGCAATATGCGTAATTATAAGGTAAATTATTGTAAACATTCTCATTTTTAATGTCTGGACTTGAAAAAAGACGATGTTCCCTGAGTTTGTTTCGGCTATTTCTTCTCAGAGGTAGTCAGTTAGGAAATGCCGGCTTCATCTAGTTAAAAAAAAATATATGACGTGTAAAAGTGATCGGTGATCCTACTTGCTTAATAAACGATTTCATTTCATTTCATTTAATGACACAATCCACTCTAAGATCACTTCATCGAACTTCTCACTATGAGATTTTTACCGAATTGATCCAAGTGGTCAATTAAGTTTTGGAAATTAATGAACTGCAGACATAAGAGGATTTGGATTGAACTCGTTGTTCCTTACAATTTCAGGTTTTCGGCGTTGATTCGTCCAGCGTGCCTGGGAGTGCCGCCACCAACGGGCAGGAGTATTATCGCCACTGGATGGGGAAGAACTGAACACGGTAAATTTCATTGTTTAAATTAGGATTTGAAAATAACTTTTACTTTTTAGTCTTAATTCGCTGACAACACGGTTGGCGCAATGGCTGACCGAACGACTGCTGCGTTGCATGTCAGAAGTTAGAGTACCGCTTGGAACAAATATTTGTATAGTCAAGGTAGTTGTTCCGTGGGCAGCTCGCCGCCCGGTAAGAACCAGGCCCGAGTCGACGGCGCGTTGTTTTACGCGCGCCTCACAGAGATGTCAGCACTAAGTGACGGGGTCCACGAAGACAGAGGTATCCTGGGTCAGGGTTGCGGGTTGGTTGAAAAAGCAACCGTGGCCCTGGCCCACAGGCAAGTGAAGAAACACGGGTGGGTTTTAGTCAGTAAAAGTCTGACACGCACTTCCGCTCCGCCCAGAGCGAGTGAACACACAAGTGTTCCGTACCATTGATTTATGCAATTAAAAGATTATGGATTACGCGGTAATAAGCGGTTTACGATTTACGAGGTATTAAAAAACAACTGCTTACTAGATCTCGTTCAAAACAAATTTCGTTGGTAGATTTTATAGTAATGTACATCATATGATTTTTTTAGATTTTTCATTTTCTTATTTTAGAAGATAGAGGGGGGGGGGGGGAGGATCAACTTTTTCCACTTTGGAAGCGTCTGTCACGTAAACTATTCGGTTTAGAAAAAAAAAAAAAAATTAAAAACCTCGATATCATTTTTGAAGACCTATCCATAGGGTACCCCACATGTATGTATTTGATGAAAATAAAAATTGAGTTTCAGTTCTAAGTATGGGGAGCTCCAATATTTATTATTATTTTTTATTTTTGCATCAAAATCTTAATGCGGTTCACAGAATACATCTACTTACCAAGTTTCAACAGTGTAGCTCTTATAGTTTCGGAAGAAAATGGCTGTGACATACGGACAGACAGACATGACGAATCTATAAGGGTTCCGTTTTTTGCCATTTGGCTACGGAACCCTAAAAAGGTTCCGTGTCTGGCTGTTTGCGTATGTGAGTTAAAATGTTTGTAATCGCATCCATGAGGACTAATTCCTATTATAAGAAAAATATCGTCCATCCGGCAATCATCATCATCAACATTTCTTATCGTCCCACTGCTGGGCACAGGTCTCCTCTCACACAGCGAAGGATTGAGCGTAATCACCACGCTTGCTCAATGGTGTTGTTGGCGATTTCTGACTTAAAGTCCAGGTTTCCTCAAGATGTTTTCCTTCACCTTCAGCCATTAGTGTCCAAGATATAGTTAGAAAGTACATATAATTTTAGAAAAGTTGCATTGGTATTTGTCTGACCTGGAATCGAACCCGCGCACTCATACTTGAGAGGCTGGTATTTTAACCACCAGGCCACCACGACTTCAGGCGCTTTATTTTGTATAAATTATTTCATCACCACTGTTCTCAAAATGGTGAAGGAGGACATCGTGAGGAAACCTGGAGTGGATTTAAGTCAGTCGCGGACTAATTTGGACTAAACTATTGTCTTCTTGCTGTTAACTTCTTCTAACTTCCCTCCTTCTTCTTCTTCCTTTTCTTAACGAAATAGAAAGAAAGAGGCGTAGTGGATTTAAATTAAGTTATTTTTTGAACAAGGAAAAAAATCAAACTATATATCCCCTCATTGTCATTTCAAGGAGGCGATCACTCCGTACAGCTTCGCAGCGTCTCCCTCGACGTGTGGGATATGCAGGAGTGTAAGGACATCTGGGGTACATCCCTGAAGCTGCCAAATGGCGTTACCTCAGACAGCCACATGTGTGCTGGAGACAGAAGTGGCGGCCACGATACTTGTCAAGTAAGAATTATATTTAAAACAGCTTTTAAAAAGTGTATACGGTTCTTATCGTACTGACTGCACCTATTAAGCCATTTGCTGTCAGGACTATTATTAATATGATTGCTGAATCCACCTCCCACATGTAGACAACCTCGTGAGCCAAGTCAAGATACTTGATTTGTTTATCTTTCTCGGCTTTCACGAGGTTCTCATCATGAGGGATGGTTATGTCAACAATCATTGCACGCCGATCGCATATCTGACATCGACGCACAAACGAGTACCATGGATCGAGTACATGATTCTGAACCACCCCGTGGTGGAACTTTTGGTCAGCATTTTTATGATTTAAAAAAAATATGTCGTTTTTTTCACTTTAGACCGTTCATAATTGCTATGCTTTTATAACCCAATAAGATTTTTTAATTAATTCGCTAATTACATAAAAAAGCAGGGTTCACATCAGAGATCAACGTCATACCTACAAATCCGCACGGCGGCACGCTTGCAACGTTCAGACACTTTTTTATAAACACTGTGAATTCTGTAACCGTTCATTAACGACATAAATGACTATCATAGTTTTATTAGTCGCATGCGGTCTAGCCTTTTCGTCAAGTTTGCGTTACGATGTCAGATACTCTGTATATATGTTTAATCGCTATAGCTTATTTGGAACAATAGTCCTGTCAGTGTTAATGGATCGATCCCAGTACAATGTGATATTGCCATTTTTGAGAACTGGGTCGGGCATATACCTGTAGTAGGGCACCTTTGATTCCACAAAGTTGTATTTAAGAGCAAGTTGCTGATGAATCTTGGCTACAAGGTTGTGTCGATGCAAGTACTCTCCGTTAGATAGTGGAACACCTGGAGATAATGTGTCTGATTGATTCCCCCGGCCGGTGACATGCCCGACAGATGTCAACTGGGACATCTTCTCAATAAATCTCCATGATTGGGTTGTATCCTAAAAAACAATTTAATGTCCATCAGATAGATTTGTCAAAAATATTGAACAGGTATTTTTTAATTTTTCTTTTATTCAAATACTTCGGAAGATATATTGATTTTAAATGTCGCATGACGTCACGCCGTGTACCAAAATATACCACGGCGTGACGTAATTAGCCCCCACTCCGTAACTTTAATAAGCTATATCTCAGTAGTTTTTAGTAATTTCGACAAAATAAAAAATACGGGTCTTAATTTTTTTTATTATCTATAAGATGGACTAATTATTTTTTTTGATTTTCATACCTTGGATACATCCCTATTGATGGACGTTTTTCCTTTCCTCAGGGTGATTCTGGTGGTCCGGCACAAATTCAAGATGGCTGCCAGTGGCGCGTGGTTGGTGTGACGTCATACGGTCGGTCTTGTGGCGCTCCCGACACTCCGGCCCTGTACGCGGTCATACCGCCTGCTTTTGTAGCTGCCGAAGTCTTTGCTGACAGTTCATGACAATAAAATAACTATTTAAGGAAATGTGTGCATTTTTATTTAAAAGAAAAAGAAAACTATCATCCTCTATAAGTAATTCATCATGGACCAACACGATCTGCACGGTCTGTCATGATCCATTGTAGCCTATTACGATCCATCGTGGTATATCGCGATCCTGCGTGGTTCAATGCGTTCCATCACGATCCATTGTTGCCTTACATCACTGTAGCGGTACCTACAAATGCCACAAAAAATAAAACAACGCGTCATACTGACGTCACACGAATTCTACATCTCGCAATCAGAGTTTACCGTGCCACTGGCATACACACAACTTACCAATTTCAACCGTTGGGCAAGTGCCTGCCAGACACAGCACACGTCTGGTTGGAGGATCCTCTTTTTTTCTACGGTGGATGAGAGAACTTTACATCCTGTTTCTCATGCCTCCAAATGACAATTCATAATGATATAGAAAGACTTATTAAAAAAAAAAAAAAAATCAAAATTCATTCAGTACAACAAAACATACAATGGGCGGCCTTATCGTATTACTGATCATAGTTCATCTCGATCCACCATTTTTTTTTCCGGGGTGGAAATCCTCATGGATGTCCACCGCCCTGGGGTGGGTGACGGGGTCTGTCAGACTCCTACTGACTAAAACCACCCCGGTGTCTCTTCTATCACGAGCGCGCGTGGGGCAGCGGGAGTCTAAATTCTTCCACGGCCCCACACCCTCGTGCTGGCCCGGTCTGTCCGGGCCTCGTCTCCTGCACGGGGTAGTGGGGGTTAAACCACCTACTAGTGCATCGCCTCTGAGGCGCGCGCCGACACTCGCGCGCGCCTCCGCCTCGGGGTCCATCGAATAGGGGGCGGGGACTTCCCCATGTCCCTCGCTCCTGAACCCATTAATGGGGTGCGGAAGAGGGCGTTATCCGCCCTTCCTCGGTGCCCGGTGCATCACCTGCGGCGCAGGAAGGGAGTTGAGATCTCCCTCTCCCGTTCCGCAGCTTCCTTCTGCGACATCACGTCCTCGCAGAAGGACACCACCGCATCCCACGACTCTGCGCTACCGACCATCCTCCGCGCTGATTTGTGAGGGCACGGCACTGCTCCTCCCAAGCTACACACTCGGAGCGCGTGGGCCGCGGGAGTCCAAATTCTTCTACGGCCCGACACTCTCGTGCTGGCCCGGTCTGTCCAGGCCTCGTCTCCTGCACGGGGTAGTGGGGTGTTAAACCACCCGTGCATCGTCTCAGAGGCGCGCGCCGACACCCTCCGCCTCGGGGTCCAACGAATAGGTGGCGGGGACTGCTCCATGTCCCTCGCCCCTGATCTCGACCCACCATCATTATCAACCTTTTTATCGTCCCACTGCTGGGCACAGGTCTCCTCTCATACAGAGAAGGATTGAGCGTAATCACCACGCTTGCCCAATGCGGCTTGGCAATTTCAGCCTTAAAGTCCAGGTTTCCTCAAGATGTTTTCCTTCACCTTCAGTCATCGGTGTCCAAGATATACTTAGAAAGTACATATAACTTTAGAAAAGTTATATTGGTACTTGCCTGATCTGGAATCGAACCCGCGCATTCATACTTGAGAGGCTGGTGTTTTAACCACTAGGCCACCACGACTCACCATGGTCTAGCTTAATGGCTTAGAAGACGTTGCCGCTCTTCGTTATCGCCACGCGCGCGATGCACAACACACGCCAAACGTTTAGCTACGCCCGCCGAACTTTCGGTCGCGAAACGCATCGCGTGATGTGTCGCTTGCTGTGCAAAATGCGTTTTAGATGAAAAAACAGCCCGAAGGAAGGTTAGGCCCTACGCCGAATGCGGCGTAATCTCGGCTGATGGGTCATAGAGCACTTGAAAAACACTGCGAGCGTATTTAGCCAAACTTTCGACGCCGTACGGTCCGCAGATGTGTCGCGACACTTACGCCGACTTTGGTTGGGGTTCTCCCGATACTGTAGCATCAGGGATGTTTGCTGAAGCACGTGTTAGGATGGCTAAGAGGCGGGTAATTAAGTCAAAGTTCGAAATACAAAAGTGACAAATTAGTATGGATAACCTGTCATTTTTATACAGGGTGTATTTGACATCGTAACGCAAACTTCGCGAGAAGGCTACACCGCATGCCACTAATAAAATTATGATAGTCATTTATATCGTTAATGAGCGGTTACAGAAATAACAGTGTTTAAAAAAATGTGTCGGCTCGGCCTTTGAACGTTGCAAGCGTGCCGCCGCGCGTGTTTGTGGGTATGACGTTGACCCCTGATGTGAACTCTAATCAGCTGATAGGATAGTTTTTCGAGTGTTGTTCACATTGTACTTTTTTGTGTAATTAGCGACTTAATTATTTTTTACTTTAAAATCTTTTTGGGTTATAAAAGTATAGCAATTTTAACCGGTTTAAGGTAAAAAAAACTGCATATTATTTTTTTTAAATCAGAAAAATCCGACGAAAAATTTCATCACTGGGGGGTTCAGAATCATGTACTGGATCCATGGTACTCGTTTGTGCGTCGATGTCAGATACACCCTTTATAAAGAACTGTATTTCTATAGTGAGTAGGAGCATAACTCAATAACCATTTAGGTGATTTTAAACCTGCCCCCTAATCGGCGAACACATTTTTGTCAAATGATTGCGACTGAGTTGGTATCAGTTGGGATCGTTAGGGCCGCCCATTGGTCCATTCGGTCCAAACGATCCCAACTAGTCGCAATCATTTGACAAAAATGTGTTCGCCGATTAGGGGGCTGGTCTAAATAAAATCCATGTTTTGTAATAAAAAGTATGGAGTTTAATTGTTGCTCGAATTAAATTGATAAATAATATTTGGTCGTGGTATTTCTGTATCAAGTAATTATTATTGGTTCAAAGACTGTTTACTTATGTAAATGAATCACGGTTCACCGTGAACACATTTCAATGAGTTTTTAATCGCTTGTAACAAATTTAACAAAGATTAGAATATTTTTTTTAGTTTCGGGGTTTTGTTGGGGGTTATTTCAACGAAAATGTATTAAAACAGACGTTATGCTATCCTTAATTAGGCCAAACTTTGCAAAAAGGGGTATTATAAAATCACAGATTATTTAGAAGACATAAAAGCTTGGGACTGAGCTGCTCGCTCTGTTAAGCATTGTTATTAAGTAATTTGTGTAATTATAAGGTAAATTATTGTAAACATTTTCATTTTTAATGTCTGGACTTGAAAAAAGACGATGATCCCTGAGTTTCTTTCAGCTATTTCTTCTCAGAGGTAGTCAGTTAGGAAATGCCGGCTTCATCTAGTTTAAAAAAAAAAAACATGACGTGTAAAAGTGTTCGGTGATCCTACTTGCTTAATAAACGATTTCATTTCATTACATACAATACTATATTAACATAAAAACTTAAAATACTATAAATACATAACATAATTGTCTACACTTAATGTACCTATGTAATAGTGAGCAAAATGAAGGAGTATCGCAGTTGTTGTAGAAATTCAAGAGACTTGTGAAAGAACAGTACTTGTCGTTATAATCTTGTTCAACAAACAATTTTTGGCTAATTTATTTGCTCACCTGTTGTGTTCAGTATCTATGTATTAATTTATGTACCTATGTAAAATTTTGGATATGTATGTATTTGTGTATCTATTTTAGTGAACCACTAACGACAGGCCCATTTGTGGTTCGGGAGAATCTCTCTCGTCCATTCATTGGTTGCCTGGGAGAGATTTCATTAGCGATAAGGTACTGTTTCCGTCACCCACTTGTGATACTGTTATAATAAGGGCTTCGTGACGACCAGAGAGTACTCGTTCCATAGCCTGGCTGCTCGTCGGGTTCCACCAGTATCTCACAAGTACTTCTTTCCTTAGCCTTCCTAGGATCCCAAAATGCCCGTTTTCGCCGCACTCATAGCAGGTTGGTCCTTGTCGGGTTTTTATTTCTACAATTACCTCACAAATACGGTCGTGTTCTTGGCCATCTTGACGTATTGCTCCCACCTCCAGAGCGTATGTCAAGGCCAGAGTCTGATGGTAACCTCCCCCCCCCCCCCTTTAATGATAACTAAGGCAAAGGGGAGGTAGAATTACATCACATAAAAGGGGCTCTTCGTAGTCTTCAGAAGGTCACAAATTTTTATTTTAAATACTGAGGTTATATTTGTTTTGACACGAAAACCTTACAAAATTATTGAAGAAATACGCGGCGCCGGTACTAAAATCAATATCATTTCGGTACATAACATAATAATCTGTCGGGTAAAGTAAATATTTATCGGCGATTGTCACACTTAACACATTTTTACGCAGCTTAGATTCGCTTAGTGTACCTACGCAGTAATCTTAATGCGAAAGCATTGACGTAAAAACTGCTGAATGGTTTTGTGGCGCACAAAACCATCTTCGAATCCAACTCGGCTGGGCTGCTTTCTGGAAGCTACGTAGAATCTTCTCGTCCGAAATACCGCAGTGTTTCAAGACAAAAAGTCTTCGACCGGTGTGTGTTGCCAGTGATGACTTATGGAACTGAGACGTGGTCGCTAACAATGGGTCTTATAAGAAATCTCAAGGTCACTCAAGAGGCAATGGAGAGGACTATGCTTGGGGTTTCACTGCTGATGAAATCAGGAATGAGGAGATCCACAGAAGAACGAGAGTAACCGATATAGTCCGAAGAATTGCAACACTAAAGTGGCAGTGTGGACATATTGCCCGTAGGACCGATTCCCGCACCGGAAGACGCAGCCTGGGTAGGTCCCCGACAAGGTGGACCAACGACCTGGTGAAGGTCGCGGGAAACCGCTGGTTACGGGAGGCGTAGGTCCGGTCGCCATGGAGATCCTTGGGGAAGGCCTATGTCCAGCAGTGGACGTCTTTCGGCTGAAATGATGATGATGATGATGTGGTTCACAGATTGTTTATAACCAGGAATAAAACATAGGATACTTTTATCCCAATATTCCTGCGTGATCAAACCCTATGAGGGGGTTGCTAGTAATTAATATTTTCAAACTTCCTCTCAGAGTTTGTATCTAGTCAGGCCCGGCTACCTTTTTACGAGGACAAGGTTCAAGGAGTGCTTGGCCATATGTGCCTGCGTGTCAGACTTTTACTTACTAAATACCACCAGACAAAGTCTTGCCGCCAAGCGATTCGTCGAATCTGGACTACCTTACCACCTGAAATAATGTCAATATTTAGGTACTGGTATACCAGTCAATGCAATAACGTGAAGTGGGTAGGCTCACACTCGGGCGTGTATCGGTAGTCGTGCGGGGTGAGGCAGGGCGGGCTCAGCTCACCCAGGCTTTTCAACCTTTTTATAAAACAGCTGACCCTTGAGCTCGGCAGCATCAGAGTCGGGTTGTCATATTGACGGGATATGCATAAACAATATTACTTATGCTGACGATATGGTGTTGCTGAGTTCATCTATCGATGCTCTGAGGCGACTGATCGCTTTATACGAACAATATGCGGTGACTCATGGCTCAGATATAACGTCTTAAAGACTGAATTATTGGTTTTTAAAGCAGGTGGCATTACATATTCGTGTATTCCTCGTGTCACACTGGGTGGTGAACCCCTACGAAGGGTAGACAAATTTAAATATCTGGGCCACTGGGTCACCGAAGATCTAAAAGACAATTGTGACATTGAAAGGGAACGTAGGTCACTGGCTGTCCGATGTAAAATGTTGGCTCGCAGGCTCGCGAGATGTACGAAGCCAGTTAAAGTTACGCTTTTTAAAGCTTACTGTCAATCCTTTTACACGTGCAGCCTGTGGGTTAACTTCACTCAGCGGGCATACAGCGACCGACGCATTCAATATATCAACTCACTGAGGGTGCTGTTGGGGCTGCCGTGGCGTTGTAGTGCGTCAAGGATGTTTACTGCCCTTATTAGGAGTAGATGCGCATCCCTGATGACGCGTGTTCGCCGCAGTAACAACAGTATTCTCAGTGTGTTCGCGGATCAGTGGGATTCTCCCGTGTGGCGGAGATGGATGCAGCTCCACGCTAAGTTTTAAGTTAATTTTACGTATGTCTATTTGTGTCTGTAATCTACTAACACTAGAAGTTAAGTGATATTAGTACTAACCTTATGGACTCCGGTCTGAAATAAAAGTTTTCTATTTTATACAGAGTGGTGCTGATAATACGACAATAAATGAAAACCCAGACCATACTAGTTCATAGAAAAAGTCCTAAACCATAGAAAAAAACCTAGCATCAAAAATAAAAAAATGAAAATTTCAAACAAACTAAATCGCATAAAATTGCAAACGGAATAGAACATCCTTTAAAATATTGGTTCAATGACCTCCGATCAGCGGGCGACAGCGCAGTCCTGTATCGACTTGCTTTTTGGCGCCATTATTATTAAAGTTTAGTACCGTTGGATGCGGCGGTCATTAACCTGTAAGCGCTTCCTTATCAACGTGTACATCATGTAGAAAATGTGAAAAATGAAAAATAATTTCCTGTGACTAAACTAATGGACATATTTATATGATTTTTTATGGGTAGACTGAGAATGTGTTGAGAAACCGCGGCCCTGGCCGTCGCACAGGCAAGTGAAGAAACACGGGTGGGTTTTAGTCAGTAAAAGTCTGACACACCCTTCCGCTCAGCCCAGAGCGGGAGAAGTCATTTGATGATTTCCCATCCCAACAAAAAAAAAAAAAAAAAAAAAAAAAGGTACACGATGTTTAATTTATTGTCGTATTGTCAGCACCACTCTATATATCTCATCTTTCGTGTAACCTAATCATAGTTTCTTCAGCATTTTTAAGAAGACTTCCTGTTCTTAACCGACTTCAAAAAAGGAGGAGGTTCTCGACTGAAATTTGGATTTTAAAAGGTACCCTGTGGCCTACTAATAGTGTATTTTGGAGAATCAAAACACAAAGTGACTTAAGTATCCATATGCTGTTTTGTATTTGGATTTACATAGCTGCCCTAAGAAATATATTATAAGGTATTCAATGACGTCATCATAAATAACGTATGATATCATTGTCCCCTACGTCTGTAAGAAGTCGAGAAAAATTTTCATGAAATTGATTATAGTGTGATGTTATTTTGAGGCTTCTAAAGCAGCGATTAACAGAACAATTCAGGTACAAGGCGGTCTATGGTATCAAATATCTACTAGCGCCGACAAACTGTAAACCTGCAAACGAAATACAGCGGTGGCCTAGGGAACAGCGGTGGCCTAGGGAACAGCGGTGGCCTAGGGAGCTGTAGTGGCTTAGGGAGCAGCGGTGGCCTAGGGAGCAGCGGTGGCCTAGGGAACAGCGGTGGCCTAGGGAACAGCGGTGGTCTAGGAAGCGGCGGTGGCCTAGGGAGCTGTGGTGGCCTAGGGAGCAGCGGTGGCCTAGGGAGCTGTGGTGGCCTAGGGAGCAGCTGTGGCCTAGGGAACAGTGGTGGCCTAGGGAGCGGCGGTGGCCTAGGGAGCTGTGGTGGCCTAGGGAGCAGCGGTGGCCTAGGGAGCAGCGGTGGCCTAGGGAACAGCGGTGGCCTTGGGAGCAGCGGTGGCATAGGGAGCAGCGGTGTCCTAGGTAGCAGCGGTGGCCTAATGGTATCGGCCGCGACTTACAGGTTGTAGGTCGTATCCCCACTGGTCTCTAAACGGTGAAGGAACACATAGTGAGGAAACCGGCGTGTCCTAGAGGCCAAACTTGGAAGACATGTGTCATTTAGCAACCCACACTGGGCCTGGGTCGGGAGCGCAGAGTCGTGGGACGCGGTGGTGTCCTTCTGCGAGGACGTGATGTCACAGAAGGAAGCTGCGGAACGGGTGAGGGAGATCTCAACTCCCTTTCAGAGCCGCAGAAGATGCACCAGGCGCCGAGCAACGGCGGATAACGCCCTCTTTCGCCCCCCATGAATAGGTCCAGGGGCGAGGGACATGGGGAAGTCCCCGCCCCTATGCGATGGACCCCGAGGCGGAGGCGCGCGCCGACACTCGCGCGATGCACTGGGTAGTTTAACACCCCACTACCCCGTGCAGGAGACGAGGTCCGGACAGATCGGGTCAGCACGAGAGTGTGGGGCTGTGGAAGAATTTAGACTCCCGCTGCCCCCGCGCGCTCGTGATAGAAGAGACACCGGGATGGTTTTAGTCAATAAAAGTCTGACAGACCCCGTCGCCCACCCCAGGGTGGCGGAATCCATTCAGGATTTCCACGCCTGAAAAAAAAAAGGTTCAATATGTAAAGAAAACCCCGTCCGACCCAAAAGGATAATAAAGGTTAGGTAAATACATGACCAAATATAATATAAAATACATAATTATCATAGTAACAATACTAATGATTTTTGAAATAATCTTTTCATTCCGCTAATTAATTCCAACTTTCCCAAAATTTGTTATTTTTAAAAAGTGACAACACATTAGTCATTATTATGAGTGATGCGACCACGTGCCGCGTACCCTGCCCCCCCTTCACCCCCGTATGTATGCCTACCGTGTTGCCTACCGCACATTTTTTTTTAATAATTTTAACTAGCGCTTGACCGCAATTCCGCCTGATGGTAAGCAGTGATGCGATCGTTGATGGTAAAGCGCGCTAGTTTATTAAGAGCCTATTCATTCAGAAAAACTGAGCGAATAGGAAGGAAGACGGCAGTTGAGCGAGGTGATGCAATGTTAAACCCAACAACACGACCAACGATGCTGCGCCAAAGGGAGATTGATCTGAAAACCCTCCATGACCAAATTCCCACACACATCGCAACACAATTGCTCAGACCCGTCCTCCGTACGGCTTCACTAAAGATCATGGCGGAACACGACAAATCGCTTGGCGGCAAGACTTTGTCTTGTGGGTGGTAACTTCTGCCGGCGGCCGATGTTATGGCCTACCACCAAACAAACAAACTCTTCAGCTTTATATATCAGTATAGATTTAAGATTTGTATAACAATGCCCAACGTCTTAGACTGATTATTGAATATATTATAAAATATGTAATACAAAACTGGAAATTAATGGTTTTATTTCGTCAGTTACTCCCATTTATAAGAAAAACATAAACTAATGTTACCCAAATTAATAATGATGTTTCCTGGGTAAAAAATAAAAAGATTCTATTTAGTCCGTCATTCAGATTATAGAAATTTATTGGATACGTATATTTTGTTTTATCAAATCAATAAAAAATGACAAATATAAAAGGCATCAAAGATCAGTAGAGCAGCTAAAAAGTGTAGCGTGCAGTGACGTCACACGAGTTTTCAACGCACTGTGTCGTCTTTATTTTTTGTTTATATGAAAAAAGAAAAAATACGTGTCTAGTATCTTTTGGAAATCTGACTGACGGACTAATTGGTTTTTTTAGTCAACTACCCTATTTAAAATATAATTATTACTGCTTTTCTATCAATGGTTTGATGTGTGTCAAAGTTACCCATGTAATGACGGTAACTTTGACAGACTAGAAAATCAGGTTTTTTTTATGGACAGATGAGTTTTTAGATAATTTCATTAGTCTTTACGGACGAAAAGTGTTACGAGAGCACTAACAATATAAAATACATTCGTGTGATAGGGTTAAAATGTTAAAATGTTGTGTAAAATACCGCATTTATCTGTTAAAGTTACCCAGATTGATGGAACAGAAAGGGACAGTAAGGGAAAATACAAGCTAAAAGTAAACCTGAAAAGTCACACAAACCGACTTAAGACAGCGCTCCTCGTTGAGTTTTGGCGGGAAAGTCAAGCTGAGTGTCACGCTCATTCTTCATCGAACTTTTAAAATTATTTATAGTGTTGTTTACTAAATAAAAGTGCGTGATTTATGTAGTAAAAAGTGCATTCAGTAAAAAATACATAAAGAACAGTGAAATATCGCAGCATAGTGGCCACATCACGACTTTGTCTCAAACCTCCATTGTAAGACGGATCACGCCGACATGAACAATTCATTAACTGACATTTGCTAAATGCACAAACTGTACGAAGCCATAAAAGAAAGAAAGGTTTACTCGGTGGTAGGCCATAACATCGGCCGCCGGCAGAAGTTACCACCCACCAGACAAAGTCTTGCCGCCAAGCGATTCGTCGTGTTCCGGCATGATATCTGGTGAAGCCGTACGGAGGACGGGTCTGAGCAGTTGTGTTGCGATGTATGCCGGGTAAGATGCGCCAAATGTTGTTGTGTTGGGAGTTTGGTCGTGGAGGGTCTTCAGATCAATCTCCCTTTGGCGCAGCATCGTTGGTCGTGTTGTTGGGTTTAACATTGAATCGCCTCGCTCAACTGCCGTCTTCCTTCCTATTCGCTCAGTTTTTCAGAGTGAATAGGTTCTTAATATACTAGCGCGCTTTACCATCAACGATCGCATCACTGCTTACCATCAGGCGGGATTGCGGTCATGTGCTAGTTAATTAATATAAAAAAAGCGCTCCCCGTTCAGATATGGTCTGTGGGCACAATCATGTCACACGATAATATCAGCAAGAAGTAGCCATTCTCAAGGATGACCAGAAAATATTGTAAATCAATAGCCATTTTTCAATTTTTTTTTAACATAACAACCTAGTGCCTGACCACCTGATGGTGAGTCCTGATGCAATCGTTGATGGTAAAGCGCGCTGGTTTATTAAGAGCCTATTAACTCTAGCCTTGAAGACACTTAAAAAATAAAAAAACGGTCTGGTTGTTCACAAACTAAACGAAATTTAAGGTTATTTGTCAAGATACTAATAGAATAGCACCATCCCATATCTTTTGGTGGGTGTCTAGAGAGGCGACTAAGTGAATTCTCACCAGGGAAGTGGACAGCAGCGCTTCTCCTGTGGAATATCAAATTACTGCGATCCTCAACCCGCCTGCCAAGCGTGAGGATTATGGCAATGCCTTCCAAGCAATGGAATGAAAGCCTTAGTTGACACCTTTTTCCAGCAGAAGATCACGATATTCTTCACAGGATTGAAAGATTAACAGGTGAAGTTTAAGAATGATTTTGGATGAATCTTGGCATCTACAGATAATTTATACCTGACCACGACAAATATTTAGTATCTATAGAATAGAATACTCTTTATTATGTACGCCATATAGATTACAGAACATAAATATAAAGATTTTACAAAGGGTGAGACAAAGGGCGGTCTTATCGCTAAGAGCGATCTTTTACAGACAACCTTTGGATGGAATACTAAGGGGAAGGAGCGATAAATAGTGTAGGTAGTCTACGGTGTACTAGTTATTTATGTTGATTTTATCTAGATCTTCTCATGGGATCGAATCATATACGAATGAACGGTTTTCAAAGCCTGGAGCACATTCGAAGAGTAGCCAGCCTGTAGGTGTTCTATAGGATGTATTCTGGAGAGTGTGCGAGGGAATTGCATGATTTAATACCCCGAACTCCGTTCCATTATTGGACGACCCGTACTGCGGCGAGTTTCCAACCTTACATTGTTGATACCACAACGATTCGAACGAAGCATTTCGCCTCGTCTTTTCTACCGCGTACATCGAAGGAATGGAACAATTTGTCAGCGGCGGTGTTTCCGTCGGACTTCAATTTAAGTGTCTTCAAGGCTAGATTGAATAGGCTCTTAATGAAATGCGCGCTTTACCAGCAACGATTGCATCACTGTTTGTGGATTGTGGTCAAGCGCTAGTTTATAACGTATATGAAAAAAAAATTAAACTGTGGGTCCCCCCACAACGCAGTTTTCTTGGCCAAAAACCACACCATTGAATTATTTTTGTTAAAACATCTGTTTATACTAGTACAGTTTTAAATTTAAATAATTCATCAATGTTGTTTGAACATTTGGCATATATAAGTGATATTAATCATTTAGTTTGTAGATTATAATTAGTTATTTGACGAAAATGGTGAGAGTGATAATATTTTTGTGTTTGGTGAGTAACTCATTTAACTAATTTAAATAACTAAGGGTGCGATCGGTTGGGCATGCCACAATAGCGGCGGTAAGTCCCCTGTTTGAGGAGTGGCTAGAGAGGCGCCACGGCGTCTCACCTTTCGCCTGACGCAGTTCGTCAACGGACACGGCTGTTTCGGTAGGTTGCTGTTCTGGATAAGGCGAGAGGAATCGCCAGTGTGTCACCACTGTGTGGATCGCCCTGAGGACATGGTGGAGCATACGGTGGAGGTCTGCTTGACTTGGGTAGAGCACCGCCGTGTCCTCGTAGTGACCAGGCCATGATCCGGAGCGAGAGTGCAATGCAGGCCATCATCTCCTACTGTGAAGCAGTGATGCTAGCAAAGGAGGAGGCGGAGAGCGTGGGAGCGGGAATCTCAGCGCTCAGAAAATTATTTAAAAATCTAACGCTATTTTACCTTTGTGCATGGTACAGCAAATAGAAGAACTAAATAAGGAAGAAATTGGAGATCCGCAGAAGAACGAGAGTAACCGACATAGCCCGAAGAATTCCAACACTAAAGTGGCAGTGGGCTGGTCACATTGCCCGTAGGACCGATGCCCGATGGGGCCGACGGGTTCTCGAGTGGCGACCACGCACTGGAAGACGTATCGTGGGTAGGCCCACGACAAGGTGGACCGACGACCTGGTGAAGGTCGCGGGAAACCGCTGGATGCGGAGGGCGCAGGACCGGTCGTCGTTGAGAACCTTGGGGGAGGCCTATGTCCAGCAGTGGACGTCTTTCGGCTGAATTGATGATGATGATAATGATATATACATTATACAATGCTAGTTTTTGTTTATGGGAAACCTGAATTAAAAATGAAATAGTTTGTTTAGAATAAGCAACTGAATCGAGCGCAATCATTGTTACATCATGTTATATTTTTTCCAAATACACATAACGCACCACTCGCCCGTCCGAGTGGAGCGTGGACTATATTTTTGTTGGGACAGCCAAGTAGGATAACAAGCTCATAACTTTGTGGTTTTTCATGATATCTCTTTGAAATTTTGTACACAGATTCCTTACTTAAAATAACGTCGTATGTACTTCTACATATATAACAAAAAATGTGATGTCAAAAGGTCCTCAGCTATAATGTCAGTACCTTTAATGTCAAATGAACCTGACACTGAATATCTACTTTTTTTGTTTCAGTTTTGCATATGTCACGCGAATTTCTTTGACTTCAGTAAGTAGCCACAAATAAAAAAAGAAACTATAATTGAAAATTAACAATGATTTTTTATGCAATTAATGTAAAAATACATATTTTGTTTACAGATTCGTATGTGAACAATGAACAAGTAAATTTATTCCCGAAGATACCAAATCCTGTCAGAAATCCTGTAACTAAAACGAAAAACTATATTCCTGTCATTCCTATAGTTAATCCAGTGGCCGCCTTAGCTGAACCAGTTAAAGAAGTAGCTAGTGCTATTCTGAATCCTCCCATACCAGGTGGCCATGGCTTGTTTGGATTACCAGATGTATTTCCTGGTTTAAAACCGTCATCTGCGCCAGTGGCTGCTAAGGCAGCAGCAAAAGCGGAATCAAGTCCACCTCTTAGTTTAAAAACGCCACCTAGTGCTCCTAAACTGCCAAGTTTTCCATTCTTACCAAGTTCAGGGGGGAGTGTGATTCCTTCATCAATTTCTGGTACGCCTCTTCGCGTTGACGGTTCGACTGCTAACGGTGTTTCATCTCCATCTGCAAGGGCACCGACACCTGATGTAAATACTCGTGCAGGACCTGATACGCCTTCTGTTGGGTTTTCAATTCCAGATGTGTCCGCACCCAAGTTAAGTTATCCTTCAGCTAGTGTGACAGCGTCATCTTTATCCAGTACCAGCCCGTCAGTTAGTAGTACAACACCCAAAGGAGGAACTACCACCCCGTCAGTTAGCAGTACAACACCTAAAGGAGAAACCACGACCCCGTCAGTTATCAGTACAACACCTAAAGGAGGATCTACTACGCCGTTAGTTAGCAGTACAACACCTAAAGGAGGATCTACCACGCCGTCAGTTAGTAGTACAACACCCAAAGAAGGAACTACCACCCCGTCAGTTAGCAGTACAACACCCAAAGGAACATCTACCATCCCGTCAGTTAGTAGTACAACACCCAAAGGAACATCTACCATCCCGTCAGTTAGTAGTACAACACCAAAAGGGGAAACTACCACCCCGTCAGTTAGTAGTACAACACCTAAAGGGGAAACTACCACCCCGTCAGTTAGCAGTACAACACCTAAAGGAGAATCTACCACGCCGTCAGTTAGCAGTACAACGCCAAAAGGAGTATCGACCACCCCGTCAGCAAGTAATACAACACCTAAAGGAGGATCTACCACGCCATCAGTTGGCAGTACAACACCTAAAGGCGAAACTACCACCCCGTCAGTTAGCAGTACAACACCTAAAGTAGGAACTACCACCCCGTCAGTTAGTAGTACAACACCTAAAGTAGGAACTACCACCCCGTCAGTTAGTAGTACAACACCCAAAGGAACATCTACCACCCCGTCAGTTAGTAGTACAACACCTAAAGGGGAAACTACCACCCCGTCAGTTAGCAGTACAACACCTAAAGGAGGATCTACCACGCCGTCAGTTAGCAGTACAACGCCAAAAGGAGTATCGACCACCCCGTCAGCAAGTAATACAACACCTAAAGGAGGATCTACCACGCCATCAGTTGGCAGTACAACACCTAAAGGCGAAACTACCACCCCGTCAGTTAGCAGTACAACACCTAAAGTAGGAACTACCACCCCGTCAGTTAGTAGTACAACACCTAAAGTAGGAACTACCACCCCGTCAGTTAGTAGTACAACACCCAAAGGAACATCTACCACCCCGTCAGTTAGTAATACAACACCTAAAGGGGAAACTACCACCCCGTCAGTTAGCAGTACAACACCTAAAGGAGGATCTACCACGCCGTCAGTTAGCAGTACAACGCCAAAAGGAGTAACGACCACCCCGTCAGAAAGTAGTACAACACCTAAAGGAGGATCTACCACGTCATCAGTTAGCAGTACAACACCTAAAGGGGAAACTACCACCCCGTCAGTTAGCAGTACAACACCTAAAGTAGGAACTACCACCCCGTCAGTTAGTAGTACAACAGCCAAAGGAACATCTACCACCCCGTCAGTTAGTAGTACAATACCAAAAGGGGAAACTACCACCCCGTCAGTTAGCAGTACAACACCTAAAGGAGGATCTACCACGCCTTCAGTTAGCAGTACAACGCCAAAAGGAGTAACGACCATCCCTTCTGCAAGTAGTATAACACCTAAAGGAGGATCTACCACGTCATCAGTTAGCAGTACAACACCTAAAGGGGAAGCCACCACCCCGTCAGTTAGCAGTACAACACCCAAAGAAGGAACTACCACCCCGTCAGTTAGCAGTACAACACCTAAAGTAGGAACTACCACCCCGTCAGTTAGTAGTACAACACCCAAAGGAACATCTCCCACCCCGTCAGTTAGTAGTACAACACCAAAAGGGGAAACTACCGCCCCGTCAGTTAGTAGTACAACACCTAAAGGAGAAACTACCACCCCGTCAGTTAGCAGTACAACACCTAAAGGGGAAGCTACCACCCCGTCAGTTAGCAGTACAACACCCAAAGAAGGAACTACCACCCCGTCAGTTAGCAGTACAACACCTAAAGTAGGAACTACCACCCCGTCAGTTAGTAGTACAACACCCAAAGGAACATCTACCACCCCGTCAGTTAGTAGTACAACACCAAAAGGGGAAACTACCGCCCCGTCAGTTAGTAGTACAACACCTAAAGGAGAAACTACCACCCCGTCAGTTAGCAGTACAACACCTAAAGGAGGATCTACCACGCCTTCAGTTAGCAGTACAACGCCAAAAGGAGTAACGACCACCCCGTCAGCAAGTAGTACAACGCCTAAAGGAGGATCTACCACGCCATCAGTTAGCAGTACAACACCTAAAGGCGAAACTACCACCCCGTCAGTTAGCAGTACAACACCTAAAGGAGGATCTACCACGCCTTCAGTTAGCAGTACAACGCCAAAAGGAGTAACGACCACCCCGTCAGCAAGTAGTACAACACCTAAAGGAGGATCTACCACGCCATCAGTTAGCAGTACAACACCTAAAGGCGAAACCACCACCCCGTCAGTGAGCAGTACAACATCTAAAGGAGAAATAACTACTTCGTCAGTTAGTAGTAAAACACCAAAAGGAGGATCTACCACGCCTTCAGTTAGCAGTACTACACCTAAAGGAGGATCTACCACGCCGTCAGTTAGCAGTACAACACACAAAGGAACATCTACCACCCCGTCAGTTAGTAGTACAACACCCAAAGAAGGAACTACCACGCCGTCAGTTAGCAGTACAACACCTAAAGGAGGAACTACCACCTCGTCAGTTAGCAGTACAACACCCAAAGGAACATCTACCACCCCGTCAGTTAGTAGTACAACACCCAAAGAAGGAACTACCACCCCGTTAGTTAGCAGTACAACACCTAAAGTAGGAACTACCACCCCGTCAGTTAGTAGTACAACACCAAAAGGGGAAACTACCACCCCGTCAGTTAGTAGTACAACACCTAAAGGGGAAACTACCACCCCGTCAGTTAGTAGTACAACACCCAAAGAAGGAACTACCACCCCGTCAGTCAGTAGTACAACGCCCAAAGGAGGAACTACCACACCGTCAGCTAGTGTTACAACACCTAAAGGGGGAATTACTCCTTTATCAACCAACGGCGTAACGCATCCAGAAGGTTTAACTATACCCTCAACCAGCGGCAAACTTCCTCCTGGTGGCATTTCTCCACCATCAATTAATGGCGGTCCTACTATTCCTAGTCTCGGAGCTTCTCCCTTGTCACTTCTTGCACCAAATTCTGCAGGTACTGGATCATCTAAACCTGTAGCTGCTTCCAGAACTGGATTGCCAGGCACCTTAGCTTTACCCACAAGCGGTAGTTGGCCGGCAATACCTGGATCAGGCAGTCCACCTGCGGTACCTGGATTGCCGACATCGTCTGTATCAGGCATTCCATCTGCGGTACCTGGATTGCCGACTTCGTCTGGATCAGGTAGTCTACCTGCAGTACCAGGATTACCGACATCGTCTATATCAGGAAATCCATCTGCGGTACCTGGATTGCCGACATCCTCTATATCAGGAAGTCCATCTGCGGTACCTGGATTGCCGACATCTCCTATATCAGGAAGTCCATCTGCGGTACATGGATTGCCGACATCGTCTATATCAGGAAATCCATCTGCGGTACTTGGACTGCCGACATCTTCTATATCAGGAAGTCCATCTGCGGTACCTGGATTGCCGACATCTTCTATATCAGGAAGTCCATCTGCGGTACCTAAATTGCCGACATCTTCTATATCAGGAAGTCCATCTGCGGTACCTGGATTGCCGACATCGTCTATATCAGGCATTTCACCTGCAGTACCTGGATTGCCGACATTGTCTGTATTAGGTAGTCCACCTGCGGTACCTGGATTACCGACATCGTCTATATCAGGCATTTCACCTGCAGTACCTGGATTGCCGAAATCGTCTATATCAGGCATTTCACGTGCAGTACCTGGATTGCCAACATTGTCTATATCAGGAAATCCTTCTGCGGTACCTGGATTGCCGACATCTTCTATATCAGGAAGTCCATCTGCGATACCTAAATTGCCGACATCTTTTATATCAGGAAGTCCATCTGCGGTACCTGGATTGCCGACATTGTCATTATCAGGCAGACCACCTGCGGTACTTGGATTGCCGACATTGTCTGTATTAGGCAGTCCTTCAACGGTACATGGATTGCCGACTTCGTCTGGATCAGGTAGTTTACCTGCAGTACCTGGATTGCCGACATCGTCTATATCAGGAAGTCCATCTGCGGTACCTGGATTGCCGACATCGTCTATATCAGGCATTTCACCTGCAGTACCTGGACTGCCGACATTGTCTGTATTAGGTAGCCCACCTGCGGTACCTGGATTGCCGACATCGTCTATATCAGGCATTTCACCTGCAGTACCTGGATTGCCGACATCGTCTATATCAGGCATTTCACGTGCAGTACCTGGATTGCCGACATCGTCTATATCAGGCATTTCACGTGCAGTACCTGGATTGCCGACATCGTCTGTATCAGGTAGTCCACCTGCGGTACCTGAATTGCCGTCTTCGTCTATATCAGGAAGTCCATCTGCGGTACCTGGATTGCCGACATCGTCTGTATCAGGCAGTCAATTGTCTTTACCTGAATTACCAGCAGCCCATGGATCTCCACCAGGATGGCCTGGGTCTGCTAGTCTACCAGGAGTCCGAGCGGCAACTGCCTTGGCTGCGCAAAAATCATCTGAGGTCAAAAAAACTATATCCGCAAGCCTATCATCAGGTAATCCACATTTTTATTTTTGAATCTAGTTTAGGACAAATAGACGCAAAGGATCCTGTATAAGTCCCCGTTTATACTTTAATTAGTAATTAGGGGAGTTCATTCATCATCATCATCATCATCAACAACCTTTTTATCGTCCCACTGCTGGGCACAGGTCTCCTCTCATACAGAGAAGGATTGAGCGTAATCAAAACGCTTGCTCAATGCGGGTTGGCGATTTCAGACTTAAAGTCCAGGTTTCCTCAAGATGTTTTCCTTCACCTTGTAATCAGTCCTTGGTGTCCAAGATATACTTAGAAAGTATGGACTATAGCAGGTCAAATTACCCTAAACTGCCAAATATTCCTAATCAACCTTGAGCCTTAATGCTTCAGGGATAAAGTTGAAAATCTAATAAAGAAATCCGACAGCTTGTAGTAGTTTCATGTGCTGTCGTCGGTACATATAACTTAGAAAAGTTACATTTGTACTTGCCTGACCTGGGATCGAACCCGCACACTCATACTTAAGAGGCTGGGGGTTTAACCACTAGGCTACCACGACTTTTATACTTGATTGATTCTAGTTAGTTGATGGTAGTTAGACGGTCTCCAAAGCCTAGAGCACAGGCGTAGATTAGCCAGCCTTTCGGTCTTCTATAGGATGCATTTTGGGGAGTGTGCGAAGGAATTGCATGATTTAATTCCTCCATCTCCGTTCCACCATCGGACGACCCGTCGTACGGCGAGTTTCCACCCTTACGTTGTTAACACCATTACGATCCGGACGAAGCGTTTCGCCTCCTCCTTTATACCGCGTATATCGAGGGACTGGAACAGTTTGCCAGCGGCGGTGTTTCCGTCGGACTACAATTTGAGTGTCTTCAAGGCTAGTGCGTTTTACCATCAACGACTGCGTCACTGCTTACCATCAGGCGGGATTGCGGTCAAGCGCTAGTTTATAATTTTAATTAAAAAAAAAAAAAGTTAATGATTTCTGTTAATCTACAGGTGCTGCCATTCGCGGTATGGCTGGAGCAGCAACTAACATGGTTGGCAAGTATCATTTATCAACCCAAGTATTACATACAACAAGAATGTGTAGTGGTATTTACAGACGCCACAAGCAAACAAAGTGTCATACTGATGTCAGGATTCTGACCCTGACAAGGAGAGTTTACCGTTCAACTAAAAAGAAAGAAAGAATGAAAGAAAAATGAGTTTATTGGCATCACAGCAAATGAAATACACTTAAAACTATAAAACTTAGCTCATAATGCCAAAATGGCCTTACCACAACACAAGGTATACCATCTGACACTGATTTTCAGTTGCAACCCACGAGTGCCATACGTTAGAATTACAAAAACACAGCCACCCACCAGACAAAGTCTTGCCGCCAAGCGATGATTTCTATTCCAGCACGATGTCTGGTGAAGCCGTACGGAGGAAGGCACTAATGCTGTTTTTACAGAGTTTTCAGTTTGCAATAATAAAAATGATATATTTAGATAATAATAGTAATTCAAATGATAGAAACTCAAAAATAATCAAATAAAAAACTAGCATATATCCGAAACACGTGACCAGTATTTTTAGTAAAGAATCTATGTACAAAATTTCAGAGAGATATCTTGAAAAACCACAAAGTTATGAGCTTGTTATCTTACTTGGTTGTCCCAACAAAAACATGGTCAACGCACTCGCCCGCCCGTATCTACAGCGGTGTGGTGCGGTGGGCACTGTCCAGCTATGGGCACCTGCACTATGATCTACCGTCAGCTGTACCGGTACCCACACTGCAACAATTTCTAAATGTATTTGGGAAAAAATTTAACATGGCGTAAAAATGATTGGTATCGATTCAGTTGCTTATACTGAACAAACTATATTCAGGTTTTGCATAAAGAAAAAAAAAAGATCTATATGTACCTCCAATATCAATCGTTGGACAAGTGCCCGCCAGACACAACACCCGTCTGGTCGGAAGATCCTCCCTTTTCTATGGAGGATCAGTAAACTTCACGCCCTGGTCCTAATACCTCTAAATTGGTGACTTAAAGGTTGCGGTGATGTTCTTGTTTGGGCTATTTACGGAGTTGTGTGATTATGATACACGAAATGTCAATGTTGAGATGAAATCAGGTCAGCTGAAATTGTGTTATATCGGCTGCCGGCAGAAGTTACCACCCACCAGACAAAGCCTTGCCGCCAAGCGATTTGTCGTGTTCCGGCATGATGTCTGGTGAAGCCGTACGGAGGACGTGTCTGAGCAGTTGTGTTGCGATGTGTGCCGGGTACGATGCGCCAAGTGTTGTTGTGTTGGGAGTTTGGTCGTGGTGGATCTTCAGATCAATCTCCCTTTGGCGCAGCATCGTTGGTCGTGTTGTTGAGTTTAACATTGCATCACCTCGCTCAACTGCCGTCTTTCTTCCTATTCGCTCAGTTTTTCTGAGTGAATAGGCTCGTAATAAACTAGCGCGGCTAAATAAATCAGGCGGGATTGCGGTTAAGCGCTAGTTTATAATTATTAAAAAAAAAGCTAGTAGAGTAGTAGAGCTTTACTAGCGAGTGTCTTTAATTCACTGATCATACACAGTTTACAAGAAATGATGAAATATTAAATGTAGGTCGCGCATAATCGATGCTATGCTATGTCATCATAATTAAATATGTATATAAAATAAATGTACTTTTGTCCGTACAGGCTACAAAGTATAATGTCTGAATGCTTGCAGATGGAGCTCAAAATTTGGCTGGCAAAGCGATCAGCGTCGCAGAAGGTAATAATGTAAAGTCGTTTAATTAAATTAGGCTGAAAGTTAACACTTTTAGAACGTCCCCAAAAAACGCCCGCCCTTCGCCACTTTCTAGTGCTTTCACTGGGAGAAGAAGCGGTGGAGCTTGATACCCTCCCTGGTGTAGTGGTAGCGAACGCGGCCACTGCGCAAAAAAGCGCGGGTTCGATCCCCGCGCAGTGCAAATATTTGATGCGTGATGACGAATATTTGCACTAGTCTGGTCGTGCCTCGTTGGTCCCAGTTGCCATACGAACATCTAATGGCAGTCGTTACGGGTTGTTGGAGCCCTCAAAAGTCCAACAATTGGTCTAACTGCAATGCTTCGATATCGCCTTCGGGTTGTGGAGGTCAGACGACAGTCGCTTCACGGAAAATATCGAAGTTTATCCAAAGTCAGCAGTTAGACTGGTAAAGCGGATCCCAGTCTCCAAAGCTGAAAAGCTTCGGATACGACTGGGATTAACGCTGAGATAATTATGATAAAGAAGTGGCGGAACAAACTCCCCAGCAGCATAGCTGTCTGTTTATTTACACTCTAATAAGAATAGAATGAGGCATTTAGATAAATCATTTTTGGAATGCGTTCAACTGTTGGCATAATGGTAACTGAAGTAAACAGTTGATATTGTAACCACTTTTTTTTCTTTCAATGCCATCCTTATGCCTAAGGAATAGAAGTCAAAATCTGCGTACGGGCTGTAAAAAAGGGTTTGTTTAAGTGCCCATGTACACACGATAGAAAATTTAGCTACTAAAATCTGATTTTAAACTTTATGGCTTGTACTTCAAGGCTTAATATTGAATGGGAATATTTGACTGTTTCCGGTAGCTTGTATCTAAAAACTACATTTAATGTATACAACATTATCTTTTGTTCATGCGAAATCCAAAACACGTGTCCAGTATTTTTAACCGACTTAAAAAAGGAGGAGGTTACTCAATTCGACCGGTATATATGCTTTTTTATGTTTGTTCGCGGATAACTTCATCGTTTATGAACCGATTTTGATAATTATTTTTCTGTTGGAAAGAAGACATTCCCAAGGTGGTCCCATGATAAGACATTAGGGTTTGATAGTGGAAGACCAGAGAAATCAAGGGTCAAAAATCGTAGGGTCAACCAGTGCGTTGTAAGTTTTTTTCATTAAGTATTTTAGCGTCAGCATCCAGTCTAACCGGATGCAGCTGAACAATACTTTTCACAACTATAAAGTGTAAAATAATTTATTTTTTTTTACAAAAAAAAAAAATAACAACCGACGGCCAATAAACACTACAAAGTGAAAAATAACTAATTTCGGAAGTCGGTCATAATATATTAGTCGGTAAAAATATATTAAAATTAAATTAAATTTAAAATTAAGTAAAGAATCTATGTACAAAATTTCAAAAAGATATGAAAAACCACATAGTTATGAGCTTGTTATCCTATTTAGCTGTCCCAACAAAAATATGGTCCTCACTCCGCTCTGGCGGGCGAACGGTGCACTAACCTCTGGCGTAAGCTGTTGCGCGAGAGCGCACATTCTATGATCAACTGTGCGCGCTCGGTAACCACACTGCAACAATTTCTAAATGTATTTGGGAAAAAATATAACATGGTGTAAAAATGATTGGAATCGATTCAGTTGCTTATTCTGAACAAATTATATTCAGGTTTCGCATAAACGAAAAGTAACGTTATATATTATGTCCATCATCCGTTGAATATCTGTTCATACTTTCAATTAAATACTGAATGACATTATTTAAGTATTCATTGCTCCATATGTTCGAAAATGTGTCTTCTTAACAACGTAGGTAAATAACGCAATTAATATTGTTGAACTGTCAAAATGCAAGATTTAGTGTGTTCTGACCTCCACAGAGGGCTAGCTTCCTTCGGGTACCTACTAAACCCACATTTATTATGATTACAGGTACAGCTTTAGACTGGGCTGGAAAAGCACAGATTGGAGGTAATTAACAAATATATCTATTATTTTTTATCTCACGAAGCGTTGCGCTTGACTTGTGGCAAGCATCTTTTTTTCCTTCGCATCTAAATCATCAGATGAACTTTCAAATTGTGTATCAGAATTGCTTTCTTTAATGTTTATAAACTAATGCTTAACAGAAATCCCACCTGATGGTAAGCAGTGATGCAATCGTTAATGGTATATTAAGGGCCTATTCAATAAATAAAAACTGGGTGAATAGGATGGAAGACGCTAATTGAGCGAGGTGATGCGATGTTAAACTCAACAGAGATTCAGAGGGAGATTGATCTGGAGACACTTCACCTCCACGACCAAACTCTCAAAGCACACATTCAAACACTACTTTGAAGGATAATAGTAATCCATTGCTTTGTATGTTCACAAAATGTATCTGCTCGATAACGTGGAAAATGTATTGAATGTTGCGCAATTATTCTTCGATTCTTGTTCAAATCCATTTAATAAAATAATTTAATAATGGCGGTCCTCGTCACCGGGCTGCAGGCAGTCCAAGGAGGCTATGCCATCCCTGGATGACAAGCTAACCAAAAGGCTATTGCGCCTGGATAGGAAAACCCTACGATTGATGACGGGGATCATTACGGGCCACTGCTTCCTGAATACACATCTCTACACAATAGGACAGCCCTCTGTGCAGAGCCTGCATAGAAGCTGACGAGACGGTTGCGCAGGTACTCTTCGAGTGTACAGGCGTTTCTCAAATTAGAAACGAAACCATAGGAGCACCAAGATCTTACACAGATGTTCTCAAGAGGCTAGGAGACCTGATGGGCTTCTGGAGAGAGGTGGGCTGGCTGGAATAACCGCCAAAGGCCGCCATGGTCCACGCACAATGGTCCACTGCAGGGATTGAGTGCGGAAACCAAACCAGTAACATAGAACAAGGTAATACAGTCATCGGCGTACCCAGCTTCTGGCCCTGAGTCAGATTTTTAGGGTCGAATCGTCAAATAAAATAAATGGTTATCGCTCGCAAGTCCCTACCGAAGATTACCGATAACTGCCGAGTGCAAGCTCGGGATAATATTTAGTCGCACGCGGTGGACCCTGCGCTCCAACGCGAAAGCCGCGGATGCAACCGGGATAAACGCAGAGATCATGATGATGGCTATAGTCGCATGCGGTTTTTTGGCAATAGGGATGTTTACTGTGTAAAAAAGAATGATTCTATTTAATCCGTCATTCAGACTTTAGAAAAATATTGGATACGTATATTTTGTTTTATCAAATCAATTAAAATTGACAAATTTAAATGGCATCAAAGATCAGGAGCGGTGGCTGATAACACACACGAGTTTTCAACGCGCTGTGTCGTCTCCATTTTTTGTTTATATGAAAAAAGAAAAATACGTGTCTAGTATTTTTTGGAAATCTGACTGACGGACTAATTAGTTTTTTTTGACGTGACAACGTCTATTAAATTGGTACGGCGTGGAGTCATTCTCGAAAACACCGTAACGGCCGAATCTGACGCCACACGGAGTCCACGCCTACTTTACCCCCACCCCTAGAGCGCCCGATGTGTAAACATGTAATAGACGTTGTCACGTTCAAATATCGGCAGTAGACGGAGTTCTACAGACAACCAATTTTTTTAGTCAAATACCCTATGACATTGTACATTTTATCATTGTCTACTATGTGGTTTATTTAGAGATAAGTCCTCATTAATACTTGGTTAATGAACTCCTCTAATTACTAAATTAGGGAAGTTCAAAAATGTTCTGACTTGATTTCCTGTGTACGCTCACGGTTCCCGCTTATCCATCGGCAGTCGGGACTGTAGTTCCCTCTCACTCCGATAACGGTTGCTGTTTAATAACATTTTTTTACAGTGCAGTGTGCCGGTATCCACATTTCGTCGAGATAAATAACGGGTCTTTTATTATCACCAAGCGAGTCATTTTCTTTCATACGGCCTAAATATTTAGCCCTCCACGCTTGAATTTGGGGTCTATCAAGTAGTCAGTCTTGTTTGGTAGCATCTTTTAAATTGGTAGCTTAAATCACTTTTAATTATTTTTCTCCATGTAGTTTCTACACTCCTACCAGAATAATTGATGCGCCAAATGTTAATGTGTCGGGAGTTTGGTCGTGAAGGGTCTTTAGAACAGTCTCCCTCTGGCGTAGAGTCGATAGTCGTGTTATTAGGTTTAACATTGCATCACCTTTTTTTTTCCGGCGTGGAAATCCTCATAGGATGTCCGTCGCCCTGGGGTGGGCGACGGGGTCTGTCAGACTCCTACTGACTAAAACCACCCCGATGTCTCTTCTATCACGAGCACACGTGTGGCCGCGGGAGTCTAAATTCTACCACGCCCCCACGGCCCCACACCCTCGTGCTGGCTCGGTCTGTCCGGGCCTCGTCTCCTGCACGGGGTAGTGGGGTGTTAAACTACGCCGTGCATCGCCTCAGAGGCGTGCGCCGACACTCGCGCGCACCTCCGCCTCGGGGTCCAACGATAGGGATCGTCTTCTGCGGCCCGGGAAGGGAGTTGAGATCTCCCTCTCTCGTTCCGTAGCTTCCTTCTGCGACATCACGTCCTCGCAGAAGGACACCACCGCGTCCCACGACTGCTGCGCTACCGACCATCCTCCGCACTATTGCCGGCAGCGTCAGGTCGCCTCCTACTTCATTTGTGAGGGCACGGCGCTGCTCCTCCCAAGCTTCACACTCGGAGAGCGTGTGCTGCGCCGTGTCCTCCCCGCATTGGACGCAGTGGTGGCACCGAGCGTCCGGCTCCTTGCCTAAGCGACGCAGGTACTTGCCGAAGCAGCCGTGCCCCGACAGTACCTTCGTCACCCTGAACGACAGGGTGCCGTGCCTCCTCCCGAGCCAGTCGTCGAGTACTGGCCGGATCGCCTCGACGGTAGCGAGGCCGGCGGTAGGGCGCATAAGCCTCTGCCGCCAGTCCGCCAACATTGCTTCACCTCGCCCAACTACCGTCTTCCTTCCTATTCTGTTTTTTATTTAATTGAAAAGACTCTTACTAAAATAGCACGCTTTACCATCAACGATTGCATCACTGCTTACAAAAATATAAGATGGACATTTAAAAGTGTTTGTACACATGCCAGCAGAACATCAAGCTACATACTATAAACTATTAGATTTTGCAACTTTATCGCTAACGCATTAGCATTTTGACAGGTAGCTTGACTTGCTCGCATCTGTACAAACCAACATGGGAGTGTCCAGTTTCTGGACTTAATGGCCTGCGCAGACGGCGGAGTTTTCTCCGGGGCGGATAAAAAAGTACGCTCTGCGAATAAAAAGTCGAGACGGTCTCCAAAGCCTAGAGCACAGGCGTAGAGTAGCCAGCCTTTCGGTCTTCTATAGGATGCATTTTGGGGAGTGTGCGAAGGAATTGCATGATTTAATTCCCCCATCTCCGTTCCACCATCGGACGACCCGTCGTACGGCAAATTTCCACCCTTACGTTGTTAAAGTCTCTAAGATCTATTTTAGCGGACAAAAATCCCTCGTCTGCGCAGGCTATAAAATTTAGAGATAAGTCCTCGTTTATAGAGAACAACATACACAAAACAAATAATTAATTATAATAATAATTAATTATTTGTTTTGTGTATGTTGTTCTAGTGAAGGAAATATCCTTCACTAGCAAATTCTCTCCTATATCTATGACGTGAAGGCACTTTTTTAACGATATAAACTAGTGCTTGACCGCGATCCCGCCTAATATAAACTAGTGCTTGACCGCGATCCCGCCTGATATAAACTACACACATCAAAAGTGTCTAGGGATCAACAAATATTTTTGCAATAACTTTTCTCCTGATTGATATTAATTAATTTTTTTTTTAAGGATTCATCAAATAAAGTGTTTTCGTTTGTCACAGTAACGATAAGCCAAGTCACCTTTGCATTAATAAAGAAATTTGCCATTTTCCTAATAAAGGGATATTTGACATTTGAATCACTAACACAAAAGTTCGAAAAAAAGACTGAAATAACAGTTTTCTCTAAAATTTTATTGGGTAACTTAAACAATTAATAATCCGTGTTTCTACCGCGAACACTAACAACACAAGAACATCGGTTTGGCATACTCAAAATGAGTTCATCCAAATCACGCTGTGGAATGGCCGCCCATGTTCGTTGCAACAACAAAAAAAGGTCTTCTTGCGACTGGATACCCTCCATATTCGGCAGAGCTCTTCTCTGTAGCATATCCCATGCATGCTCAATCGGGTTCAAGTCTGGCGACTGAGCAGGCCAGGGCAGGACATTGATGTTGGCTGCGGCGAGAGTCTGTCTTACAACTCTTGCGGTGTGCGGTCGTGCATTATCATGCATTAACAGAAATAAGGGACCGATTTGCACTTGTAGAGGAACGATGACGTCTGATACAATCGTCTCAGCATAAATTTGAGCGTTGAGGTTGCCTCTGATCCAAATCAACTCAGTTCTTCCGCCGATCCAAATACCCGCCCATACCATGATGGTTCCACCACTATAAGGATGGACTTCCTGGCAGGATTTTAATCGCTGTTGGCGTCCAGGGGTTCTCCAGTGTCGTATACGTCTTGTATCCGGTCTCATACCAAAACGAAACTCATCAGAAAAGCACACGAAACGCCATTGTTCTTCTGCCCAATTTCTGTGTTCAAGAGCCCATTGATATCGAATCCTACGATTGTGCATTGCTATAGGTGGTACCCGTAGCGGTCTTCGGGAATGAAGGTTCACTTCATGCAAGCGGTTTCTGACTGTTTGGTCGCTAATTAAGTTCCCTGAAGAGTGATGAAGCCTCACGGCTAACATCATGGCGGTTATTGTTGGAGCTCTTCGAGTTAAGATTTGAATGTATCGGTCTTATCTCCGTGTGGTGCAGCGATACCGTCCTCCATGGCGCTCAGCCACGGTACCAGTGCTTCGGTAACGTGTCCAAAGTCGACTGATAACACTCTGACTTGTATTCAGAGCTTAAGCCACAGTACGTTGCCGGGAACCAGCTTCTATCATTCCCACGGCTCTGAGCATTTCTTCCCTGCTTAAATGACGTCGCCGCTCCATAATAACGTTGGTTTTAATCAGTAGTAGGGAAACAGTAGCACTAATAATGTCTTCAATGCGTTGTATGTTTTTATAGGGAAAATATTGACAGCTGATTTTCATCTTTTACTCGAATTTGATTCACAGTTCCTGATTCAAATTATGAAATGCACCAAAAAGGATCCATATAAATTTATAAAATCATAAATTTATTACAAAGCCACATCTCAATCTCAAGAAATCCGCATAAAAATGCTTGATCCCTAGACACTTTTGATGTGTGTAGTTGTTCACCGCGATCCCATCTGATATAAACCTGTGCTTGACCGCGATCCCGCCTGATAGTAAGCAGCGATGCAATCGTTGATGGTATAACGCACTAGTTTATTAAGGTTAAGTGCCTATTCACTCTAGCCTTAAAGACACTAGCACTACTTACAAATTTTATAATGTTTCATGTTTTATTATAGGCGATAGTGGATTTTTTTTCGGATAAAGAGAGAAGAGAAGAAGTAGAAAAGAGAAGTCATAGTAAGTAGATTTAGGTACATTAAACTGTTTTTATTTATTACTTTTGTTTCATTTCAATGCCCCTGGACCCGAGTTCTCCATTAGACAACAAAACATATTAGAATTTGTAAAATTTTCCAATCAACCTTGAACCTTAATGATTTAGAGATAAACCCTCGTATTCATCATCAACAACCTTTTTATCGTCCCACTGCTGGGCACAGGTCTTCTCTCATACAGAGAAGGATTGAGCGTAATCACCACGCTTGCTCAATGCGAGTTGGCCATTTCAGACTTATAAAGTCCAGGTTTCCTCAAGATGTTTTCCTTCACCTTCAGTCATTGGTGTCCAAGATATACTTATCATAAACGTTGTTTAAAGTTAACTAGTGATAAACGATTCTTTAACCATACATTTTAGACCTTTTAACGTCACTTAACTTTAATCATCGTTTATGAATAAACACCATAGTGTTTAAGGTGTTTATTTATAAACGATGATTAAGTATAGTGACGTCCAAGCGTCTTAAATTAAACAATCGCTAATCACTGGTTATTTTAAGCAACGCTTATGAATAAGAGGGTAAGTTGAAAATCTATTAAAGGAAGACTGCTAATGCACATAACAATTAGATACATCAATAAGCAAGCATATTCAAATACTCCCGAATTTTTTCCCTTCAACCTCATTGCCTGGCGGAGCATCCAATCAGCATTAAGTAATGGAGAACGGAAAAAAATCGCAAGCAATTTTTTCATTCTGCCGTCATCGCTCGTGTGTGGAGTACTGCAGCCACGTTTGGGCTGGTGCTGCGAAATGTCACCTGGCTACTTTGGATTCAGTGGAGAGGCGTGCGAAGAGGCTGATTGGCGACCCAGACTTAACTCGAAACGGTCTCCAAAGCCTGGAGTACAGGGGTAGAGTAGCCAGCCTTTCGGTCTTCTATAGGATGCATTCTGGCGAGTGTGCCAGGGAATTGCATGATTTAATTCCCCCATCGGATGACCCGTCGTACGGCGAGTTTCCACCCTTACGTTGTTAACACCATTACGATCCGGACGAAGCGTTTCGCTTCTTTTCGCATCGAGGGACTGGAACAATTTGCCGGCGGCGGTGTTTCCGTCACATTACAATTTGAGTGTCTTGAAGGCTAGAATGAATAGGCTCTTAATAAACTAGCGCGCTTTACCATCAACGATCGCATCACTGCTTACCATCAGGCGGAATTGCGGTTAAGCGCTAGTTTATAATTTATAAAAAAAAAGGTATAACTTTGTTCTCTCTCAGTAACCTTGGTTTGAACAACATTAAGCAATTTTATTTTATTCCGTGGTGCTTGGCAACCTGGGCTTCTCCCAGAAGCAATAATGTCCCTTTGTGCCGATTGGCCTAGTTCTGTTCTGTCTCCTGCTTGTTATGGAGGGAAGTGGATAAAAAATATCTTTTTTTGCTTACTCCTCCGCTATTCTTTTCTGATTAATTTCGTTGTGGGACCCAAGAGAGTTGAATCGTTTCACCGGGACTCGTCGAGCTTCATTGCTCGGCGTTTTTCTGGCGGTCTCCACTGTTGATTCTGGCTTTCAGGAGTTGCAGTGGGTGGGGAAAAGTGTGGCGGGTTTTATCCCGTAAAAAAAAAAAAAAACATCAAGCAACCGAAATTCAAACCGCCACCGGCCGGTGAGCTTATCAGCAAGTCTAGCGCTAACTGAACATCTGGTGGAGGCCTCCATCCACTCCAGCATACCAGGAGTACATCGACTGAAGCCCCCTGTTAGTCCAGCCTCTTCATTATTAGGGAGTGCTTGCTTGCGGTTTCTCTCCGTATTTCATTATGTATACATAACGTGCTTATATCTTACAATATGTAAAGAAAACCCCGTCCGACCCATAAGGATAATAAAGGTTAGGCAAACACATGATCAAATAAAACATGAAATTTTACATAATCATAATGAATTTAGAAATAATCATTTTTTTCCGCGAATTAATTTCAACTTAAGTCGTGGTGGCCTAGTGGTTAAAACACTAGCCTCTCAAGTATGAGTGTTCGGGTTCGATTCCAGGTCAGGCAAGTACCAATGTAACTTTTCTAAGTTATACGTACTTTCTAAGTTATATCTTGGACACCAATCACTGATTATAAGGTGAAGGAAAACATCTTGAGGAAACCTGGACTTTAAGTCTGAAATTGCCAACCCGCATTGAGCAAGCGTGGTGATTACGCTCAATCCTTCTCTGTATGAGAGGAGACCTGTGCCCAGCAGTGGGACGATAAAAAGGTTGATGATGAAATTTCAACTATCCCAAAATTTGGTATTTTTTAAAAAGTGACAACACCATTTCTGACGGTATTATCACAGTATAAAAATTATACAGTAGGTCGACGCCTTTGATCTCGTGTAAAATAGTCTAGACAGCAACGCATCGGCCAGAGTTGTCACAAATAAACAATATTTATGAAATTATTTATTTATTGCAGATTAACATCGATAGCTGTATTATATTTATTTAATTTGCTATTTTTACTAAGGGAACAATTCGAGACAGATTTATGTTATTTAGATGGCATCTTCATAACAAGCACCCCAATCCACCTCGGAATTAACACCCTTATTATATTGTAAATATGTACTTTTATTTAAATTGGTATCCGCCATCTTGGATTTCAATAAGGATGGCTTTCTCGTAACAAGCATCTCAATTATACTCAAAATTGAAACCCATATCAGATATTACAATTAAACTCAAAATTAAGATGGTATTTTCTCGGTGGTAGGCCATCGGCCGCCGGCAGAAGTTACCACCCATCAGACAAAGCCTTGCCGCCAAGCGATTTGTCGTGTTCCGGCATAATGTCTGGTGAAGCCGTACGGAGGACGGGTCTGAGCAGTTGTGTTGCGATGTGTGCCGGGTACGATGCGCCTAATGTTGTTGTGTTGGTAAAAATTTGGTCGTGGAGGGTCTCCAGATCAATCTCCCTTTGGCGCAGCATCGTTGGTCGTGTTGTTGGGTTTCACATTGCATCACCTCGCTCAACTGCCGTCTTCCTTCCTATTCGCTCAGTTTGTCTGAGTGATTAGGCTCTTAATAAACTAGCGCGCTTTACCATCAACGATCGCATCACTGCTTACCATCAGGCGGGATTGCGGTCAAGAGCTAATTTATAATTATTAAAAAAAAAAAAAAAAATAAGATCCTAAAATTTTGATAAAAAATATTAGGTCCACCATCTCGAAATTCACCCATAATAAATAGTAAAAAAGTCCACCATCTTGATACGGATCATACTAACAAACACTGTCACATTTATATTATTAATAGGATTTCCAAACACATGCTCTGTGCGATAAACTATAAATAAATTAATTTTTTTACCGTGCGCCGGCCGGCCATTTTATTGGCGTTATCAACGTGGCACGACATTACAATTAAAATTATTTATGCATTCTACAATAACAAAACAGATTTATTTATCTTTCTTCTGTGCGTGGAAGCTGATGAAACCGCAGTTCTTTATTTATATGAGATGAAGATTTGCAATCACTCACTGCACACGTCGTATGCAACATTTTAAATAAACAAATAAAAAAACAAACACGCGTAAGCCCTTAATGATATATCCCGAACTACGAAAATCGTTTTGTTCGCAGTTCGGGAGCGGCTTACTCGCGTCTCGCCCCTCACACCCCGTACGATTGTTCTGTCTAGACGTCTTCGTTGGACAACTGTATGATTTGTAGACTGTGGTATTATTATGAGCGAATAGCATTGCGACCGCGTACCTTCCCTCTTCAGCCGCTCATGTATTGCTTACCGCACATGTATTAAGTTACCTCTTTTTGCGAATAAATATTTATTTTTTAGGGGTAATTATTTTTTAAGTTTTGCCCAGCTTTGTAGGCATTAGTAGAATCAGTTATGGATACCTAACAATACCTTCACGGATCGGACAGGGGTTTCTTTACATATTGTATGTAAATCGAGGGAATATGAAACCAAAACAAAAACAGATTAGGTATATTAGCCGTATGTGCCGCCATCTGTAATAGGCGCACAGCAAAAATGTTATTTTTTAGAATAAATAAAACACAAGTTAGCTAAATACGGCATAATATATTTATTAATTTTTACAATAAAATATAATATGTATTTACATGTGTCATAATTAAATCTATATTTATCATAAATAATAATTACCTAAAATGGTCCTCAATTCCCCTGCTCACAAACTAAACTAATTTTAGCTTCATTGCTTCTCTTTCTTTCAAAATCAATAAGAAAAGGTAAAATATTAGTTTAGTCCTGTCAAATTAGTCCGCGCCTGACGTAAATTGACGTATTTTTTTGCCGCTATATTTTTAATCACGTCTAAACTTGCATTGTGACCCAATATAGAATAGAATACTCTTTATTATGTACACCATATAGATTACAGAACATAAATATAATTTTTTTACAAAGGGTGACACAATGGGCGGTCTTATCGCTAAGGGCGATCTTTTACAGACAACCTATGGATAGAATTCTAAGGGAAAGGATAAAGAAATAATGTAGGTAGTCTACAGAGTACTATTTACATACTAGTTTAAATAAATTTATACATTTAATTAATAAATATCATACAAGAGCACATAAAATATAATAATATGTTTAAAGAGAGAGGAAGGAGGAAGGAGGAAGGAGGGAGGAAGTGCTTTTTATCATAGTTATAATTAAATAATTAGTTATAATTTAAGTTATATTGTAAGTATTTATATTCGGTTATTTTAAGACACTATCCTCCTTATTACAAAACAAAATCTAATTTTAGTTTAGACTTTTTGTTTGGGATGGGAAATCAACAAATGATATCTCCCGCTCTGGGTGGAGCGGAAGGGCGTGTCAGACTTTGGAGACATGAGGAACAGGGAGTAAAGTTCTCTCATCCTCCATAAAAAAGGGAGGATCCTTCAACCAGACGTGTGCTGTCTGGTGGGCACTTGCCCAACGGTTGAAATTGGGAAGTTGTATACCTATGTGCTAATTGCACGGTAAACTCTGATTGCGAGATGTAGAATTCGTGTGACGTCAGTATGACGCGTTGTTTGTATTTGGCATTTCGTCGCTTAAGTTCTAACACCGCGTAACTCAAAATAATGAACTTTTCAGGAGACTAAAAAAAAGACAGTTTTTTTTAGATAAAAAGTTCATTATTTCGAGTTACGCGGTGGAGACTAAAAAAACTGTCTAGGTTTGTATACCTAGACAGTTTTTTTAGTCTAAAAAAACTTCTAGGTTTGTATACCTAGACAGTTTTTTTAGTCTCCTGAAAAGTTCATTATTTTGAGTTACGCGGTGTTAGAACTTAAGCGACGATTTGTAGGTACCGCTACACAGGACTATTACTGACTAAAGCCCACCCGTGTTTCTTCACTTGCCTGTAAGCGAAGGCCACGGTTTCTTTTCTGGCAACCAAAAATACGTCAATTTACGTCAGATGGGGACTAATTTGACAGGACTAAACTAAAATCTAAAGTAGAAAAAAAGATGCACTGAAATTAAATTTGATTTAGTTTTTGAACAAGAGAATTGAAGCCAGTAATTATGTCTCATGAAGCGAATCGCACTTTACTTGTGATAATCATTTGTTTTGTTCGCGACAGCCTCCGTGGCGTAGCGTAGTAATATTTGTATGCATGAATATGAATATTTGCACTGGTCTGGTCGTGCCTCGGAAAGCACGTTAAGCCGTTGGTCCCGGTTGCCATACGAACATCTAATGGCAGTCGTTACGGGTTCTTGGAGCCCTCAAAAGTCCAACAATATTGGTCTCACTGTAATGCTTCGATATAGCCTTCGGGTTGTGGAGGTCAGACGGCAATCGCTTCACGGAAAATATCGAAGTTTAGCCAAAATCAGCAGCTAGAGACTCCAAAGCTGAAAAAGCTTCGGATGCGACTGGGATGATGATGCTGACATTGAAGTAGTGGAACAATATGTCCGCGGCGGTCTTTAATTCCGTCTTTCTATTGCTTCACTGCTTACGTTCAGCCGTGAGACCGCGGTCAAGCACTAGTTTAAAAGGGTCTTTTTAAAAAAAGTTAGCGCTTGAACGCAATCCCGCCCGATGTTAAGCAGGGATGCAATCGTTGCTGGTAAAGCGCACTAGTTTATTAAAAGCCTATTCTATCCACTTTTTCTTTAAGACACTTTAATTTTAATCAGACGAGAAAAGCGCATGTACGCGGTATTAAAGACGATGCGAAACGCTCCATTCGAATCCTGTTACCTTTAAGGGCTTGTCTAGTGCATCGACCGAGATCTCTTGCGTTTAGCACCAAACTCAAAGAGTCTTTGTACACTTGGTTACAAGTGCGCGTCGTTTCGTAAGATATAAATACTATTTAATAACATTTTCTTAGGATCAAATAAAATGCAACAAGGTATACAATGTAATTTTTTGGATATACGAAACCCGAATCTTGAAAACATATGAAAAACCACAAAGTTATGGGCTTGTTACCTTACCTGATTGTCCTAACAAAAATATGCTCAATGCACAACCCGCGCCTGCAGCGGCATGGCGCGGAGGGCGGTGCGAGGACGTGATGTCGCAGAAGGAAGCTGCGGAACGGGAGAGGGAGATATCAACTCCCTTCCCGGGCCGCAGAAGACGCACCGGGCGCCGAGGAAGGGCGGATAACGCCCTCTTCCGCCCCCCATGAATGGGTCCAAGGGCGAGGGACATGGGGCAGTCCCCGCCCCCCCTATTGATGGACCCCGAGGCGGAGGCGCGCGCGAATGTCGGCGCGCGTCTTTGAGGCGATGCACGGGGTAGTTTAACACCCCACTACACCGTGCAGGAGACGAGGCCCGGACAGACCGGTACAGCACGAGGGTGGGGCCGTGGAAGAATTTAGACTCCCGCGGCCCCACGCGCGCTCGATATAGAAGACACACCGGGGTGGTTTTAGTCAGTAAAAGTCTGACATACCCCGTCGCCCACCCCAGGGCGGCGGGCATCCTATGAGGATTTCCACCCCGGGAAAAAAAAAACACAGCTAAGATCACAGTAGATACTCTAGACTCTAGAGTATCTACTATGATCTTAGCTGTGTTATACGCTCGGTAACCACACTGCAACAATTTCTAAATGTATTTGGGAAAATAAAAAAACGGTGTAAAAATGATTGGAATCGATTCAGTTGCTTATTCCGAACAAACTATATTCAGGTTTCGTATAAAAATAATGTTGTCTATCTAATTGATTAAAAATATACAATTACTGATAAACAGGCAACGCATGTAAGGCCACGCGTTCATCCATGGGAGAAAACAAAAGCTATATTAGTTCATTCAATTTGTTGAGAAACTTACAACTAATATAAACAGTGTACGTAAAATATGCATTAGAAGGCCATTAAAAGTCTCTACTTTTTGTTTTTAAAATATTGCCCCACACTAGGAATTACTCTTGTATCGTGGGTGCGTCCACAAACACAAACAGCCAGACCCGGACAACTACGAGGCAGACATCCTCCAATGCAGCGGGCATTGGAGGATGTCTGCAAGGTTCTAGACTGGATAGGACTTGGCATCAACATCAATGGCGATGAGTCATGCCTGAGACCGCGGAGGATTTGAGTACAATGCTCGAAGACCTCAGTAGAGCCTTTTTTAATAATTATAAACTAGCGCTTGACCGCAATCCCGTCGGATGGTAAGCAGTGATGCGATCGTTGATGGTAAAGCACGCTAGTTTATTAAGAGCCTATTCACTCAGAAAAACTGAGCGAATAGGAAGGAAGACGGCAGTTGAGCGAGGTGATGCAATGTTAAACCCAACAACACGGCCAACGATGCTGCGCCAAAGGGAGATTGATCTGAAGACCCTCCACGACCAAACTCCTAACACAACAACATTAGGCGTATCGTACCCGGCACACATCGCAACACAACTGATCAGACCCGTCTTGCGTACGGCTTCACGAGACATCATGCGTGGTGGTAACTTCTGCCGGCGGCCGATGTTATGGCCTACCACCGAGCCTCCGAGCGAGTCGGCCTTAAAATGAACATGGACAAGACGAAAGTCATCTCTAATGCCCATGTTGTACCGACTTCTATAAAGATTGGAGACTCTGTTCTTGAAGTTGTTGACAGCTACGTGTACCTGGGAAAAACTATCCAGTTAGGAAGGTCCAACTTCGAGAATGAGGTCAAACGTCGAATCAAAACTCGACTGGGCTGCTTTCGGGAAGTCTCGAGAGAATAGTCTTCGACCAGTGTGGCAAGGGTAATGGAAAGAGCTATGTTCGGAGTTTCTCTGCGTGATCGAGTCAGAAATGAGGAAATCCGCAGAAGAACCAAAGTCACTGACATGGCTTTTCGAGTCGCTAAAATTAAGTGGCAGTGGGCAGGGCACATTGCTCGTACAACCGATGGCCGATAGGGCAGTAAGGTTCTGGAGTGGCGGCCACGTACTGGAAGACGCAGCGTAGGGAGGCCCCCAACAAGGTGGACCGATAACCTGGTGAAGGTCGCGGGAGGCCGATGGATGCGGGCAGCACAAGACCGTTCAGCGTGAAAAGCCTTGGGGGAGGCCTTTGTCCAGCAGTGGACAAGAAGCCAAAATGAGCAGATAGACTGGTAAAGCGGACCCTAGACTCCAAAGCTGAAAAGCTTCGGATAAATGAAAAAGAAGATTCCTGTAATGTTTCATACAGGTAATTATTTATTCCAGAAATAATTAAAACTTAAATTGTTTTCAACAAAACGTCATAATCAGCCTATGTATACTGTCCCCACTCCTGAGACAGACCTACTCTCAGTGAAAGGGAGTGGATCGTAGTATACCACGTGGGCCCAGAGCGGGTTGGTACATGTCACATGTCTTATAAACTAGCTCTTGACCGCAATCCCGCCTGATGGTAAGCAGTGATGCGATCGTTGATGGTAAAGCGCGCTAGTTTATTAAGAGCCTATTCACTCAGAAAAACTGAGCGAATAGGAAGGAAGACGGCAGTTGAGCGAGGTAATGCCATGTTAAACCCAACAACACGACCAACGATGCTGCGCCAAAGGGAGATTGATCCGAAGACCTTCCACGACCAAACTCCCAACACAACAAAATTTGGCGCATCGTACCCGGCACACATCGCAAGACAACTGCTCAGACCCGTCCTCCATACGGCTTCACCAGACATCATGCCGGAACACGACAAATCGCTTGGCGGCAAGACTTTGTCTGGTGGGTGGTAACTTCTGCCGGCGGCCGATGTTATGATAATTTTAGTTTTTTTTTTTTTTTCTCTATGACATGCAGGTTTTCTCGCGATGTTTTATTTCACCGTTTAGAGAGGAATGGTGATGAAATAATTTACACAAAGTAGAGCGCCTGATGGGATTCGAACCTACGATCTACAACTAGTCCGTCGCCGCCACAGTCCACTAGGCCACCGCTGCTGCCAACAAAACAATATGGATGAAATACCCACAAAGTGGACCTTACAATTGGGTCACCCGTTGCCATAATATCTAAAACTAAATTTAAAAAGATATACAGAATGTTAAGAAAACCCTGTCCGACCCGTGAAGGTGTTGTTAGGTATCGATAACTGATTCTACTAATGGATACAAAACCGGGCTAAACTTAAAAAAAATCCCCCTAAAAAAATAAATACATATTATTTCGCAAAAAGAGGTAACTTAATAAATGCGCGTTGAGCACCATTCCGCGGGCGGCGGGCGGCAGGGCACGCGGCACGTGGTCGCATCGCTATTCGCTCATAATAATACCGGTGTTGTTACTTTTTTTAAAAATTACCAAATTTCGGGGAAGTTGGAATTAATTCGCGGGAAAAAAAGATTATTTCAAAATTCATTTGTATTGGTACTATGATGACTATGTAAAATTTTATATTATATTTGGTCATGTGTTTACCTAACCTTTATTATCCTTATGGGTCGGACAGGGTTTTCTTAACGTACTGTATAAAGAGTGGTGCTGGCAATACGACAATAAATTAAACATCGTGTACCTCAACACATTCTCAGTCTACCTATAAAAAATCATAGAAATATGTCCATTAGTTTAGTCACAGGAAATTATTTTTCATTTTTCACATTTTTTACATGATGTACATGTTGATAAGGAAACGCTAACAGGTTAATGACCGCCGCATCCTGCGGTACTAAACTTTAATAATAATGGCGCGAAAAAAGCAAGTCGATACAGGATCGCGCTGTCGCCGAATGGAGGTCAGTGAACCAATATTTTTAAAGGATGTTCTATGCCGTTTACAATTTTATGCGATTTAATTTGTTTGAAATTTTCTTTTTTTTATTTTTGATGCTAGGTTTTTTTCTATAGTTTAGGATTTTTCCTATGAACCAGTATTGTTCGTGTTTTCATTTATTGTTTTATTGTCAGCACCTCTCTGTATATAAAAATACAGTGTATGTTTTACGATTATAACATAGTATTCTAATTCAGTTGTTTGGTACTGTGAGTTAATTTTGAGTCATGTTGCATACAACAACCGAAATGGGTCATTGGGCAGTTGCCCGCTAGACATAACACCGCCTGGTGGGAGCATCTAGCCTACTATATTTCTATATGTCCTACTTTAAATCTCCATGATCTTAAACCCCACTTAGTCTCCGTCTTCACTGGTGCCATTCTGCGCTGCCGCATGATTGGACATTTCCGTTATTATTATTTCATTTAAGCCCATCTCCAATGGATTGCCTGAAAAAGAGACAAATAAATATTTAAAATAGAATTCATCATCATCATCATTTCAGCCGAAAGACGTCCACAGCTGGACGTAGGTCTCCCCCAAGGATCTCCCGTCATCCTAGCGAAAGCGCGAAGTAACATCTGTAGTGTTATTGCGTGTTTACCATACGGACTCCGTGGACGTAAGTGAAGACTTCGGTGCAACGGCAGCAACATTCTACTTGTCATTGCCTAAAATCGACTATACCTTCGTTGCCAATAAACTTCGTAACCCTTAACCGGTATTTTAGTACCCCTAGCCCGTAACAATTGGTGTCAGAAGCGGAATGCCGGTCACGCCAAGGGAAGACGAAAGAGTTCGCACGCGACGACAAGCAGCGATGGATTTGGCGCGTCAAGAGGAAGAATCGCTTAGTGTCCCTGCACCCATAGAAGATGCGGCCATCGTAACACCGACGAATGTGAGTGCGCCTAGTACCACCACTATTCCCGGAACCAGCGGATGCGATTTATCGGCATTACTGGCTCATTTGACGGCGCAAATAAGGCTGAGCATAGCAGAATCCCAGGCAGAAACCCAGGCGCAAATAAAAGGTATAGCAGAATCCCAGACAGCAATCCAGGCAAAAATAGATAAATCCCAGGCAGAAACCCAGGTACAAATAAAACAAACGCAGGTAAAAATAGATAAATCCCAGGCAGAAACCCAGGCACAAATAAAGGAATCCCAGCAGTTGGTATTAGAATTAAACGAAAAATGGGAAAACACCAAAGAGGTCAACGAACTTAGAGTAAAAACAGCACAACAAGATGCACGTATGGATCAGCAAGATACACGCATTGACAAACAAGAAGCGCGTATGGACCATCAAGATACGCGTATAGACAAACACGATGCTCGTATAGACAAACATGATGCTCGTTTAGAGAAACTAGACAGTAGGTACCATCATGGAGTGTGAGAAAGAAATACAGTTTCTCCATAAAGCTGTGCAGAAAGGAGGTATTAAAGGTGTGGTACCTGTACCCAATGCTTTGCCGACGTTAGTGAAAGATAGTAAAAGTTATAAGATTGGACTACAAGTATGCACACGCGTCGACGACCGTGTTCGGTAGTGGAAACTGGAGCAGAGGGACTACTTGGTAGTCGTGAACAGTCCTGGCAAATTATGAGACTCCATACACAGTTCCTTTTTCTTCCTCTTCAGGTTATATAGGTCCACTGCTGGATAAAAGCCTCCCCCAAGGCTTTCCAAAATGACCGGTCTTGTACTGCTCGCATCCATCGCCTTCAGGTGATCGTTCCACCTTGTAGGTGGCTCTCTACGCTGCGTCTTCTGGTACGTGGCCGTTACTCCAAACCCTTACTGCCCCATCGGCCACCGGTTCTACGAGCAATGTGCCCCCCGCTGCCACTAAATTTTAGCGACTCGCAGAGCTATGTAGGTAACTTTGGTTCTTCTGCGGATCTCCTCATTTCTGACTCGATCACGCAGAGAAACTCCGAGCATAGCTCTTTCCATCACCCTTGCCACACTGGTCGATGACTATTGTCTTGAGACTTCCCGAAAGCAGCCCAGCCGAGTTGGATTCCACGATTGACCTCTTTCTCGAAGTTAGACCTTCCTAACTGGATAGTTTTTCCCAGTTATAAGTAACTGTCAACAACTTCGAGAACAGAGTAGCTGATCTTTATAGAAGTCGGTACAACATGGGCATTAGACATGACTTTCGTCTTGTCCATGTTCATTTTAAGGCCGACTCGCTCGGAGGCTCTACTGAGTTCTTCGAGCATTGTACTCAAATCCTCTGCGGTCTCAGCCATGTCTCATCGCCATTGATATAGAATGTGCCCCCTGCCACTAAATTTTAGTCCTCGCAGAGCTATGTAGGTGACTTGGGTTCTTCTGCCGTTGTCTCATTTTTGATTCTATCGCGCAGAGAAACTCCGAGCATATAGCTCTTTCCATTACCCTTTGTATGACTCTGAGCCTTCGTATGAGGCCCATTGTGAGCGACCACGTTTCAGTTCCGTATGTCATCACTGGCAACACACACTGGTCAAAGACTTTAGTCTCGAGACACTGTGGCAACTTGGACGACGAGATGTAGCGTAGCTTCCCGAACGCTGCCCAGCCGAGCTGGATTTGACGACACCTCTTTTTCGAAGCTGGATTGTTGGTCCCAGGTATCTATCTCGTTTGGGCTGAAGTCCGGATATTGTCGGTGTAGACAGTTAAGACGAGTTTAAAAACATGGCTACTCAACACGTCAATTTACGTTACTAATTCCACGGGAAATTGAAATAAAATGATGCCCTGCATTTTATACTAAAATCAACCAATAAACAACTTTAAAATCGTCTAAATAAAGGTTAATAAGTAAAGCACAAAGTGTCCACTTAGGTTTTAAGTAGGTACCTAGTTTTTTTTTTTAATCTTATTGCCTCATTATAAAACACAAATATACCTACCATATAATTGATATACATTCATGATTTCTTGTTGCTCAGGATCCGTATCTTCTGGGTTGGGCGTTGTACCATCTGGAAATACAAAGATTTTTTGAGAAAAATCAACAAAACATTATGATTCACCTACCTAGCGCTAGCAGAACTTACTCTAGTAACAATGTGTAGTGTTTTTGTTTTTAAATAATGATAAACTAGCGCTTGACTGCAATCCCGCCTGATGTTAAGCAGTGATGCAATCGTTGATGGTAAAGCGCGCTAGTTTATTAAACCCATTCACTTAAAAAACTTAGTGAATAGGGAGGAAGACGGCAGTTGAGCGCGGTGGTATCAAACTCCCGACACAACAACACTTCGCACATCATACCCGGCACATATCGCAACACAACTGCTCAGACCCGTCCTCCGTACGGCTTCACCAGACATCATGCCGGAACACGACGAATCGCTTGGCGGCAAGACTTTGTCTGGTGGGTGGTAACTTCTGCCGGCAGCCGATGTGGCCTACCACCGAGAAAGGGTACTAGTATGTTGGGGTAACCAAGATACAAGCAGTACCTAGTTTGGGACTTAATTCGATCTAAATGAAAAGTTTTTCCGCTGTTTGTAACTGCATGCTACTCTTTGTATGTTTTTTTAAACAAAGTGTAAGCCTAATAAATATTTTGTTTTATATATAATTATAAATTAGTTTTTTACCGCAATCCCGCCTGATGGTAAGCAATGATGCAATCGTTGATGGTAAAGCGCGCTAATTTATTCACTCTAGCCTTGAAGCCACTTAAATTGTAGTCCAACGAAAACACCGCCGTTGGCAAATCGTTCCAGTCCCTCGATGTACGGTATAAAAGACGAGGCGAAACGCTCCGTTCGGATCGTTGTGGTGTGAACAACGTAAAGGTGGAAACTCGCTGTACGACGGGTCGTCCGATAATGGAACGGAGATGGGGGAATCAAATCATGCAATTCCCTCGCACAGTCTCCCAAAACACATTCTATAGAACACTGATAGGCTGGCTACTCTTCGCCTGTGCTCCAGGCTTTGGAGACCGTTTTGAGCCAGATCTGCGCCCCAATTAGCCTCTTCGCAAGCCTCTGCGCTGATTCGAAAGTAGCAAGGTATCATTTTCCAGCAACAGCCCAAATGTGGTTGCAGTAGTCCACACACAAACGGACCTGTGTGGCTGCCATAAGTTTTCATTACAAGACTCGATCGTCGATATCGAGCGCGTTTAAACCTTCAAATTACAAGAATCGGCCTTCTGGCGATAGTGCGGCCATTATTTTTTTTTTTTAATAATTAAGTGGTAAGCAGTGATGCGATCGTTGATGGTAAAGCGCGCTAGTTTATTAAGAGCCTATTCACTCAGAAAAACTGAGCGAATAGGAAGGAAGACGGCAGTTGAGCGAGGTGATGCAATGTTAAACCCAATAACACGACCAACGATGCTGCGCCAAAGGGAGATTGTTCTGAAGACCCTCCACGACCAAACTCCCAACACAACAACATTTAACGCATCTTACCCGGCACAAATCGCAACACAACTTCTCAGACCCGTCCTCTGTACGGCTTCACCAGACATCATCACCAGAACACGACAAATCGCTTGGCGGCAAGACTTTGTCTGGTGGGTGGTAACTTCTGCCAGCGGCCGATGTTATAGCAATGCAAAGCTCGATAAATAATAGCGTTTCACGTTTTACAAATCTCCTATAATTTACATGATTATCGACTTTAACATTGTTCATTGTTACCTTTGAAAATTGATTCAGCATTTCGGCAGCTGACGCGCGGCCTACTTCAAATATTGTTAAAATTGATTTCAGATTTTACGCATAGAATCCCAAGACGTTTGTACATGGTTTTTCATTAAGAGCGCTCGAACATTGAAATGAAATAAAACAATCTGTTTAAGTGATATTACCACAATTTTTATTACATTTTAAAGAATATTCAATGACATTATGTGTGCAAAATAATATCAGCCAAATGGCCACCGCGACTCCGCTGTAGATGGTGGATTCTGGTGGACCAATTTTGAAGGACGTCTTCGCATAAATGGGGCTCAATTTCACGAAGAACGCGAGTTATGTTGGCCTTTAGGGCAGCAATTGATTGTGGTTTATCTGCATACACTAGAAATTTCACGTAGCCCCACAGAAAATAATCGAGCGACTTAACACAGTCACACGATCTCGGGGGCCAGTTGATGTCGCCACCACGCGAGATGACGAAGCCCTCGAACTTCTCTTTCAATAAATTTGATATTTCCCGTGCTGTATGGCAAGTGGCGCGGTTCTTTAAACCTCAGACTGAAGTCTGGGAGGACCTCTTATCCGAATGGCAAAGTAGGTGGGATAATTCCATCAAGGGCCGGCACCTCCATCTATTCTTTCCATCCGTTGGCGATCGGCTGGCTAAGACATGGCTGGAGGTTGACCACTGCGTTGCCCAATTTCTCACAGGTCATGGCAACTTTAAAAGTAAACTGTATTCTTTTAAACTTGTTCCTTACCCTTTGTGTCAGTGTTCTACATCGAACTGTGAATTTGAACAGTCCGAACATCACATCTTGTGGGAGTGTGTTCTTTGGCAGAATGAACGCAATATTATGTAGAATGGTGTACAAGTTACATCCGGAGTCGTTTATTATACGGAGCTTGTAGAAACTAGAACCAATTTCCGTGCGTTCAGGCGCTTTTGCCATACCTATTATTGGAACCAATTGTAACAGCTAATACCTACTTAGGACCCATTAACTTAATCAAATTTTATTCCGTGGTGTTTGGCAATCTGGGCTTATCCCAGTTGCAATGTCCCTTTGTGCCGATTGGCCTAGTTCTGTTCTGTCTCCTGCTTGTTATGGAGGGAAGTGGAAAAAATATCTTTTTTCTTACTCCTCCGCTATTCTTTTCTGATTAATTTCGTTGCGGGACCCAAGACAGTTGAATCGTTTCTTCGGGACTCGTCGAGCTTCATTGCTCGGCGTTTTTCTGGCGGTCGCCACTGTTGATTCTGGCTTTCAGGAGTTGCAGTGGTTGGGAAAAGTGTGGCGGGTTTTGTCCCAAAAAAAAAAAAAAAAAAGTGGCGCGGTCCTGTTGGAACCACAAGTTTGTAAGATCCATACCACCTACCCTAGGCCACAAAAAATTGTTATCATCGCCCGATATCTTTCGCTATCGCAACGCACGGAACGTTAGGCGAATAGAGCACTGATTTTGATATTAAATTTTAATAATTTCTATGCGTTGTTGAAGCGTGTAGCGTTCCATGTTGAAATGTCACGACTAAATATGTATTCATGCCTAATTTGACAGCTATCGCATTACCAAGATGGCCGCTATGCGCTGTCAAAGTTCGAGCGTCCCTATTGAAAAACCCTTTACATTTGTGTGTGCTGGGAAAAGTAGTATATAAGCTGTAATTAAGTCAGATTAGAATGTATTCTTGTCTCATTACCCCTCACTGTGGCCAAGACACCCTTAGCCATCTCTGATCAGTCCTGTGAGTCTGCTGGACTGGCAGTGAGTTTACCCTTCACCCTTACCTGGAAATCCTACCCACTATTCGTCTGTTACCTTAGGTCTCTTGGTGCAGACATCCGGCACTTATTTATATATTTATTTATTACTAACTATATGGTAGGTTAGGACTGTAGGACTTATAAGCCTTAGTTTAGGCTCTGTTAATTTGCCATATAGGCGCATGTACTACCGCTACCTTTAATAAGGGTGGTCGTACAAACATGCTATTTATTAACAATACCTATTGCAGCATATTTCGATAGAATCACTAAAATAACATGCATATTAACTTGCTATTTCGAAAAACCATAAAAAGTCGACATTAACTTTACGTGATTGCCCTACAAAAAAGAAACATGGATGAAATCCAGGTATTAAACACATTCATCGGCTTTCAGCCAATGAACACAGTTGAGGCATTTGTCAATACAATTTTGATTTTAACTACTTTTCATATCAACTGCATAAAATATGCATTATAATACTATCAAGTAAGGACTAAATACACGGTGTATCTGACATCGTAACGCAAACTTCGCGAAAAGGCTACACCGCATGTCACTAATAAAATTATGATAGTCATTTATATCGTTAATGAGTTGTTACAGAAATAACAGTGTTTAAAAAAATGTCTCAGTCGGCCTTTGAACGTTGCAAGTATGCCGCCGTGCGTTTTTGTGGGTATGACGTTGACCCCTCATGTGAACTCTATTAAATCAGCTGATAGGATAGTTTTTCGAGTTTTTTTGTGTAATTAGCGAATTAATTATTTTTTACTATAAAATCTTATGGGGTTATAAAAGTATAGCAATTATGAACGGTTTAAAGTGAAACAAACTGCATATTATTTTTTTTTAATCAGGAAAATACCGACGAAAAATTCCACCTGTGGGGGATTCAGATTCATCTACTGGATCCTTGGTACACGTTTGTGCGTCGATCTCAGAGACACCCTTTATATGTATAAAAAATTTAACATATTAGGAAATTAGCTTGTATGTGCATCATATTTCATTAAAATCGTTTAAACATTCTATCATCATTTCAGCCGAAAGACGTCCACTGCTGGACATAGGCCTCCCTCAAGGTTCTCCACGACGACCGGTCTTGCGCCTCCCATTCAAACATTCTATGCATATGATAAATATCTAAACATAAATAAACTGTTTACATACACTGACGGACTCATAAACTGCATCAAAGTAATAGACGACTTAGAAATAAATATTTTAACAGAGTACGCAAACTTTCTATACAGTTTAAAATTGAAACCTCTAGAGTGGTTGATAGGACCTTTTTTGAAGAAAAAAACAGAAATTTAAGGTTTAATAAATATATTGGTTTTAACAATAGACACTAACTTTATGCAAGCGTTAATTTATGTTTTAATAAGGTGTAGGTATTACATCCACGTGCCCTTATTACGAACTCTAAGCGCTCCCGCATAGATTTTATTAGGATTATTAAAAGATTTTGCGGAATATTGTCCCATTTTTCTAAAAGTGCTGCCACTGTCGTGGGCACGGGATTTCTCGCATAAACAAGCTCTTTTTAAATTGTCCGAAACATGCTCAATGGGATTAAGATCCGAGCTGCTTGCTGGTCAATTCAATGTTTGTATCCCAACCTCTTCGCAATATTGTCGAACTTGTGCAGCAGCGTGCTGCCAGGCATTATCCTGCATTAAAGTAAGAATCCCATGTAAGCAACCACGTGATCTTCTAGGATATCCATTTTGTAGCGATGTGCAGTCAAATCCCCTCTATTACCGTTTAGACGGACCATGTCTATGAACACAAGTTCTGTTCGGTCGTTCATCGATATGCCACCCCAGACCACACACGAACCGCCTCCAAAAGGAACACGCTCCTCAATGCAACTTGGAGCATATTGCTCCCCATCGCTGCCCACGTCGACGAAAGACACTTCTGCGACCATCTGCATCATATAACCATGTCCTACACTAGTCCGTGAACAATACGGAGGCCCATTGCTCTTCTGTCCAATTTAGGTGATCACGTGCAAATGTTAAGCGAGCTTGTCTGTGAGCTACAGACAACTGTGGACCATTTGCTGTAATAAAAGGGGTGATATGCGCTTCCTTTAACCTTCTTCTTATTGTTCTTGAACTCACATTTACTCCACGCACTTCATGAAGCTCTGTTTTGATGTTAACTGATGTGAGGAAACGATTTTGCACAAAAGTTGTAACAATAAATTGGTCATCACGACCGGTGGTTGCTCGAGTCCTGTCTGTACCACACCTCCTTCTGTAAGAACCTGTCTCCACAAACCTTCTGTATATTCTAGAAACCGTAGATTGGTTTAAATTTACATTTCTACCAATCGTTCGTTGACCCAAGCCCTCCCGCACCAGTGCTACAATTTGAGCCGCTTGTTCAGACGAAGTATCCATATTATGGTTCAAAAACTCCCGATGAGTTAAAAAACATACCCAGCAGTTCTGCTGGTAACAATAATTCAATTGACAAAAGAATAAAAAATCAATGCGAATCAATTTAAAACTTTAAATAACACGCAAATCTGATACTACAAGTTAATTTTCTTTTCCTGGCAATATTCATTTGTTTTGCTACAGTTCTATTTTTAAATTTAGCTTTTTTTTTAGATTAAGAGCCAGTCTCTAGTTATATTTATATAATTTAATCTAAAAAGTTTGCATACTTATTAAAAAAAATCATTTCAAAGTAATCCTGAACTTTGATGCAGTTTTTGAGTCCGTCAGTGTCTGTCTAAAAGGTTGTTGACATTTTCCTTTTAGCTGTAAACAAGTGGTTGCCTCGCAACGGTTTGTTTACCTATACAGCTTGTTTAGCTTATTTTAGTTATTTCCACAGTGTTATGTCCTACGGTATTCTACAGTGGGGCAAAGCCGCTGACATACAAAATATATTTGTACTCCAAAAACGAGCTGTCAGCGCAATTTACCAGCTCGGTGTCAGATTTTCTCTGAGAAATTTCTTTAAAGATATTGGTATTTTCACGGTTGTTTCGCAATTCATCTTAGCCAACATCTTATATGTTAGGCAAAATATTCACGTGTACACCAAAAACTGTGATATTCATAATATTAACACCGAAATAAGGACAAACTGCGAGCCCGTTTTCACCAACTTCAAAAGGTTCATAACTATTTTGTTGGGCTTGGTTAGCTTTTTATAACAAGATACCCCGGCCTAGTGGTTAAAACACCAGCCTCTCAAGTATGAGTGCGCGGGTTCGATTTCAGGTCAGGCAAGTACAAATATAACTTTTCTAAAGATATATTTATTTTCTAAGTATATCTTGGACACTATTGACTGAAGCTGAAGGAAAACATCTTAAGGAAACCTGGACTTTATAAGTCTGAAATCGCCAACCCGCATTGAGCAAGCGTGGTGATTACGCTCAATCCTTCTCTGTGTGAAAGGAGACCTGTGCCCAGCAGTGGGACGATAAAAAGGTTGATGATGATGATGATGATGACCCTCTGCTTTGCTAAACTTGCCTTACAATGCATTTAAAGCTCAAATCAAATCCAAGCTTTGTTCAAAGGCATATTATTCCGTGAATGATTATTGAAATGATAAGAATAGCTGGTCGCTCTGATTAACTCAGGACAATGTTTGTGTTCTTTCTCGGGAATTAGCTTACTGATATGTTATATGAGTTCACATAATTAACATTTCCACATTACATAAATATGTAAGCTGTCACACCCTTTATGCCTAGGGCTTTAAAAAAAAAAAAAAACCCTAATTTATTCTGTGAAAATCATTACAATATTTAACTTTGCTGGTATTTTGGCATGGTAGCTAGCATTGGTAAATAATTTCATTGTTGTTGAATTTTCCTGTGTTCATCACTATACATAGTATTGTATAAAGTCATGTTTTTTTAAAAGAACAGACAGCTGTGCTGCTGGGGAGTTTGTTCCGCCACTTCTTCCCAGCGAAAGCACTAGGAAATGTCAATGGGTGGGCGTTTTGGGGGACTGTCTTATGTAAAATTGATGTTCAAAAAGTACTGATTCTCAGCCTAATTTGAATAAATGACTTTTGATTTTGATTTTATTCTTTATCGAATTTGGCCCAAATATAGATTTTGAAAGTTTAAAATTACAAGAATCGGCCTTCTGATGATTGTGCGACTTTTATTACCTAGGCCCAATTTACAAGCTAAAAACTACTTGCAGAACAGAATCATTTAACTTACCATCAACACAATGATTCCCTTTCATCTTAAAGATATGATGCTTCAATAGAATGCTATTGAAGAACACTTCGCCGCAAGAACACTGGTGAGTTTTACTCTCCGTCTTCGTCTGAGGAGCGTGAACCGCATAGATATGCTGGTTCATCTCTTCCACAGAAAACACCAATGCTCTGCATAACACACAGATTTTCACTTCATTTGTCATAGGGATGCCTTTAAAAATATTGTTCATTCGGTTGTTTAGCGAAGGCAACAAGCGTCTTGGCAAAAAGTAATTTGAGGCAACATTACTGTTTTCACTTTTTACAAACTTCTCATGCTTTGCTAAGTGATTATCGAAATAGCATTTCTTAGTTGTCTCAAAATTGCATATGTTACATCGGAATAGGCTCGGATGAATCTTGACATGTTCTAGCATTTCATTATGAGTCTCGAAGTTTGTGAGACAAATTGGACAGGTTCCTACATTGAAGGTACCGTGGTATAGAAAATGGAACCATGAAGACTTGGCACGGATATTTTTGTAGCAAACTGGACACATGTGTTCATGGTCTACGTTCTCTGGTGTTAATTTTGTATGCCAGTGGAAAATGTGCGTAACGAGGAGTTGTTTGTTGAAGAACAGGCGATGACAGTGGTCACAGATGTATATTTCTCGGTTTATCATTGTCGAGTTCGGTGGACATAAGAGGTGATTCACTAGTATGTGTTCTATAAGTTCTTTTTTGCTTTTCTGGTCTCGCAGACATATCTGGAAAGGAAAGAAGTGCTTGTCATTATATATTATTTTTCATCATCATAATCACCATAGTCATAGGCAACATTTTGAGCATATCCACGTAAGGGGGGGTCCCAGGTGTTTTTAAAACCGCACAGGTCACAGAGTGCAAGTAATGTGGGCAAAACCGGTGGGCTCTTGGATTTAGAGAGAAATGTTTAAAGCTTGTTTGGCACAAAACAGCAGCAATGGCATAAAACCATTGTGTCAGTGGAGCCTACCAAATAACATAGCATGTTCCAATCTTTTTGCTTCTTTCATACATAATATATTATTTTCTATTAAAAAGTTTTCACTATAAGGTAAATCCATTGAAAAATAGGTCAAACCCGACTGTCCTGTACCGGTCCTTCCCACCGTGCAACATATGGACCATTGTACATTCTAAATGTTTGTATGTCTGCTCATGTCAGTTCCCCCTACTGGGGCGTGCAATGACACAATACGTGACTTCGCACCCGGATAGCTAGCCCCAAATTTAATGCAGCCGTATCAGCATTTTGAACTAGCCGTTCTGAAGCTCAACACCAAGCTTTAACTCCAAAAAAAATAGGTCAGTAAAAATATTAGTTGTAATATTACTCTGCATGGTGGTCGCTGGGTGAACTACCCAAGAGTGTACTGGGAGAAATTTAAATACCGCCACTTGTGAAGTAAGTAATGTAGAAGTTCCGAAAGTAGTATGATTAGGCTTTGGCTACGTGTTAAAAACTTAAGTTAATAACTTACAGAACACATTGAAACGTTTTCATCCTTCAATGCTTTTAATAACTCCTCTTTGTGTTCATTTTTTCTATGAATTTCTACCTCCGTCTCGGAGGGCCATGGACCGCTATCGCACAAATCACAACAATGAACGCTGTTGGTATTGTTATTTACTTTCTCTTTTATTTTGACCGATATATCTTTTGGAGAGCGAAACATATTGATTTGGTTTTGGTAGGAATATTAGGAATGTAATTTTTTTATAATATAAACTGTAGAAGTAAACAACTTGCAATAGCTAGGAAACTCAGAATTTCAGAAATTGTCAATAATGTCAATTAGTTTGACGTTTTTTTTTATAACTGATTGATTTTGGGAAATGCTCCAGGTTATAGTTTTTAAACAGTTAGCATTAAAGTGAAATAGGTTTGTGTAGAAAGTATAAGAGTAAAAGAGATAGTCGATACAGTCATATGCTTAGAAAATTGTAAGCTGGCTGTTTTCAGAGTTGGAACGCTACTTCGATACGCTCCAGATCACGGAAAAATAATTATAAATTGTGACAAAGATTCCGTTACATTAATGATTGCAATAGAAAATTAATGTGAAGTTAAAATGATAGAAAAAGAAAATTTCTTTTTCAGAAATTTTTGTTATTTTCTTTTTGTACAATATTTTTCAAAGAAGAATATTAAATGTCGATGATTATTTATTTGCAATAACGAAGTGAATAACGAAACGGATAGTAAATCAGGCAGCGAGCATCAAAATGGCCGATAGAAAGGGATGAAGTTTCTTTTGTTCCTAAAGATATTTTGTAATTTAAAAGTGATAAAGTGCATTGAAAATGAGGGAAATTAACATAAATATTGAAGGCTATAATGTTAATGGAATATGTGTCGGCTGTTTAAACTCTAATCGTCAAATGTTTTACCACCCCTTCGTGAGAGAATGTTTTCGTTTGCTAGGAAATATCGATGTAAGTGATGTTTTTACTATTATTATCTTAATAAAATACGCTTATACTTTGATAGAAAGTAAACACAAATGATACCAATATGTAATTTAATTCATATTTCCTATTAAAAATCATGTAAACATAGAACAGAAATCCTTGGATCGGCCATTGTTGACGCATATTATTTTTTTTTTGATTATTTTCTTTTTTTTGGTGTGGAAAACATAGTACCTGCAAATGATGATTTAGCCAGAGGAATTATTGTGGTAACGTGTTAGATTCAACAAACCACGAGAGAAATTAAAATAACTGCATTTTTTTAAATCGGGAAAAGCCGACAAAAATTCCACCATTGTATCATGTCCATGGTTGATGGTACTCGTTCGTGTGTAGATGTCAGATGCACCCTTTATACAGGCTGATTGCAGGACAATACATAATCCAACACCCTGATTGCTTAACAGACAGATATAATATAAGTTCAACTAATATGGTAGTTGACTAAAAAAAACTAATTAGTCCGTCAATCAGATTCCCAAAAAATACTAGACACATGTTTTTTCTTTTTTCATATAAACAAAAAATCGTGTGACGTCAATGCACTGTACGCTTTTTAGCGAGCAGTGACGTCACCAGCCACACCACTCCTGATTTTTGATGCCTTTTATATTTGTCAATTTTTATATAAAAAAAAAAAAAATACGTGTCTAGTATTTTTTTGAAATCTGACTGACGGACTAATTAGTTTTTTTTAGTCTAATACCCTATTGCAACAAACGTAATAGAAACTCAATGTTCGGGATCTACTTTGGTTCAAGTGTACGAATTCGTACATAAATGTGAATTAAAGTCTGCCCTTTATACGGACGACACCAGCCCCCTAATGGGCCGATTAGGGGGCAGGTCAACCCACCCGAAACTGTCAAATATTTCCAATCTACCGTGAGCCTTAATGCTTTACCGATAAAGTTGATAATCTAATAAATTTGACACATTGTAGGAGCCTGATGTGCCAGTAAATAAAACACTCTTCTCATCCAGATAAGGCTTGAAGAATGATTTCACAGTTGCCCAAACTAGCTTTTAATGTTCATTTCTAGGTGCCAAACGATCTAGAAGTCAAGGTGTGCTGGGAATGCCTGGCGCGCGTCAAATCTACTATCAGCTTCAAGCAACAGATACTGAAATCTTACGATTTCCTTATCTCGTATTCTAAGGAGGTAAGGTTTAAGTTAAAGATAACAAAAATTATAAAATGGGTAAAGACGTATACTAATCATATTACTGAGAGGACTGTTGTTGCAAGTAAGCCAGATATAGTAGTGATAGATAATTTTATTTTATAATAGTCATCAGTTCGCGTCGAACATTCAAGTCGGGCGTTCTCATTACGGCCAGCAAAGGCCACTTGTCACTCACTTCACACACATTAGTCCATTAGCTCATTTAACCTATAACTTTGAAACAATATTGTATATAAACTCAACATTTTTTATTGTATTCTGCCCACATCATCTAAAAGTAGGCACTGTGTGATCTAGCAAAAGATCATACAGTTGTCGATGTTACCATTCCACATGACAGGAATCTCGGGAGAAAGAGAAACAAATTAAATATCTCGACTTGGCGCACTAGATTGTTGAACTGTGGAATGTGAACTCTGCTGTCATTGTAGCCTCGACCAACGTCTATTTAGGCTCGCGTTAGGCAGTTCGATTAGGGGTCTGATTCAAAAGGCAGTACTCCTCGATACGGCCCGTATCGTGAAGAGGTCACTGGAACCCAAACCACTAGTAGCTTGGACCCTGATCCCGACATCGGTGGATCCACTATTTTTTATATATTAAAATGTTTTTTTAATGAATTATTTAAAATGTAAATTAATAATAACCATCTCGCATGATGAGAACCTCGTGGAACCCAAACCACCGGTAGCTTGGACCCTGCTCCCGACATCGGTGGATCCACTATTTTGATGTCTGATGAAGCCGTAACGCGGACCGGTCTGAACAGTTAGTTGTGTTCGACGTGTGCCGGGTACGAAGCGCCAAATGTTGTTTCGGGAGTTTGGTCGTGGAAGGTCTTCAGAACAATCTCCCTATGGCGCAACATCGTTGGTCTTGTTGTTGGGTTTGACATTGCATCACCTCGCTCAACTGCCTTCTTCCTCACTATTCACTCAGTTTTTTTTTGAGTGAATAGGCTCTTAATAAACTAGCGCGCTTTACCATCAACGATTGCATCACCGCTTACCATCAGGCGGGATTTTGGTCAAGCACTAGTTTATAATAAAAAAAAAAATACATGGAAAAATGTTACAATCTACGCGGTCGAATTCGGGTTTGAGTACGGGGTTTTTAACTATATTATAATTGTATATTTTTGATGTGACTTTTGTAATAAACTACTTTTCTTTAATTTTTTTTTTACCTGGCAATAAATTCAACACGACTAGAACCATGTCGCGTCATCATCATCAACCGTTTTATCGTCCCACTGCTGGGCACAGGTCTCCTCTCATACAGAGAAGTATTGAGCGTAATCACCACGCTTGCTTAATGCGGGTTGGCGATTTCAGACTTAAAGTCCAGGTTTCCTCAAGATGTTATCCTTCACCTTATAATCAGTCATTGGTGTCCAAGATATACTTAGACATTTCATATAACTTCGAAAGTACTTGCCTGACCTGGAATTACCCGCACACATTCAGGCCACCACGACGATATATATGTATATCTATTACGCTGCAGATATCACGCTCCAAAATCTTTCCAGCACACTTTCCTGGACTCTCTGAATGACTTTGGCCCGCATGCCACCATCTTCTTGGGTGTGACACCAGTAGACTGTTACGAGTGTCTGCCAAAAACAGCTGTGGTGGAAGACTGTTACGAGGGTGTGACAGAAACAGCTGTGGTGGAGGATTATACAATATCAGTCGATGTTAAGGAGGAGGAGGGGATTGATGATAAGTATGGTTACGGTAAGTGTCTTTTATATTAGCCCGGAAGATAACTATCTCCAAAGCCTGGATTTTACAATTTCAGTGTTTTTCAAGGCTAGAGCGAAAGGCTAGTGCGCTTTACCATCAACGGTTGCATCACTGTATACCATCAGGCGGGATCATGGTCAAGTACTAGTTGTTATATGTTAAAAAAAAACATCAGTCTTACCAAGAGCTTTTAAGTAGTCATTAGGTTGTGGAGGCCAGATAGGATTCAGCTATTTACGGTTAGACTGGAAACCGACCCAAAACGTAGTTTAACTAATTTTGGTAGAACATAGGGTGTACAGAGTGGTGCTGATAATATGACAATAAATGAAAACACGGACAATGCTGGTACATAGGAATAATCCTATACCACAGGAAAAGACGTAGCATCAAAAATAAAAACAATGAAAATTTCAAACAAACTAAATCGCATAAAATTGTAAACGGAATAGAACATCCTTTAAAATATTGGTTCACTGACCTCAGACCGGCCACAGCGCGATCCTGTATCGACTTGCTTTTTTCGCGCCATATTAAAGTTTAGTGCCGCTGGATGCGGTGGTCATCAACCTGTAAGCGCTTCCTTATCAACTGTAAATCATGTAGAAAATGTGAAAAATGAAAAATAATTTCCTGTGACTAGACCAATACATATATTTATATGACTTTTTATGGGTATACTGAGAATGTGTTTTTTTTGTTAATTGCGACCAAGCACTTACAATTATAAAAAAAATATCCCCAGAGGCACAGCTGCCGGTTCAGTTAGAAAATAGTAATAGATGAATTAAAATTAATTCCTTTTGTCCCAGAGGTCGCCATAAAAGAAGAAAATTATGATGACACCTACTTACTACCCATAGAAGATAATCCTGCTGTTGACAATGATATCACATCGGATGAAGACATGCAACTGTCTAAACTTAAACAGAAACAGTCTGAGAAAGGGAAAAAGAAAAGAAAAAGTGGGAAGAAGAAACATCGGGAGAGGGATAAGGTAATAGGTGTTAGTATTTTTTTCTATATTTCTGTAGGTGAAAGCTAAAGGACCTTAAGTCACATTTTATAAATTACTAGCAGCCGCCAGCGACTGCGTTCGCGTGGTTTAGTTATGCTCCGCACCTATTAGTCACAGCGTGATGTCATATTGCCTAAAACCTTCCTGGATTAATAGGCAATCCGACGCAAAAAGAACTTTTCAAATCGGACCAGTAGTTCCTGAGATTAGCGCGTTCAAACAAACTTTTCAGCTTTATACAGCGTAGAATTTTAATGGTTGTTTTCCCGCAGCGAAACGGTTTTGTCTTAGTAATACAATCGTTTCATCAACAAATAAAATATTAGAAACATGAAATAGCAGATGGAAAAATGCAGCGGGAAATAATAGTAACCTCGTGATAATCTACAGCTGAATGGCGCGGTTCCGCTGACCCGCGTGCTTCAACAATTATCCTACTTACTTACCTTCCAGGGGGCTTGTGTTCTCCTACTAATGAGTTCCTCTAACGGCGTGACGTTGCCAAACTCTTCTTTACAGGCCTCCCCAAAGCGCCAGAAAACTAAGAAGGATAAAAGTCCCGAAAAGAAGAGTAGGAAGCTAAAGAATCTTCCAGAAGGACTAGTTGAATTGTACACTATGAGCAAAGAAGAAATGTGGAGTATCAGGACTGTGGATCAACAAAGTAAGGAGTTTCAGAAGCTTAAGTATAGGTAAGCTTGGGAAATACTAGCCTTGCCTCGTGGCTTCGCTCGCGTTAGTTTCGATTTCATGGGAATATTGGGATAAACAGTATCCTAAGTGTTATTTCTGTTTATAAACGATCTGTGTGCCAAATTTGATCCAAATCTTTTCAATAGTTTTTGCGTGAGAGTAACAAACATACATACATGTAATCAACCTATACTGTTGCCACTCCTGGGCCACAGCCTTCCTCTCGATTAGAGGGAGTGGGTCATAATCTACCACGCGGCTCCAGTGCGGCTTGGTAGATACAATGTTCCCGCTGCTGGAACACAGCCCCCCCTGTGAGAGGGAGTGGGTCATAATCTACCACGCGGCTCCAGTGCGGCTTGGTAGATACAATGTTCCCGCTGCTGAAACACAGCCCCCCCTGTGAGAGGGAGTGGGTCATAATCTACCACGCGGCTCCAGTGCGGCTTGGTAGATACAATGTTCCCGCTGCTGGAACACAGCCCCCCCTGTGAGAGGGAGTGGGTCATAATCTACCACGCGGCTCCAGTGCGGCTTGGTAGATACAATGTTCCCGCTGCTGAAACACAGCCCCCCCTGTGAGAGGGAGTGGGTCATAATCTACCACGCGGCTCCAGTGCGGCTTGGTAGATACAATGTTCCCGCTGCTGGAACACAGCCCCCCCTGTGAGAGGGAGTGGGTCATAATCTACCACGCGGCTCCAGTGCGGCTTGGTAGATACAATGTTCCCGCTGTTCAAAATCAAAAAATCAAAAGTCAGTTATTCAAATTAGGCTGAGAATCAGCACTTTTTGAACGTCAATATTACATAAGACAGTCCCCCAAAACGCCCACCCATCGACACTTCCTAGTGCTTTCGCTGGGAAGAAGAAGTGGCGAAACAAACTCCCCAGCAGCACAGCTGTCTGTTCATTTAAAAAAAAAACACATGTCTTTATACAATACTATGTATAGTGATGAACACGATAAAATACAACAACAATGAAATTATTTACCATATGCCAGCTACCACGCCAAAATACCAGCAAAGCAAAACAATATATTTATATTTAAATGAAAATGTAATTAACTAAAACTTGTTACTTAACTAAGAAGCCCCAGGCATAAAGGGCGTGACAGCTTACATATTTATGTAATGTAAAAAAGTAAATTATATGAACTCATATAACGTATCAATAAGCTAATTCCTGAGAAAGAACACAAACATTGTCCTGAATTAATCAGAGCGACCAGCTATTCTCATCATTTAAATAATCATTCACGGAATAATATGCCTTCGAACAAAGCTTGGATTTAATTTGTGCTTTAAATGCATTGTAGGGCAAGTCTAGCAAAGCAGAGGGTATAAAGCTATACCAAGCCCAACAAAAGAGTTATGAACCTTTTGAAGTCGGTGAAAAGGGGCTTGCAGTTTGTCCTTATTGGAACACAGCCCCCCTCTGTGAGAGGGAGTGGGTCATAATCTACCACGCGGCTCCAGTGCGGCTTGGTAGATACAATGTTCCCGCTGTTGGAACACAGCCCCCCCCCCTGTGAGAGGGAGTGGGTCATAATCTACCACGCGGCTCCAGTGCGGCTTGGTAGATACAATGTTCCCGCTGTTGGAACACAGCCCCCCCCCCCCCCTGTGAGAGGGAGTGGGTCATAATCTACCACGCGGCTCCAGTGCATTGCATCACTGCTTACCATCAGGCGGGATTGCAGTCGAGCACTAGTTTATAATTCTTAAAAAATAAAAAAAAAGTCTAGCATTCACACAACATTCTAACAGTAACCGTCGGGCAGTTGCATGCCAGATAAAACACTCGCCTGATCGAAGGAGTGGATTTTAAATCCTGCGTAGTATAGTAATCTAATATAACCTTTCTTTTATCCAAAGGTGTGATAACTGCATCATTGCTTTTAACACTGAGAAACTGATGCATGACCATCTAAATGGAAAACACCAACCTGTAAGTATTTATTTATTTATAGAGATCTCCAACAAGAATAGAATAGAATACTCTTTATTATACACCATATAGATTACAGAAACATAAATAAAAATATTTTACAAAGGGTGACACAATGGGCGGTCTTATCGCTAAGAGCGATCTTAGCGAACAAGATACACATACAAAGTTATTTTTTGTTTTTTCCAAACCTGAAACACGTGTCCAGTATTTTTATTTAAAGAAAATATGTACAAAATTTCAGAAAGCTATCATGAAAAATCAAAAAGTTATGGGCTTGTTGTTTTACCTGGTTGTCTCAACAAAAATATGGTCAACGCAGTGTGCTGCAGGAGTGGTCCCCTGTCTCACTGTGCGCCTAGTACTATGATCTACCGTCAACAGTGTAGCGCGCCTGGTAACCACACTGCAACAATATCTAAATGTATTTGAGAAAAAACATAACAGTGTAAAAATGATTGGAATCGATTCAGTTGCTAATTCTGAACAAACTATATTCAGGTTTCGTATAGACAAAAAATAACGTTTAATCTTGATCAAGTTAAGGTTAAGTGCATCTTTATCTCTCTATTTCGTTAAGAAAAGGATAGAAGATAACATTTTAGTTTAATCCTGTCAAATTAAGATACACCATAGACAGTTTAAACACGATTATAAACATGGCGACCAAAAATACATCAATTTACGTCAAGCGCGGACTAATATGACAGGGGGTAATCGCGCTAAATAAAACAGTAGAAGTTAAACTCTTGTTTGTATATAATCCAGTTAAAGTTATAGTTCAGTTTCGAACACAGTTCTAATCGCGCTAATGTTTTAACTTCGATTGAAGTTAAATCAAAAGCAGTGTATGAGTGATAGATTTCGTCAGATATAATAATTAAAACTAAATAAATTATAAGTAAATCTAATCGTTTACACGTAAGTTTGACACAGAAAAAGTTAGCTTTGTTTCAACTTTTTCATTTGACAGCGGTTACGTTCCAATTGTGATCCAGTTATGGTTAAACCATCTGTCAAAAGGTTAGCGTAAACCATAACTTTTGTTATTTATTTATTTATTTATTTATTCTTTATTGTACACCAATAAAACATCGAACAAAAAAAACATGGAACATGAAACATACAATGGGCGGCCTTATCGCTAATGCGATTTCTTCCAGGCAACCAAAGAATGGACAGATTCTCCTGAACCACATATGGGACTGTCGTTGGTGCCAAATATTTACTAAAATAGATACACAAATACATACATAAATACATAGATACTTTAATAGTGTAAATAGCCATTCATAACGACAAGTAGTGTTCCCTCACAAGTCTCTTGAATTCCAGTAACGATTGTGCGCGTTTAATTTCAATTGGCAATGCATTCCACAAACGAGGGGCCTGAACAGCGAAAGATTTATCTAGGAACGTTGTGGAATGCATAGGCATTTTGAGCTTTAAGTTATCTGATGACCTTAACGATTTAGTATGTGAGTTGCACAGAAATTGAAAACGATTCTTGAGATAAACAGGGGTGAAAGGAGAAAAAAGCACATTATATAGAAGGGAAAGAATATGAGCATTCCGACGAAGGCGAATTGGTAACCACTTGAGCTTCACACGAAATTCGGATACATGGTCATATTTGCGCAGACCGAATATGAACCTTATGTTATGTTATGTATAACATAACAAAAGTTGTGGTTTGGTTGTGATCCAATTCTGTTTTGGTTGAATTATTTTAGCGCAATTACCCCCTATGTTCCCGCCAAGCTCCATAAAGAATAGAGGTAAACAAACCAATTTAGGGTTATCACAACTCACGTTTTACAAATCTCCTGTTATTTACATGATTATCGACTTTTACATTCTAACTATTTGCTAACAATTCCTATTGCAGCATATTTCATTAGAATCACTAAAATAACATGCATAATAACTTGGTATTTCGAAAAACCGTTAAAATGTCGACATTAATTTTACGTGATAACCCTACAAAAAAAGAATGATGGATGAAATCCAGGTATTAAACACATTTTGTGGAATTCAATCAATGAATAAAGTTGAGGCATTTATTTGTCAATACAATTTTGTATATTTTAATTACTTTCAAGTCAACTGCATAACACATGCATTGTAATACTTTCAAGTATGGACTAAGTATAATATACATGTATCAAAAAATTTAACCTATTAGGAAATTAACTTACATATGTGTCATACTTCATTCAAATCGGTAAAGCGTTCTATGCAAATCATAAATATCTAAACAAATAAACTGTTTACATTAGTAGGAAGTAGAATTATTACTTTTATTATTTATTTATTTATTCATTAAGCATGGAGAACTTACAGCTAAACAAATCAGTTAAGAAACAGTAAGATGGACTGACAGCCAATAACAAGTCCTCACTTATAAATTACAGATTATTAAAAGCATCCTATGGACTAGGTAAGGAGTACGCGAATAACAAAAACATAAATTTTTAATTGATTAAATGAAAAAGTTACGGCTTAAGCACCTCCTAGCTAAGGACACACTACTCAAAAATGGATCTATATCATGCTGCTTACACAACTTTTTTATATTTCTGCTTGCACGCACTATATATGAATTCTGACAATAATTTGTTGAGGATAATGGCACACGCAAAGGCGGATTAAATCTTTTTGACTTCATGGGGGTATTAAAATAAAATTTGGACAAGATTTCGGGACAGTTTATACTACTGTTAAAAATTTTTAACAAGCAAACGCAGTCAGAGATCTCGCGACGACTAACTAGGGATAATATATGAAATTTTTTGCAAAGATTAAGGTAATTTTCAGACTGATATGGTATTTTTTGATCTAGAAAAGGTTGTTAACATCTGTCTTTTAGGCGTAAACTACTCGTTGCCTAGCAACGGTTTGTTTACCTCTATTCTTTATCAAATTTGGCCGACATATAGGTATAAACTAACACATTATGTCCTGTCCTTTTCTTAAGAAGTAAAAAGAAAATGCACTTAATTTAAATTTAATTTAAGGGGCCATTTTATAACTATGTTTTACGAAAAAAATTTTGAGTTTTGACTTTTTTCCGTCTAGAAAAGTGAAGATTGTCATCAGTGCTCAATCTGCCAAGCCTACTTCCTAACTAAAGACAACGTAGCTGCTCACATGGCACTACATCAACAAGGGTATAGGTGTAGGGAATGTGGCTTCAATACTACCCTCAAAAGACGAATGTTGAAACATGTTGAGACTCACGCGCCGAGTGGGGATGCCCATGTGTGCCAAACTTGTGGAACTGGCTTTAGGTAAGTTACTGATCTTAACTACAATGATAAACACCTGCTTACACTCCATATACAGTATTTTAAGAAAACCCTGTCCGACCCGTGAAGGTGTTGTTAGGTATCGATAACTGATTCTACTAATGGATATAAAACCGGGCTAAACTTAAAAAAAAAGATTACTAAACTATTATTATAATACTTAAATATTATTTCGCAAAAAAAAAGAGGTAACTTAATAAATGTGCGTTAAGCACCCTTCCGCGGGCGGCGGGCGGAGGGGCACGCGGCACGTAGTCGCATCGCTATTCGCTCATAATAATACCGGTGTTGTCACTTTTTGACAGTGTCGGACAGAGTTTTCTTAACATACTGTATAGTATTTTACTACACACACACAGTTTTGAGGTATCACAGATTTGTAGAGAGTGAATTGACTCGCACACCCACTAACGCCTTTCATCATCAACCTTTTTATCGTCCCACTGCTGGGCACAGGTCTCTCTCATACAGAGAAGGATTGAGCGTAATCACCACGCTTGCTCAATGCGGGTGATTTCCGACGTAAAGTCCAGGTTTCCTCAAGATGTTTTCCTTCACCTTGTAATCAGTCATTGGCGTCCAAGATATACTAAGAAAGTACAAATACATTTGAAAACTTACATTGGTACTTGTCTGACCTTGTCCAACGTATCTCTTGACTTGTCCAACCGTTCTTTTTGGAAATCCTTGGAGGAGGCCTATGCCCAGCAGTGGACTTCATGTGGCTGAGATGATGATGATGGTCATTGACTGGGTTACAGTTAAAATTCTCTCTCAAATTGATAATATTCTTAACTATCGTGAATATATTGTTACGGGCTAGGGGTTTTAAAATGCCGGTTAAGGGTTGCGAAGTTTATTGGCAACGAAGGTACACTCGGGAGTAGGCAATGACAAGCAGAACATAGCTGATGTTGCACCGAAGTCTTCCCTTACGTCCACGAAGTCCGTATTGTAAACACACAATAACACTACAGATGTTACTTCACGTAGTACTCACAGTTCTCATTACAGTTGTCTCAGTAGGTATTCTCAAAGATCGCTTCTTAACTGTCGCTTGTTTTGTATCGACAGTCGAATGCAGACTGACTGTGCGCTGGCGTCACTGCGTTTTATACAATACGTAAAGAAAACCCTGTCCGATCCGTGAAGGTATTGTTAGGTATCGATAACTGATACTACTAATGGATACAAATACGGGATAAACTTAAAAAAAATCCCCACTAAATAAATAAATATTATTTCGCAAAAAGAGGTAACTTAATACACGTGCGGTAGGCAACCCTTCAGCGGGCGACGGGGGGCAGGGCACGCGGCACGTGGTCGCATCGCTTATAATAATACCGTCATAATAGTGTTTTCACTTTTTAAAAATTACCAAATTTCGGGGAAGTTTGATTTGATTCGCGCGCAAAAAAATTTTTTCTTAAATTCATTAGTATTGTGACTGTGATGATTACGTAAAATTTTATATTATATTTGGCCATGTGTTTACCTAACCTTTATTATACTTATGGGTCGGACAGGGTTTTCTTTACATATTGTATAGGCCAGCTGATCGAACATTCCAGACCTCTCTAGAATTAATAATAATAGCGCATAGTTTCGAGTACGTTCAGCAAGTACCTACAGGTACTTCCCGGAAACGAGTTTCTAGAAATTTCGATGTCGACACTTCATTTACGATGTTGATGAAACCTGTACCATTCGATAGACCACCCTAGGTCTAGCAATGCGTTTTTATATTGTACCTCTCCAATACATATACTACTACTATATACAATATATTGTTTTTACAGCACTAAATCGAAACTAACTTATCACCGCATCGTCTGCTCCCAAGAGAGGCCACAATGCGACTGTTGCGGAAAAGTATTCGCCAACAAGATGACCCTCAAGTATCATCTCAAGTACGTACAAGTACCATTTTAGAAGTATGAGAAACATTGTGTAAAGCTCACTCGTCCTCTGATATTGATGCAACTGCCTGACTGTTGCTGTCGGGCAGTTGCATCAGTATAGGTTTAGAATAAGCCATGTTTAGATGTATGAGGAACGTGGTGTAAAGTTCACTGATCCTCCATAGAAAAGGGAGGATCCTCCGACCAAACGGGTGTTGTAGCAAGCAAGTGCCCGATGGCTGATGTCGGGAAGTTGTATCAGTATTGATTTAGGATGGAGATCTCAACTCCATTCTCAGGCCGCAGAAGACGCACTGGACGCTGAGAGAGAGCGGATAACGCCCTCTTCCACCCCACATGAATGCTTCCAGGGGCGAAGAACATGGGGAAGTCCCTGCCCTCTATTCGATGGACCCCGAAGCGGAGGCGATGCACGGGTAGTTTAACACCCCACTACCCCGTGCAGGAGACGAGGCCGGGACAGACCGGGCCAGCACGAAGGTGTGGGGCCGTGGAACAATTTAGACTCCCGCGGCCCCACGCGCGCTCGTCATAGAAGAGACACCGGGGTGGTTTTAGTCAGTAAAAGTCTGACAGACCCCGTCGCCCGCCCCAGGGCGGCGGACATCCATTGAGGATTTCCAACTCGGAAATATTTAGGATAAGCTATGTTTAGAGGTATGAGGAACGGGGTGTAAAGTTCACTCCACCAGACGGGTCTTCTAGTGGGCAACTGCCCGACACTTAACATCGGGAAGTAGTATCAGTATTGCCTTGTGGTACCGTGCTTAGATGAGTACCAACCCATATCCTCCCGTAGGTATCGTAAGAGGCGACTAAGGAAACTCACCAGGGAAGCGGGCAGCAGTGCTTCTCCTGTAGAATAACAAATTACTGCTATCCCCAACCCTTTTTTTTTTTTTTTTTTTTATTAATATATAAACTAGCGCTTGACCGCAATCCCGCCTGATGGTAAGCAGTGACGCAATCGTTGATGGTAAAGCGCACTAGTTTATTAAGAGCCTATTCACTCTAGCCTTGAAGACACTCAAATTGTAATCCGACGGAAACACCGCCGCCGGCAGATTGTTCCAGTCCCTCGATGTACGCGGTATAAAGGACGAGGCGAAACGCTTCGTCCGGATCGTAGAGGTGTTAACAACATAAGGGTGGAAACTCGCCGTACGACGGGTCGTCCGATGGTGGAACGGGGATGGGGGAATTAAATCGTGCAATTCCCTCGCACACTCCCCAGAATGTATCCTATAGAACACCGAAAGGCTGGCTACTCTACGCCTGTGCTCTAGGCTTTGGAGACCAACTCGAGTTAAATCAGGGTCACCAATCAGCCTCTTCGCACGCCTCTCCACTGAATCCAAAGTGGCCAGGTGACACTTAGCAGCACCAGCCCAGATGTGGCTGCAGTACTCCACACACGAACGGACCTGTGCTTTGTACAACATTAGAAGCTGCCCTGGTGTGAAGTAACCCTACGGACAAGCGTGAGGATCATGAACCCCCCCCCCCCCCCCCCCCAAAGCAATGAAAGCCTTCGGGAGGCCTTTGTCCAGCAGTGGACCTCTGTAGGCTGAAAAGGAGGTTACTTCGTGGATGAGTGACCATATTTACATACCAAGTCTTCCTGTGAAATTTGTTAATGGTTGGTAATTTCACCACATTGTGTTTGAAATGAAGATGCCAGTATATGACATTATTTTTAGTTTATGCGAAATCCGAAACACGTGTCCAGTATTTTTAAGTAAACAATCTATGTACAAAATTTCAAAAAGATATCATGAAAAGCCACAAAGTTATGAACTTGCTATTCTACTTGGTTGTCCCAACAAATATGGTCTCAGCGAGCGCGTTGCGTTGACCTCTGGCGTCAGCTGTTGCGCGCGCGAGTACTATGATCTGTCGTAAAGCTGCATGAACTATATTCCGATTTCGCATAAACTGAAAATACCGTTGTAGGTATATTGAACTAAAATCAATGAGATCTTCTGCAGCCATTATTTGAAATCTCAAAATATTGTTGACAGAATCCTGCCACAAAACAAAGATGATAAGCCTAAGGAGAAGCTGTTCATACCGTGCAAAGGATGCGATAAAGTATTTCATTCTAAGAAGAGCTATAGAGCTCATGTGTGAGTATAATTTTAAAGTATTGACGTAGTCTTTCCAGTGTTTTAAATTGATAACATTTATAGTAAAAAGTTTCTCAGTGGTAGGCCATAACATCGGCTCTCATCTCAGTAATCACACATCTTCAACTTATGCCTAAGCAGAGGAATATTTCCGAATCTGCTTAAAAAGTCTATCGTAAGCCCTGTTATTACAGCCGTGGACAAAAACATTGTCACTAATTATAGACCCATTGCAGTATTAACAAGCCTTTCAAAGTTTTTGGAAAAATCGTGAACACTAGATTAATTACTTATCTTGAAAATAACAGTTTACTCTCTGATCAACAATTTGAGTTTAGGCTTAAAAGATCAAACTAAGCAGTTCATAAGCTGACAAATCTCATCTGTATAAAACTGTGTTTAGAATAAAATGCCACTTCCAATTAGAATGCCGGCTTCCCCCCGCGCGCGTACGGGAATCGGGCGCGGCATTTACTTGCGCGCTAGTCGAGCGCGGCTCAGTCGGAAAAATAAATCCCCGCCAAGCGGGCGACTCCTGGCTCGCCACCTGGATCGAGGCGGTGTATAATATAAAGATGGCGGATTTGTCTTTTGGGTTCGGATGCCCTCCTGCAATCGGTGCAGTGAATAATATTATTGAGTTAAAAGACCAAGAAACGGGAGAAATCGCGATCAGAAATGGCGTCCGTGTGGGCGTCTAGTGAAATTGTTGGAGGCTGGACATCCTTCACTTCGGCAAGGATATCTTCAGACCATACGGGGAACACCTACAAGTATCTTATCTGTATCATATATATTTATTCATATATAGTAGGGCGACAAATAGTACACATACACTTGGAACTTTCTGCGGACATGGGTCTGTATAAAGGTAAGTGAAAGTCTATAATCCTTATTTATTTAGGTACCACGATGTGGCGCGTGTTTAATTTTATTTTCCTTGTGAGGCACCGGGGCTTCGAAGCACTTTATTAAACAAAGTGGCTAACGGCATGTTTACAATTGGGATCTTCTCAGACCTTGCCAAAGCATTTGACCCATTTCTTGTTCCCTATTATTGCACAAACTGGAAAAAAATGGGATAACAGAAATACAATTAAATTACTTTCTATCTGTCACATCTTAGTCACCAGTGTGTGAAAATTGGTCAGCCCAAAAGTTCTGACCTATTTTAGTGGTTTTGGAATCCCTCAAGGTAATATTTTTGGCCCTAACGTTTTCTTAATCTATATAAACGCATGAAGCAGCTTGTCACTTCAAAACGGTGTCCTTATGTCTTATGCTGATAACACAACTCTCATGTTTTCAGGTAAATCTAAAGATGAGGTTTATGCACTTGCACAAAATAATTTCAACTTAGTGTCTAATTGGCTCCATAATAATCTCCTGACATTAGAGTCAGAACTGAGACGTGGTCGCTAACAATGGGCCTTATAAGAAAGCTCAAACTCACTCAAAGGGTAATGTAGAGGGCTATGCATGGGGTTTCACTGCGTGATCAAATCAGGAATGAGGAGATCCGCAGAAGAACGAGAGTAACAGACATAACCCGAACAATTGTAACCTAAGGTGGAGAGGGCCGGGCACAATGCCCGTAGAACCGATGCCTGATAGGGCCAACGTGTTCTCGAATGGCGACCACGCACCGGAAAACGCAGCGTGGGGGCCTACCCTCTGACAAAGAGGACCGACAACCTGGTGAAGGTCGCTGGAAACCGTTGAATGCGGGATGCGCAGGACCGGTCGTCGTGGAGATCCAAGGGGGAGGTCTATGTCCAGCAGTGGATAATGATGATAATTAAATTCAGACAAAGCCTTGCCGCCAAGCGATTTGTCGTGTTCCGGCATGATGTCTGGCGAAGCCAATCGGAGGACGGGTCTGAGCAGTTGTGTTGCGATGTGTGCCGGGTACGATGCGCCTAATGTTGTTGTGTTGGGAGTTTGGTCGTGGAGGGTCTTCAGATCAATCTCCCTTTGGCGCAGCATCGTTGGTCGTGTTGTTGGGTTTAACATTGCATCACCTCGCTCAACTGCCGTCTTCCTTCCTATTCGCTAAGTTTTTCTGAGTGAATAGGCTCTTAATAAACTAGCGCGCTTTACCATCAACGATCGCATCACTGCTTACCATCAGGCGGGATTGCGGTCAAGTGCTAGTTTATAATTATTAAAAAAAAAAAAAAAAGATAAAACCAATTCCTACATGTTAATTACTATGAGAAATACTAACATATTGAATATTACCCTAAACATTTATGCTCACAATTGTCACATGAGTATGTCCGCTGACACAACATGCACTTGCCCTACAAAAACTGACCATATAATATATCTTGGTATCACAATTGACGACATTCGAAACTTACCCATTAAACGATATAAAAACTATATAAAGGCCAAACTTTGCAAAAAGGGGTATTATAAAATCACAGATTATTTAGAAGTCATGAAGCTTGGGACTGAGCTGCTCGCTCTGTTGAGCATTGTTATTAAACAATATGCGTAATTATAACGTAAATTATTGTAAACATTTTCATTTTTAATGTCTGGACTTGAAAAAAGACGATGATCCCTGAGTTTGTTTCGGCTATTTCTTCTCAGACGTAGTCAGTTAGGAAATGCCGGCTTAATCTAATTTAAAAAAAAAACATGACGTGTGAAAGTGATCAGTGATCCTACTTGTTTAATTAACGATTTCATTTCATTTAATTTCATTTCACAATTTAATCTTAACTGTTTTTTTTATAAATTATAAACTAGCGCTTAACCGCAATCCCGCCTTATGATAAGATGGTAAAGCGCGCTAGTTTATTAAGAGCCTATTCACTCTAGCCTTGAAGACACCCAAATTGTAGTGTGACGGAAACACCGCCGCTAGCAAGTTCCAGTCCATCGATGTACGCGGAATAAAAAGGAAGCGAAACGCTTCGTCCGGATCGTAGTGGTGTTAACAACGTAAGGGTGGAAAGTCGCCGTACGACGGGTCATCCGATGGTGGAACGGAGATAACTTTATATTATGTATTAATACAGTAAGCTTCTACCATTGTCTAATAAAACACAGCGTAATTTTTTGTTTATGCGAAACCCGAAACCCCTCCAGTGTTTTTAAATAAAGAATCTATAAAGGGTGTATCTGACATCGACGCACAAACGAGTACCATGGATCCAGTACATGATTCTGAACCCCCCAGTGGTGGAATTTTGCGTCGGCTTTTTCCGCGATAAAAAAAAAATAATATGCAGTTTTGTTCACTTTAGACCGTTCGTAATTGTTATACTTTTATAACTCAATAAGATTTTAAAGTAAAAATTAATGATTTCGTTAATTACCCAAAAAAGCGCAATGTGAACAATACTATAAAAACTATTCTATCAGCTGATTTAATAGAGTTTGCATCAGGGGTCATGGACATGCCTATAAACCCGCACGGCAGCACGCTTGCAACGTTCAAAGGCGGAGCCGACACTTTTTTTTAAACACTGTTATATCTGTAACCGCTCATTAACGACATAAATGACTATCATAATTTTGTAAGTGGTATGCGGTCTAGCCTTTTCGCGAAGTTTGCGTTACGATGTCGGATACACTCTGTATAAAAGATATCATGAACAATCACAAAGTTATGAGCTTATTCTCTTACTTGGTTGTCCCAAAAAAAAACGTCTTATACATATTAAGTTGTACTTTTAAATATTTCAATAAAATACATTAAAAAAAAATAGTGGATCCACCGATCTCGGGAACAGGGTCCAAGCTACCGGTGGTTAGGGATCCAGAGACAGGAACCTCCTCACAATGCGGGCCGTATCGAGGCTTATCGCCTTTTTAATCAAGCCATTGACTCAACTGCCTAATGAAAGCCCTGATAGATGTTGGTCGAGGCTCTTGGCTATCAAACCCTTGGCCGATACAATCGGTACAATGTCAGCCAAGTTCACCTTCCACTTGTCAACAACCTTTTTCTTTCTTTTCTTTTCTTTTTCTTTCTTTTCTTTTCTTTAGAGTGAATACTACTTCAACTCTTCAATGGCCCATGTGGTTAGATACCACAATTTTGCCAATAACACGTGTAACAAATTATAGAAATTCTTTAAAAATTTTATTTCACAATAATGGCGGATATCGCCAATGACAGATGAAAAAACGGCCGCGTGAGCCGTCTACTAGGAGATTTGATGCAAAGCCATGATGTGGCCACTATGCTGCGATATTTCAATCTTCTTTATGAATTATTCACTGAATGCACTTTTTACTACATAAATCACGCGCTTTTATTTAGTAAACAACATTATAAATAATTTAAAAGTTTAATGAAAAATGAGCGTGACATTCATCTTGGCTTTCCCGTCAAAAAACCCCTACTTAACATCAACAACCTCGTATGCCAAATCGGGAAATCCGGGGGCACGGCAGGGCTCCCGCCAAGTCGAGCGTGAAGTAAACACTGCCGTACCATCCTTTACAGGAACCGTTGCATTCATTTTCAGGCCCCTATTTGAGAATCTCTGCATAAAACCACAACGAAGAAATTTCCGTCATCCAGTAAGCTATAAGACATGCTTAAAAATCCAAAATATCAAGTCTGTCATTTAGTTTCGAAGTTAAGCGAAAGTAAAGTTTTGTGTTTATGACACTCAGTCATGATCATCAAAATAGAACTATGTAGTACTTCTAGGCACATAAAGGAAAAAAACTAGGATAATCGAAGATCTGGAGTACCTGTTGACCCTGCTTAGAAAACTGCCTAGCCAAACTATTAGAGGTTTACGTATCGCCTTTACAAAAAAATCAACTTGGTGGTAGCAGATGAAGAACCCTCAGCTGGTCTCAGTTGTATTAGAGATAGGTTAATACTCCCTTCTACTATTGGTACATAAAATCAACTGTCATTGCAAAAATCCAGCGTAGAACACATCTTATAATATAATCTAGCCTATAGCGACACAATGCTGGGCAAATGCCTCCCTTTAGAAAAAAAAATTGTGTCAAATAATAAAATAAGCCAATATGTATACGTTTTTACAAAAAGAATTGAAATCCCACCAAAAACATTCTATAAAAACTAGCCAAGTCTCGCTGGAGCTGCTTGTTTATCTCTAAATAGTAATGAAATCTGTACAATAGAATAGAAAGAAAGACGGCAGTTGAGTGAGGTGATGTAATGTTAAACTCAACAACACGACCGCTCATTGCCCAGATCCGTTCACCGTACCACTTCACCAAACATCATGCCGGAACACGACGAATCGTTTCGCGCAACACTTTGTCTGGTGGGTGGTAACTTCTGCCGGCAGCCGATATTATGGCTTACCACCGATTACATTTTTGTTGCGATCTATGTATTTTAATAATTTTCAGTGTGATCCACGACGGGCTAACGTACCCGTGCCCAATCTGCGGCAAACAGTTCCAATGGAAGCGTAACCTGGCGCGACACGCACGCAACCACCGCGAGCGCCAGGCCGGCAACCTGCACGAGTGTCGCGCCTGCAGCAAGACCTTCGCCAGCCGCGACTGTTACAACAACCACATGCGGCTCAGCAAGAAGCACGTCTCACAAGATACTTTCCCGTAAGTCTCAACAAACAATCTTCAGGAGGTGACGGCCTGCCATGCATTATCGCTCCTCGCGAGAGATCGCCGCCAAGATGACAAGGCGGTGTTTCGTCCAAGCTGGACGGCCATGACCCTCAGGGACACGGTCAGGCGCCTCAGAGACATGAACCGCACGACTCCCGCGTAGAGCTTAGATTGGGAGGGAGCAGCCTCAGAGCAACCCCGGCCTGTTCCTGTCATCATCATCTCAGTGTATAATCCCGGTCGCATCCGCGGCTTTCGCGTTGGAGCCCGGGGTCCGCTTTCCTACTATTATGCCTCCATATCGCACAATCTCTGGCATCCTGTGGTGTGAGATTGTTGGCACGCATGTCATCTCTTATAACGTCAAGCCAGCACTTCTTTGGCCTGCCTCGCTTGTTCCGGCCCGGCGGAGGCGCCATGGCAAGACATTTGTTACCCACGTAACATGCCGGTTTACGTAAGACGTGGCCGTACCAGGGCAGGCGACCCTCTTGCAGTTTGCCTGCTATGTCACGGACACGGAGACTGCCACGGATGCGGGAGTTCCTGATACGGTCTTTCCGCGTAACTCCACACATCCACCGTAGCATATTCATCTCCGTGACACGCAGCTCCTGTTTGGGAGCCTGCCTCCCGGCCTGTTCCTGTCTGGGAGACAAACATCGGAAGTGCTCTTCGCAATTCCACCAGCTGTCGAGGATGAGTCTCATCGTCAACCCGTCGCCAATGTGTACCCCTCCAACCATTATACCGGCGGTGGTGCGACCCGAGGACCATGAAAGCATATGGCCTCGGATCCTCTCGACGATTGTCGCTACCCTGAACCTGTAGTAGAAACATCATCTTAATAATGGTGGTCCCTTCATATTGTTACAGGCATGTATGTAGCTACTGCGGGAAGAAATTCGCCTCAAAATGGTGTCTAACGGACCACATTGATTGGGATCACTTGAAGAAAATCAAATACCAATGTTCCTTTTGTTTTAAGGTACGTATCAATATCAGAAGTCAAATTAGGCTGGGAATCAGCATTTTTTGAACGTCAATATTACATAAGACAGTCCCCCAAAACGCTGGGAAGAAGAAGTGGCGGAAGAAACTCCCCAGCAGCACTTCTGTCTGTTCAGTTAATAAACACATGTCTTTATACAATACTATGTATGTGAATATCTAACATAACAAAACAGAACATTAAATTAAATTATTTACCTTATGCCAGCTAGCCACGCCAATATAACAGCAAATTTAAAAAAAAACATGGAAATGTAAGCAGGTAAAAGCTTTTTACCCAAATAAAAGATTCCAGGCATAAAGGACGTGACAGCTCCCATATTTATGCATTGTATAAAACAGGCAATCATATTAGCTCTTATAATTTATCATTAGAAGCGCTCTGAGGAAGATGGGGTCGTAGTTAAGTAACAGCTTGCAGCAGATTCTTCTTCTTCAGCCTCCCAGACAAAGGCCTCCCCCAAGACTTTCCACGCTGACCGGTCCTGTGCTGCCCGCATCCATCGGCTTCTCGCGACCTTCACCAGGTCATCGGTCCACCTTGTTGGGGGCCTCCCTACGCTGCGTCTTCCAGTACGTGGCCGCCACTCCAGAACCTTACTGCCCCATCGGCCATCGGTTCTACGAGCAATGTGCCCTGCCCACTGCCACTTAAGTTTAGCGACTCGCAGAGCCGTCGGTGACTTTTTTTCTTCTGCGGATCTCCTCATTTCTGATTCGATCACGCAGAGAAACTCTGAGCATAGCTCTTTCCTTTCTTCTTTTGCAGCAGATTACGAGGTTCGTATTTGGATGGGTCTCCGTCCTAAAGGATGGATGATGTAATCATCAGCGCCTTTCTGACATTAGAAAGCATTATAAGTTGTTGATCATGTCTATCATTATTATTATTTTTTATGTCATAAACTAGTGCTTGACCGCAATCCCGCCTGATGGTAAGCAGTGAAGCAATCATTGATGGTAAAATGCGCTACTTTATTAACAGCCTCACTTTCACTCAAAGAAACTGAATGAATAGCAAAGAAGACGACAGTTGAGCGAGGTGGTGCAATGTTAAACCCAACAACATGACCAACGATGCTGCGCCAGATGGAGATTGATCTGGAGACCCTCCACGACCAAACTCCCGACACAACAACATTTGGCGCACCGTATCCAACACACATCGCAACACAACTGCTCAGACCCATCCTCCATAAGGCTTCACCAGACATCATGACGGAACACGACGAATCGCTTGGCGTACCTAAGTCCATATCCAAAGCTGCTACTGAGAAGTCTTCCACGAAGCCGTAATGCTGGGTGGCGGAGCGCATGAGGGAGAGATAAACTCTGCACTCTCACGCCTCTTATCGCTCAAAAAGTCACTCTGGTCCACGGGAGACGGCATCCAGCTGTCATCATCAACTGCTATCATAATAAATGTATTTTTCTCTTGCAGGCTTTCAAAACAGCAAAAATATTGGTTGCTCATGTAAATAATATACATGAAGGTAAGAAAAAAGAAGCCGAGGGCGAACATCTGTGCGAAATATGTGGAAAATCATACAGGGTGAGTAGGGAGGGCCCCTTCAGAATTAGATTAGATATTTCGGCCGAAAAGTTGGAAGAACCTCCTTTAAAAAAAACGGTTTTCTGTAAAGTCGGTTCATTGACGATAGTTGAACTTCATACGAAAATACTGATGGAATGGTTGCATTCGCCGCACTTATCGTTGCTATAAACAATTGACACCACATTCACTTTTCACTGCACTTCATACTTATTGAAAAATTGTGAATGTATTATTGTATAGCAGCTGTCCACGCGGACGCTTTGCTCACTCAAGTAGGAGAGAGAAAAATGTCGAACGCTGCCGAACACGGAGGCCGATTGTGCCTCTTTGTCGCTCGTTCCGCGACTTAAATGAAACGCCTCAGGTACGCGAGGTAACGCCGCATGAGTCATGTTTTAATACGTTATCACGTCAAAAGTATGGAGCGTGGAGTTCGATTATATCACGCTTTTTAGATTTCCCACGAGAATATCATTTTTTTTTTCATAAAAGGTAGCCTATGTTCTTTTTCTTTCTCGGGGTCTAAAGATTGTCTGTATCAAATTTCATCAAAATCGGTTGAGAGGTTTAAGCGGGAAAGCGTAACAGGCAGACAGACAGACAGACAGACAGAGTTACTTTTGCATTTATAATATTAGTATGGTGCAGGGTCTAAAGTTCACTCTTCCTACATAAAAAAGGGAGTCAGTCGTTCCATCTAATATACTGGTATTCAGGATTCAGGTGAATCCGGTTAGATTGGAAACTGACCACAATTGGGATAATGGTTAGGCAGGTAGCGGTTAGACTAAATGACGACCACATACCGGCAAGCGCAGCGTCAGACACCCACCGGCTAGATGGTCGGATGACCTGACCTCAGGGAAGCGCTCGATGCAGGCCGCCAATCGGTCTTTTTGGAAAATTTTGGGGAAGGCATATATCCAGCAGTGGACTTCTGCTCCATAGACAGTTTTAAAACATGGTGACTAAAAACACATCAATTTATGTCAGATAATTTGACATCATCATCATCAACCTTTTTATCGTCCCACTGGTCACAGGTCTCCTCTCATACAGAGAAGGATTGAGCGTAACCACCACGCTTGCTCAATGCGGGTTGGCGATTTCAGACTTAAAGTCCAGGTCTCCTCAAGATGTTTTCCTTCACCCTATAATCAGTCATTGGTGTCCAAAATATACTTAGAAAGTACATATAACTTAGTAAAGTTACATTGGTACTTGCCTGACCTGGAATTGAACCCGCACACTCATCCTTGAGAGGCTGGTCTTTTAAGCACTAGGCCACCACGCTTTGACACGACTAACCTAATATTTACCTGTTATCATTTATGAAATAGAATGAATAGTAGCTATTATTTTATTGATTAATTTATTATTTTCTCTCCTCCACAGACAGTGAAACGTCTCAAGGGACACGTATGGGCAATGCACACAAAAAGGTCGAACAGCAAAATTTACAAATGTAAGCTGTGTCCGGCGACGTTCATGTGGCAGACTAGTATATACAAGCATATGAAGATGATGCATGAAAATAACAAGAAGAATAAGGTGAGGAAACTGAGCAGATCTTAAATACATAATCTCGTAAACATTCCACACTAACACAACACTTTAAACCCTACACCCCACACTCTGAACTCTAAACCCCACACTCTGAATCCTACAACCCATACTTTAAACTCTACACTCCACACTCTGAACCTTACACCCCACACTCTAGACGCTACACCTCACACTCTAAACCCTATATACCTGACACTCTAAACCTTACACCCCACACTCTAAACCCTACACCCCACACTCTGAGGCACAACCGCGACAGATACGACGTGGAAAGAAGTACTGGACGAGTTTTGACGGGAGAACTATTGCCAACCTTATCGCGGACAAACACTCCAGGCCGTGTCTGGAGCGGTTCTGCCTCAAAGTGGCTAAACAGTCGATAGAAAGGAACAGGACAAGGGCGGCACAGCCAAGCGCCTTGCCGTCGGCAAGAATTGTTTAAGAACTGTATAGAAGTAAGATAGATTATATAAGTAGAAATAAGATTAATATATAAGGAATTGTATATATAAAAAAAGATTGTCCGTAAAAAGAATATATAGACGTGGGAAAAGAGCAACCCAAGAAAAAATGATAAGCCGCAAAAAAGGCAAAGCGGTAAAACATAAAAGAGAAGATATAAAAAAGAATTCTTGCCAAGCAAGAAGAGAAAGAACGGCAATTATAAAAAAAACCTTACACCCCACACTCTAAACCCTACACCCCACTCTCTAAACCATGCACCCGAAGATTAATTATAGTTGGGGACCCCACCCATATAAGAAACGAATAAGGTTGAATAGAAGAAAGAGCATGTATGAAGCATAAAAGTACGAGAGGAATAAACGCGAGAACTAGAATGAATGGAAAACTGTAAAGAATAGGCTACGACTCAACCGCGTTGGAGGTAGCAGAAAAAAAAAACCTACACCCCACGCTCTAAACCTTACACCCCACACTCATACCCTACGACCCACAATCTGACTCCTATAACATCATCATCATCATCAATCTTTTTATCGTCCCACTGCTGGAGACAGGTCTCCTCTCATGCAGAGAAGGATTAAGCGTAATCACCACGCTTGCTCAATTTGGGGTGGCGATTTCAGACTTATAAAGTACAGGTTTCCTCAAGATGTTTGCCTTCACCTTCAGTCATTGGTGTCCTAGATATACCTAGAGAGTACATATCACTTTAGAAAAGTTACATCGATACTTGCCTGACCTGGAATCGAACCCGCGCACTCATACAAGAGAGGCTGGTGTTTTATCCACTAGGCCACCACGACATCTCAGAGATCAACAGCTAGATAATTTACGAAGCAAAGGTAGAAATTCATAATTTCTTTCACAAGGTGCTACAATAAATAAATGACAATTAAAAAAATCATGGATGTTTTACTTTTTCAATTAGGAACTGATTTCAATTAGAAATAATAATTTTTTTTTTTTTTTATTTACAATGTTCCTAATTGAAAAAGTAAAAATGTGATCATGTGATATTTATTGCCTTTAAGGCTGAACAAAGTTCGCCGGGTCAGCTAGTAATTACATGAAAATAGGTTTATTGTGCATATTTTTTTGACGTGGAAGGTACCAGGGTATCACAAAACTGTAGGAGAAGTCGAAACAATAAACGTCATTCATTCATCATTATCAAATAATCATAATACATGAAAGAAGGTTTATTGTGCATATTTTTTTGACGTTCAAGGTACCAGGGTAGCATAAAAGCGTGGGAGAAGTCGAAACAAAGAAGCTCATTTATTCCCACAGGAACGACGGGGAGCGGCATAGAAAGTATCCTATGTCCTTCTCCCAGTTCTTAGCTACCTCCTTACCAATTTTTAGCCAAATTGGTATAGCCGTTCTTCAGTTATAAATGATGTAACTAACACGACTTTCTTTTATATTCGTCAGTTGTCATCAATTGTCAATAAAAAAACATGTCTAAAATTTTGGTGCAAAATTAAAAATCTGTGTAGACATTCGTCTTTATAAAATGTAGATATAGTAACAAAAAATTGAAAAACTATGGCATGCGAGTTATGTGAGCACTGTCAAAGTCCTATCTACAAAGATGATAAGATCACAATACGAGAGGGCTTCAGTTACCACAAGAAATGCCACAAGTGCTATGTCTGCAGCGAAACCAACCTCCTGAACGCAGAAGTTTTCAAAGGGGTGATATTTTGCTGTAGCTGCGCTCAGAGGATATTTCAAGGATGCTCCACAGCTCGCAGGACCAAAACTATGACCAACGGCAGGGGACGGAGGATCAGGTCCAAGTCGCGCAGGCGCGACAGAGAAAGAACAAAAGGCCATCACGAGATGATTGAAAATAGCAGAGACGGAGTCATAGAACTGGCAAGGCTAGTGGGATCCAACACAGACTCTGATGAGCTACTGGAGAAGAAGCAGAAGAAATCCAGTTACAGCACTACCATACTGCGTAAGCGTCATCCATCGTAAATCCTTCGATGTCCACTGTACGCATGATGGATGGAAAGAAGCACATGAATTGTCTTTGCCCCATTGGTGTAATTGCTGCATGGCGTTCCAGTGTGAGGAAAAATAAATAACCCACACTTTGAATACATTCTGTTTCTAATTGCAAACTGTATTCAGGTTTCGTATAAACAAAAAAACGTTGTTGGGAGTGAGAATCTATTTTACTTTCTGTGTAAATATACAACTATTCTATTCTACCATATTTTACTACAAAAATTCCTCGGTGGTAGGCCATAACATCGGCCGCTGGCAGAAGTTACCACCCACCAGACAAAGCCTTGTCGCCATGCGATTTGTCGTGTTCCGGCATGATGTCTGGTGAAGCCGTACGGAGGACGGGTCTGAGCAGTTGTGTTGCGATGTGTGCCGGGTACGATGCGCCTAATGTTGTTGTGTTGAGAGTTTGGTCGTGGACGATCTTCAGATCAATCTCCCTTTGGCGCAGCATCGTTGATCGTGTTGTTGGGTTTAACATTGCATCACCTCGCTCAACTGCCGTCTTCCTTCCTATTCGCTCAGTTTTTCTGAGTGAATAGGCTCTTAATAAACTAGCGCGCTTTACCATGAACGATCGCATCACTGCTTACCATCAAGCGGGATTGCGGTCAAGCGCTAGTTTATAATTATTAAAAAAAAAATTGTAAGGTACAGTAATTATTTATCATATTTTTTATTTTTAACAGACACCGCGCCCCGTCCAGCCTGTGAAGAAAGAAGAGCCTTACCCGGGCATCGAACTAGCGAACCGTATGCAGTACTTCCAACAGAACATTGGCGGGAATTTAAATATAGTCCACATACAGCCTTTAGGAATGACTCAGAATATTGTTTAAATACTTCCCCCTACTCCCCTTTTTTGGATAGGAAATCATCGAATTACCTCTCCCGCTCTGGACGAAGCGGAAGGGCGTGTCAGACTTTTACTGACTAAAATCCACCCATGTTTCTGCATTTCTTTTTTAAGCAGCCCGCAACCCTGGAGTTTTAACTTAGAAACAGTCCATGCACAATACATTGCTCTGCTTTACTTAAAAAAACTCGTCAAACACAAAAACAAAACTCGACATAAAACGTGATACGACTGACAGCTAATAGGGATGTATCCAAGGTATGAAAATCAAAAAAATAATTAGTCCGTCTTATAAATAATTAAAAACATTAAGACTAGTATTTTTTATTTTTCCGTAATTACCAAAAACTACTGAGATATAGCGTATTAAATTTACGGAGTGGGGGCTAACTACGTTACAACGTGCAATATTTTGTACCACGGCGTGACGTCATGCGACATTACAAACGAATATAACTTCGTAAGTATTTGAATGAAAGAAAAAATAAAAAATACGTATTCAATATTTTTTATAAATCTATCTGTTGGACATTAAATTATTTTTTAGGATACAAGCCAATTGTTATGAGTCAAACGCGCTGATGGCGTTTGACATCTACAAATAGCTTTCCGTTTTCTTCACCATTGACAGGACTAAACTAATAGTTATCTTCTGCCCTTTTCTTAATGAAATAGAAAGAAAAAGATGTACTAAATTTAAATTTAGTTTAGTTTGTGACTAAGACTGTCGGGTAAAAACGAAGACAGACAATATATATTAAATGAAATGCCATAATAGATATTAAGATTATTGGAAATTAATTTATTATTAAGAACATTTTATACAAAGACGAATAAAATTGATTTACAACGATATCTTGTTTTTCTTTACCGATTTTTTTTAAACCAGTGCTTGACTGCACTCCCGCCTGATGGCAAAGCGCTAGTTTTAAGAGTCTATGTACTCTAGCCTTGAAGATACTTAAATTGTAGTCAGACTGGAACACCGCTGGCAAATTCTTCGTCTCTCGATGTACGCGGTATAAAAGGAGAGGCGAAACGTTTCGGATCGGATCAGCGTAAGGGTGGAAACTCGTCGTACGACGGGTTATCCGATGATAGAACGGAGATGGGGGAATTAAATCATGCAATACGGATGTTTCCTGGGTAAAAAAAATTGATTCTATTTAGTCCGTCATTCAGATTATAGAAAAATATTGGATACGTATATTTTGTTTTATCAAATCAATAAAAATTGACAAATATAAAGGGCATCAAAGATCAGGAGTGGTGGCTGGTGACGTCACTGCTCGCTAAAAAGTGTAGCGTGCAGTGACGTCACACGAGTTTTCAACGCACTGTGTCGTCTTCATTTTTTGTTTGTATGAAAAAAGAAAAATAAGTACGTGTCTAATATTGTTTGGAAATCTGACTGACGGACTAATTAATTTTTTTTTAGTCAAATACCATATTCCCTCGCACACGCTGCAAGATGCTTATTAGAGGACACCGATAGGCTGGCTACTCTTCGTCTGAGCTCCAGGCCTTGAAGACCGTTTAAGAGTTAAATCGAGTTTTGAGACGAATTGTGAAACTTTTGCATAAGATTTATATTTGGCCTGCGCAAATATGATCACATATCTGAATTTCGTACAAAGCTTAAGTGGCTTCCCATTAGACTTCTCCGGAATTCTCATATCCTATTTCAGCTCTACAGCATTTTGTTTAATCCTAAAACCCCCTCTTATCTTAAAGAACGTTTTAAGTTCCTTCATGACACATAATAGATGTCAGGTCAACGGAAAATCTGATATTGGAGATGCCGATGCATTCCACTAGTTTCTACGATAAATCCTTTACTGTACAAACAGTTCGGCTATGGAATGACTTGCCCGTGTCCATAAGGCGTGCTCAAACTCTGTCCACTTTTAAAACTATGATAAGAAAGCACTTCCTCTCTCTTTAAACATGTCATAATATTTTATGTGCTCTTGTATAATGTTTATTAATTAGATGGATATATTTAGTTAAACTAGTATGATACATTTAACGTACATATTTATTGTATACCTACTCTATGTAAATAGTACACTGTAGACTACCTACACTATTTCTTTATCCTACCTCTTAGAATTCCATCCAAAGGTTGTCTGTAAAAGATCGCTCTTAGCGATAAGACCGCCCATTGTGTCACCCTTTGTAAAATCTTTATATTTATGTTCTGTAATCTATATGGTGTACATAATAAAGAGTGTTCTATTCTATTCTATTCATGCTTGACATGTTTTAGCTAGCTCACATAACAACATCGGTGTTCGTGCAGGGTCAGAAATAATGCACAGAGATAATTTTCTTTGATGATCTTATACCGGGATGCGTTCTGTTGTGCATAGTGTAGATAGAATACTTGTTTTCGACGTGACTTCGGCACATACTTACGGTCTTATGTTCGGTTTCGAACTTTCGCAAAATAATTCTTTCGTTCCTGCGTAATTTTCCAATGAAGGTTTTTGTTGTTCAATAGCTGAGCGAGTTCAATGTCATTGCCTTGCAAATCTGCTATCTCATTCCAATCCACAGGTGCTGGGTAATCTATTTGTTGCGATAATGCGTCAGCTAGTGGGTTCATGTCACCGGACACGTGACGGATGTCTGTCGTGAATTGTGCAATGAACTCTAAGTGACTTAACCTTCTTGGTGCTATCGTTTTACTTGTGGGGTTTTGTTTATTGGTGAAGGTATGGCATAATGGCTTATGATTGGTATAAACAATCAACTCTTGTCCCTCGACATAAGGTTGAAAATATTACTGGCATGTAAACTGCCAGCAACTTTCGATCATATCTTGATTAAGTTTCACTTAGTCCCTTTGAAAAAAAGGAAAGACGCTTCCAATTTCCGTTTTCATACTGCTGCAAAACGGAGCCTACGCATGTCTGGGATGCATCTGTCATTAACGATAGCGGGAATGCGTTGTTGGCGAAGTCAGTGTGACAGCGTCGCTTACTTTCTTTACATTGATCGTATGCTTCTAGTGCTTCTGGAGTCCATTGTATTTCGGTTTTGTCATTTTTCTTGGAGCCATTTAGGTATTTGTTCAACTATGCCTGATGACGGGCTGCTTGTGTGCTTATTTCGGTAACAATTAATCATACCTAAGAATCTTCGTAATAGGGTAGCTGACTAAAAAACATTCACTGGCACTGAATGTGTTCAAATCATTTTCGTTGTATCTAGCTGAACTTGAATTCTTAATTTTAGATAGATACCTAATAGGGTAGTTGACTAAAAAAAACTATTAGTCCGTCAGTCTGATTCCCAAAAAACACTAGACACGTATTTTTTCTTTTTTTCATATAAACAAAAAATGAAGACGACACAGTGCGTTGAAAACTCGTGTGACGTCACTGCACGCTACACTTTTCAGCGAGCAGTGACGTCACCAGCCACCACTCCTGATCTTTGATGCCTTTTATATTTGTAATTTTTTATTGATTTGCTAAAACAAAATATACCTATACAATATTTTTATATAATCTGAATGACGGACTAAATGGAATCAATTTTTTTTTTACCCAGGTAACATCCGTATTCTTGCACGGTTTTCGGAAGCAGATACTTCGTGATCGCTTTGGCCTTCTCAGGTAAAGGCTTGATACCGTCTTTTGTAATCTGATATCCAAGAAATTCTTTATGAGGTTTGCCCAGCACGCACTTTTCTTGATTGACTGCAATGCCATATTCGTCTAGCCGTTTAACACTTCTTGTAAATGACGTCAGTGTCCGCTGGCTGATGATGACGTCACTAGTATGTCGTCTATGTACACGAAAATAAAGTCGATTCTAGTTAAGACTGTGTTTAGGAATCTGTCAAAGGTTTGACCTGCATTTCGTAGTCCGAACGGCATTCTTGGAAATTCGAATAGACCGAACGGGGTAATCACTTCAGTTTTCTCTACCTCCTGTACTGGTACCTGGTTATAGGCCCTTTTCAGATCCATTTTTGAGTATATGATGGTTCCGAAAGTACGTGAAGTCTAGTAATCTGGGAATCGCGTATCTATCCGGCACGGTGACCGCGTTCAATCTCTTGTAATCTCCACATAGGCGTAGTTCACCATTTTTCTTTGTCACCACTGGCAATGGGCTTGCCCACGGACTCTTGGAAGGCCTACATAATCCTGTCTCTAACATATGCTCTATCTCTTAAATATTTGTCCGCCGGTAGAGGTCTTGACTTTGGAGTAAACAGGGTGGCCGTTGGTGATGATTTGATGCACCACGTTATGCTTGGGTTTTGAATATGTGTCTAGCGGTTTTAATATGTTCGGATTTTTGACCAAAATTTCTGCATAAGCGTCGGTCATGTTTACGGTCCGAAGTGTTGATGTGCTTGACTTCATGACCTCTGCGTTTCTCTGAAGTCCAATTGTACCATCTATTAATCGCTTGTTTCAGATGTTTTTTTCTAAAATATCGGCGCCCAGTATTGGTTGCGTAATGTCAGCAACTATATGAAAGTCCATCGGTATGGCCGTCCCAAGTTTAGATTTAACGTCAGCGTTTTGTCGCCGTATGTTTTTATTTGTGTTCCGTTATCGGCATAGATTTTATATGTGTAGTCTGTGTGTTTAAACGGTTTCCTCTTCTAGGTATTGCTGAGATGTTAGCGTCAGTATCAACTAAAAACGATACCCACTTTTTCGGTCGGTAACGCATAGGCGGTTTGAAGGAACGATAGCGCTGACGACCGCCTCTGTCAACGCAGGTCTTAGTTTTCCGACGGCTTTTTCCAGTTACATGGATTTTCACAGTTCCGGACTCAATTCCTATACCGGAAATGATACTTGCATAACCGGAATAGATTAGAATAGAATAATCTTTATTATGTACCCATATAGATTACAAAAACATAAATATAAAGATTTTACAAAGGGTAACACAATGGGCGGTCTTATCGCTAAGAGCAATCTTTTACAGACAACCTTTGGATGGAACAGTAAGGGGAAAGAGAGAGAAATAATGTTGGTAGTCTACAGTGTACCATTTACATAGTTTATACAATAAATATGCACGTTGAGTGTATCATACTACTCTAATAAATATATACATCTAAATTAATAAACATCATACAAGAGCAAATAAAAATAATAATGACATGTTTAAAGAGAGAGGAAATGCTTTTTTACCATGGTTTTAAAAGTGGACAGAGTTTGAGCACGCCTTAGACAGACATGGGCAAGTCATTCCATAGCCGAACTGCTTGTACAGTAAAGGATTGAGGAAGAGGAAGATTCGGCTGTCAGGCGTAATCCTCGATCTTGAGAGGGATCTTGGGCGCGACCGGCTTCGATTGCGTCTATAATTATAAGGTCCGTCGTTATGAGAGTTGGCCTTCAACGCTGCTATTTCCGTTAATTTGCTCATTTGCTTAACCAACTCGGTGATAAGCTGGTTTGAACTACCTGATCTTCCTTCCAGAGTCTTGTCTGCTATAGCGGCGAGGTTGTCTAATTTTGACGAAACGTCGGTCAGCTTGAAGTGTTCCGTCGCACAGCACAACATTTCCACAATTTTCACTTGACGTCCTGTTTAAATAACTATGTGCCTCTTGAAAACCAAAACCAGTGGGATCCGTTAGTCGAAGGCTGATTGGGTTGTGCAGTGCAGTTATCTTGAAACGGGAATCTCACGAAAAAATTACTTTAATTTGCGGCACGTGTCGGGGTATATATCAATATCGGGGTCACCGGATGCTGCTGTATACGTATGTAAAAGGTGGTGAAGAGTCAAGTAAATAAAACGACTGTTTCGACGAGCGCTAGTACAAGACTGGGGAATGGATAAGTGATCATTAATTTTATACGTATTATTATTTGCGTACGTACACTGGTGTGTCAAGGTGGGCACTCCTCTAAAATGTGCTGCGTCGAGTCAAAACTATAAGTCATTTATTCAAATTAGGCTCAGAGTCAGAACTTATTGAATGTCAATATTACATAAAACAGTCCCTTAAAACGCCCGTCCTTCAGCACTTCCTAGTGCGTTCACTGGAAAGAAGAAGTGGCGGCACAAACTCCTCAGCAGCACAGCTGTCTGTTCATTTAAAAAAATACATGACTTTATACAATACTATTTATAGTAATTAACACAAGAAAACACAGAACATTAAATTATTTACCATATGCCAGTTAACCACGCCAAAACACCAGAAAAGCACAAAAAATCATTCAAAATGAAAATGTAGTAAGTACAAACTTTTTACCTAACTAAACAAAAGCCTGAGGGTTGATAGGCGTGAGGACGTTATTGAATTAGTTTCATGACAGCGCCCATTCCATTATTCATCCAAGTTCAGTCCATTTTTTTAATTTTATCAACTAGTTCTTGACAGTGATCCCGCCTGATGGTACATAAGTAGTGATGCAATCATAAATGATAATGCGCTCTAGTTTATTAAGAGCCTATTCACTTCAAAAATACCGAGTGAATAGGAAGGACTGTGACTGTCCTGAGACAGACAGGAGGCATCGGTCTTCGTGGACTCCGTCACGATGTGCTGGCATCTCTTTGAGGCGCGCGTGAAACACAACGCGCCGTCGACTCGGGCCTGGTCTCTACCGCCGGCGGTGAGCAGTGCGAAGGGTTCGATGTTGTCTTCCGACCAAGGTGTCTCCTGCGGCGGCTAGAGGCGTGAATGCGCTGGGATGCACGCGCTCTGCCTCCTCCTTTGCCAGCATCACTGCTTCGCAGGAGGTGACGGCCTGCCATGAACTCTCGCTCCGGACCATGACTTGGACCAGGGAAGGAAGCGAGGCTCCGAGGAAGGGCGGATAACGCCCTCTTCCGGACCCCATGAATGGGTGCAGGGGCAAGGGACATGGGGAAGTCCCCGCCCCCTATTCGTTGGACTCCGACGCGGAGGCGCGTGCAAGTGTCGGCGCACGCCTCAGAGGCGATGCACGGGGTAGTTTAACACCTCACTACCCCGTGCAGGAGGCGAGGCCCGGACAGACCGGGCCGGCACGAGAGTGTGGGGAAGCGTTAGAATCAGGGACTCCCGCGGCTCCGTGCGCACGTGACCGGAGAGACACCGGGGTGGTTTTTAGTCAGTAGGAGTCTGACAGACACCGTCGCCCACCCCAGGGAAGCGGACATCCATTGAGGATTTTCCACCCCGGAACAAAAAAAGAAATAAAAAGGGAAGGAAGCGATAGATCGCCGTCCATCGCCACCACGAGGACACGGCGGTGCTCTACCCAAGCCGGGCAGAACTCCGCCGTGTCCTCAGAGTGATGCCCACAGTGGTGATATCCTGGCGTTTCCTCCCGCCTTATCCGGAACAAGAACCTCCCGAAACAGCCGTGTCCGGTGAGGACCTGCGTCAGGGGGAGCAGTGAGGCCGGCGTGGCGCCTTTCTAGCCACTCCTCAAAGAGGGGACTTACCGACGCTATAATTGTGGCATGGCCAATGCAACTGGCCCTTGGAGTTGGTACAAAACAATGTTTAATGCAATTATGAAAGAAATTCAGCCTAACAACAAGAACTGACTTATCACCAATAAACTGATAATAATGCTTCCTATCATAATCTTTTAAAATAATTATTTATAAATAGAGTTTTAATTGATAATATTTTGCATTTCTTGTTCTTATCTCTCTTCAATAAAACAATAAGCATTCGAGAATGAAGCAGTGCCGCAATCAGGCGACATGATACGACGGGGTAGATCAAGGAACAAGAAATTTCCCGCGGACTGAATATAGTTGGTATAAAGCCTGCATGCCAGTGTGTGTTGCCAGTGATGACTTATGGAATTGAGACGTGGTCGCTAACAATGAGCCTTATGAGAAGGCTCAAAGTCACTCAAAGGGCAATGGAGAGGGTTATGCTTGGGGTTTCACTGCGCGATCGAATCAGGAATGAGGAGATTCGCAGAAGAACGTGAGTAACCGACATAGCCCGAAGAATTGCAACACTAAAGTGGCAGTGGGCTGGACACATTGCCCGTAGGACCGATGCCCGATGGGGCCGACGGTTTCTCGAGTGGCGACCACGCACCGGAAGACGTAGCGTGGGTAGGCCCCCGACAAGGTGGACCGACGACCTGGTGAAGGTCGCGGGAAACCGCTGGATGCGGGAGGCGCAGAACCGGTCGTCGTGGAGAACCTTGGGGGAGGCCTATGTCCAGCAGTGGACGTCTTTCGGCTGAAATGATGATGATGATGATGATGAAGCCTGCATTCCTCCTGCGCCTACCTACCTATACCTACATTATGATTAATATAGCACCGTGCGGCGACGCTGTGGTCAGTGACGCGTATGATGCTGTGCGGTGCGTATCACGCGCGTGAGTCTCGCTAGTCAGCGGCGCGTACGTTGCTACGTGACGCGTATCACGCGCGTGAGTTTAGCTCGTCTGCCCTACGTTTTTCGGTCCTAGTGCTGGATAATTCGATAATTTTTGGAGACCCGGGTCGATCGCGACCCACTCGTTTAGTGATCGGGTTAAAAGATTCGATCGTGTCGATCAATTGGGTCGCAGTTCATTTGTACGACCGAATGATCAATGCCCAATCTATGCGCAGTCTATGCTGCGTCAATCACGCGTCGCGACCCGCGTACCATGAGCGAGAAATAATCAGATTTGCTCTTCGCTCTCACAGGTCACGTGACCTGTGTGACCCAAACATACCGGTTTATTCATTTCGGACAAAGAAAGTGGTATCATTTTTGTAAATGAACGATAAGGATGGACACATCTTGTTTGTTACGTCTCACTCCTTCACTAGAGGAAGCAGACTCGATCATTTTACAAATAAGCAATTAAGTAATGTAATGCTATAAAAATAAAGTTCATTTTGGTATGCTTCGTACGTGGGTCAAATGATCGAATCTTTTTAAGATTTTTTTTCGGTGGTAGGCCATAACATCGGCCGCCGGCAGAAGTTACCACCCACCAGACAAAGCCTTGCCGCCAAGCGATTTGTCGTGTTCGCCGATGATGTCTGGTGAAGCCGTACGGAGGACGGGTCTCAGCAGTTGAGTTGCGATGTGTGCCGGATACGCTAATGTTTGTTGTGTTGGGAGTTTGGTCGTGGAGGGTCTTCAGATCAATCTCCCTTTGGCGCAGCATCGTTGGTCATGTTGTTGGGTTTAACATTGCATCACCTAGCTCAACTGCCGTCTTCCTTCCTATTCGCTAAGTTTTTCTGAGTGAATAGGCTCTTAATAAACTAGCGCGCTTTATCATCAACGATCGCATCACTGCTTACCATCAGGCGGGATTGCGGTCAAGCGCTAGTTTATAATTAGGTATTAAAAAAAAAAAAATCCTCGATTCGATCGTTCGTGTTCTGGTTGCGATCGAATCAAAATGATTCAATCAATCGTGATCGACTCTTTTTTATTTTTTATTAATTACCGCCGAGTATGGTGCCTCGCATTTTAACGTGCGCCCAGTGCCGTATAATGTAAGCGACTTCAGCGTAAGAGGAATTCAGGCTTCCCCCAAGGAGTTCCACGATGACCGGTCTTGTGCTGCGCGCACCCATCGGATATTTATAATAATTATAGGAAATGAGAGAACCAGCGAGTGTCAGCTAGTTGAATCTAATCTACCTAAGTATCTACTTAATTATTTAAATCATATCTTAATGATAAAAGTTTCGCACAATGATCCTTGGTGAATTTCAATTGATTGCACATTCAATCGGCAACCATGGGCAAAGTGATAGCGTTGGTACTATGCGGATTAGCTGCTGTTTCGGGTAAATATAATTTTTCAGTAAATATTTTTACAGTAAATATTTTTTTTTATAAAAAAGAATATCGAACTAAAAAGTTGAAAATAAATATGATTTAAAAAACTAAAAAACATGCTTTTAAAGAATATCAAACTAAAAAGTAAAAATAATTTTAAAATTTAATTTATGACAATAGCATACCTATAAACAATACTAGTATAAGTTAGAAAAAAGTCATAAATTAAATTTTAAAATTATTTTTAACTTTTTAGTTTGATATTCTTTAAAAATAATTAAATTAAAAGGAAATAGTGATCTTCAAATGTCGTGAGCAGGGTCCAAACTACCGGTGATTAGGGCTCCAGAGACAGGAACGCACGCTACGCGCCGTATCAAGGAGTACTGCTTTTTGAATCAGGCCCTTGATCCAACTGCCTAACGAGAGCCTCGATAGATGTTAGTCAAGGCTCTTGGCTCTAAGACCATTGGCACATACGACAACCGGTATAATGACAGCAGAGTTCACATTTCACCTGTCAACAATCTCGTGTGCCAAGTAGACATACTTGTTTCTCTTTCTCAGCTCTGACGAGATTTCCGTCATGTGGAATGGTAACCTCGACAATCATTGCCAGGTGCGCTAATGGCTAATCGATCTATCACAGTAGTGATAGGTCGATTAGTGCACCTGGCAATGATAGTAGTAATAGATCGATCAGCAGCCTGATATAGTAATATCAGGCCGCTATTATTTTATGGTATTATGGTTCAAATTTGATTGGGAAAGTTTGACAGTTTCGGGTAGGTTGACCTGCTGGCGTCCATACTTCTGCATTCTTCTTCTTCTTCAGCCTATGGATGTCCACTGCTGGACAAAAGCCTCCCCCAAGGCTTTCCACGCTGACCGGTCTTGCGCTGCCCGCATCCATCGGCTTCCCGCGACCTTCACCAGGTCATCGGTCCACCTTGTTGGGGCCTCCCTACGCTGCGTCTTCCAGTACGTGGCCGCCACTCCAGAACCTTACTGCCCCATCGGCCATTGGTTCTACGAGCAATGTGCCCTGCCCACTGCCACTTCAGATTACCGACTCGCAGAGCTATGTCGGTGAATTTGGTTCTTCTGCGGATCTCCTCATTTCTGATTCGATCACGCAGAGAAACTCTGAGCATAGCTCTTTCCATTGCCCTTTGTGTGACTCTGAGCCTTCGTATGAGGCCCATTGTGAGCGACCGCCTTTCAGTTCCGTAAGTCATCACTGGCAACACACACTGGTCAAGTCTTGAGACACTGTGGTATCTTAGACGACGAGAAGATGTATCGTAGCTTCCCGAACGCTGCCCAGCCGAGCTGGATTCGACGAGACCCCTCTTTCTCGAAGACTACTTCTGCATTAAAGCGTATTAAAAAAATTGGAATCAACTACTTATGTACAATAATGTTCAATCAAAAACAGGAAAAAAAGTACTTACCCCTAAATAATGTCAATCGACACGAATGAACAATGCTTCGCCTGTCCACAAGATGTTGGCGTCGCGTGACTTAAAAGCCACTCGCATAAGTCTCGACGTGATACTGGATCAGGGTCATGGAGTTTCTGAACGGGCTGGTAGTGGTATGGGTGTAGTCCAGAAGTGTTTAACAGCTTCCATACTGCATTCTGACTAACACCAAAGCGACGTGCCGCATCTTGAGTACTGGATCTGGGTTCTCGCTCGAAAAATTCCATAATTTGGTCTTCGATATCGACCGCCAGTCGTGGTCTGCCAGACCCTTGTACGTGGCTCGGGTTACGAAACTGTCCATAGTCGAGCAACCTTTGGGTAACTGCTAAAATAGTCCTTGCATTGGGCCTAGAGCTGGTATCCTTGGTATGCTCTCCGACGCGTACAGTCTCCGAGCAGCACGCATGGAAACTTTCACCACTTTGTAAGTACACTCGCAACATTTCGAAAAACTCGCGGTTCCTATAGTCTGGCATAGTGACCGATGCGTTTTTAAGTAAGAGATTCACAATTCGTAAACGTTACCCGTTAACTGTTGCGGCGAAATATGCGCGCGAAATGTCAAGACAGCGCGCGCGTGAGTTGTGGCGCACCGACCTACGGCCTACGGGCCCTACGTAGGTGGAGGGCGCGCGGGGAAAACACAGTACACACAATACAGTGCATATTAACAATCAAACCGCGAACGCGCACGCGGCGCTAATACTACGATATTGATAAGAATAATTGGTGTCTATCATTTGCTGATTTTAGGGCGGTAAAACATGTTTTTTTTTATAAACTAATGATGCAGATTTGTTCTGTTATTGATTCTGAGCCACCTATTCTTTTGCGCACTAGAAAAAAATCCTGTATTTCACTAGAAAGTTTAGACTTCATAAAAACATGCCTACTGAAAATACGTCAATTTACGTCAGGCGTTGACTAATTTTATAGCACTAAATTAATAGGTACCTATTTATCTTCTATTCTTTTTTAGAAAGAAAAAGATGCTTTGAATATTAATTTAGCTTAGTTTTTTAAGAAGGGAATTGGCTATATTTGTTATACCTAATGTGTATAAAATTTAACTGAACTGACGATCTACACCTTATCCTCTATCGGAATAAAAGACAATTTCTCTTAATCTTTCTTCTAAACTACATTCATACTTTATTTCATTATCATAGATCCAGCAGTTTGAGCCTAAAAATGTAACACACATACACAGTCACAAACTATCGCCTTTATATTTATTATTGTATTATTTATGTACACACAATAAAATACATAAGGAATATGGCAAAATAAAAAATTTGAGTAAAAAGGTGTTGCTTATTTCTTAACAAATTTCTTCCAGCAGACCTGCAAAAGGAGAACTAAAATAGAAATGTCGACTATGGTGTGTAAGAACAAGAAGAAAAATTATTGTTACGGGCTAGAGGTATTAAAAGGGTTACGAAGTTTATTGGCAAAGAAGGTACAGTCGGTAGTAGGCAATGACAAGTAGAACGTAGCTGATGTCGCACCGAAGGCTTCCCTTACGTCCACGAAGTCCGTGTCGTACACACACAACAACACTACAGAAGTTACTTCACGTAGTTCTTGAAGTGCTCGTTACAGTTGTCGCAGTAAATGTTCTCGATTATTGCTTCTTTAACGTTTGTTTCGCTGCGATAGTTTATTTATTTCTTTATTTTTTGGCTTCGCACAGTTTGTGCATTTAGCCAATGTCACGTAATTTTGAAATATTCATGTCGAAAAAGACGGCCGCGTGACCCGTCTTACGAGTGAGGTTTGGGGCAAAGTCGTAATGTGGCCACTATGCTGCGATATTTCACTGTTCTTTACGAACTATTTACTAGAGGCACTTTTTACTACATAAATCACGCACTTTTATTTAGTAAACAACACTATAAATATTTTTAAAAGTCCAATGAAAAACGAGCGTGACACTCAGCTTGACTTTCCCGCCAAAACTCCTCGCTGCGATAGTTAAATGCAGACCGACTCATTCGCTGAATCACACCACTTTATATGTATATGCAAGCTTATCGAACACTCCAGATCTGTCTAGAAGTAGCCTTTATTTCCAGTACTTTCTTGTTTACAATCCAGCAGGTAGTTACAGGTACTTCACAGGAGACGAGTTTCTAGTAATTTCGATGTCGAATTGTCCCTTCGCGCATCAATATTGATGAAACCTGTACTGTTCGATAGGTCACCATAGGCCTAGTAATGATTTTTTAGATTGTACCTTTACAATACCTAGATTTCAAGATATAGGGCTTAAAAATTACGTAAGACATGTCACACAATATTGAACCTTATGCCATTAACACTATGATAAAATTTCCAAAAACTTCAACGCTTCCTTTTCCAGCTCTCCCATACGATCTAATCCAGGACTTCCCAACCAGGGGGGCGTGCCCCCCTGGTGGGGCGTAGAGGGATGTCAAGGGGGGCGCGAGACGTTTGAGTTTTCGAAAGAAAAAAATAACTAAATGTGTTAAGTAAACACCATCACTCGGACACCGTTTCAAAACGCTGCGTCGGAAATCGGTGTTTGACAAGTTTCGACAAGTCACAGCTCAGCTTCAACCTGAGTGCACTCCCCGCGCATCCCGTCCCACCCGCGTACGTAACTATATCCATCATTGACAATTTATCACCGTACGAGTATCACGTTTATTTCATACGTACACAATTGCCAAACGTTTTTTTATTTAAATCTGCGCAGTCATCTATTTGTAGTGTGTGACATTATTGCTTATCACAGTTAACAGGTAAGTTTGAGTACTTTGAAACCTTAATGAATTTCTGTTTTTATTTGTTTATTAAATTGATAATTCGGCAGACACGCGTATACTTGGGCTCTCGGGAGTTTTCATTCATAAAGTTATAACAATTAATTGTTATTTAGTGCCAATGTGTGTTACAGTCACGTTAAAAGAATAGTATACTACCCTAAAGCATCCCAATCTTTTGTATTGACACAATATTTTCAATTACATCAATTAGAAGGGAATGTGAAAATCGAATGCACATAGGTGATGTGGTTAGCCACCCGTCACTGCACGTTTTTTTAAAGTTCCTTTAATATTTTACCCTTTTTTTAATTCAAAGCTAGATAGGTACTTAGTTAAAATATTTCTTTGTTAACGGGCATGTCCATTTTTTTATATTTTACTGTTTCAGATACGAATGCGAAATGGCAGCGAAAAAGAGGAAATTTTCAGAAGATTACATTAAGTTTGGATTTACCTTCATAGAAAAAGACGAGTTGCAATTACCTCAGTGTGTGATATGTATGAAAGTTTTAAGTAATGATAGTATGAGGCCCAATCGCCTTGAAAGGCATTTGAACCAGCAACATCCGACTCTGATTTCGAAGTCGAAAGAGTTTTTTTTTTTCTAAAGCAGAATCACTTAAGCGCATGCGATTGGATAAGTCAGGAAGTTATAATAAAGGTGTATCACAGCATCTTAAAGCTTCATTTGAAATAGCTTTATTGATAGCAAAGCAAAAGAAACCACACACTATTGGTGAGGAATTAATAAAACCATGTGTCCTAAAAGCCACGCAGATAATTTTAGGAGAAGAATCAGAGCAAAAAATGAAATCAATTTCCCTTTCGAATAACACGGTCAAACGTAGAATCGATGATATTGCAGAAGACATAAAGTCACAAATAATTAACAAAGTAAAATTGTCACCATTTTTTGCCATAAGTTGCGATGAATCCACCGACATCGTTAATTGTGCACAGTTAATAGTTTATGTTCGTTATGTCAGCGGAGACAACATTGAAGAAGAGATATTGTACTCTCAATCTTTGACTGCAGGCACTAAATCGGAAGACATTTTCAATTCAATATCTGACTTCATCGCAAAAAATAATTTGGATTGGAATAAACTTATTGGACTTTGCACAGATGGCGCCCCTGCAATGATAGGCCTTCGATCGGGCTTAGCTTAAAAACTCAAGGAAAAGAATCCTTCGATGATTAGTACACATTGTGTTATTCATCGACAAGCTTTGGCTTCCAAAACATTGCCAGAAAAATTACTAAAAACTTTGGAATCAGCAATAAAGATCGTAAATTCCATCAAAAGCAGCGCTTTGAACAGTCGATTATTTACTTTACTTTGCGAGGATCTCGATTCTGATCATAAAGTCCTTCTATTCCACACACAAGTGCGTTGGCTGTCTAAGGGCAGCATGTTGGCTCGTCTTTATGAATTGAAAGAAGAGGTTACGCTTTTTCTTGAGTTCAAAGAAAGAAATGATCTTTTGCAAATGTTTAACAATGAAGAATTTCAATGCCGGTTGGCTTATTTGACTGATATGTTTGAAGCCTTGAATCAACTTAACTTGAAGCTTCAAGGCAAAAATGGCACCATAATAAGTAATTATGACCATATTCAAGGGTACATATCAAATCTTCAACTTTGGAAACAAAAGGTGTCTGCTGAAAATTTTATATGTTTTTCACGGCTATTCGAAACAATAAAAAATAAAAAACTGGCCGAAGATTTGAAAGCTGAAATAGAAACGCATTTGCAAACGCTGGAAGATGAATTTCACCGATATTATCGGGACATTAATTCAGAGTCACCAATATGGCACATGACCAGAAACCCATTTGTTGTCGATGTTTTAAAATTACCAGAAGAAGTTCAGGAAGAATTTTTAGAAATGAAGGCCGATTCGACTATGAAAGATGACTTCCATCTCTTGACATTGGAGAAATTTTGGGTCAAGCGATTCCTAGTTAATTCCAAAGTTGCCTCTCTTGCTTTGCGAACACTTCTTCCCTTTTCATCAACTTACTTGTGCGAGACTGGTTTTTCTGCTCTGGTTTTAATAAAAACTAAGCAGCGAAATCGTCTTGCCGTCGATAGTGACCTAATGATAGCTCTGGCAAAAACTGAACCTAGGATCGACCAACTGGTACAGAGAATGCAAGCTAAAGTATCTCATTAGTATTTATCTCTTTTTCTCTCACAGTATTCTAATTATAAGATCTTATAAATTACGTTGATTAAAGAAAAAAAATCGGATTTAATTTTGTAGAAGTTACAAAACAAATAAATGTTTTGAAATAATGCTAGTTTTATTCTACCTACTGCAAAATGGGGGGGCATGAAAAATGTTATTTTTAATGCGGGGAGGCTCGACGAAAATAAGGTTGGGAAACCCTGATCTAATCATAAGGAAGCTGGACGACGGCCTCCGCTACCAGTACGCTGAGGGTCCAGATGGCCTTTATCTGGTAGATCTGTGGGGGACCGTCAGCGACGTGGCTGAGGCAGCCAGATACAACCCGGACAGACAGAATGTGTACCATCTGTTTACTAGGTAAGGCATTTATTAAAACGTGGTATATTGTAAGAAAACACACATAAAATATATTTACTTATTTTATTTTTTATAATTTATTAAGATGGTTATAAAAAAATGTACGGCTTCTTTGGATGACGTCACACTATTCTATACATTAATCCAGGTACACTATTCTGCAATTACAAGTGTCAGAATGATCGATCTATCGAAAATTTGACAAGTTTCGTCATCTATTAACAAAATGGCGTTATTATTACTTTTCAGTATCAAAGACTCTGCACACCATATTTATAAATGTTCAAATTGAGTAGTAGTTTTTAGAAAATCATTTCTTTTAAGGGTTTTTATAATAATGGCAATACGGCCATGTCATTCAATCAATATTCCTTTACGAGACCACTGATATACCAAACCATCACTAAACCATCCAACCATATACTAAACAATCTTTGTGCCAATTTCATTCAAAACTGGGCACTAGTTTTTGCGTGAAAGTAACAAATATACAATAACCGAATTAGTCCATTTTCTATTCCAGACAGAACCCCACAGTGAGCCAGCCACTCCTGATCGGCAGTGAAGGTCTCCTTGGCCTTACCAACTACAACCCAAATAGGAGGACCATTGTCCTCGTCCACGGCTGGCTGGACTCTGTCACCGCTGATTTTAATACAGTTCTGGTTCCTGGTAAGTTTTTATTGTACTTTGCTAGTACCTCCAGGGTTTAAGTAAGATACGCTCTTTTAAATGCTATAAAACTAGTGCTCCGTGTGGTACCGGGCTTAGAATAGAATCAACCCATATCCTCCCGTGCGTATCTTAAGAGGCGTCTAAGGGAACTCTCATCAGGAAAGCGGGCACCAGCGCTTCAGCTGCCAAGCGTGGCAGCTGCAAACCTTGGGCGAAGCCTTTGTCCAACAGTAGACCTCTATAGACTGAAGAAGAAACTAGTGCTTGACCGCCATCCGGCCTGATGGTAAGCAGTGATGCAATCGTTGATAGAAAAACGCGCTAGTTTATTAAGAGCCTATTCACTCTAGGCATTCTCGGTAGTAGGCCATAACATCGGCCGCCGGCAGAAGTTACCACCCATCAGACAAAGCCTTGCCGCCAAACGATTTGTCGTGTTCCGGCATGATGTCTGGTAAAGCCGTACGGAGGACGGGTCTGAGCAGTTGTGTTGCGATGTGTGCCGGGTACGATGCGCCTAATGTTGTTGTGTTGGGAGTTTGGTCGTGGAGGGTCTTATCAATCTCCCTTTGGCGCAGCATTGTTGGTCGTGTTGTTGGGTTCTTCCTTCCTATTCGATCAGTTTTTCTGTGTGAATAGGCTCTTAATAAACTAGCGCGCTTAACCATCAACGACCGCATCACTGCTTATCATCAGGCGGGATTGCGGTCAAGCGCTAGTTTATAATTATTAAAAAAAAAAGGCTTCAAAACACTTAAATTGCAATCAGACGGGAAGATCACCTGAGGTTAATTGCTTGCCGCGGTTGTTCTGTGGATGGCTAACAATCTTTACACACCCCTCCGAGCCTTGGAAAGCACACTAAGTTAGCGGTAGTCAAAAGTCCGAAAGCAAAACAACCAGTTATCAAGGAGTATCCTATTAGTAACTGGGTTTTGGAGGTGGGTTTTCCTCTTCTTCTTTAGTCTATAGATGTCTACTGCTCGATAAAGGCCTCCCCTAAGGCTTTCCACGATGACCGGTCTTGTGCTGCCCGTATCCATCGACTTCCCGCAATCTTCACAAGGTCATCGGTCCACCTTGTTGGGGGCCTCCCTACACTGCATCTTCCGGTACGTTGCCGCCATTCCAGAAACTTATTGCTTCATCGGCCATCAGTTCTACGAGCAATGTCTGCCACTTGATTTTAGCGACTCGAAGAGCTATGTCGGTGACTTTAGTTCTTCTGCGGATCTCCTCATTTCTGATTCGATCGCGCAGAAAATTCCGAGCATAGTTCTTTCCATCGCCCTTTGTGTGACCCTGAGCCTTCGTATGAGGCCCATTGTGAGCGACCACGTTTCAGTTCCGTAAGTCATCACTGGCAACATACACTGGTCAAGTAGGAGGTGGGCTTTAGTGTTCAGCTATATCCGGTTAAGCTGGAAGGCCAATTTTCGTATTGGGGTTGGCGCAGTATTTATTATTTTATGGAGATATGAGGAACAGGGTGTGTTACTCATCCTCCACGGAAAAGGGTAGGAACCTCCGACTACACTGGTGTTGTGTCTTTCAAAAATCTGCCCAACGATTGATGTCGGAATGTACGATAGTTGCGCGGGAAACACTGTTTGCGAGATGAATGGTGCCCTTTATACCCGGGGCTTTTATTTAGGTAATAACTTTTTACTTATACTGTGTTAAATCAAGTACTGTATCTTCAGTAAAGACACCGGAACGGAAACCATATTGATTATCTGCTATGATATTGTATCTGTCCAAAAAGTTCTTAAGCCGATTATTGAGAATCCTTTCAAATTCCATTTTAATGATATTTTCTTTTTGTTTTTGCTTTTCTGGTATTTTGGCGTGGCTAGCTGGCTTACGATAAATAATTTCATTGTTGTCGTATTTTCTTGTTTTCATCACTATACATAGTATTGTATAAAATCATGTGTTTTTGTAATGAACAGACAGCTGTGCTGCTGGGGAGTTTCTTCCGCCTCTTCTTCTTTCCAGCGAAAGCACTAGGAAGTGTCGATGGGTGGGTGTTTTGGGGGACTGTCTTATGTAATATTGACGTTCAAAAAGTGGTGATTCTCAGCCTAATTTGAATAAATTACTTTTGATTTTGAAGGATTTGCGTGACGACAGCATTACGCGTTGTTTGTGTGTAGCATTGTACACTTTTATACGTCTACCATCAAAGTACTCACCTCCATTCTTGCCATATAATCTCCTAGTTAATCCATCTACCAACAACTAATCTATTACATCATCTCAGCGTTCCTGTCAGCTGAGGATGTGAACGTAATCGTAGTGGACTGGAGCGCCGGCGCTGGTACTATCAATTACTTCACTGCTGTCGCTAACACTGTAACTTCTGGTAAGTTTAAGAGATCCTCTACTTTGCTAGACTTGCCTTATAATGCTTGGTCGTCTTCGTGGCGCAGCGATCAATACGCCTGCCTGCGACGTGGAGGCCCCGGGTTCGATTCCCAACCAGGTCATGATGAAAAAAGGATATTTTCCTGATTGGCCTGGGTCTTGGATGTTTATCTATATATGTACACAAGCTAGCTCAATCTGTGTGATTTGTATATAAAAAATGCATTTAAAGCACAAATCAAATCTAAGCATTGTTCAAAGGCATATTATTCCGTAAATGACTATTTAAATGATAAGAATAGCTGGTCGCTCTGATTAACTCAGGACAATGTTTGTATTCTTTCTCCAGAATTAGCTTACTGACACGTTATATGAGTTCATATAATTTACTTTTTTACAATGCATAAATAGGTGAGCTGTCACGCCCTTTATACCTGGGGCTTTTATTTATGAAATAAGTTTTATTTATTTACATTTCCATTTTAATGATATGTAAAGAAAACCCTGTCCGAACCGTGAAGGTATTGTTAGGTATCGATAACTAATTCTACTAATGCCTACAAAGCCTAAGTATAGCTTTTATTCTAAGTAGGTATAGCTAAGTATAGCCGAAGTATAGCTTTTATTTTAAGTATAGCTAAGTATAGCCGAAGTATAGCTTTTATTCTAAGTATAGCTTGGACACCAATGACTGAAGGTGAAGGAAAACATCTTGAGGAAACCTGGACTTAAGTCTGAAATCGCCAACCCGCGCCAAAGCGTGGTGATTACGCTCAATCCTTCTCTGTATGAGAAGAGACCTATGCCCAGCAGTGGGACGATAAAAAGGTTGATAATGAATGATGAATGATACAAAGCCGGGATAAACTTAAAAAATGCCCCTAAAAAAATAAATATTATTTCGCAAACTGAGGTAAATTAACACGTGTACGGTACGCAATACATGTTCAGGCGTAGGGAGGCAGGGCACGCAGCACGGGTAATAATAATACATAATAATAATATCGTCAAAAATGGTGTTGTCAATTTAAAAAAAAAATAGCAAATTTTTCCTTCTTGTATTTTTTTCAGGTCAAAGTGTAGCCAGATTTATAAACTGGTTGAACTCTGTCACCGGCGCAGTTCCCGCCATGTACCATCTGGTGGGACACAGCCTCGGAGGTCATCAGGTCGGCATTGTTGGCAGAAACGTCGATGGAAATATAGCCTACTTAACTGGTAAGATTTGTAGATACTCGAGAAGAATGATATACATAAAATTTATGGAGAAAGTGAAATTTGCACCATTTTCCTTCCTCATTATCTTTAAATACCAGATTAAAACGCGGATCTCTCACTCTACTATCTGTCGTTTAAAAGATTATGTCTCATAAACCGTGATAGCTAGACAGTTGAAATGTTCACACATGGGCGTACCCAGCTTCAGGCCTGGGGGGGCAAGTCAGGCCTAGGAGGGGGGAAGTCAAATTTTTGGAGTAAGTAATATCTTAGCGAGCTATAGTCGGAAGCGGTTTTTCGGCAATTACACCGTACATTTTGTCAATGTCCACTGCGTTGTTTATTTAAAATTTAGAGATAAGTCCTCGTTTATACTTTGTTTTGTAATTAGGGGAGTTCAGGATTTCCACGGGGGAGGGGGCAGGGGAGAGCAGCTGCCTTTCGCTGACCCCCTTGCCCCCGAGGAAAATCTTAAAGGAATCTTCCCGTCCGAAATACCGCAGTGTCTCAAGACAAAAATCTTCGACCAGTGAGTGTTGCCAGTGATGACTTAAGGAACTGAGACGTGATCGTTAACAATGGGCCTTATATGAAAGCTCAAAGTCACTCATAGGGCAATGAAGAGGTCTATGCTTGGGGTCAAACTGCGTAATCAAATCAAAAATGAGGAGATCCGCAGAAGAACGAGAGTAACCGACGTAGCTCGAAGAATTGCAACACTTAAGTGGCAGTGGGCCGGGCATTGCCCGTAGGACCGAAGCCCGATGGGGCCGACGAGTTCTCGAGTGGCCACGCACCGGAAGACACAGTGTGGGTAGGCCCCCGACAAGGTGGACCGACGACCTGGTGAAGGTCGCGGGAAACCGCTGGATGCGAGAGGCGCAGGACCGGTCATCGTGGAGATCCATGGGAGAGGCCTATGTCCAGCAGTGGACGTCTTTCGGCTGAAATGATGATGATGATTCATAGTACTATATCCTCTCTCCCATTCCAGCTCTTGACCCTGCTCTATCTAGCTGGACCGGACAGAACAACGAGAAGTTCAGGTCTTCTGATGGGATCTACACTGAGGTCATACACACCAACGCAGGATTCTTGGGTTACATGGCGACCCTGGGTGATGCAGACTTCTACCCCAATGGAGGGATCGGCATGCCTGGGTGTGACTCTCACGATTGTGATCATTCTAGGTAAGAGTGGGAGCTGACTTTGTGTCTGGGTGGTGACTGTGTCAGGATAGTGAGTTTGTTTCTGTTTGGTGACTTCGTTCCTGGATGATATTTCTCTTCTGGGTGATGACTTTGCTTCTCGACGTCTGATTTAGTCTTTGGTAGATGTACTTAATTTTAGACAACAACAAACAAGAATAATTAAAAACAAAGATTAAAGACGAATGAAGAATTCCTAGTGCTGCTCGCCCTGATAATACATATTTCACTTTAAACCAATATCAACTTTATTTCAATGACATTTAAGATGATTTCAGAATGAACAGTACCGTTGAAAAACTTTCAAAAAATATTTGAAATTTAACATAAACTAAACTTTATTATGTAGAAATTTAATGTTGTTTATCCTTTAATTCTAATTAATTGTTTTTTTAGTAATAGATAGTTGTGTTTTCCGGTTGCCGATAGCTAATTGTTATTGCTTATTATTATCCGCCGTATAGGAAGAGAGAGAGTTGGATCTGCCTCTCATGACATCGAAAGCATTAAGCCTATTATTTTGTGATGGCGTCCAGGTTTGTTTCTTAGCCTATGTATTGTCTCGCGGTGATGAAGATACTTTCCTTTTTCTTTTCTCCTTGATTGTATTGTTTTCCTTTACTACAAGCTTGTCGTATTTCAGATATGAGACATTTCAAAAATGTATACATAGCAAGTAAAGCAAAAGTAAAACTCGAATCTGAGGGTAGTGAATTTCCCATTACAAGAGGTGTTCGCCAAGGAGATCCGATATCACCTAAAATATTTTCAGCGGTGCTGGAAATGATTTTCAGAAATCTGAACTGGACCAAAAGCGGCATCAATATAAATGGCGAAAACCTTAGCCACCTGCGCTTCGCAGACGACTTGATTTTATTTTCAGAGGACGCTAGGACTCTGGAAACAATGTTACAACAACTATCAGACGGAAGCGCAAAGGCCGGCTTGACAATGAACCTAACGAAAACAAAAATTATGACAAATTCTCAACAGACAGTACCCAACGAACTGATTATGGTAAATAACGAACAAATAGAATATGTAAATGAATATATATACTTGGGCCAACGTATATATTCAGATGGCAGCATGAATAAAGAAATAGAACGAAGAGTAACTAATACTTGGAAAAAGTTTTGGTCTCTTAAAGAAATATTTAAGGATAAAAATATGCCAATGACAACAAAGAAGAAAGTATATGAAGTATGCATTATGCCATGCTTACTATACGGGTGCCAGTCGTGGGCGTTAACAGAGTTACAAGAAGATAAACTAAAAGTATGCCAGAATTCAATGGAAAGAAGCATCTTGGGTATAAAAAGGAGGGATAGAGTAAAATTGCAAACAATTAAGGAAAAGACCAAATTTAAAAACGCACACAAAGCCTACAGACAGCTCAAATGGCGGTGGACGGGACATATGTCGAGAGAAAATATAGAAAAATGGAGTAGGTTAGTAACAGAATGGTATCCAAGGGATGGAAAAAGAAGCAGAGGCAGACAAAACAAAAGATGGGAAGATGACTTGCGGAAAATAGCTGGCCCAATATGGAGCCGATTAGCAAGAGACAGGAACACGTGGAAATCTTTAGAGGAGGCCTTTGTCGACAGACAAGCTGTTCAACAAATGCAACCAGTTGCCGATTACTTTAATACAAATTAGAATTAGAATATATATTTGGTTATTAGCAAGTAGGCATGTATTTATTTATTTATTTATTTATTTATTTTTCCTCACACTGGAACGCCATGCAGCAATTACACCAATGGGGCAAAGACAATTCATGTGCTTCTTTCCATCCATCATACGTACAGTGGACATCGAAGGATTTACGATGGATGACGCTTACGCAGTATGGTAGTGCTGTAACTGGATTTCTTCTGCTTCTTCTCCAGTAGCTCATCAGAGTCTGTGTTGGATCCCACTAGCCTTGCCAGTTCTATGACTCCGTCTCTGCTATTTTCAATCATCTCGTGATGGCCTTTTGTTCTTTCTCTGTCGCGCCTGCGCGACTTGGACCTGATCCTCCGTCCCCTGCCGTTGGTCATAGTTTTGGTCCTGCGAGCTGTGGAGCATCCTTGAAATATCCTCTGAGCGCAGCTACAGCAAAATATCATGTATGAATTCATTGTAAAAAGAAACAGCAATTAAAGGCTATTTTATTTATTTTTATTTATTATTATCCTTTAATTCATATCTGTTTGTACAAAATCCAGAACAACTAGTTCTAATTTTTGTCGAAATATGTCATTTTTTTTTTAAAGTGATATGATAACCATTTGGTGTTATCATCAAAAAGTATATCAGTCTGAAAATTACCTTAACCTTTGCAAAAAATTTCATATATTACCCCTAGTTAGTCGTCGCGAGATATCTCACTCCGTTTGCTTGTTAAAAATTTTCAATAGTAGTGTAAACTGTCCCGAAATCTTGTCCAAATTTTATTTTAATACCCCTATGAAATCAAAAAGATTTAATCGGCCTTTGCGTGTGCCATTATCCTCAACAAATTATCGTCAGAATTCATATATAGTGCGTGCAAGCAGAAATTTAAACAAGTTGTGTAAGCAGCATGATATAGATACATTTTTGAGTGGTGTGTCCTTGGTTAGGAGGTGCTTAAGCCGTAATTTCTTCATTTAATCGATTTTTTTGTTATTCGCGTACTCACTTACCTAGTGTCCATAGGATGCTTTTAATAATCTGTAATTTATAAGTGAGGACTTGTTATTGGCTGTCAGTCCATCTTACTGTTTCTTAACTGATTTGTTTAGCTGTAGTCCTCCATGCTTAATGAATAAATAAATAAAATGTGTGCGTGTACTAGTGTACACACGTAAGAAGTGAAACTTCTTAGAAAAAGATGGCGCGTAAAATAACATTAATAAAGATTAAAACTTAGCGTCCCCAATAGGGGGACGGTCCACGACTAAATACAACACCAAATTTAAAACTAAACTAACCTAAAGATACAGCCTGTATGTCCCAACAATTGCACGCGCCAGCACCAGATGAGTCAGTGTGGAATGCGAAATGCGGGATGCGGAATCCCCCGGGGCCAGAATGTTGGGCTCTTCCTCCCGATTCCGAAGAGCCCAAACTCGGCTAGTCTAGGACCTCCGGATCCCGAGATAGGCCGCGGGGGGTGAGGTGGCCTGAGGAGCAAGTGGGGGGGGGGTTAAGGGAGTGTAGAGGGGTGGCTTGGTAGCTTGAGTCCGGGGGGAGGGGTGAGGGGTAGGTGAGGGGGGGGGGGGTTGTCTAAGTGTTGGGAGGTTCCTGTCACAACATGAGGGGAGAGTGGGAGGGGACAGGACACTGGAATCTCGGAATGTATGTGCTATATGGGTATTGGCGGTCAGGTACTATGGGGTCAAAATGGGGGTCTAGGGGTCCTATCTGAATATAGGTCCCGGGTGGGAGGGGGGTTAGTTGCGGGGGGGAAATTTTGTCAGAATTTTGAAATTCCCAGCCGTTTCCGAGATATCCGAGATTTTAGGTAGGGATATGGGGAAGGACTTCGAGGTGGGTAAATATAGTAAAAAATTTAATAAAAAGATGGCGCGTAACGGAATAATGTGACAGTAAATTTTTTTCCAACGCCGATAAAGAAGTTTCACTTCAATAAATTTTTGACGGTATTATTACATATTGATATTGTATGTGTTTATACCCACAGTATAGCAGAAATTCCTATTATGGGGCAACGTTTTGAGGCAAAGAAAAGAAATCAACGTTCTATTTTATATCGTACGCTTCTTCTTTCCAGGTCTTTCCATTACATGGCTGAGTCCTTAATAACTGGAGGTTTCAATGGCCAACGCTGTCTATCCTACTTGACTGCCATGACAGGAAACTGTCAGCTTTGGGGTAATCTACGTATGGGGGGACTGGTCCCGAAGACTGGGTAAGATAACTGGCTTTTCCTTGAAGTTTTGCCTTCATCCCACTAATATCTAATAAACTGCTTTTTTATTACTGCTTACTAACCACTGGACTAAATACTAAACAAAATGACAGTTGATTTTTGGGACGATTGTAAGCGCCACGCTCGCGCGTCTCATTAACTTTTTTTTTTAATAGTTACATATAAACTAGCGCTTGACCGCAATTCCGTCTGATGGTAAACAGTGATGCGATCGTTGATGGTAAAGCGCGCTCGATTCAACTCAGAAAAACTGAGCGAATAGGAAGGAAGACGGCAGTTGAGCGAGGTGATGCAATGTTAAACCCAACAACACGACCAACGATGCTGCGCCAAAAGGAGATTGATCTGAAGACCCTCCACGACCAAACTCCTGACACAACAACATTAGGCGCATCGTACCCGACACACATCGCAACACAACTGCTCAGACCCGTCCTCCATACTGCTTCACCAAACATCATGCCGGAATCGCTTGGCGGCAAGATTTTGTCTGATGGGTGGTAACTTCTGCCGGCGGCCGATGTTATGGCCTACCACCGAGAAAAAACTAAAATTGATAGGTTGTTACAATGACGTCATGTACTTTCGTTGCCTTTGATGATTTAAGATTGTTTGCAACAACACAACATGATGACAACTGGCATGTCGCATTTTAATGTCATATTTCGTGATTTTCAATTAATATTATTAAACCGGAGCTATACTTTAATAATATGTTCAAGTAACTATTTTTTTATTTTTAATATAGTAGTCTCTGTCCATCTTGCATGGCAAGAATCCTTGTCTTTCTGTTTTCTGTTTTAATTTCAACTTTCTTTTTTACCGCTTATTCTTTTGCGGGTAGGCTGTCGTGGATTGCTTTTTTCCACTGTGTCTTATATTCTTTTTTTGTCATCTTTCTTTTTGACTTTTATATATCTTTTTATAAATCGTTTCTTATACTACTCTTATTTCTATTACATTCATCTTATTCCTATATTTTACATTTCTTAGTCGATTCTTGCCGACGGCAGTCGCGTGGTTGCGCTGCCCCTCGTCCTGTTCCTGTCTATGCTGATTTTAGCGACTTTGAGGCAAAACCGCTCCAGGTACGGCCTGGAGTGTTTGTCCGCCATAAGGTCGGCTATAGTTCTCTCTGTCAAAATTCTGCCAGTACTTACTTCTCTAGTAACTATTTAGCATTATATAAATACTGTTTCCACTCCTGGGACTCAGGCACTCTCTGTGAGAGGGAGTGGGCCGTATTTTACCACGCGGTCCCAGTACTGGTTGGTACATGTCACATGTCTTAGAAGTTTTGCCTCTAGAACATGCCACTTTCCTCAAGATGTTTTCCAGAAGGAAAAAAATTGTGAAATGTGTCTATTTGTTGAGTTAGTCTTTTTTGTTCTTGTTTTTTTTTTTTTGTTTGTTTTCCAAAATGGACGCTCTTAGCGTACAATATATTTCTGCATCGTTCTCACACGATTGATTTCAAAATGAATGATGTAATCAAATATTTGTATCAATAGCTTGATAATTTAAAAGAGTGTCCATGGAGTTTCTTGCCCGTTCTTCTCCATAGGTACCTACTCTTTGGAATGGGCGACTAGCTTCACCTTACTGACTGACCGACCTTCTGACAATTCAAAAGTGCCTGTAACTGGTTTATTTGAAATAAATGCTTTGATTTGATTTGATGTCTTCTAAGGAAGAACACGTTTATAAAATAAAGCTCCAGGTAAATAATAAAAATTGAAAACCACGAAATATGACACTACTATGTCGTTGGAGGGCTGTCTTTAAGATGTTTCTTTTCTTTTCAGACAATCCGGAATTTATTATTTGGAAACAAATGCTTCTCCGCCCTTCTCCAGAGGTTAAGCTGAATATATGAATCACAGTATTTCAAGATCCTCATCGTTCCACCTCTACAAGAGTACACTTCAGCACATCAATCAATAAAATAAATTAATTAAACAATTGAATTTCATTGTTACCTAAACAGCCCTGTCCTTTAAATATCTGTCTCGCTTTTTTTATAATTATAAACTAGTGCTTGACCCCGATCCCGCCTCATGGTAAGCAGTGATGCAATTGTTGATGGTAAGCCGCACTAGTTGATTAAAAGCCATTCACATAACTTTTCGGTGGTAGGCCATAACATAGGCCGCCGGCTGAAGTTACCACCCACCAGACAAAGCCTTGGCGCCAAGCGATTTGTCGTGTTCCGGCATGATGTATGGTGAAGCCTTACGGAGGATTGGTCTGAGCAGTTGTGTTGCGATGTGTGCCGGGTACGATGCTCCTAATGTTGTTGTGTTGGGAGTTTTGTCGTGAAGGGTCTTCAGATCAATCCCCCTTTGGCGCAGCATCGTTGGTCATGTTGTTGGGTTTAACATTGCATCACCTCGCTCAACTGCCGTCTTCCTTCCTATTCGCTCAGTTTTTCTGAGTTGAATCGAGCGCGCTTTACCATCAACGATCGCATCACTGTTTACCATCAGACGGAATTGCGGTCAAGCGCTAGCTTATAATTTTATTTAAAAAAAATGTAATCAGATGGGAAGACCGTTGCAGGCAAATTGTTCCAGTCCTTCGATGTACGCGATATAAACGACGAGGCGAAACGCTTCATCCGGATCGTAGTGGTGTCAGCAACGTAAGGGAGGATAGGTACTTGCCGTACGATGAGTCGTCCGATGATGGCAGAATTACATCATGAGATTACCGCCCACACTACTCAATATGCATCCTATATAGAATATCGAAAGTCTGGCCTTACATCTGTGCTCCAAGCTTTGGAAACTATTTTTGCCAAATCTGGATCACCAGTTAGCGTCTTGGCATGCCTCTCCATCGAGTAAATAGTAGCCAAGTGCCATCTTTCTTTCTTTAGTACTTCACACAAGCGGACCTGCCTGTATAACACCAGTAACAGATTCCAGTACGAACTTATGTGATAGCGCGCCCCTAACTTCGACCGACTAGACGAAATACTCATCGATATCACAGCGTTAATCCCAGTCATGCGACTGGGATTAACTCTGTGATATCGATGAGTATTTTGATTATATACAAAAACCAAAGACACCAGTTTTATTTTAATTACTTGTAGACTAAGAGCGGGTAGACGGAAAAGTGCGTTCAAGAACTTTAATTTATTTGTTAACAACACTAATTAATTCACAAAATGTGGGTAACTGTTTCTCATTACGACTTCTACTATATAAGAATACTTATCTCGTTCACAATGGAATTCACCCGCAAAAAAGGAATATAAGCAAAATATGTAAATTTTACTGTAAAAGACGATTTATTATAACAGTCATAATACACCAAAGCGCTAGTCATAGATTGATGCGGCTCGGAATTCCAAAAATATGTGGCGGTAACGTGTATTTAAGATAGCGGTATATTAGAAATTATAAGTAAATATATGATAGTATGATGCCTTCGGAGTGTGTGTTAAGATGCGGCAAACACTTACCTCCAACCTTCAGATGCGGAATTCGTAGCCACTAGTTCTATAATTCGCACCAGACTAGATCACAAGGAGGCGCACGTCGACACAATTCACTGGCAGACTCCCTAACTTTATTAATTTTGAATTTTGAGACCTAAATTCCCCCAGGTGGTTACTTTAAATACTTAAATTTGGTGACCGTTAAAAGATCGTGGCCATGACTCGCTAGCTTGCCAGTTCGAAAGGAAGTGCCACGCCGTGCGGCGGTCAGCGGAAACACGCACACTAATATGGTCGCGTTCCGTTTACTTTAAGTTTTCGGCAGCGTTCACCGCCGATAAACACAAAAATCGGAGGAGATTTTCAACAGTCAACCTCTTATTGTGAATTTGTGCATGCCTTTAAGTGATATATTTACACAGAACTGAAGACTTGTGATTGCTTTTGTTATCATCATTGTAAATATATCGTTGGTGCGTCATACTTAATAAATAAATAAGTAAACATATGGATTTTGTTTTGATCTTAATGGAAAAGTCAATGTGACCGGGTTAACCTCGATCCGGCCTGCTCCTTGGCTATTTTCAATAAGCATATTTGCTTAGAAATGTATTTCACTATTATTAAACTAAGGGCATTTTAATCCAACATAAATAATAATATGTCAGACTTGTATGAGCATTGACTATATTCTTATACATTTATTTAATTCGAAACATTTGAATAAATATCAGATTGATAAATAACTAACAAAAAGCATGTTATTTTCGATGTATCTGTCTGCTATTTAAAATACAGGTTGGGGCAGCAGTCTCGAAATTGATGAAGATTATTTTTTCCCGCTCTGGACGGAGCGGAAGGGTGTGTCAGACTTTCTCTGAATAAAACCAACCCTTGTTTTTTCACCTGCCACCAGGGATACGGTTTCTCTATCAACCGATCCGCAGCCCTGACCCAGGCATCAGTCTTCGTGGACCCCGTCACGATGTGCTGACATCTCTTTGAGGAGCGCGTGAAAAACAACGCGCCGTCGACACCGGCCTGTTCTTTACCGGGCGGCGAGCTGCCCACTGCTCACCACCCGCAAGCTCGCGCCTACGGTGTTCGAATGCCCGCTGTGGTCTCCCGACCAGGACGTCACCAGTGGTAGTTAGAGGCGTGAAGGCGCTGAAATTCCCGGTCACTCACGCGCTCAGCCTCCTCCATTGCCAGCATGACTGCTTCTTAGAAGGAGGTGACGGCCTGTCATGCACTCTCGCTAATGACCACGGCTTGTATCAGAGCCGGACACGAGAGATTGTCACCGATCGACGCCACAAGGACATGGCGGTACCTCTCAAGGACCTGTGTCAGGCGAAAGAAAAGGCATTCCCATCCAGAACAAAAAAAAAAACAAGACCTATCCGCCTTAATCAAGTGCGTTTTAGTAGCACCTCCTCAAGGGATGATGCAGTAATCAATAAGCAACTGAACCAAGGTATAGTAGACCGTCCACCTTGATGAAAGTTGGCTACATGTTTTAAACTCTTAAATATGTTATTTGAGCTTGCACTTCCTATGCCCTGCCTCCTTCCTAAATCCTAGTTCTTGACGCCGCCACCTACCAAGCGAAGCTTGGTGGCACCGTTAATACAAATCACTGACCGCGAAAACTAAGCTAGCCGTCATAACACGTGCCAAAAAACTAATTAAAACTCATGTCCAAACTTAATTAAATCTTGAAAAAGTAAACAAAACCCCTACAGGGAGTGACTGGGCGCCCATAAAACTATAAACTACATACGTGAACTGTGATTGTGTGACTGAATCAAGTGGCAACCTATATTATAGATTTTTACTTCCACTCGGTCCTGCAGCCTTTCATATTACCTTTCACAGAAACTCGTCCAGGCTTACAACCTCGGATAGATCTATAAACGCCCCAATTGGCCTAGGGCTTACGGCTATCGGCTCCCTGTCATTCAGGGTGACGCAGGTACTGTCGGGGCACGGCTGCTTCGACAAGTAGCAGGTACTTGCCGAAGCAGCCGTGCCCGTGCCGTCGCTTAGGCAGGGAGCCGGACGCTCGGTGCCACCACTGCGTCCAATGCGGGGAGGACACGGCGCAGCACACGCTCTCGGAGTGTGTAGCTTGGGAGGAGCAGCGCCGTGTCCTCAAAACTGAAGAAGGAGGCGACCTGACGCTGCCGGCAGTAGTGCGGAGGATGGTCGGTAGCGCAAAGTCGTGGGACGCGGTGGTGTCCTTCTGCGAGGACGTGATGTCGCAGAAGGAACGGGAGAGGGACATCTCAACTCCCTTCCCGGGCCGCAGAAGACGCACCAGGCGCCGAGGAAGGGCGGATAACGCCCTCTTCCGCCCCCCATGAATGGGTTCAAGGGCGAGGGACTTGAGGAAGTCCCCGCGCCCTATTCGATGGACCCCGAGACGTAGGTGCGCGCGAGTGTCGGCGCGCGCCTCTGAGGCGATGCACGGGGTAGTTTAACCCCGTGCAGGAGACGAGGCCCGGACAGACCGGGCCAGCACGAGAGTGTGGGGCCGTGGCAGAATTTAGACTCCCGCGGCCCCACGCGCGCTCGTGATAGAAGAGACACCGGGGTGGTTTTAGTCAGTAAAAGTCTGACAGACCCCGTCGCCCCGGAAAAAAAAGACCTTACGGCTATAAAAAAAAAATCACCGTTCAAGTCACGCCATATGTATGTAAATGAGCAATGCAATCTCGTTAACACGACGTCTAGAGTAGTTTGAAGTACTAATTACTACCTACCCTTTCAAGACAAAGAGTATACGCAAGGCTGGCAGTTTGACCAACGTGACACTCATGAGCCGTTAATGACTGTGGCAGCAACGGGTCTGCCACGAAAGATATCGAATAAGATTCAAGTGGACTGTATTTTGGATATCGATATCTTAGAAAATCATAAACGAATATCTGAAAGAATTATGCCTTCGGGGTATATCTCTTTGACTTAGGTATTAATGGCGGCAAACACTTACCTCCAACCTTCAGATACGGAGTTTGTAGACCACCGGACCAGCTCACGAGATGACGCACGTCGATATACTTAACTGGCAGACTCGCTAACTTTATTAATTTAGAATTTTGAGCACACCCAAGCTCGGTGACACGCGTGGTATTGTTGCGTTTCGTTCCACCATAAGTTTTCGGCAGCAGGCAGCATCCACCGTCGATAAATACCAAAATCAGACGAGATAATTAACAATGACAGTGAACGTGGGGGTTGCACATGCGAACGATTTGCAAATTTTGAACGATTTGATGGTAAATAGCGTGAAGTAGGAGAGGCCTATGTCCAGCAGTGGACTGAAGATGATGTTTTTTTTTAATAATTATAAACTAGTGCTTGACTGCAATCCCGCCTGATGGTAAGCAGTGATGCAATCTTTGATGGTAAAGCGCACTAGTTTAAGCCTATTCACTTAAAAAACTTAATAAGTAGGAAGGAGGACGGCAGTTGAGCGAGGTGATGCAATGTTAAACCCAACAACACGACCAACGACGCTGCGCCAGAGGGAGATTGATCTGGACACCCTTCACGACCAAACGCCCGACACAACAACATTCGGTGCATCGTACCCGGCATCGGCATACATCGCAACACAACTTCTCAGGCCCGTCCACCGTACGGGTTCACCAGACAACATGTCGGAACACGACGAAACCCATTCGTCAATCAAATTTAGTCAGTATAAATGGAGTCCGCCCAGAACTCAGCCACTCATTTGGCGCCATCACTCTCGTCCCTGCGCCGTGTCCCGCCTGTCCCGTGCAACTGACAGGATACGCAGGACAGGCTATTAAATGTCCTATCGTTTCTGGAACAGCTCCACATTTACACTCTAACGCGACTCCGCTTTAGAGTGTAAATGTGGCGCGTTTATGATTCTACAGACGAATCGTTTTTAACGTTGTTTAAAACGCCATTAAGCTGAAATGGGACTGGGCTGGCCACGTCCGTCGTATGTCCAATGAGCTGAGTGCCAGATTCACCACGTAGAAGTCTGACACAGCTAGAAAGCGTCGTGGTAGACCACGTAGAAGACGCTGAAACGAGCTGAACTTTAACCCTGGACTAAAAGAGCTGAGTCTTGGGAAGCTTGGGCTTTTGCTCAGCACCGGGATCATGCAAGCTAACAGTAACTCGAGAACGAACGTAAAGAATTTAAATAAATGTTACTGATTGTGGCGGCAACGTGCCTGCCAGGCAAGATTTTAAACAAGAATCAAATGGACTGTATTTATGATGTCGATATATTAGAAATTATAAATAAATATGTGATAGAATGATGCCTTCGGAATATATATCTCTAATTAAGGTGCTAAAGGCGGTAACCACTTACCTCAAACCTTCAGATACGGAGTTCGTGGACTACCAGACCAGATTACGAGTCCACACAATTCACTGGCAGGCCTCCCTAACTTTATTAAATTTGAATTTTGAGGCCTTAGTCCCCCCGGGGGTTACTTTAAATACTTAAAACTAATTACTTTTTACATATTTGTGACCGTTAAAAGATTGTGGCCATGACTAGCTAGCTTGCCAGTTCGAAAGGAAGGGCGTTCACCACGCATTTACTTTAAGTTTTCGGCAGCGTTCACCGCCGATAAACACAAAAATCGAGATATTCAACACTTATAACGAACAGACAAACAGAAGAACGGGCATTGTATCAATATATTTTAAAAATAAAAACCAATTGTTATATAAAAATTATATTTATAGTGTCAACATTTTATTTATGCGCGTCTAAGTTCAGATACATATATATATAGCGATCAGTGGCGTCCACAGTTTATCACATGTTTCCAGCCTTAAACACCATCAAAATGAAGACCGTCTTTTTCGTTGGGATTTTGGTAAGAAAACCATTTTGATTTTTGAAATTTTTTAGAACAAACTATTAGCGCATTGTTAACATGGCCGTGGCTAAATCACAGCCGCACAGGAGACCTAATCTCCTATTACAATAGCATTAGAATGGTCGTTCAGTGATCTCATAATGACTGATTTTGACAAGTTTCGTAATCTACTAAAAATGGCGTCATTCTTTTCTTAAGAGTGAATACTACTTCAACTCTTCAATGGCCTCTGTGGTTAGACACCACAATTTTGCCAATAACACGTGTAACAAATTATAGAAATTCTCTAAAAAATTTATTTCACAATAATGGCGGATATCGCCAATGACAGTTGAAAAAACGGCCGCGTTTGCCGACTACTAGGAGATTTGATGCAAAGCCATGATGTGGCCACTATGCTACGATATTTCAATGTTCTTTATGAATTATTCACTGAATGCCCTTTTTACTGCATAAATCACGCGCTTTTATTTAGGGAACGACACTATAAATAATTTTAAAAGTCCAATGAAAAATGCGCGTGACACTCATCTTAGCTTTCCTGTCAAAACCCCAATGGCGTCACTACGACTTTCCGTGGTCAATCACTGACACCCCACTACTTATAAGCAAATGTTCAAATTGAGTAGTAGTTTTTAGAAAATCACTTCAACTAAAGGGATCTCCTATTACAATAGCATTAGAATGGTCGTTCAGTGATCTCATAATGACCGATTTTGACAAGTTTCGTAAACTACTAAAAATGACGTTATTACGACTTTCCGTGGTCAATCAATGACACCCCACTACATATTAATAAATGTTCAAAATGAGCAGTAGTTTTTAGAAAATCATTTCTACTAAGTGGTTTTATAATAATGGCAATACGTCAATGTTATTTTGTCACCATTACATTACGAGACGACTAACTGATAATTGATCGATCATTATTAATTTAGCGTATTACGAATTTTTAGCACAAGACAATGGATTGATATATGATTCGATTGATATGATACGATTCGACAGCCTCCGTAGCGCAGCGGTAGCGAACGCGGCCGCTGCGTAAGGAGGAGCGGGTCTCATCATCGCGCCGTGAAAATATCTGTATGCATAAAATGGAATATTTGCACTGGTCTGGTCGTGCCTCAGAAAATACGTTAAGCCGTTCATCCAGGTTGCCATACTAACATCTAATGGCAGTCGTTACGGGTTGTTGGAGCCCACAAAAGTCCAACAATTGATCTAACTGCGATGCTTCAATATCGCCTTCGGGTTGTGGAGGTCAGACGACAGTCGCTTTACGGAAAATATCGAAGTTTAGCCAAAATCAGCAGTTAGATTGGTAAAAGCAGACCCCAGACTCCAAAGCTGAAAAAGCTTTGCATGCGGCTGGGATTAACGCTGTGATATCGATGAGTATTTTGTCTAGTCGGTCGAAGTTAGGGGCGCGCTATCAAATAAGTTCGTACTGGAATCTGTTACTGGTGTTACACAGGCAGGTCCGCTTGTGTGAAGTACTAAAGAAAGAAAGATGGCACTTGGCTACTATTTACTCGATGGAGAGGCATGCCAAGACGCTAACTGGTGATCCAGATTTGGCAAAAATAGTTTCCAAAGCTTGGAGCACAGATGTAAGGTAGCCAGCCTTTCGATATTCTATAGGATGCATATTGAGTAGTGTGGGCGGTATTGACATGATGTAATTCTGCCATCATCGGACGACTAGTCGTACGGCAAGTACTTATCCTCCCTAAATATCGAGTTTGGCCAAAATCAGCAGTTAGACTGGTAAAGCGAAGCCCAGACTCCAAAGCTGAAAAACTTCGGATGCGACTCAGATTAACGCTGAGATGATGATTATAGACGGCTATTATTATAATTGCACTGTTTAGTATTTTGTCAATCGGTCGGAGTTTGGGTCGCGCTATCAAATAAGGTCGTACTGGAATCTGTTACTAGTGTTATACAGACAGGTCCATTTGTTTGCGACTGGGATTAACGCTGAGATGTTGATGATTTCATTACTATACATGGACAGTTGAAAAATGGTCATCCTTCTTTATTAAAATAGTAGACTAGGGCTCCAGGTCGAACGATAATGTTAAAAGCTACGGTTGGCGCGGTAGGGATGTGGATGATGGACAGAAGTAGCTTCCTTCTGTGAGACCGTGATGGCCAAGAAGGAAGCCGCCGAACGGGATCGAGAGAGGGCTGATCCTGCTCGGAGAAGGAGGCGTCGGGGAGGCAACCGCCTCGGCGCTTAATACGCCGAAACCCGCCTACTTATGGAGGTAGGTGGACCTTTGGGGTCGCGGGCACACAAAGCGGGGACTCTGCCTGCCCACTAAGTAACAGGGAAGACAGTAAAATAGTGGTCACGTGCTGCCGTGCATAGGACGTTTAGGAGAGGCCCTCTTAGAGTCTCTCCTGGGTTGAGGTGAGGGTTCCGGAATTGGTCTTTTAAGAGGAACCGGGAATGCCCCTAGGCGCAGATGGTGATCACCGGGGTAGATTTAGTGAGGTAAAAATCCCACACTACCCGACCTCATTCCTCGAGGGTCGGGTGCCTTTTGAAAGTTTGCCACAGAAAAAAATAAAAAAGGGATGTGGATGAGTGTATACCTGTACATACCGAGACATTTCTTTGTGTCAGAAAGTACATAAAGCCGTTGATCCCGGCTGCCATTTATAGATCTTTGACAGTAGTTAGGTGTCGTCTTTAGTCCGAAAGTTTTGAGAGTTTTGGCGGAAAAGTCAAGCTGAGTGTCAGGCTCATTTTTCATTGGACTTTTAAAATTATTAGTAGTATTGTTTACTAAATAAAAGTGCGTGATTTATGTAGTAAAAAGTGCATTCAGTAAATAATTCATAAATAACAGTGAAATATCGCAGCAGAGTGGCCACATCATGACTATGCCTTAAACCTCCCTCATAAGACGGTTCACGCGGCCGTCATTTTCGACTTGAATAATTCATTACGTGACATTAGCTAAATGCACAAACCGTACGAAGACAAAAAAGAAAGAAAGAAGAACTTTTGAAGATTTTTATTTTACTTGGAATTGGCGCAAAGCCATAACTAGTGCCACACTTCACAAAAATAAAAAGTCTGAAAGTTTAGTCCAATCTTCTCAAGAGTATCAAGAAATCAGATAAGCAGTCGTTCTATGTACTTGTGCAAAATGCGGCTAGGACTGGGAACTGGCCCCAACATTGTTGGCAGGCGGATGATGAATTACTTATTAAAAGAAATCTTCATTTCACAGATTGGCAGCGCCCTTTGCGCTCCTCGTCCTACGGGGGGTAAGTAGATTTAACAAATTAATTAAATGAATATCCATAGATTTTACGATTATGGGTTTTGTTTTACCCACGTTTAAAACACCTAAATAGTTCTTGAATTATGCATCTAACTATTATAAAAGCGTAGTTCTTTATATAAAAATGACAGCAGAGCTTCCCAACAAGTGGGTCTAAAGAAGAACATGGATAAGACGAAGATCATGTCGAACTCTCATGTCGCACCCACTCCAATTCTTGTTGGTTGCTCTGCACTCGAAGTTGTTGACAAGTATATACTCCTGGGACAAACAGTCCACCTAGGTAGGTCCAACTTCAAAAAAGAGGTGTCTCGTCGAATCTAACTCGGCTGGGCAGCGTTCAGGAAGCTACGATACATCTTCTCGCCGTCCAAGATACCACAGTGTCTCAAGACTAAAGTCTTTGACCAGTATGTGTTGCCAGTGATGACTTATGGAACTGAAACGTGGTCGCTCACAATGGGCCTCATGCGAAGGCTCAGAGTCACACAAAAGGCAATGGAAAGAGATATGCTCGGAGTTTCTCTGCGTGATCGAATCAGATGTGAGGAGATCCGCTGTAGAACCAAAGTCACCGACATAGCTCTGCGAGTCGCTAAACTTAAGTGGCAGTGGGCAGGGCACATTGTTCGTAGAACCGATGGCCGATGGGGCAGTAAGGTTCTGGAGTGGCGGCCATGTACTGGAAGACGCAGCGTAGGGAGGTCCCCAACAAGGTGGACCGATGACCTGGTGAAGGTCGCTGGAAGCCGATGGATGTGGGCAGCACAAGACCGGTTAGCCTGAAAAGCCTTGGGGGGGGCCTTTGTCTAACAGTGGACATCTATAGGTTGAAGAAGAAGAAGAAGACAGCTTATTTCGATACTAAATTGTCACTTTTGTATTAAGAACTTTGACTTAACCTCAATAAAGTTCAAAATACAAATACTGATTCAAAGGTTAAGTCTGGAACTAAAGTTCGCTTCTCGTCCTTTTGGCTAAGACCAAAGTATAGTATCTGTTCTTTTCAGCTTAATATCTGGAAGTAAAGTCACATTTCGTTTTGTAATAAGAGGGCTGTATTCGGTACCTCACTCAAGTGACGTCACACAATTAGAAAGCAACTCATTCGTTAAACTATGATACTCCTTATAAACTTTAGACATGATTAAATACATGGCGAATGTAACACGGTCAGTTCTATGTTATATGCCTCGTCTTTTATACCACGTACATCGAGGAACTGGTACAATATGCCTGCGGCGCGGCGGTATTCCCGTCTGATTACAATTTAAGTGTCTTCAAGCCTGCAGTGAATAGGCTCTTTTTAACTAGTGCGCCTTACTATCAACGATTGCATCACTGCTTACTATCAGGTGGGATTGCAGTCAAGCACTAGTTTATAATTATAAAAAAGAGATACCGCTACAGCTTTATACTTCTACCATCTCAGTAGTCACATCCATTCTTGCAATAAACAATCCATCTACCAACAACTAATCTGTTACATCTTCTCAGCGTTCCTGTCAACTGAGGATATGAACGTAATCGTGGTGGACTTGAGCGCCGCCGCTGGTACATACAGCTCCGCAGAAATCTCACCCCCCACGATGTTTACGTACGCGCCATCTCTCGAGACATCAATAAAACTGCTAAAATATACTAACTAGAAACAAAATAATGACGGCACTCGCGCTTTTGCAAGCGACTGCTAGGTAATATCCATTGCATCTTGGTACTTACTTCGTTCGGTTCTTACCTATAGATATTTTCAAACGTCCAAACTTGTTCCACAAACATTATATTTATTTAGACATTTCTAAAAACTCACAATAGAATCTTAAAATTCAATAAAATTTATCAGCTGAAGAAAGAATCGAATCTGGGTCCCTATTCTCATAAGCCAAACTGTTATACCGCTGCGCCATTCAGTTGCTTAACAAAGTGGTGAAATTCATCGTTATGTTTATAAACCATCTATCCCACCATTCATGTCGGCCGTGTCGATAATATATATGTCGGAGACAGCGACGGCAAAGCGGTAGGGTCGACAGCATCTTGGTGTGGTGGTACAGGTTCCGTTTCATAGGTGAGTTTTTGAATTGAAGCACGACGTGTAGATATACCCTCCAATCTTCATAATAACAATTTGAATAGGCAAACCGACAGTTTCGGTTCGGAGGAGTGCCTTGGTCCGCGTCTCGATACAAAGTGACCGTTCGACGAACCCCACTTTCCAAAGCGACTCTGTCCTCGTGCCGCCATTCCAAAAAAATAACGTCACTGCGTTTACCCCTCCACTATACAAATCAAATTAGCAACTTTCACAAAAAAAAATACTTCCGCTTCCATCCACGACACGGCCAGACTGACAAGCTACACGCCCTCGTGTGTGTCTGTAACAAAATAATCGGCTTTGAAGCATTTTTTTTTTATTGGCCCTCGGCCAACCTGACCGTCACACGTCACGTTTAATTACAATGACTATTAGAAAACCAAACAAACTTAATTATTTTAACAATTTAAACACAAAAGCTTCCTTCAAGCCTCATAATTATCAAACTTCAAAAATAAAACACAAAAGGTTCCTCCAAGCCTCATAATTATCAAATCAAAATCATAATCATCAAAAAGAAAACACACCATGATTCGCTACCACAGTAGCTAGTGACAACTCATAGTTGACACCCATATCGTCATCACCTCATGTGATACGACCAACTCTAGAGTCCACGACTCCCAGGTTTTTCGTACGTAGCACTCCTTTCTATACCCGTTACCGCTTGCTCTCTTGCCTTGTCAATGTCTATTTCTGGTTCAGTATCATCCAAAGCTAAAAGATTTAATGGTCGAGCCACACGTCCTATCAGGGCTCGCGCCTGTTACACGATGGACAGAGGAATTTAAGGCTAATTGTACGTCTGCTAATGCTTCTTGCCAAGACATATCAGAAATTTCTACAGCCGTAAGCATACTTTTTAAGGTGCTCATCGTCCTTTCAACTTGGCCATTAGCGCGACTTGAACCCGTAGCAATCAAATGTAAAGAAATACTATGACCCTCACAAAAATCTTTAAATTCTTTGCTGGCAAAGCGCCGACCCTGGTCTGCAATAACTCGAGCTGGAGCTCCAAATAGTGACACACTAGATTTAAGGGCCTTAATTACATGAGCCGTATCTATTCGAACTGTATGGTACATAAGGACAAATTTAGTGAACGCATCGATTAAAACTATGACGTATTCTTTAGAATCGTTTTTGCCACTAAGTTTACCAGTTATGTCAATATGCACAGTATGCCACGGAATACTAATCTTAGGGATTGGATGAAGCTCGGCTTGCACACGACCGGAATGCGATTTCGACAGTTTACAAATTATACATCCATCGACAAATTTACGAACGTACTTGGCCATATGTTCGAACCAATAATATTCGTATACCCCTTCGAGTGTTTTCTCCCAACCGAGGTGCATAAGCGAACCGTGTACGTGGTTAATTACTGACCAACGAAAAGCCCGGGGAACGATTGGGAGACATTGGGTACGATTGCTTCTCTGTATTTTGCGATGTAGGACACCTGAACGCATCTCGTAAGTCTTAGCAATATCGGGCGCTAGCTGACCATTTTTGAGTTTAGTTACCATGGACTGAATTTCTTGATCACGCAGCTGTTCTGCCAAAAGCCAGTTTTCTGACAAGGCTGCGAGATCAACACGTTTTTGTTCAACCTTTGAGAAACAAGGGGCACCTGAAGATTGTAAAGCGTTGCGGGACAAGAAATCAACATGAGCCATACGACGTCCCTCACGATAATTGATTTGGAAATCAAAGGCTTGTAGAAAGGCCCACCATCGATGCACACGTGGTGTAATGTCAATTTTGTTTCGTGAGGCTTTCAACGAGTTACAATCTGTAATAACCTCAAAATGCCTACCCTGCAAGTAATGTCTAAAGTGCTTCACAGCGTTTACCACAGCTAGAGTCTCTAACTCGTAAGAGTGGTATTTAGACTCTGCTTTCGTGGTTCGCTTACTAAAGTACTCGACTACAAAAAGCTCGTTATCCATTTTTTGGAATAAAATAGCACCATAGCCATTGGCACTGGCGTCAGTATGTAGCTCAGTTGGAAGGTCGGGATTAAAAATACTCAACACCGGTTTAGTCGTCAAGACCGAAATTATCTGCTGTCTTATCTTCTCGTGTTCTGGTGTCCAATTGAATTGTTTTGTGGTAGTCAGCAAAAATAGAGGGGTCATAATTTGAGAAAAGTTTTTAATAAACTTGCGAAAGTATGTGGCAAGACCAATAAATTGTCGAAGCTGGTGGATGCTCTGGGGAGGAGATAATTTAGTCAAAGCTTCTATCTTTCTAGGGTTCCGTCTTAGCTCTCCTGCTGTGATATCATAGCCTAAAAACTCAACGTGACGCTTCAGGAAAGAACACTTTTTAATGTTCAAAGAAAATCCTGCTTTAGTTAGGGTTTCTAACACTTCACGCAATCTAAGGAGACCCTGATCCTCAGATGCTGATGGTATTAAAATATCATCTAAGTATAATACCACATACGAGAAGATAAGGTCTCCCAAGGCATTAGACACTGCTCTTTGGAATACACTAGGCGCATTTCGTAGTCCGAAAGGCATTGCAAGATATTCGAACTGTCCATCAGGTGTAATGAAGGCTGTTCGTTCGATACTTTCAGGGTCTCTTATAGGTATCTGATTAAAGCCACTAGCACAGTCTAAACACGTATAATAGTTTGCGCCGGACAACCTAGCCACTTGATCTGCTATAAGAGGTAAAGGAAACCTATCAGGTACGGTGTTGGAATTCAATTCACGATAGTCTACCACCATACGATCAGAACCGTCACGCTTCTTAACAAGCAAGATAGGACTTGCAAAGGGGGACTGACTAGGACGAATGATGTTAGCTTCCATTAGTTCTCTAACCTTCAAACGGACTACCTGCCTTTCGTCTGGACTAAGTCTGTACGGTCTACGATATAAAGTGCGGTTCGGGTCCTGAAGCCTTATTTTCAGTTCACCTGATATGACACGTGTGCGGGGTAAAGTATCAATAAAAGTATGAGAAAATTCTTTAAGCAAAATAAACAGAGCTTCTTTGTTTTGAATGTCGGTGTCAACATCATTGAGATTATATACAGGTACGGGCTCGTAACTACAGGCCTCAGTGGACTTTAGTCTTGATATTTTTAAAGACAAATCAGACAACATAATTGTAAAACCCTGTTTTAAAATTTCTCGGCCAATCATAATATCATATTTTAAGAAATTATCGGGCAATACATGAAATAAAATTTGCATATGATATCCCTCTATTATTACGTCGCAAAGAAATTATTCATTACACAATATGCTGTCACAACCTATACCTTTTATACTTACTATCGCGTGTGTACGTACGCCAATGAAATTACGACTGACAGATTGCTTGACAAGAGAGCATTCGGCACCGGAATCAAAATAAAAAGGGTACGACTCACCGGATTATGGCGATTTCCCACAAACACCTGCCACATGGCAGTTGTCAACCGTTGCCCACCTTTTTGGTTATTTTGACATCTTCTCATCGCCTGCAGAGTAGAGACTCAATTCTTGAAACCTTGGGCGTTCAGCTCTGACTCCGCGCCACACGCCATTGATGTGATTCACCAAGCAGCTAGAAGCGCGCTCCTCAAGCGCAATTTGCACGCTCCGCAAGCGCACCATGCGCGCTCCGCAAGCGCACCTTGCGCGCTGCGCAAGCGCACCTTGCGCGCTCCGCAAGCGCACCTTGCGCGCTCCGCTAGCACACCTTATGCGCTCCGCAAGCGCACTTCGCTCGCCAAGCAACAGCCAGCACTGTCGCGCTCCAAGAATCGGTCAGCAATGTCGTGACAGCGCCGCGTCCAGCCGCACGTACACGCATGCTGCGCACTTTGCGCGGACCGATCTCTGCACCAGCAAGCGCACCTCGTAACGTGACGTTCACTTCCAGCCTCACATTATTCTGTTCCTGGATTTATAACGGGATTGTGAGCAGTGTAGTTCTTTATCCAACTTCTGATGTCGGAGACAGCGACGGCAAAGCGGTAGGGTCGACAGCATCTTGGTGTGGTGGTACAGGTTCCGTTTCGTAGGTGAGTTTTTGAATTGAAGCACGACGTGTAGATAGACCCTCCAATCTTCATAATAACAATTTGAATAGGCAAACCGACAGTTTCGGTTCGGAGGAGTGCCTTGGTCCGTGTCTCGATGCAAAGTCACCGTTCGACGAACCCCGCTTTCCAAAGCGACTCTGTCCATGTGCCGCCATCACAAAATAACGTCACAAGCGTTTGCCCCTCTACTACGTAAATCAAATCAGCAACTTCTATTAAAATTATATCGAACGATCTCCGACATATAAAATAGACAATGAAGAAATGAAATGAAAAGAAATTATTAGTATAGGTTTGACCCCACAAGTTAAGTTTTTTATAGGTACTTAATTGTTTTTTGTAAAGTTTTGAAAAATCTCGGGAGATGTAAACTGTTTTTCTGTTTGTTTCAAACGTGGGTAACATATTGGTTCTCTTGAGATATCCTCAAAACTAAATTATCAGTTTTATCAATAAATAAATATTTATTAACCTAAACTGGATTAATATATTAATTAATACCATAAGAATATTAAATAATACTATGTATAAACGTGAATCTTCTTTTATTCCGAAAGTCTGCCTACTTCCCCTCTCAACCCCCATCACCCCGATATCGCAAACTACATGAGCAAAATGAGCATGAACGCGAGCGCCTTCGGTATTTTGTTTCTAGTTAGAATATCTTAGCAGTTTTATTAATATCTCAGAGATGGCGCGCACGCAAACATCATAGGGGGTGAGATTTCTGCGTAGCTGTATGTACCATCAATTACTTCACCGCTATCATCATCATTATCGTATCATTGTATACGTTATACATATCTGTAGCGATCACAGTGTCGGGTCGTACCCGCTCACGCGAATTCAAAGCGTTTTCCTCATCCAACAAAAAATGCTCCACGTCATTAAAGAAGTTTTTCACTTGAAATAAAGTTACGGGTTTGGTTTCCGTATTTTCCTTTAAGTGGACCTTTGTGCTATGAATATTGCGTCTTTGTTAACGTACAGTACGCCATATATAAATAAATGCAATTTACTTACTTAATTCCATTTTTAGGATTGGGCTTAGGTTTGGGAGCCGGCCTCGGTCTCGTCAACAGCTGTCATGATGGCGCCAGAAATGCACTTGGAGTTGGTCTTGGGCTGGGAGTCGGACTAGTCTCCAGAGGAGAAGAAGTAGTAGATGAAGGAGAACATGTAGGCGATGGCTTAGGAGATTGTGGTAAGTTTTATCATCAGTCATCATCTAGTATTCTCGACTTAGCTGTACCTATACAGTATGTTAAGAAAATCCTGTCCGACCCGTGAAGGTGTTGTTAGGTATCGATAACTGATTCTACTAATGGATACAAAACCAGGTTAAACTTAAAAAAAAATCCCCCTAAAAATAAATATTGTTTCGCAAAAATAGGTAACTTAATAAATGTGCGTTAAGCACCCTTCCGTGGGCGGCGGGCGGCAAGGCACGTGGCACGTGGTGGCATCGCTATTCGCTCAAAATAATACCGGTGTTGTCACTTTTTTTAAAATTACCAAATGTCGGGAAGGTTGGAATTAATTCGCGGGAAAAAAAGATTATTTCAAAATTCATGATGATTACGTAAAATTTTATATTATACTAGCTGACCCGGCAAACGTTGTTTTGCCATATAAATAATAAAAAAAAATTTAGGGGTGGACTACCCCTAACATTTAGGGGGATGAAAAATAGATGTTGGCCGATTCTCATAGATACCGGATAAGCACAAAAAATTTCATCAAAATCGGTCGAGCCGTTTCGGAGGAGTTTAAGTTCGAACACCGTGACACGAGAATTTTATATATTAGATTTGGTCATGTGTTTACCTATCCTTTATTACCCTTATGGGTCGGACAGGGTTTTCTTAACATATTGTATCTATGTCTTTCAGTCATCCCTTTTGTGGTCGAATATTCTGATCCATAGAAGACAGATCAAGGTAGGTTCTACTGTCCTTACCCATACTAATATTATAAATGCGAAAGTATCTCTGTCTGTCTGTCTGTCCGGCTTTCACGTCAAAACTACTGAGTCTAGAGCCTGACAAAGGACATAGGCTATAAAGGGTATATCTGACATCGACGCACAAACGAGTACCATGGATCCAGTACATGATTCTGAACCCCCCAGTGGTGGAATTTATCGTCGGCTTTTTCATGATTTAAAAAAATATATATGTAGTTTTTTTCACATTTTTCACTTTACTTTCGCTAGATCCTGGTATGGTTTTGTTATTGTATGTTACTGTGATGTTTGTGTGTGTGGGTGAGTAATTATGTAAAAAAAAATCAAAATGGAGTCACAGTAGGTGTGCCGCGGACCTTCAAACTTCTTTACGACGCGCAACCCGGATAGATACCAGTAGAGCCACAGATATACAGTATGTTAAAAAACCCTGTCCGGCCCGTGAAGGTGTTGTTAGGTATCGATAAGTGATTCTACTAATGCATACAAAACCGGGCTAAACTTAAAAAAAAATCCCACTAAAAAAATAAATATTATTTAAAAAGAGGTAACTTAATAAATGTGCGTTAACCACCGTTCCGCAGGCGGCGGGCGGCAAGGCACGTGGCACGTGGTGGCATCGCTATTCGCTCAAAATAATACCGGTGTTGTCACTTTTTTTAAAATTACCAAATGTCGGGAAGGTTGGAATTAATTCGCGGGAAAAAAAGATTATTTCAAAATTCATGATGATTACGTAAAATTTTATATTATACTAGCTGACCCGGCAAACGTTGTTTTGCCATATAAATAATAAAAAAAAATTTAGGGGTGGACTACCCCTAACATTTAGGGGGATGAAAAATAGATGTTGGCCGATTCTCATAGATACCGGATAAGCACAAAAAATTTCATCAAAATCGGTCGAGCCGTTTCGGAGGAGTTTAAGTTCGAACACCGTGACACGAGAATTTTATATATTAGATTTGGTCATGTGTTTACCTATCCTTTATTACCCTTATGGGTCGGACAGGGTTTTCTTAACATATTGTATCTATGTCTTTCAGTCATCCCTTTTGTGGTCGAATATTCTGATCCATAGAAGACAGATCAAGGTAGGTTCTACTGTCCTTACCCATACTAATATTATAAATGCGAAAGTATCTCTGTCTGTCTGTCTGTCCGGCTTTCACGTCAAAACTACTGAGTCTAGAGCCTGACAAAGGACATAGGCTATAAAGGGTATATCTGACATCGACGCACAAACGAGTACCATGGATCCAGTACATGATTCTGAACCCCCCAGTGGTGGAATTTATCGTCGGCTTTTTCATGATTTAAAAAAATATATATGTACCTAGTTTTTTTCACATTTTTCACTTTACTTTCGCTAGATCCTGGTATGGTTTTGTTATTGTATGTTACTGTGATGTTTGTGTGTGTGGGTGAGTAATTATGTAAAAAAAAATCAAAATGGAGTCACAGTAGGTGTGCCGCGGACCTTCAAACTTCTTTACGACGCGCAACCCGGATAGATACCAGTAGAGCCACAGATATACAGTATGTTAAAAAACCCTGTCCGGCCCGTGAAGGTGTTGTTAGGTATCGATAAGTGATTCTACTAATGCATACAAAACCGGGCTAAACTTAAAAAAAAATCCCACTAAAAAAATAAATATTATTTAAAAAGAGGTAACTTAATAAATGTGCGTTAACCACCGTTCCGCAGGCGGCGGGCGGCAGGGCACGCGGCACGTGGTCGCATCGCTATTCGCTCATATTAATACCGGTGTTGTCGCTTTTTTAAAAATTACCAAATTTCGGGGAAGTCGGAATTAATTCGCGGGAAAGAAAGATTATTTCAAAATTCATTTGTATTGGTACTATGATGATTACGTAAAATTTTATATTATATTAGGTCATGTGTTTACCTAACCTTTATTATCCTTATGGGTCGGACTGGGTTTTCTTAACATGCTGTATTTCTATATGGGATGATAGTTTTCTGTTGACGATTAGATTAATAACTTAAAATTCAATCATGTGCTTTCCCACTAATGCCATTTGTATTTTTGTTTAGGTACTGATAATGGAACCGGCGGAATTGGTGCTGGAAATGGTGTCGGAAACGGTGTCGGAAATGGTGCCGGAAATGGTGTCGGAAACGGTGTCGGAAATGGTGCCGGAAATGGTGTCGGAAACGGTGCCGGAAATGGTGTCGGAAACGGTGTCGGAAATGGTGTCGGAAACGGTGTCGGAAGTGGTGCCGGAAATGGTGTCGGAACTGGTGCCGGAAATGGTGACGGATGTGGTGCCGGAAATGGTGTCGGAAGTGGTGCTGGAAATGGTGTCGGAAGTGGTGCCGGAAATGGTGCTGGAAGTGGTGCTGGAAATGGTGTCGGAAGTGGTGCCGGAAATGGTGTCGGAAGTGGTGCCGGAAATGGTGTTGGAAGTGGTGCCGGAAATGGTATCGGAACTGGTGCCGGAAATGGTGTCGGAACTGGTGCCGGAAATGGTGACGGATGTGGTGCCGGAAATGGTGTCGGAAGTGGTGCTGGAAATGGTGTCGGAAGTGGTGCCGGAAATGGTGTTGGAAGTGGTGCTGGAAATGGTGTCGGAAGTGGTGCCGGAAATGGTGTCGGAAGTGGTGCCGGAAATGGTGTTGGAAGTGGTGCCGGAAATGGCGTCGGAACTGGTGCCGGAAATGGTGTCGGAACTGGTGCCGGAAATGGTGACGGATGTGGTGCCGGAAATGGTGTCGGAAGTGGTGCTGGAAATGGTGTCGGAAGTGGTGCCGGAAATGGTGTCGGAACTGGTGCCGGAAATGGAGTCGGAACTGGTGCCGGGAATGGTGTCGGAACTGGTGCCGGAAATGGTGCTGGAGGTGGTTCTGGAGATGGTGCCGGAAATTCAGACTGTTAACTATTAAAGCAATTATATTACAGAACCCAGTCTTTGACCAACAGTGGAAACTTCACCACACAAAACATCTCACCGTGGAAACTTATGTGAAGTGATCGTGGAGTGAGCTGTCATTACGTCTAATGTTAAAGGATTGACACTATTGATAACACAGTCTAAGAACACTTATTTTAAAAAGATCCGATTGACAGAAGCTTTAGAAAATTAATTATAACTTATTTAAGCATGTAGAAGAATTGTGCTTGCTGATTTTGAATTAGTTATATTAAATATAAATAAAAAATGGTTTAGCACATTTTGTTGTTATTGTTTATTTATCTCTAAAATCGTCATCATTCAGCTGAGAGATGCTCTTTCCTCGTATTATGCCGATCCACAAAAGACTCAAGGCATATAATTCGTTGGGTACGCCACAATAGCGGTGGTAAGTCCCCTCTTTGAAGAGACTCACCTTCCGCCTGACGGTAATCTGGCAAGGAGGCTCACCGCGTCAACGGAGACCGAGCGGTATCTCCAGACCAGCCGAACGGCCATGACCCTCTGGGTGGTTAACGATCTCCTCAGTGAAAGACAGTACGGGTTTGAACGCAATCGGTCAAATGGGAACCTCCTAGTGTATGCCACTCATTTGTGGGGCGAGCCCATCGCGAAAAGTGGGAAAGTGATTGTCGTCTACTTAGAAGTCTGAAAGGCCTTTGACCGGGTATGGCACGCTAGCCTTTTGAGTAAGCTTCCAGCGTACTGCATTTCACCTTTTTTTTCCCGGGGTGGAAATCCTCATAGGATGTCTGCCGCCCTGGGGTGGGCGATGGGGTCTGTCAGGCTTTTACTGACTAAAACCACTCCGGTGTCTCTTCTATCACGAACGCGCGTGGGGCCGCGGGAGTCTAAATTCTTCCACGGCCCCACACCCTCGTGCTGGCCCGGTCTGTCCGGGCCTCGTCTCCTACACGGGGTAGTGGGGTATTAACTACATCGTTGCATCGCCTCAGAGGCGCGCGTCGACACACGCGCGCGCCTCCGCCTCGGGGTCCATCAATAGGGGGCGGGGACTTCCCCGGGAAGGGAGTTGAGACCTCTCTCTCCCGTTCCGCAGCTTCCTTTTGCGGTACTGCATTTCACCTAGCCTGACTGAACGGTCCCTCCGAGTTGTTGTCGACGGATACTCATCGGAGCCTGTGTCGAATAACGCCGGTATTCCTCAGGGGTGTTTTCTCTCTACAACTGTGCTCCAGCTGGATATTAACGATCTGCTGATGCCTGGTATCTACATCTATGCAGATGACAGCACAGTTATGGAGATATACCTGCCGGGTGCTCGGGCTAGTAAGGAAGCAATCCGATCCAAAAGAGAGGCTTTGGTAGACCGTACGAACAGGGGCGTGCACAGATTTTTTATTGAGGGTATGCATACATACATTACCCAAATCTCTGTGCTTATACAACGTTATTTTTTCTTTATACGAAACCTAAATATAGTTTGTTCAGAATAAGCAACTGAATCGATTCTAATCTTTTTACACTATGTATGTTATATTTTTTCACAAATACATTTAGCCATTGTTGCATCGTGGCAACAGCTGACGGAGGGCAACGCCCCGTGTGCTCATCGGCTGAGCGTGGACCGTATTTTTCGTTTATTAAGCGATTCGTCGTGACCACGGAACGCAAAATTTTGTTTACCTAAAAAGCAGACGACATCGATTAACCTTTTGAAAATTTTTGTATTGCGCCTTTCGATGTTTAATTTTAAATGTCTATTCTAGTCTACCTTTTCCAAAAAATTGGTACTTTAAATAAGAATCTAAATGTATTTCCGATGAATCGTATTTAGAGGGGGCTTTGTGAAAATTATTTAAATCTGAATATCCATAACCCCAAACATTTTTACTATCATGTTTTGAAAATAATATACCTACACGGGAAACAAAATAATTTGTGTGTAGGTACACAGCCTGATAACCAGTTATAATTATCATAATACTTTTTATTAAAACAATGTGTGGTATTTATTACCTTTTCTTGAGATACATCCAAATTGCGAACACAACGCCCTTTAATTTATATTTTTGCTCAAAACTTTACATTGAAAAACAACAAAACCAACAAATCTCACAGGTATAATTTTGCATATTTTAGAAAGAAATGCGTATTAAATTAAATAAACTTAATTCAATTCATTTGCACTTAAAACGAAAACAAACATCACAAATCACAACAACAAAAAAATGGAGTAATTTATCATTGCAAGGCTGGTAAAATAAATAGGTATTTTAACGAAAAACAATTATGCTATTTGTCATAGTCTCTAAACTTGGTCGGTTTATCAAATAGGCACTGCGTTTCCGGCCTTAAAACTGAATGAAATTCTGCGACCACACATGAGAAGTTTACGCACACCATTAAATAATTTTATTCACACACACGACCATTCTCGCTAAAAAATAAGCAAATTTAGTTCGTGCCTACGTCGCCCTACGCTCCGTAGCGCTGGTGACGCGTACGCGCGCATTATAAATTGCAATGTGTGTTAGCTAGTTTCCGCTAGCCCCAAAAGATGGCAGTATTACTGTTTTAGTGCAGTGTTTTAACAGAATGTATTGTAGTACAAAAATTATATTATAATAGGATTCGAGTGTTCCGAATTAGAAAATTATTGAGGTATGCAGTGCTTATATGCTTCTATGGAGCGCACGCGCCTGCGTACGAATGTTCCACTAGAGGCAGTCTTTGAATGGAGCGAAGCTTATCTACTGGTATTCAACACCGCCGAAAGGTGCCCGTTCACCTTGGCTTCTAATTTTCGGAATGTATCCTTGTAGTGCACTGACCGCCTTCAGCTTTTGGCAGTTGAGATTTCCTCGAGCCTGAACTTTGGGCGGTTCATTTAGTCCAAAGCTTAGGTGGCTGCCAGGAAACTTGACGTTAATGCAAAGGTCAGGCGATATTTCACATCAGGTCAGCTGCTATGTTATACAAAGAGTAGGTTCGTTCGTGTGTGGAGTACTGCAGCCACATTCGGGCTGGCGCTGCGAATACCTTCTGGCAACTTTGAATTCGGTGGAGAGACGTGCGAAGAGGCTAACTGGCGACTCAGATTTGGTTCACCACGGTCTCCATAGCCTGAAGCAGATGCGTAGCCAGCCTGTAAAAGTTCTATAGGATGCATTTTTTAGAGTGTGCACGGGAATGGCATGTCTTATTTCCGCCATCTCCGTTCATGCGCCGTTCAGCTTCGTCGTTCAAAATTATTCAGGTACGCTGGAGATATCTCATATACAGTATGTTAAGAAAACCCTGTCCGACCCATAAGGATAATAAAGGTTAGGTAAACACATGACCAAATCTATACTTATAATAAATCTGTAGAGAAGTCAATTCTGTACATTAAATATATTTAAAAAATTACTAGCAAAGGGTGATAAGGGATCGTTAGTGATCCCAAAAATGCAATCAGTAAAATTTTTGTCTGTCTGTCTGTCTGTCTGTATGTTCAGGCATCACGTAAAAACTAACGGTTCGATTTCGATGAAACTTGGTATAATTATACCTTATTATCCTGGGCATAAAATAGGATACTTTTTATCCTGGAAAAATACGTAGAAAAAAAAAAATCTTAATTTTTCAGTTTTATTCATTGACGTTATTCTGTAGAACCGCGAACACACAGTGGATTCAGCGCCGTAGCCTGTAGCGCCGAAAGTCGGATTTGGCTTGAACCGTTTGCGACACAAGCGGGCTGCACGACGTCCCGCCTCCCCGACTCCTATATAAGGACGGCGTTCCGCGCCGCGCGATGCATATAAATTCTGAATTTTGATGCGTGCGGACGTGTTTAGTGTGGAATTAATATTGTACGCGTGTAATTTTAAACCGTGCTTTTTGATTACTGGATTTGATGTCAATTCTAAGACTGTTCCGATCTGTTATTTGTAAATATAGTACGTACGTAGTTTAAGTCTTCATCGTGAATTGGTTTATTTAGGTTGGTATTTTATTTTCTTTTTGTTTATCTTTGGAAACATAGGTATAGTAATTAGGTTATAAGGTAAAGTAGGTTAGTTATTTAACTCATATTTCTCTCTCTCATCTCATTTCATTGTATTTCTGTTTATTTTTAATACAGTTTTATTGTAACACGATGCCTGCCAGAAAGCGATCTTCTCTTACTAAAACATCGAAACATGCTAAGCGAATGAGACTAGCTAGATCACAAGAATCAACCGAAGAGTGAGAATCCCGGTTAAACCGCATGCGAGACATAGCGGCTGAAGCAAGAGCACGTGAAAGCAGTGCCGATCGCGAATTGAGATTAAGTGCTGATCGTCAACGTCACTCACTATCTCGCTCCTCTGAAACATTTACTGAAAGGGATATACGCCTCACTGCCGACCGTGAACGTCACGTATTGTCTCGGGAGTCTGAGACGTACCCGCAATATCAAGATCGTTTAACGGCTGACCGTGAACGTCACGCGCTGTCACGGGAGTCTGAGACTTACACCCAGTATCAAGATCGTTTGACGGCTGACCGCGAACGTCACGCGCTGTCACGGGAGTCTGAGACTTACACCCAGTATCAAGGTCGTTTGACGGCTGACCGTGAACGTCACGCTTTGAGTCGATCTCTTGAAAGTGACGAAAACCGTTTGCGTCGTTTAGAGGCAGCTCGCGAAAACTACGATTTAAGAGTTCAAAATAATATAGATAATTTGTCAAACGAAAGACAAAGAATAAATGATATTCGGTCATTAGAAACAAATGAGCAATGTGAAGTTCGACTCAGTGGAGATAGATTTCGTCATAATATTGATAGAGTTTTATGTTCATCAGATCATGACGAAGCAGAATCTTTAGATTTGTTGCCATGGATAAATAGAAGCAAAAGTGGATTTGCTTATTACGTTAGAATGAATTATGAATCTTTTGCAGAGATAGGTGAGATGAATATAGTTTGTTCTCATTGTAATTCCTTGAAATGGAGACATGAGTCCGCTGGATTTTGTTGTTCTGGTGGAAAAGTGAATTTACCGCTATTTGAAGATCCACCGGAGCCTTTGAAATCATTGCTCTTAGGAGAACATACCCATTCCAAACATTTTTTGGATAATATTCGGGCTTTTAATAATGCATTTCAAATGACTTCTTTTGGCGCTCAACAAATATCCGAAGGCCCATTCATGCCTACATTCAAAATTCAAGGCCAAGTCTACCATCTAATTGGATCACTGTTGCCAGAAAATCAACCGAAATTCTTACAAATTTACTTTATATCTGATTATAACGAACAGTTAGCTGTACGAAATACAAATTTCCCACATCTTAATGCAGAATTAATTTTGGCACTTCAGCATATGTTACATCAGGTCAATACGTATGTGCATAGTTTTAAGTCAGCATTGGAATCTATTCCTCAAGGGCAATGTGACAATTATAATGTTGTAATCAATGCCGATAGACGTCCAAGTCAAGAACACCCCAGGCGCTACAATGCACCTACGACTAATGAAGTCGCAGTAGTATTAGTCGACCAAGAATGTGATAGACGAGATATCGTGATTCGTACTAGAGACAACCGTCTGCAGCGTATTTATGAAACTCACAGAGCATATGATAGTTTGCAGTACCCCTTAATTTACTGTCGAGGAGAGGATGGCTATAATTTTGCAGTGTACCAAACTAACCCGGTTACAGGTACCTTAAATTACAGAAAAAAAGTTTCTTCTCTTCAATTTTATTGCTATCATTTGCAGATTAGACGTGATCAACTATTGTATTTGCAACGTTTCCGAGGTTTGTTTAATCAATTCATAGTTGATATGTATGCTAAAATTGAAACTGAACGACTGGTATATATACGTACAAATCAAAGACAGTTGAGAGTTGATGAATATGTACATCTACGCGACGCTATGCAACAGCATGACAATCCCGATAATTTGGGCCGTTTGGTTATCTTACCATCTTCTTTTACCGGCGGCCCGCGGTACATGCATGAGCGAACGCAAGATGCTTTTTGTTATGTAAGGAAATATGGTCGACCAGACTTATTCATTACATTTACTACTAATCCTAAATGGGAGGATATAACGAACAATTTACTTGAAGGACAAGCTTCTTACGACCGACACGATATAATTTCGAGAGTTTTTCATTTAAAGCTGAAATTAATGATTAAGTTATTAACTAAAGAAAAAGTTTTTGGTGATTATTTATCTTATATGTACAGTGTCGAGTGGCAAAAACGAGGGCTACCACACGCTCATATTTTAATTTGGTTGAAAGACAAAATTCGGCCTCATGATGTAGATCATGTAATTAGTGCCGAATTTCCTGACCCAAATGTAGATCCTGTATTATATGAAATCGTTAAAACTCATATGGTTCATGGACCCTGTGGCGCACTACATTCTCACTCTCCTTGCATGCAAAACGGTCGCTGTACTAAACGATATCCAAAATCGTTAGTGGACCAAACTATAACAGGTCATGACGGATATCCTTTATATCGGCGCCGTTCGCCAAGTAGTGGTGGATTTACAGCTGAAAAAAGAGTTCTTGGCCAACAAATCACTTTAGATAACAGGTGGGTCGTGCCATATTCTCCAGTATTATCTAGAGCTTTCGGAGCACATATAAATATTGAAATGTGCAATAGTATTGAATCTATTAAGTATATATGTAAATATATTAACAAAGGTAGTGACCAAGCATCATTTGCACTAAGAAATAACGAACACGATGAGGTAGCTAAATATCAATCGGGACGGTACATTAGTTCGTCAGAAGCAGTGTGGCGAATCTTAAGTTTTCCCATACACGAGCGACATCCACCTGTAATGCATCTCGATATTCACGCAGAGGGAAGTCAAAGTATATATTTCAACCCAGAAAATGTAGCCGAGCGTTTAGTAAATCCAAGACGCACAACTCTTATAGCATTTTTTGAATTGTGTGGCACTGATAGCTTTGCCAAAACTTTACTCTATGATGAGATTCCCGCATATTACACATACGATAAACAACGTGGAGTATTTAACCGTCGTCGACGAGGCTCCCCAGTAGATGGCGCACCTGGAGTTTACAAGGAACATGTAATAGGAAGAGTTTACAGTGTACATCCTAACAATTTTGAATGTTTTTATTTGCGCCTATTATTACATACAGTGCGTGGACCAACATCATTTACTGACTTACGAAAAGTTGACGATATTTTATATCCTTCTTACCAAGCAGCTTGCCAAGCTCGACACTTACTCGAAAATGATCAGCATTGGGACGATGCTTTAGCAGAATCATGCGTCAGTAATAATCCAAGTCGTTTGCGAAATCTATTTGTTGTTTTGTTGACTTTTTGTGCTTTGTCTGACGCTGCGCAGTTATGGGAAAAATATAAGAAGCAACTCTCTGAGGACTTTTTCAGGAACATCTCACGTGATCAAGATACTGAAATAAATGACAATTGCCGTGATTTAGCTATAAATCAGTGTTTGTTAGTATAGCTATTCAAAATGAATTAATAGCTGTCGGAGGTAAAACTCTATCAGAATATGGTTTGCCTACTCCTACTATAGCTAACGAACGAATTAACAGGGAATACGCTGCAGAACTTAATTATAATGCTGCAGAACTATTGGAAACTTTAGAAAACGGAGTACCAAGTATGACACCGGAACAAAAACAGGTATTTGACCGTGTCTGCCATAGTGTAAGCAATACTTTGGGACAAATTTTATTTCTCGATGCACCTGGTGGAACTGGGAAGACGTTTCTCACTAAATTAATATTAGCCCACTTAAGGAATCAAAACAAAATTGCACTTGCAGTTGCTTCCTCGGGTATAGCAGTGACTTTGTTACCAGGAGGCAAAACAGCGCATACGATGTTCAAAATACCAATAGACCTTGACCGCACGGAAAATCCAGTATGCGGTATTACTAGAAACTGTGACAAAGCGCAGGTTATCCGGGAGTGTAGTTTAATCATCTGGGACGAGTGCACTATGGCTCACAAAAAAGCCATAGAGGCAGTGGACAGGACTCTGAGGGACATCAGGCACATAGACCCACCTATGGGTGGTATAACTGTTCTTTTTTGTGGCGACTTCAGACAAATTCTACCGGTGATACCACGAGGAACACGAGCTGATGAAGTCAGAGCTTGCCTTAAAAGGTCGAGTCTATGGCAACATATTATATCCATGCATTTAACAACAAATATGCGGGTGAGACTCGGAGATGACCCACATGCACAACAATTTTCAAATTTATTATTAAAAATAGGCGAGGGAAGTTATCCAAATGATGAAGGAAAAGTAGCTTTAAATGATGAGTTGTGTTGTACTGTTTCGTCCCTGCAAGAGCTAATATTTGCGGTTTACGGAGACTTAAGCAGCGTTACGCATCAGCACAATACTTGGTTATGCAAAAGGTCCATTCTTACTCCTCGGAATGACCAAGCATCTGTAATAAATAATGAAATATTGTCACATATTCAAGGAGAAAGTCGAGAGTATATCTCTATTAATAGAATGATGGATCAAGAAGAGTCCACTAATTACCCCATAGAATTTTTAAATTCGTTAAATGTTTCTGGACTTCCTTCACATATAATTAAGTTAAAAATCGGCGTTCCTATTATTCTTCTTCGTAATTTAAGTCCTCCGAAGCTTTGTAACGGCACTCGATTGAAGGTGGTTAATTTGCAACCTAACGTAATTGAAGCTGAAATTTTAACCGGTTGTGGTGCCGGGGAAAGTGTTTTAATCCCTCGAATACCATTGATTCCCAACAATTTTCCATTTCAATTTAAGAGAATACAGTTTCCTGTAGCTTTGTGTTACGCCATGACAATAAATAAGGCTCAAGGTCAGACCCTAGGAGTTGCTGGCGTAGATCTTACCGCGAGTTGTTTTTCACACGGGCAACTTTACGTAGCTCTTTCCCGTGTAAGCAGTCCAAGAAATCTTCATGTTCATATTCCGGACGAGCTCACTAACAATGTTGTGTATGCTGAAGCTCTCAATTAACTTTCTGTCGCATTGTCACAATCACTTTTTAATTATTGCAAACTTTTCGTCACTGTCAATAATTTACTGCTTCATGCTACTTATAAAGGTCGGAATTACTATGAAAAAAATACTTACTACAGAACGCAAGCTCAACAGCAGTAGCTCAATAGAGGGATCTCCTTAATTAAGTATTATAGGCCTAGCCGTATGTGGGTCCAATAGATATTTATTTGATGTCATTGTCAGAGTTACTCAAAATGGACAAATAAACCATCCACGCGAAGACCGACATCCGCGCGGACGGAGTCGCGGGCACAGCTAGTATAATATAAAATTTTAAGTAATCGTCATAGTACCAATACAAATGAATGTTGAATAATCTTTTTTTCCCGCGAATTAATTCCAACTTCCCCGAAATTTGGTAATTTTTAAAAAAGTGACAACACCGGTATTATTATGAGCGAATAGCGATGCGACCACGTGCCGCGTGCCCTGCCGCCTGCTGCCCGCGGAAGGGTGCTTATCGCACATTTATGAAGTTACCTCTTTTTGCGAAATAATATTTATTTTTTTAGGGGGATTTTTTTTTAAGTTTAGCCCGATTTTGTATCCATTAGTAGAATCAGTTATCGATACCTAACAACACCTTCACGGGTCGGACAGAGTTTTCTTAATATAATGTATGTTTGTAGTTGAATAATTATTCCGGTTTAGACTTCGGTCAGAAGAGTCTAACAACTTTTGAACAGCGGTATTTATGTTGTTAGGACGTATACCAATCTACGACCCGAACGAACATTGGGGAACCCTTTAGCTCAGGACTAAAACTGTCAAAAATCTATGTCAAAATGATAGAGAGAGTGACAAAAGAACAAGAGTTTATTTTCATAATAATTAATTTCTAAGATATCAGAAATTTTCGTTATCAAATGTACAACTACACAATTTACTTTAGCGCTAAACTACTAACTAAATTTTAGTACAGTTCTTTTTTTTCTTTCGATTTCATTATGAAAAGGATAGAAGATAAAATATTAGTTCTGTCGTGCCTAATTAAGATATTCCATAGATACTTTAGACGTCATTAAAAACATGGCGTCTAAAAATACGTCAAAGAGAATTTATGTCAGGTACCGACTAATTTCACAGGACTAAAATAATATTTTATCTTCTGTCCTTTTCATAACGAAATGAAAAGAAAAAAAAAACGAGTGTGCTTATGACCACAGGACTGAAGTGAAACTTCTTTCGCTCCATCTGTATGTATATATATATATATATGTGTGTACAATATATACGTGTATACACATATACATATATTAATTTTCTATAAATATTTAAATTTATTTCATGGTTTCATTGGTAAATTAATATTTTTGCATAGATCTTCTATTTTTATTGAAAAAAAAAAAATCTCGTAGACCTTGTAGTACCAAGCTCGCGCCACGGGCGCCTCTGTGCTTATATCCCCCACTTAACTTCCGTTCGCCTTGCCCGATCACTTTTCGTAACGCTTACGTCACGCGTTCGCCAGCTTACTCCCCAAGTCAAGCGTGCGTAAAGAAGTTTCATTTCAAAAGATGCACTATATTTAAAGGACATTGGCCACTGCCCATACATACTATGACTTGGCTATGAAATGTCGCGACCGTGGTTAATATAGAGCTTAAATGGTTCGCCTAAACACCGTTAGCAATTCCACATTGCAAATATATTATTTGACCCTGTAGGAGATTAGAATTTTTACATAATTTGTAATTTTTGAGGTTATAATGATCTTACAGTTGTAGACAATTGGAACTTAAAATTACAATGAAATCAGGGCTACCGTCGTCTTCTATTATCCTCTAGAGAATGGAGGAGAACCATTGGTCTGCATATAGTACACGCCGTGTGCTCTGCAATCAAAATCATAAGTCATTTATTCAAATTAGCCTGAGAATCAGCACTTTTCGAACGTCAATATTACATAAGACAGTCCCCCAAAACGCCCACCCATCGACACTTCCTAGTGCTTTTGCTGGGAAGAAGAAGTGGTGACAAACAGGGCAACACAACTGTCTGTTCATAAAAAAAAATACATAACTAAATACAATACCATGTAGGTACAGTAACGAACACAAGAAAATACAATAACAATGAAATTGTTTATCATATGCCAGCTAGCCAAAGCAAAAACAAAAAATGGTTGCCTGTAAAGTCGGTTTTACGGGCGAAGATTTTACGTGACAACGTCTTTTTCTCGGTAGAATATTTATTGATATGAATATAATTAAATTGCACAATAGGAACAAGGAATTGAATGAAAATAAGAATTGCACAAATTTTAACTATAGAAATATATTTTGTTTACTAAAACATCGGTGACTCATCGTAACGTTACCGAGCGTTACACTTTTTCATAAGTGACTCCCAGCCGCAACCTAATTTAAGACGTTGTCACGTCAAAAATAAAATACCATTAAAATGGAAATGTAAATGAGTAAAAACTTATTACCTAAATAAAAGCCCCAGGAATAAAAAAGTATTTCACCATCCCGCCATCTTGAATTTGGATATCGACCTCACTATTGCCATGAGCGCTGTATAAAACCATAAATACTTCCTGATTCTCTGAACACTAGATTAAATTTAAGTTCAGTGCAACTTTTTTTTTCTATTTCATCAAGAAAAGGACGGAAAATAAAATGTCAGTTTAGACCTGTCAAATTAGTGCGCTCCTGACGTAAACTGGCGTATTTTTAGTCGCCATGTTTATAATCGCGTCTAAACTGTCTATGGAATGTCTTAATTTGACAGTCCATTAAACTAAAATGTTATGTTCTATCCTTTTCATAATGAAATAGAAATAAAAAGATGAAAAAGAAGAAGAGAATCGACGCCACAGTCTTTCTCCCTCTCTGTAACTTTAAAATCTTTACTAGTTTTATAAAGTTGAAGAGTTTGTTTAATTAAACTTCTAATCTCAGTAACTATTGGATCGAATTGAAAAATACGCTGTATCATATAATCTTATTATGGAGAAACAGTTTAGGCAATAAATATAACATCATGACACGACCAATAGAAGCGATGAATCAATGGAAAATATGGAAAAAACGAGGATATTTCAGGGCTTCCGCTGCGTGCGCTGCGTTAACGGTTCAAGTTATCCATAAAATCTATACTAATACATAAAGCTGAAGAGTTTGTTTGTTTGAACGCGCTAATCTCAGGAACTACTGGACCGATTTGAAAAATTCTTTTTGCGTTGGATAGCCCATTAATCCAGGAAGGCTATAGGCTATATAACATCATGCTGCGACCAATAGAAGTGGAGCCTAACTAACTCCATGCGAACGAAGTCGCTGGCGGCCGCTAGTACCTATAGAATAAAACTTCTTATTCGCGATCGTAATAACAGAAAATTAACGAAGACGAAGCTAACAAGTTGTAGGTCTTAGGTTCAATTCCATCAGGTGCTTTACATTTTTCATTGAGCTAGCCCCAAAATAAGTTCGAGACTTGTGTTAGGGGATACTAACTCAACAATACTATATTTATAATAGATACATATGTAGATAAACATCCAAGACCCAGGTCAATCAGGAAAAGATCGTTTTCCATCATGACCTGGCCGAGGCTCTAACCCGGAGCCTCCACGTCGCAGGCAGGCGTGTTGACCGCTGCACCACGGAGGACGGTGATTGTGTAAATTATTACATCTCATCATTTAAACTAGTATGATACACTTAACGTATATATTTATTGTATAATCTATGTAAATAGTACACTGTAGACTACCTACACTATTTCTTTATCCTACCTCTTAGAATTCTCTCGGTGGTAGGCCATAACATCAGCCGCCGGCAGAAGTTACCACCCACCAGACAAAGTCTTGCCGCCAAGCGATTTGTCGTGTTCCGGCATGATGTCTGGTGAAGCCGTACGGAGGACGGGTCTGAGCAGTTGTGTTGCGATGTGTGCCGAGTACGATGCGCCTAATGTTGTTGTGTTGGGAGTTTGGTCGTGGAGGGTCTTCACATCAATCTCCCTTTGGCGCAGCATCGTTGGTCGTGTTGTTGGGTTTAACATTGCATCACCTCGCTCAACTGCCGTCTTCCTTCGTATTCGCTCGGTTTTTCTGAGTAAATAGGCTCTTAATAAACTAGCACGCTTTACCATCAACGATCGCATCACTGCTTACCATCAGGCGGGATTGCGGTCAAGCGCTAGTTTATAATTATTAAAAAAAAAAAAAAAAAACCATCCAAAGGTTGTCTGTAAAAGATCGCTCTTAGCGATAAGACCGCCCATTGTGTCACCCTTTGTAAAATATTTTTATTTATGTTCTGTAATCTATATGGTGTACATAATAAAGAGTATTCTATTCTATTTTATTGGTACTTGCCTGACCTGGAATCGAACCCGCACACTCTTAATTGAGAGGCTGGTGTTTTAGCTACTAGGCCACCATGACTGACACGTATAGTTATATAGTTTATACAAAATTTTCTTGTACTGACTTACCCAAACTTAGGAAGTAAGCCCCCCATGGGTAATGTTTCTGCTAGATTACAGTTTCCAATCAGAGCGGCTTGGTAGTTGCTACATCTTCGTCCAGTGAAGCCTCCAGAGCGTAGAGATTCTGCTAAGAAGTAGTAACATCTGTAAAAGAAGGGAAAAAAGTTTGGAAGGTAAAAGAAAATTATGTACAGAAGATAACACATCAAGTCACTACAATATACAGATTTCTTTATTACATTTTCAACTTTATCTCTAAAGTATTAAGGCTCAATCTGGATCGGGAGTATTTGAAAGTTTCAGGCTGCTTGGCCTGCTGTCATACATACATCATCTTCTTTTTCTTCAGCCTATGGATGTCAATGGCTGGGCAAAGGCCTCCCCTAGGGCTTTCCACGCTGACCGGTTTGGTGCTGCCCGCATCCATCCGCTTCCCGTAACCTTCACCAGGTTATCGGTCCACCTTGTTGGGGGCCTCCCTACGCTGCGTCTTCCAGTACGTGGCCGCCACTCCAGAATCTTACTGCCCCGTCGGCCATCAGTTCTACAAGCAATGTGCCTGCCCACTGCCACTTAAGTTTAGCGACTCGCAGAGCTATGTCGGTGACTTTGGTTCTTCTGCGGATCTCCTTATTTCTGGTTCGATCACGCAGAGAAACTCCGAGCATAACTCTTTCCATTGCCCTTTGTGTGACTCTGAGCCTTTGTATGAGGCCCATTGTGAGCAACCACGTTTCAGTTCCGTAAGTCATCACTGGCAACACACACTGGTCAAAGACTTAAGTCTTGAGACACTGAGGTATCTTGGACGACGAGAAGATGTATCATAGCTTCCCGAACGCTGCCCAGCCGAGCTGGATTCGACGAGACACCTCTTTCTCGAAGTTCATGTTGTTTCTCAAACGTACATGCAGGGAAATTATTGAAGTATTATTTAGCTGCAATCGTTTAGATAGGACCCATCTGGACTGGATATCATCATCTCCCTGCCTTTTTTTCAAGCACTTAAATTGTAGTCAGACCGAAAGGTCAGCGCTTGCAAATCATACCAGTTCTTCGATGTATGTGGTATAAAATACGGCGAAACGCTTCGTCTGGATCGTAGTGGTATCAACAACGTAAAGGTGGACACTCGCTGTCCGACGGGTCGAACGATAATTGAATGAAGATGGCGGAATTACATCATGCAAATCCTGTGCACACTCTCCAAAATGATTCTATAAAATACCGAAAGGCTGACTATACTACGCCTGTGCTCCAGGCTTTGGAGTAGGATGTGTTGCTTAGACTTTTTGTGTGTGTGTATAAAATAAAATACATTACCTCTTGATAGGACTGGTTGTCAGACTTTAAAGCGTCTGACGTAACAACTGAACTAGAGCACAGGCGTAGAGTAGCCAGCCTTTCGGTGTTCTATAGGATGCATTTTGGGGAGTGTGCGAGGGAATTGCATGGTTTAATTCCCCCATCTCCGTTCCACCATCGGACGACCAGTCGTACGGCGAGTTTCCACCCTTACGTTGTTAACACCACTACGATCCGGACGACGCGTTTCGCCTCCTCCGCGCACATCGAGGTACTGGAACAATTTGCCAGCAGCGGTGTTTCCGTCGGACTACAATTTGAGCGTGTTCAAGGCTAGAGTGAATAGGCTCTTAATAAACTAGTGCGCTTTACAAGCGTTAGTTTATAATTTATATAAAAATAAAAAAAAAAGACAGCCGGGACAAACAGCTTGACGTGCGAGGCACTGGGGCGTCTTGGTAAGTAGACATGGTTACCCATCCACAACCAGCTACAGCAAGCGTTGCTTAACCTGAATGATTAACTCATGCGGCTATTAATACTTGGCTATAAGGCCTTCGTCCCTGGACTGGACCCCAACATATACGGAAACAGGCCAGTAGATGCTAATATAAGACCCACCTGTCATGATCACAGGCATTAGTGGTACAGCCAGGATTGTTGTCCCCCCCATTGGGGTAGAAGTCGACATCACCCAGCGGCTCCAGGTACCCTGATCCTCCAACATTGGTATGAATCACTTCAGTGTAGTTCCCATCTGTTGCGTTGAACTTGTTCTTTTCGTTTTCCCAACCAGGTCCTGCAGGGTCCAGGCCTGGAGAGAGGAAGGTGTATGGTTAATCAGGACCATTTTTAAGCTTAACCATTACCAGGTCACCACTGCTCTTCCACACTTACTAGTAATATAATCTACTCGTCCAGCGAGGTTCCTGCCGACGACACCAGCCTGCTGACCTCCCAGACTGAAGCCAGCTACGTGGTACTTAGTGGGGTCGGCTCCGGTCGCGCTGTTCAACCAGGTTATGAACCTCGCCACGCTCTCACCTGTGAAGATAACAAATTTTGATCTTTGAGGGTCTATGAGGAACAGGGTGCAAGGTTCATACTAGGAACTAGTTCCTCCATAGAAAAAGGAGGATCCTCGCACCAGACGGGTGTTTTCTTTAATTATTTTCTTATTTATGTACGACAAAAATAAGATCTGAGTAAAAAGGTGCTACTGATTTCTTAAGAAATTTCTTCCAGCAGACCTGCGAAAGGAGAAGTAAAACAGAAATGTAGACAATAGTGTGTAAGAACAAGGAGGAAATAAAATATGAATATAATAACTATTAAAGTAATAATATTAAATATAAAACCAAAAGTAATTATATAACTATACTTAAATAAATACATAACACTAAAATATATAAATATGTATAAATAATAAACAAATTCTCACAATATAGAGGAAAGGTAATGCTCTTTTAATCGACGTTTAAATTTAGAAATAGTGTTTAAATCACGAATGTTAGGCGGGACTGCGGGAGTGAGTTCCACAATCTTACAGCATGTACAGAGAAGGAATAGGAATAGTAAATCGTTTTATGAGGATGAGATTTAAGGATGGATCTTAGGTGTGATCTACAGGGTGCGCCGCTAGAGCGCGCGTAAGAAAAAATATGTGCGTGTACTAGTGTACACACGTAAGAAGTGAAACTTCTTAGAAAAAGATGGCGAAGAAGTTTCACTTCAATAAAATAACATTAATAAAGATTAAAACTTAGCGTCCCCAATAGGGGGACGGTCCACGACTAAATACAAGACCAAATTTAAAACTAAACTAACCTAAAGATACAGCCTGTATGTCCCAACAATTGCACGCGCCAGCACCAGGTGAGTCAGTGTGGAATGCGAAATGCGGGATGCGGGATGCGGAATCCCCCGGGGTCAGAATGTTGGGCTCTTCCTCCCGATTCCGAAGAGCCCAAACTCGGCTAGTCTAGGACCTTCGGATCCCGAGATAGGCCGCGGGGGGTGAGGTGGCCTGAGGAGCAAGTGGGGGGGGGTAAGAGAGTATAGAGGAGAGGGGTGGGGAGGCTAGGTAGAGTCTAGGGGAGGGGGGAGGGGGAGGTGAGGGGGGGGGGGGGTTGTCTAAGTGTTGGGAGGATCCTGTCTACCTGGGGTCACAACATGAGGGGAGAGTGGGAGGGGACAGGACACTGGAATCTCGGAATGTATGTGCTATATGGGTATTGGGGGTCAGGTACTATGGGGTCAAAATGGGGGTCTAGGGGTCCTATCTGAATATAGGTTCCGGCTGGAAGGGGGGTTAGTAAGGGGGGTGGGGGGAATTTTGCCAGAATTTTGAAATTCCCAGCCGTTTCCAAGATAACCGGGATTTTAGGTAGGGATATGGGGAAGGACTTCGAGGTGGGTAAATATAGTAAAAAATTTAATAAAAAGATGGCGCGTAACGGAAAAATGTGACGCGTAACCGAAAAATGTGACGGTAATTTTTTTTCCAACGCCGATAAAGAAGTTTCACTTCAAAATTTAATAAAAAGATGGCGCGTAACGGAAAAATGTGACGCGAGACCGAAACATGTGACGGTAAATTTTTTTCCAACACCAATAAAGAAGTTTCAATCAAAACGCTCACGCAGTTAGGAAGGATAAGACGTGTTGTGTAAGATGTTGAAAAGGAGACATAAAATCCTAGTATTCCTGCGAAGGCGGATTGGGAGCCACCTGAGTTCCTTGCGAAGGCGAGAAACATGGTCATACTTACGAAGACCGAAAACAAAGCGAATGCACAGGTTTTGCAAGCGCTGGTAGGCTACTGCAAGACGATTAATGTTGGGACGCTAGTTACGTTGTAAACTCTGCTTGTGCGATTCGTGATTTTCATTACGTAAAAGTGATGTGTAGTTCGCATCTGGTTATATAGATGGCGCTATAATTCAATATAAAGCAAGCGCCAGGTTACAAAAGATGGGAATTGTAACGGATAAAAAAAAATGAAATCTGAGATGGATTTTATATTTTCATCCTTTCGTACTGATAATAAAAATCGTCGCGGACACGTTAAAGCGCCTAGACAAAAGCTCGTAGCAATTCTATTGTTTGAAGTTTTTGTACCTTTGTCGTAGGAGTTACGCGATATTATTTACAGTCAATACAATACAATTTTTTTTTCTTTTTTTTTTTATTAAAGTATAAACCAGCGCTTGACCGCAATCCTGCCCGATGGTAAGCAGTGACGCAATCGTCGGTAAAGCGCACTAGTTTATTAAGAGCCTATTCACTCTAGCCTTGAAGACACTCAAATTGTAGTCCGACGGAAACACCGCCGCCGGCAGATTGTTCCAGTCCCTCGATGTACGCGGTATAAAGGAGGAGGCAAAACGCTTCGTCCGGATCGTAGAGGTGTTAACAACATAAGGGTGGAAACTCGCCGTACGACGGGTCGTCCGATGGTGGAACGGAGATGGGGGAATTAAATCGTGCAATTTCCTCGCACACTCCCCAGAATGTATCCTATAGAACACCGAAAGTCTGGCTACTCTACGCCTGTGCTCCAGACTTTGGAGACCAACTCGAGTTAAATCAGGGTCACCAATCAGCCTCTTCGCACGCCTCTCCACTGAATCCAAAGTGGCCAGGTGACACTTAGCAGCACCAGCCCAAATGTGGCTGCAGTACTCCACACACGAACGGACCTGTGCTTTGTACAACATTAGAAGCTGCCCTGGTGTGAAGTACTGCCGGACCTTTGCGATAACGCCAAGTTTTCTGGCAGCCACCTTGGCCTTGGACTCAATGAACCGCCCAAAGTTTAGGTTCGAGGAAATCTCAATACCCAAAAGCTGAAGGCGGTCGGTACACTCCAAGGATACATTCCGAAAAGTAGGAGCCAAGGTGAACGGGCTCCTTTTGGCGGTGAAAAGACACGCCTGCGTTTTGGCGGCATTGAATGCTACAAGATTGGCATTGCCCCATTCGGAGACTGCCTGAAGTGCAACACTCGTTCGCTCTACCATGGCCTCTCTTTCGGACCGGATTGATTCCCTACTAGCCCGAGCATCCGGCAGGTATCTCTCCACAACTGTGCTGTCATCTGCATACCCATAGATACCGGGCATCAGCAGATCGTTAATATGCAGCAGAAACAGAGTTGCAGAGAGAACAGACCCCTGAGGAACACCGGCATTAGTCGACATGGGCTCAGATGAGCATCCGTCGACAACAACTCGGAGGGACCGTTCAGTCAGGAAGTCTTTTACCCAGCCAGTCAGGCTAGGGGAAATGCCGTACGCTGGAAGCTTACTCAAAAGGCCAGCGTGCCATACCCGGTCGAAGGCCTTCGAGACATCAAGGGAGACAGCAATTGCTTCCCCATTCCTCTCGAGTGCCTCGCCCCACAAGTGAGTGGCATACACTAGTAGGTCCCCAGTTGACCGATTGCGGCGAAACCCGTACTGTCGGTCACTGAGGAAATCGTTACCTTCCAGGTATGACAAAAGGCGCGAGTTCAATACACGCTCCATAATTTTGCAAAGTATGGAGGTGATCGAAATCGGCCGATAGTTGTTAGGATCAGCACGACTACCCTTTTTGGGCACGGGCTGCACGTTGGCAAGCTTCCAGGACTTGGGCACTATACCAGTCCCAAATGAGAGGCGATATAAGCGTGTCAATACAGGAGACAACTCGGGCGCACATGCTTTTAGAACAATCGCTGGTATACCATCCGGACCACTAGCCTTATTCACGTCCAGACGACACAGTGCCCTCAGAACCTCCTTGTTCCGAATGCGAACCTCAGGCATTGAAGTACCGCAGTGGGGTAAAATAGGTGGAGTAGCACTGCCAGTATCAAGACGCGAATTATGGGCAAAGAGAGATGCAAAGAGACCTGCTTTCTCTCTCGCCGTATGTGCCAGTGTTCCATCAGGCCTAACCAGCGGAGGCAGTGAGGGCCGACAGAAGTTCGCCTCGACCGATTTGGCAAGGGACCAAAAAGATCTGCTACCGGAAGGCTGCGCAGATAACTTGTTGCCAATATGGGTAATACGGTCAAAGCGAGCCTTCTTTAGCGCTTTTTTGAAGGACTTGGCAGCACGGTTAAAGGCTCTCTTCTTTGAGCTCAGATCCGGAGCTCCGCGGTCACGAGCGTCAACCCAGGTGAGAAATGCCGTGTGCTTACGCTGTTCAGCTTGGGCACAATCGGCATTGAACCATGGGCTAGCCGCGCCACCGACGGGCACGTCATTATAGGGAATAAAATATTCCATAGCTTGACGCATCACATCGGTTATAGCATCCGCACAGCTCGACGGATTGCTAGAAGAGAAGCAGACCTGCTGCCAAGGATAAGACGCAAAGAAATGGCGCATCTCATCCCAGTCTGCTGACCTGTATCGCCACATTCGCCGTTCACCACGAGAGTCGTGATCTGGTGGGGAGAAGGTCGACACAGACTTCACCAGACAGTGGTCTGAAGTTCCCAACGGTGAGGAAACTGTTACAACACACCTGTCCGGATCAGTGGTCAGCAGAAGGTCCAGACAATTAGCAGTATGACCAACTACATCAGGCACCCTAGTCGCTTGCTTTACCAGCTGGGAAAGGCCCATTGAAAGCGCGAAGTTTCGCGCTCCTCTCCCAGCGTGGTCGGTCTTCTGGTACGGGAAAAGCCAGTCCTGATGGCAGGCATTGAAATCCCCCAGAGCGACGAAGTGTGCGTCAGGGTGCCGTTGCAGTGCATTGTCAGCAGCCTCACTGAGGTGGTCAAATAAACGAGTTGTCTCCTGATCAGCGTTGTGCGATCGGTAGACACAAGTGTAAACAATTTTGTCCACACCAGTGTCAACCAACAGCCATAGGGACGAGAAATGAGGGTCTTCGAGGTGACGGAGGCGCCGGCAACAAATGTCATTGCGGACATACACACAGACCCCAGCACGCTGCAGGAAATGGTGCTCCAATGCGTATCCCGGGTAGCTGAGGTATGCCGCATCAGACGGACATCTGATCTGGGTCTCCGTCAAGAAAAGTAGATGGGGCTTCTCAGTCTCAAGGTGGTGATGTACTGCAATGAGATTGGAGTGCAGACCTCGAATATTAGAGAGGTGCACTTTGAAAGAGAGGACGTGCGCCCGCTGTACACACCTACTTTTCTTTTTAGACCTTTTCATTAAAAAAAAAAATTGAGTGAATAGGAAGGAAGACGCCAGTTGAGTGAGGTGATGCAATGTTAATCCCAACAATGCGACCAACGATGCAATATAATATTGCAGTATTGAAAAGTTCCTAAACCTTTTTAATTACAATTTTTTTTTTTATTAAAATATAAACCAGCGCTTGGCCGCAATCCCGCCTGATGGTAAGCAGTGACGCAATCGTTGATGGTAAAGCGCACTAGTTTATTAAGAGCCTATTCACTCTAGCCTTGAAGACACTCAAATTGTAGTCCGACGGAAACACCGCCGCCGGCAAATTGTTCCAGTCCCTCGATGTACGCGGTATAAAGGAGGAGGCGAAACGCTTCGTCCTGATCGTAGAGGTGTTAACAACATAAGGGTGGAAACTCGCCGTACGACGGGTCGTCCGATGGTGGAACGGAGATGGGGGAATTAAATCGTGCAATTCCCTCGCACACTCCCCAAAATGTATCCTATAGAACACCGAAAGTCTGGCTACTCTACGCCTGTGCTCTAGGCTTTGGAGACCAACTCGAGTTAAATCAAGGTCACCAATAAGCCTCTTCGCACACCTCTCCACTGAATCCAAAGTGGCCAGGTGACACTTAGCAGCACCAGCCCAAATGTGGCTGCAGTACTCCACACACGAACGGACCTGTGCTTTGTACAACATTAGAAGCTGCCCTGGTGTGAAGTACTGCCGGACCTTTGCGATAACGCCAAGTTTTCTGGCAGCCACCTTGGCCTTGGACTCAATGAACCGCCCAAAGTTTAGGTTCGAGGAAATCTCAACACCCAAAAGCTGAAGGCGGTCGGTACACTCCAAGGATACATTCCGAAAAGTAGGAGCCAAGGTGAACGGGCTCCTTTTGGCGGTGAAAAGACACGCCTGCGTTTTGGCGGCATTGAATGCTACAAGATTGGCATTGCCCCATTCGGAGACTGCCTGAAGTGCAACACTCGTTCGCTCTACCATGGCCTCTCTTTCGGACCGGATTGATTCCCTACTAGCCCGAGCATCCGGCAGGTATCTCTCCACAACTGTGCTGTCATCTGCATACCCATAGATACCGGGCATCAGCAGATCGTTAATATGCAGCAAAACAGAGCAGAAACAGAGTTGCAGAGAGAACAGACCCCTGAGGAACACCGGCATTTGTCGACATGGGCTCAGATGAGCATCCGTCGACAACAACTCGGAGGGACCGTTCAGTCAGGAAGTCTTTTACCCAGCCAGTCAGGCTAGGGGAAATGCCGTATGCTGGAAGCTTACTCAAAAGGCCAGCGTGCCATACCCGGTCGAAGGCCTTCGAGACATCAAGGGAGACAGCAATCGCTTCCCCATTTCTCTCGAGGGCCTCGCCCCACAAGTGAGTGGCAAAATACTAATTTTCAGCTATTCAGTATTATATATTGCTATGAATCATTTTTATACATGCGTTATCATTGCGTGGTCCTCTTCCATACTTCAGTTTATCATACAGATAGTTTATAACCAAGAATAATACATATGACAGCGCATCGTTAGCGTCCCGCTTTTGAGAAATACGTCAAAACGAGATTTGACAACGGTCAGTCTGGCGGAGCGTCGTATCGTTGGTCAGCGCGCCCATGTTGAACTTAAACTTTTGGTTTGAACGTCAACGGCAAGCGCACCACGTACGCGACAAATCGCTGTTGTTTTTGTGTCCTATTGTTTTAAAACTGATTAAAGTGATAGACTTAGTGATTTTCTAATTACTGGTGAATGGATTTTAGTGAATTTATGCAAGCAAGATATTTTGTGAGATTAAATGACTTTTGATTGCGACTTAAATATATACTTTCTTGATACCTACAAAAAGGGGCATCCGCCCAAACATAGAATACTTATATCCTGATATTTTACGGGCTCGAAACTTACCGCGGGCGCAAAACTACAATTCGACCACAAGCTAATAAACTATAAGATTTTGAATATAATCAAAATCAAATCAAAATCAAAACATTTATTTCAAATAAACCAGTTACAGTTACTTTTGAATTGTCAGAAGGTCGATCAGTCAGTAAGGTGAAGCTAGTCGCCCATTCCAAAGAGTAGGTACCTATGGAGAAGAACGGCCAAGAAGCTCCATGGACACTCTTTTCAATTATCAAGCTATTGATACAAATATTTGATTACATCATTCATGTTGAAATTAACCGTGTGAGAATGATGCAGAAGTATATTGTACGCTGAGAGCGTCCATTACGGAAAACACAAAAAAAAAACACTAATTCAGAAACCAAAATAACCCTACAAATAGATGCTTTACAGCAAGTACATTGTGCTCACGCGTGTGCCATGCAATTATACAATACTAAGAAATTGAATCTACACAATGCAAAGATAGTTTTGAAAATTTTTAAACTAGAACAATTATGATGCTCACCTGAGGCTACAACATTCCTTATGATTGCCGGGAAGTTGAAGGTGCAAGCGCCAGCACACCAATCTACTACGATCACGTTCATGTCTTCGGCATCCAAGAAAGCTGAAAGAAAAGAAATATAGTAGAGAATGGAGCTGATTCCGTTGTTCTTAAACTATCTAAGTTCAATACATCAGTCTTATGGTCCTCCGTGGCGCACGGTCAACACGCCTGCTTGCGACGTGGAGGCCCCGAGTTCGATCCCCGGCCAGGTCATGATGAAAAACGATCTTTTCCTTGTTGCCCTGGGTTTTGGATGTTATCTATATATGTATCTATTATAAATATAGTATCGTTGAATTAGTATCCCATAACACAAGTCTCGAACTTACTTTGGGGCTAACTCAATCTTTATATATTATCATTAATACAATAATACAATAAATATATAATGATAATATATAATGATTGATAATATATAATATACACAGATTTGTCCATATATATTTATTGTATTTAATTATCTTTTTCTTTGTATTACATTAAGAGAGTGACAGAAGGCCATATAGGTCGGTGGCATGATATCTGGTGAAGCCGTACGGAGAACGGGTCTGACGGGACTGAGCAGTTGTGTTGTGATGTGTGCCGGGTACGATGCGCCAAATGTTGTGTTTGGAGTTTGGTCGTGGAGGGTCACCAGATCAATCTCACAGGAGCAGCATCGTTGGTCGTGTTGATGGGTTCAGCATTGCATCACCTTGCTCAATTGCCTTCTTCCTTCCTATTAACTCACTTTTTTTATGAGTGAATTGGCTCTTAATCAACTAGCTCGCTTTACCATCAACGATTGCATCACTGCTTACGGTCAAGCACTAGTTTATGAATAATAAAAAACGATAAATATTATTTTAGTCCTTTTAAATTAAGATACATTATAGACAGTTTAAACGAGATTTAAAACATGGCGACTAAAAATACATCAATTTACGTCAAGCGCGGACACAGGTCTAAACTGACATTTCATCTTCTGTTCTTTTCTTAATGAAATAGAAAGAAAAAGATGGAAGAAGAGAATCAGCATCAACATTATACATAGCTGAGAACAGGGGCTTCGGTCTCTTTGCAGGGGAAGACCTAGACATTTTAACTAGTAGACGGTGCGTCCCGTAAGTTAGCAAGAGAATTTGAAGTTTTTTTTTTTTTGATATGGCATCTCGTAGTTGACCTTGAGAGGTCGTGACTACTTAACCGAACTTTCCTGTGGATGCCTTAAATGAATTTAAAGCCTCCAGCCAGGGCGACAAAGCGACTTTTTTTTTTTTATTAAAGTATAAACCAGCGCTTGACCGCAATCCTGCCTGATGGTAAGCAGTGACGCAATCGTTGATGGTAAAGCGCACTAGTTTATTAAGAGCCTATTCACTCTAGCCTTGAAGACACTCAATTGACTACACGCTAAGGGCACCCCCTGTGGGGTACGAACCTCGGCTTAGGGCGTCGCTGGAGAGAACAGCAAGGGACGGCTGGATCGATTTTTTGTTTTAATTCGGTTTGATGACCGCGGCGTTTCCTAGTACTAACTCTGAGAAGAAACGTCCGAAACAAACTCAGAGGTCATAGGTTGGGAATTTATATTTACTGGCTCAGCTGCGGCGCGGGCTGGCCTTCATCGGACAAGGGACAGGGGAGGGCGCTACTACGTTGAACGCGTCGCAATGGACCTCGGCGGCGAGGTCGGTAGGTCGGTCTTTTTTTGTGTATTGTGCTAGTGGCCCTATTGACCTCTTGGAGGAGGGTTATGGGGTCATCAGGATCTGTGATGCCTTGGGCGGCGAAGCTTGGAGATGGTAGAGGGGGCATAGTTAGCAGCCGCTACTATCAGGGTATTGCGGTGCTTGGCGGCAGTGTCAAAGAAGCGTTTGGAAAGACCCTTCATGAACTGCTGGATGGTGGGGATTTTGATATCAAGATGGAGGATCTCATTACGGACGAACCAAGGGGCATTTGTGGCTTTACGTAGAAAACGGTTTTGGACTACTTGCATCCTATGGATATGACGCGGCTTGGCATGTGCGAAGACTGGACAAGCGTATGTCATAATCGAGCGTATTTATGCTGTGTACAAGCGCATTTTGCACTTGAGCGACAGTTTGCTACGCGGGTTGAGGACGGGGTGGAGTCGACCCAGAGCGACGGCGGCGCGTGAGCGGACCGCCTTAATGTGCTCTGAGAAGTTGAGGTTGCGGTCGAGAATCACACCTGGGTATTTGGCTTGCTTCTCCCAAGGGGTCGGCTCGCCAGACATGGAGATGGGTCGTAGAATGGGGACATTGAGTCGCGGTCTCGAGTGGAGTACCGTTTGACTTTTTTGAGGGTTGACTACTATCCTCCATTTCTTAAACCAGTCAGCCAGTTTGTTGAGAGCGGTTTGGAAATGGAAGCGAATTCGGTCAGGGTCTCTTTGCAGGGGAAGACCTAGCCATTTTAACTAGTAGACGGTGCGGCACGTAAGTTGGCAAGGGAATTTGAAGTGGGGGAAGTTTGCGCATGCACAATTTTATACATTTTTACATGCGCGAACTTTCCCCACTACGAAGAGTTTTTGTAGTGGGGGAACTTGCCAACTTGCTTGCCGCACCGTCTACATTACACAACGTTATTTTCCTTTATTCGAGATTTGAATATATGTAGTTCGTTCAGAATAAGCAACTGAATCGATTCCAATCATTTTAAAACCATGTTATATTTTTCGCCAAATACATGACGAGTTTTTAAGAACCGTTCAAATTTCGATATATTAATCTTTGGTGAAAATAGTTGAATACGTGTTTTTTCTTTTAGCATCACTCAATACAAAAATATTAAGATATCACATCACAAAGTTATCAAAATTTGATAAAAAAAATATAAAAACTTGATGTTTGTTGACATCGCGCCCAACCCACCCTACGCTCCGCCAAAGTTCATTGAACACAATCGTTTTAAATCAGTGACCACGCAGAGCGGATAATTCTTTCGAGAAAATGATTTAATTAATTAATTTTACTCGGTGGTAGGCCATAACACCGGCCGCCGGCAGAAGTTACCACCCACCAGACAAAGCCTTGCCGCCAAGCGATTTGTCGTGTTTCGGCATGATGTCTGGTGAAGCCGTACGGAGGACGGGTCTGAGCAGTTGTGTTGCGATGTGTGCCGGGTACGATGCGCCAAATGTTGTTGTGTTGGGAGTTTGGTCGTGGAGGGTCTTCAGATCAATGTCCCTTTGGCGCAACATCGTTGGTCGTGTTGTTGGGTTTAACATTGCATCACCTCGCTCAACTGCCGTCTTCCTTCCTATTCGCTCAATCTGAGTGAATAGGTTCTTAATAAACTAGCGCGCTTTACCATCAACAATCGCATCACTGCTTACCATCAGGCGGGATTGCGGTCAAGCGCTAGATTATAATTATTATAAAAAAAAAAAATGAAAATTTTACGTATCGATTTTTTTTCAAAAATGCAATTAGTTAATGATACCTAATGCCTAGAAAAAATTTGGATGGTGACTAAAAAATCTTACTGTATAGCGTTCTAGGGCCTCCAATTGCCGCGTTGATCGTATTTCTGTAGATACAACCAATTGATACCTACAATAAGCTCATAATTTTGTGATTTTTCATGATATCTTTTTGAAATTTTGTACATAAATTCTTTACATAAAAATACTATAAATCAATTTTAGTCCCCTTATTATAAAACATGGATTTTATTTAGATTAGGTTTAAACCACGTAAATGGTTATTGAATTATGAACCTAACCATTATATTTAATACTGTTCTTTATACAAAAATGACAGCTTAGTTCGGTACTAAATTGTCACTTTTGTATTGAGAACTTTGACTTAACTTCAATTAAGTTCGAAATACAAATACTGACTCAAAGTTTATGTCTATAACTAAAGTTTTTTTTTATAATTATAAACTAATGGTTGACAGCAATCCCGCCTGATGGTAAGCAGTGATGCAATCGTTGATGGTAAATAAACTAAAAAAAAACTGAGTAAAAAGGAAGGAAGACGGCAGTTGAGTGAGGTGATGCAATGTTAAACACAACAACACGATCAACTATGCTGCGCCAGAGAGATTTATCTAGAGGTCTTCCACGACCAAACTCCCAACACCACAACATTTGGCACATCGTACCCGGCACACATCGCAACACAACTGCTCAGACCCGTCCTCCGTTCGGCTTCACCAGACATCATAGATTAGATTAGTTAGATTTCGTTTTGTAGTAAGGGGTTTGAAGTAGGTAATGGCGGTGATTTCCTCGTTCTCGTGTTAAACTCTATTTCAGTTGAATTCATTTAAATAAGGACAGAAGATAAAATACTAAATCAGCCATATCAAATTAGGATACTCTATAGACTCCACAGACAGTTGACAGTGAGCAGCGCAGCGGTGTCCTAGTGTAACGGTCGCGTGTTTCGTAGGTTTGAACTCTTTACTTATTTTTTATAAATAAGTTCATCATCACTGCTCTCAAAACAGTGAAGGAAAACATCGTAAGGAAACCGGCACATTCTAGAGGCAAAACTACTAACTCATGTGCCATCTACCAACATGCCCTTGCGACGTCACCACCATCATGTCAGCGTTAATCCCAGTGGCATCCGAAGCTTTTTCAGCTTTGGAGTCTGGGGTCCGCTTTACCAGTCTAACTGCTGATTTTGGCTAAACTTCGATATTTTCCATTTGGCAACTGCCGTCTGACCTCCACAACCCGAAGGCGATATCGATTCATTACAGTTAGACCAATTGTTGGACTTTTGAGGGCTTCAACAACCCGTAACGACTGCCATAGATGTTCGTATGGCAACTGGGATCAACGGCTTAACGTGCTTTCCGAGGCACGACCAGACCAGCGCAAATATTCATATCCATGAATACAAATATTTGCACTGTTTTCAGTTACACTTTAAATAAGTAGTGAAATAAAACTTCTTACCAGGCACTAGTACTGCGTTGAAGTTAGCCGTAGCGCTGTCCATCCATCCATGGATGAGGATAGCAGTTCTACGAGTGGCATTGAAGTTAGAGGACCACACGAGAGCGTTGTTACCAGGGACCAACACCTGACTTACTGATGGGTTATTCCTGTAAGGAAAAGTTAAACTTTCCTTTATAGGGGTTTTTACAAAGCGACAAGCGAACTACGCATCATACTGACATCATACAAATCCTCACCTCGCATGCGGAGTTTAACGTACAACTAGCATATATGGTGGTAGGCCATAATATCGGCTGCCGGCAGAAGTTACCACCCACCAGACAAAATCATGCCGCCAAGCGATTCGTGTTCCGGCATGATGTCTGGTGCAGCCGTGTGGAGGATGGCAGGGTAATCACATAACATACTATTAGTAACAATGGATATCATTTTGACAGTTCAAAAGCGTTCATTGCGATATTTTCGTTGTGGATCAGACACATTTCCAACATATGGAGCAATAGCAATATGCATCAAAATTATTAATAATAACAATAATATATTTTATTTGCATTATTAGTAGGTACACAATGAAGATGTTCAGTTATACAAGATCCTTTACTAACTACCTTAAATTAGGCATGCAAAAACAGATTTTAAATTAATGTCGATAAGATACAAAAATAATGTCATTAAAATTAAGAAAATGTCATTAAAAAAAAGTCATGTCAGGTTAAATAAAATTACAAATAAAATAGTAAAAAAACAAAAGTAAAAATAAAATGAAATATCAATAAAAATATAATTCAATCAGGATTACATATTCTCATCATTTATGAATTCGTCAATTGAATAGTAACATTTATTAATCAATAAATTAGAGAATATCTTTTTAAAAAGTGGAATTGTCTCATTTTTTATTTCATTGGGTATTTTGTTATATATTGTCGGGCCCATACATACAACTCTTTTCTTTAATATGGCGGTATTATGAGTACCAAGACGCAACATATTTTGATACTGTTTTCTTATAGGACCACTTTTGCTTTCTGACATTTTGTTAAAAAGTAAAAAGTTGCAAATTCATCTTTACAAAAATGGCAATTTCAAAAATGTAAAGAGCTGGAAAAGTTAGCACTTTTAGGGACTTAAAAAAAGGAACACAGCTATCCGTTACTTTCAAATTGCACATTGCCCTTAAACAGCGTTTTTGAGCGTTGAATACTAGTTCCCTGAAGCTACTATTCCCCCAGAAAATGATACCAAATCTCAAGGTTGACGCGACTAAACCATGATATGCAACCAGTCTTGTCGACATATTTACCTTCCTGGATAAATTAAAGAGCAGGTACTTTTGAATTGTCAGAAGGTCGGTCAGTCAGTAAGGTGAAGCTAGTCGCCCATTCCAAAGAGTAGGTACCTACAGAGAAGATCGGGCAAGAAACTCCATGGACACTCTTTTAAATTATCAAGCTATTTTACAAATATTTGATTACATCATTCATTTTGAAATCAATCGTGTTAGAACGATGCAGAAATATATTGTACGCTAAGAAAAAACAACAACAAAAAAAGACTAACCCAACAAATAGATGCTTTACAGCAAGTACATTGTACTCACACGTGTGCCATTTGATTACAGCTAATAGTAATAGTGTGTTACGTAATCAGGGAGCTGGTCTGAGCAGTTGTGTTACGATGTATGCCGAGTACGATGCGCCAAATGTTGTTGTGTCCGGAGTTTGGTCGTGGAGGGTCTTCAGATCAGTCTCCCTCTGGCGCAGCATCGTTGGTCGTGTTGTTGGGTTTAACATTGCATCACCTCGCTCAACTGCCACCTTCCCTCCTTTTCACTTAATGGCTTAATCGGCTTTTAATAATCTAGCGTCCTTTACCTTCAACGATTGCATCACTCCTTATGTACCATCAGGCGGGATCGCGGTCAAGCATTTTAGAATATTTAAAAAAAGATGATGATAGAGTGACCTTACTCCTCACCTGGTAAAGAGATGGTAAACATTCTGTGTGTCAGGGTTGTATCTGACAGCTTCAGCCACGTCGCTGATGGTTCCCCAGAGGTCTACCAAGTGGGGCTGACCATCTCCGTCCCGTATGTACTGGTAACGAAGACCTGAGCTCAGCTTCCTAATGATTGTCTGGTGCGGAAGAGCTGTGAATGAAAAGGGTTGGTCTTAAAACTATGATATTATAGACAGAGATAGAAATAAAGATAGAGATAGAGACAGAGACAGAAACAGAGATAGAGAAAAAGAATGAAAAAGAGAAAGAGAAAGCGGAAGCGGAAGAGAAAGAGAAAGAAAAGTACTAGTAAAAGTAGTAAAAGTACCCACGAAATAAAGAAGTACTGCGAAACTTCACCGTAACGAGAGCCGCTAAGGGTTTTTTGTTATTTTAGGGCCGGAAATAGATATTTCCTATTGGTTTTTGTGTGTAATTTGATGAAATAAGCCATAACCCATGCAATAATAATAGTCACCATTCTGTAAAAGGTGCCCAATTACGGAAAATTTCAAAACGAGGTTTCCCATACAAGAAGTAGTTAAATTGCCAAAACCCCTGATTGGCTAACGCCAAGATGGATAGTGCCGTGTGCAAATTTGAAGAATTCTGATTGGTTCAAGGTGTCTACAAAATGGGGCAGTTTTCCTTGGTTGGGCATTCTGAATCCAGCAGTATTATAATAAGGAAGCAAGAAATAAAAGAAGAAAGAAACAAAGAACAGAAGTGTTGTTATTTTAGTCGCTGACACCTCTTACCAAGCTATTCCCGCTGGCGCAGTCAAATTCGAATACAACCCGATCGTCAACAGAAATGTATGCCATTTCTCATGGCGTCCAAATTTTAAAGGTACACAATTTTTGGTATATATACAGTATGTTAAGAAAACCCTGTCCGACCCATAAGGATAATAAAGGTTAGGTAAACACATGACCAAATATAATATAAAATTTTACGTAATCATCATAGTACCAATACAAATGAATTTTGAAATAATCTTTTTTTCCCGCGAATTAATTCCAACTTCCCCGAAATATGGTAATTAAAAAAAAAATGACAACACCGGTATTATTATGAGCGGATAGCGATGCGACCGCTGCCGCCCGCCGCCCGCGGAAGGGTGGTTAACGCATATTTATTAAGTTAAGTACCTCTTTTTGCGAAATAATTTTAATTTTTTTAGGAGGTTTTTTTTTTAAGTTTAGTCCGGTTGTGTATCCATTAGTAGAATCAGTTATCGATACCTAACAACACCTTCACGGGTCGGACAGGGTTTTCTTAACATATTGTATAGGTACATAATCACGTTCCCACTACTGAGACTCAATCTTCCTCTCGGTGGCAAGAAGTAGGCTGTAATCTACCACGCGGGCCCAGGGTGGATTGGTAGATAAAGAGATGGTACAAGGTGTCCAAAAAGAGTATCGAGTATTTGTTTTCGCGCCATATTCGAAACGGGGCGTCTAAAGGGAGCGAGGAGGAGTTCGTGGCGTCCGCCATTTTGTGGAGTTTTAGTCACGATGGAACAGTTCTCGGGGACGCAACGCGCATTTTGCGTACGAGCGTATTATCGTAATGGCGATTCAATAGTGACTGCTCAACGTCATTTCGCGAAGGGGTAACATCAACTGGCCTCCCAGAAGTCCTGATCTTAGCCCGCTCGACTATTTTGCATGGGGATACCTTAAAAGTAAGGTTTACCAAAATAATCAGACGACTCTAACCCAGTTGAAGCAAAACATCAGGTCAGAAATGGCAGCAATATCGATAGCTATGTGTCAACGTGTTATCGCCAATCTACGTTCCCGATTAGTAGAGTGCCGGCAACGTAACGGTCACCTTTTGGATAACATCATCTTTTCCAAATAATTCTCCAATTCATATGCTAATAATAAACAATAAACGTTTTTATTACTTACAAATAATTTTTGTTTTATTGAACTTACAATTACCCGATACCCTTTCTGGACACCTTGAACATCAATACATAATACAACAATCACAATTCAAAAAAAGCAATATCAATACAAATTCAATCATTTACATTACTCATACAATTTCAAAAAATTGAGACAACAATTCTACAGAGAGTTATACAAATCAATACACGCACCTGTTGTAGGCCTGGCTAATGATCCTAGAGCCAGACTAACCCGACACTAATACCGACGATATCCCGGACGTCAGCCTGTACGAGATTGGTATTGGTCCAGAAACAGTGTCTAAACTCAGTCTAAAATCTGGCGCGTTATTTTGTGTAAATTATTGCATTACCACTGCTTTCAAAACGGTGAAGGAAAACATCGCGAGGAAAATGGCATGTCCTAGAGGCAAAACTTCTAAGATATGTGACATGTACCAACCCCCACTGAGCCCGCGTGGTAGAATACGGCTCACTCCCTTTCACTGAGAGGAGGGCTGTTCCCTTGTTCAGAAACTAAATTAAATTTATGTGCATATTTTTCTTTTTGTTTTATTAGAAAAAAAAATACGAGTGTGCTTATGACCACGCGACTGAAGTGAAACTTCTTTCGCTCCATCTGTATGTATATATATATATGTGTGTATAATATATATATGTATACACATATGCATATATTAATTTTCTATAAATATTTAAATTTATTTCATGGTTTCATTGGTAAATTAATATTTTTGCATAGATCTTCTACTTTTATTGAAAAAAAAAACTCGTTGTAGACCTTGTAGTACCAAGCTCGCGCCACGGGCGCCTCTGTGCTTATATCCCCCACTTAACTTTCGTTCGCCTTGCCCGATCACTTTTCGTAACGCTTACGTCACGCGTTCGCCAGCTTACTCCCCAAGTCAAGCGTGCGTAAAGAAGTTTCACTTCAAAAAGAACAGAAGATAAAATGTCAGTTTAGACCTGTCAAATTAGTGCGCTCCTGACGGAAACTGGCGTATTTTTAGTCGCCATGTTTATAATCGTGATCAAACTGTCTATGGAGTATCTTAATTTGACAGGATTAAACTAAAATGTTATCTTCTATCCTTTTCTTAACGAAATGGAAAGAAAAAGATGCACATAACATTAAACTTTGTTTAGTTTATGTACAACAAAATCGGCGCCAATATATGTATGTTATATATAAAAATTACCTGCTATTACTGCAGCCGACACCATGAACAGAAAAGCTACGTGTTTCTCCATAATGAAAACTAATTAAGTAATCTTTTCAAATAACAATGATTTTCATTTATATTTATATTAATCTATATCTATAATTATCTACAAATAATCTATAAAAGACAATAACAAACCTTGATGTAGATCACGTGTCGACGTGTGGGATGTGGAATCGGCGATTATTGAACCGATAGTCGATACAGCCAATGGCCAAGAGAAGTAATCAACGGCTCAGGAGGCTCTCGTTAGGCAGCTGGATCAAAAGCTTGATTCGGAAAGCGGTACTTCTGGACACACTCTCAATGTCAGGAGGTTCCTGTCTGCCAGGGTAATTCGAAAGAGATTCCGTGATCCCTGGCCCACAAAAGTCTGAAACGCCTTTCCGCTCCGCCAAGAACGAAAGAGGTCATTTAATTAATTCCCATCCTTAAATCAATCATCCTAAAAAAAGGAGGTTCTTCTCTCTGGTATCCTGGATCTTGTTTCCGATACCGCTGAGCTTCTATTTTATATAATACCTTTTTAAGCTATTGCATAGCTTCTATCGCGGGCCTTGAGCGCGGGGACCGAATCCAGAAATTCCGTAACGAAAAAACCTCACGCTCCCCATCGTCTAACGTCGTTTCAGTTCGGCAGTCTTCGGCACGGTATGTTTGTGTGCGTGCGACTACATCTTTTGAAAACAATTTATAGATTTTCAAAAAGAGCATGCATATTGCAGGGCGCGAACTCAGTTCTACACACTTGCCATGTTACTGATAGTCGCGATGTGCTAAACTTGCAATTAATTTTCTCTCTGAAATAGGTCTTCTATAGAGATATGTCATAGACGTCATCGACGTTGTCATGGCTACCTTAAAAACTTTTCATATAATTAATTATTAAGTACTTTTATTCAAATTAATTTAGTAGTGTTTTTATAAAATTGCTTTTTTTTAACGGAAAAGCTAAGATGAATGTCACGCTAATTTTTCATTGGACTTTTAAATTATTTATAGTGTTGTTTACTAAATAAAAGCGCGTGATTTTATAGAGTAAAAAGTGCTCACGCGGCCGTTTTTTCAATTGTTGCAAGAATTCAAAAGACTGTCTTTAAATAGTGTTCAGACGATTGCTCAAAGTGTATTAGATTTCATTAGTAATAGAAATGGCATTTCAATAATGACTTTCAACTGCCAAAGTCTAAATAGTCATAAATACGATTTACAAGATTCAGTTACGAGACAAACAAATGTGTTACTTCTTACCGAAACTTGCATGACGCATGATAATCCAATTGAAATACCTAATTTTAATTGTATTGTTCAGTTCAAACGAGATACTGTTTCAAAAGGTGGGGTAGCTATTTACCAAAATAAAAATGATATTACTAATATTATGACTCCGAATATTGAAATAAATATTGCACACGTTAGCGATGTTAATGTTAGGCGCCCAGTTGTTGGAGATATTTGTGCGTGCTTATGCAAACTTAGAAATGGCCTACAAATAGTTATGGTAGTGTAGCGCGTAGGTCGTGTCGCGTAATTAAAACTCAGATAAATCGAACTTTATGTATTGCACGAATGTAAAAGAGTACAATGTATTTGACGTGTAAAATGACGCGATACAAGAGTGTGATCAAGGAATGGATATAATAATGACGTTGTATAATGATGTTGTACAATGATGTAGAATATGACAATAATGTTGTCTTACAAGCTATGCACTCACTTAAATACTAACTATCTCTATACTAACTATCTCTAAATGATAGTGGGGTAACCAATAACGAATCAGCTTCCGTCCTGCGATGTCCACGCGGTTTTGCGTGCGTTCTTGATGCTGATTCGTTGATCGAGGCAGGCCACGGCGTATGATTGGTTGATGTAGAAGCGCGCCAGTTCAGTCTTCACGTGCTAGACGACTCGCTATAGTTTCCCACGCACATTGACCGTTGGTCACGCAGATGTGTTCTGGGGTGAAATTTATGAGAACCCTCGCCGCGGGAGAGCCAGGGTCGGAACCCTCGCTGCGGGAGTCAGGGTCGCCGGGACGCGCGCCATGACTTCCGCATTCCTCTGTGTGATTAATAGTCGACCTGATTTACAGTCGACCGTAAGAGGAAATGTGTAGCCTTTGTACAACGCCACAATAGCGAACACGTGTGGCATTTGTACAATGCTACAGTAGCAATTTACATTTCTCCGAATCCAAAATTGGACGAGGTAGAGCATTTTATTCATCGCACTTTACTGGAGTACACTGAAGAAGGCTCGAAAATACTTGGTACAAATGGTAATAAATTTCCACTTACCTTGGCTGGCGATTTTAACATAAACTTCGCTGATAAAAAATCAGAGCGGTTGACAACTTTTCTATCAAAAATATTGAATTTGAAAATGAATAATGATCCACAAGAGTCCACAACAAAATATGGGACCACCATTGACGCGGTATTTTCTAGGTATTTAGAGGATATTAAGTCGCAAACTTATGTTTCTTATTTCAGTTATCATAAACCTATAGTTTCAATGATAAATATTCCTGAATAACCAACAGCTACTGTAAGGTAATAAAACCCACATGTATTGTAAAATAATAAAAATATTTTAAATAATATTAACTTTTTATTTATTTAATAAAAGAAAAAAATTGTTTTCTTATCGGTCACCACGCTCAAAAAGTGTAACTTGAATTAATATCAAAGAAAAAGAAATACTGCATAAATAAAATAAATAAATAATTATAATTGCATAAATTGATACAAAATGCTATGCAATAGCTTTACCACGGCAGTCCCCGAGTGCCACACGTCTTTTTTTAGAAAATATTTAATAAAAAGAAATAAAGAAGATACGAGTTATTCTTGTGGTAACTACCAGTTGGATTTCAAAACTTCTTTTTATATTTAATACCACAATAGAGATGTATCCTGGGTAAAAAAAATATTGCTTCTATTTAGTCCGTCATTCAGATTATAGAAAAATATTGGATATGTATATTTTGCTTTATCAAATCAAAAAAAAATCAACACGAGTTTTCAACGCACTGTGTCGTATTCATTTTTTGTTAAATATGGAAAACAAATACGTGTCGTGTTCTTTTTTTTTTTTTACGTATGTGGGACTCCCCGGGAGAGAACCTCCAAGTATACCCACTAAAAACCCCAGCGGCACTCCGGCATCGCCATAGTGGCGGGGGAGCACAGGCGTAGAGTAGCCAGCATTTCGGTCTTCTATAGGATGCATTCTGGTGAGTGTGCAAGTGAATTGCATGACTTAATTCCCCCATCTCCGTTCCATCATCGGACGACCCGTCGTACGGCGAGTTTCCACCCTTACGTTGTTGACACCACTGCGATCCGGACGAAGCGTTTTGCTTCCTCCTTTATACCGCGTACATCGAGGGACTGGAACAATTTGCCATCGTCGGTGTTTCCGTCACATTACAATTTGAGTGTCTTCAAGGCTAGAGTGAATAGGCTCTTAATAAACTAGCGCGCTTTACCATCAACGATCGCATCACTACTTACCATCAGGCGAGGTCGATTCGTCTGGTGCAGGTACTCTCCGGTCACGGCTGCTTCGGCAGGTACCTGCACCGGATAGGACGAGAGGAGACACCGTCGTGCCACGGTTGCGGCGCGGCGGAGGACACGGCGGAACACACCCTCGCGGTGTGCCCGTCGTGGGCCGTGCCGCGCCGCGGTCTTGTCGCGACGGTAGGAGGAGACCTCTCGCTGCCCTTGCCCGCTCACCATGTGGAAGCCACGGCCCCTCCATAGGAGGGGCAAATGAGGGCCCGCCTTACTAAGCGGGTTTCGCCGGCGGAGGAGTGGTAGCTCAGGCTCCGCTAGTTTCCAACTCTTTTTTTTTTTTATATAAATTATAAACCTGCACTTGACCGCATTCCCGCCTGATGGTAAGCAGTGACGCAATCGTTGATGAAAAGCGCACTAGTTTATTAAGAGCCTATTCACTCTAGCCTTGAAGACACTCAAATTGTAGTCCGACGGAAACACCGCCGCCGGCAGATTGTTCCAGTCCCTCGATGTACGCGGTATAAAGGAGGAGGCGAAACGCTTCGTCCGGATCGTAGAGGTGTTAACAACATAAGGGTGGAAACTCGCCGTACGACGGGTCGTCCGATAATGGAACGGAGATGGGGAAAATAAATCAAGACAAAATAAATCAGACATTAAACTAAAGGACTAAACTATATTTAAGTTCATTGCATCTTTTTATTTTTATTTTATTAAGAAAAGGACAGAACATACATATCTCAGTTTAGACCTGTCAAAAACGTCCGCGCTTGACGTAAGTTGATGTATTTTTGGACGCCATGTTTATAATCGCGTTTAAACTGTGTGTGGAATATCTTCATTTAAGAGGATTAACTAAAATATTATCTTCTATCCATTTCTTAATAAAGAAAGAAAAATATGCACTCAACTTAAAATTTGTTTAGTTTGTGGAGAAGACAATCAGCGTGAATGTCTGATTCGCTTGTTTGACTGACTTGTTCGTAAATTACATAAATTGTGGTGCAGTAACCAACACTACACACAATGCGCACGTAGTAATTAAAATACGCCCGATAACATCTCGATTGATTGATAAAAACTTGACATCACTCTACAACATTTAAGAGCAGTGGGCAAAAGAAAAATAGTCAGAAACGAGATAAAACGGGCAAACGATGCGATACAGTCCCCTGTTGGGGAAACTGTAAACGAACGATGTCGGGAGCATGAGCTAGCTGACAGATAAAGTGTTATCAGAGATACGTTGTTTTAATCCGCCTTGTTCATAAACGCTGCTAAAGTTAACAAGTGATAAGCGAATCTTTAACCATACATTTTTGACCTTTTAACATCACTTAACTCAAATCATACTTTATGAATAAACACCACAGTGTATAAGGGGTTTATTCATGAACAATGATTAAAGTTAAGTGACGTTTATGAATAAGGGGGAATATGAGTAAGTATTTAATTAAACCTTACCGAGCACGGTTCACTCACCTAAAATAATTCGTTTAATCATTCATAAATACGTTTTATCGATTGGATTAATATTATCATAGTGACGCTGCAGTTGTAATAATGTCTAAAGATAAAGACAATGTGAAGATGATTTCTTTTTGTCCTAGAGTGTCATGGCCGTTCGGCTGGCCAAAGCCCTCGCCCACATATGGGATTGGAGACAGGAGGGAAAACCGGGGCATACGCTGCCGTGAAAAATCATGGTACGGCAAACAGTGCTCTAGCGGGATCTCATGGCAACATGGAGAGTACGACTGTCGCAAAGCAGTGCTGGGCGCGCCACAATAGTGGCGATAAGTCTACTTTTTGAGGAGTGGCTAGAGAGGCGCCACGGCGTCCTCACCTTCCGCCTGGTTAAATATACTCATATCTCTACATATATCTATTCTCTATATACCTTATCTCTCCATAACTGTGCTAGTCGACATGGGCTCAGAAGAGCATCCGTCGACTACAAATCGGAGGGACCGTTCAATCAGGAAGTCTTTTACCCAGCCAGTCAGGCCAGGAGAAATGCCGTACGCTGTAAGCTTACTCGAAAGGCCAGCGTGCCATACCCGGTCGAATGGAATTATCCCACCTACTTTCCCATTCGGATAAGAGGTCCTGCCAGACTTCAGTCTGAGGTTTAAATAATCTAGAAATTTTATTAAAGTGGTGTTGTGTAACAAAATTAGTCTCCATGGCCTCCCCCCTCGCGGAGTAGTACATTGAAGCACGTCGCTGTACCTCAAGATCGACTGGAAGTACACCTGCCAGTACCGGTAAGGCTTCAGTACTGACCGTTCTATACGCCTTACATAAAAATATCAATGCCAAACGTTGGCTTTGAAGCAGTTTACGTCGTGCCGCCCCTATGCTGGCCCTATCGGCCCAAACAGGTGCGCCGTAGCACATACATCCTAAGTAGGTAGCTCCATATACAGTATGTTAAGAAAACCCTGTCCGACCCATAAGGATAATAAAGGTTAGGTAAACACATGACCAAATATAATATAAAATTTTACGTATTCATCATAGTACCAATACAAATGAATTTTGAAATAATCTTTTTTTGCTGATGCGACCACGTGCCGCGTGCCCTGCCGCCCGGCCCCCGCGGGCGGCAGGCGAAGGGTGGTTAACGCGCGTTTATTAAGTTACCTTTTGCGAAATAATATTTATTTTTTTAGGGGGATTTTTTTTTAAGTTTAGCCCGGTTTTGTATGCATTAGTAGAATCAGTTATCGATACCTAACAACACCTTCACGGGTCGGACAGGGTTTTCTTAACATACTGTATAGTCTAAATCTGTATCCATGTAGTTTCTCGACCGTTCTTCTCCATAGAGAAATACTCTTTGTAATATGCGACTTTCTTCATCTTACTGGCTGACCGACCCTTTGACAGTACAAAAGTGCCTGTGAGTGGTTTATATGCCTTGAGTCATTTTGTGAATCAGCATTATACAAGCAAAGAGCGTCTCTTAGCTAAATGATGACGATTTCAGAGAAGAAAAAAACAAAATATGCTAAACTATTTTTATTTATAATGCCAATATTTCAGTATAACTACATATTTCAAAATCAGTAAGGACAATTTTTCTAATTTCTTATATAACGTTACTTTTTCTTTGTACGTAACCTAAATATAGTCTGTTCAGTATATGCAATTGAATCGATTCCAATCATTTTTACACCATGTTATATTTTTTCCCAAATACATTTAGAAATTGTTGCAGTGTGGTTATCGAGCGCACAACACACCTGGCGGTAGATTACAGTAAGACCGCCCGTCCCCCCGTCCCCCCGCACCATCGCGCTGCACCGGTGTAGCGCGGGCGGGCGACCGGCGCTTTGACCTTTCTGTCAATCTTTTTGAATTTACATAGATTCTCTACTTAGACAACTGTTTCGGGTTTCGAATATACAAAAAATAACGTTATATAAATAATAATTAATTTTCTAAAGCTTCTGTCGATCGATTCCTTCAAAATCTCATTGTGAAAAGACGAGTGAAGTGTTCTTAGACTGAGTTGTCAATGGTGTCAACCTTTTAACATTAGTTGTATTGACAACTCCCTCCACGAACACTTCGTCTTCTTTTCCACGATGAAATGGTTACAGAATCAAACTGCTTGGTGGTCAACGATCTGTAACAAAATTATTTAAATAGTTAAGAGGGGACTCTAGTGCCGAGGGATTCGGAAAATAGGTATTTGAAGATACTATTGCCGTCGCGCTGCGTCCAACCTCTCCCGATAAAGTGCGAAAAGGACAGTTGCAGCTCAGGCTGATTTTACCTACAAAAACGTTGACCAAAAGACGTTGCGCATTCCGCTGTTTTCTTTTTCAAAACAGCACAGATCTCAATTAGTTTTATATCAAAATTTAGAGGAAAAGTATATCTATGCTTGGTTCTTTATTGTCAAAAACTTATCACGTTTGTCTAATAGTCATCTGAACATAAAGGTAAAAATGGGTTAGTATCGTATTTCTTTTATTAATGAAGTTTCGGAAAAGTCAAATGATAGGGGTATGTATAATCACGGTGTAAAATTTTAGAAAAAAAAAAGATGTGTGGCACTCGGGGACTGCCGCGGTAGAGCTATTGCATAGCATTTTTTATCAACGGAAAATAACCTAACACCCCCACTCCTTAAAAACAAAGGAAAAAAACTGCATAAATAAAATACCTAAATAAATAATTATAATTGCATAGGTTGATAAAAAATGCTATGCAATAGCTCTACCGCGGCAGTCCCCGAGTGCCACACATATTTTTTGGATATTTGCTATGTTCTTACGCATTTATGAAGACCTTTTAACTCAGCATACTACACATCAGCATATACATATGTATATTAATTGTTATGGTGTTATTGGATATTTGGTATGTTCTTACGCATTTATGAAGACCTGGTAGGTCAGCACATATTGGGGAGCGTGAGGTTTTTTCGTTACGGAATTTCTGGATTCGGTCCCCGCGCTCAAGGCCCGCGATAGAAGCTATGCAATAGCTTAAAAATAATTGCTCTATAAGCATTATCCATGACGAAAACATCGGAATACGTGTGTATAGAGAAAGTACTACTAGAGTTCCCTCTTAACAGTCAAAAGTTGTACTTTTGTATACACAATTTACACGATTCCTCTGATGATTCCTTCCTCGAATGATTTTGAAGGATATTAAAAAAAATAATATGATTAATTATTAGATTTATATAAATATGACTTTTAAGCGTGCCCTTCTTCTTCTTCAGGATATATAGGCTTCCCGTGACCTTCACCAGGCCATCGGTCCACCTTGTTGGAGGCCTCCCTACGCTACGTCTTCCAGTACGTGGCCGCCACTCCAGAACCTTACTGCCCCACCGGCCATCGGTTCTACGAGCAATGTGCCCTGCCCACTGACACTAAGTTTAGCGACTCTAAGAGCTATGTCGGTGACTTTGGTTCTTCTGCGAGTCTCCTCATTTCTGATTCCATTCCATCGCCCTTTGTGTGACTTTGAGCCTTCGTATGAGGCCTTGTTTCACTCAATAGCTGAAATTAATGCTAATGATGATATGTTTAAAGAGGGGGTGACTTTTTAAACATATCAACATGCTAGAAGTTGACGCCTAATAGAGAAGTATGGAAAAAAAGACATCTTGCGCTGAACATAAGCAAAATGGGATAAGGGCGGAGAATGATAAAACCTACCACAATTTCCTGAGCCATCGCCGTCGCTCCCATGTCCTCCTTCTACAACACTATCTTCTCCTTTGGAGACTATTCCGACTCCCAGTCCAACACCAGCTCCAAGTGCATTGCTGGCGCCATCATGACAGCTGTTGATGAGACCGACGCCGGCTCCCAAACCTACGCCCAAGCCTAAAAAAAGGAATTAAGTACTTAGTTATACTTATAAATACAATTTACTTAAATAGGGATGTATCCAAAGTATGAAAATCAAAAAAAAAATTATCCGTCTTATAGATAATAAAAAAAATTAAGACCCGTATTTTTTATTTTGTCGTAATTACCAAAAACTACCCAGATATAGCGTATTAAAGTTACGGAGTGGGGGCTAATTACGTCACGCCGTGGTATATTATGTACCACGGCGTGACGTCATGCGACATTTCAAATCAATATATCTTCCTAAGTATTTGAATGAAAGAAAAAATTAAAAAATACGTGTCCAGTATTTTTTATAAATCTCTCTGATGGACATTACATTATTTTTTAGGATACAAGCGAATTGTAGTTATTTATGAAATATCTTATAAATTGCGTCACCGCTATACCTTTTTTGTTCTTTTTTTTTGTTCATATAATAGTTATTTCAGTTTTCTTGCGACTTTTCTTTTTCTTTTTCTTTCATCTATACTAATATATATAGCTGAAGAGTTTGTTTGTTTGTTTGAACGCGCTAATCTCAGGAACTACGGGTCCGATTTGAAAAATTATTTTTGCTTTGGATAGCCCATTAATCCAGGAAGGCTTTAGGCTTTATATAACATCACGCTGCGACCAATAGGAGCGGAGCATATAAAAAATATCGAAATCTACGTGGGTGAAACAGCGGCGCGCAGCTAGTGAATCATAAACTAGTGCTTGACCGCGATCCCGCCTGATATACTCAGTCCAATAGTAATTTGCCAGGCTTCATGTAAAATTCATATGATAACAAAGTGATTATTGTGACAAACACCCATCCCTCCACAAAAACATTCACGTTTATAATATTAGAAGAACAGTAGAAATAAATTAGTATCTGTCTTCTATAGATCAAAATTTCGACCACAAAAGGGATGAATAAATAAATATGTACGGACAAATCACACAGATTGAGCTAGCCCCAAAGTAAGTTCGAGACTTGTGTATTGTGTATGTGATTCATATATAGATAAACATCCAAGTCCCAGGCCAATCAGGAAAAGCTTCGTTTTTCCATCATGACCCGGCCGGGGATCGAACCCGGGGTCTCCACGTCGCAGGCAGGCGTGTTGACCGCTGCGCCACAGAGGACGACAATCTAACACAATTGAATGCAGCTAAGTTGAGGATGAAAAGAGGGAAGTGTGGTGTCACACGAATGGATAGAAAAAGAAAAGAGTCCATAAGAGGACAACTGAAAGTGGCACTAGTAACTGAAAAGTTGTGTGGAAATCGATGGTTATCATGGTCATCATCATCATCATCATCATCATCATCATCATCATCATCATCATCATCATCAGCCACTACTCGTCCACTGCTGGACATACTCGTAGGCCTCTTCCATGACACGAAAACAAGCTCGATCCTGAGCAGTTCTTCGCCAGCCACTACCAGCCACCTTTTTGATGTGGTCGCTCCATCTCACCCACCAGACAAAGCCTTGCCGCCAAGCGATTTGTCGTGTTCCGGCATGATGTCTGGTGAAGCCGTACGGAGGACGGGTCTGAGCAGTTGTGTTGCGATGTGTGCCGGGTACGATGCGCCTAATGTTGTTGTGTTGGGAGTTTGGTCGTGGAGGGTCTTCAGATCAATCTTCCTTTGGCGCAGCATCGTTGGTCGTGTTGTTGGGTTTAACATTGCATCACCTCGCTCAACTGCCGTATTTCTTCCTATCCGCTCGGTTTTTCTGAGTGAATAGGCTCTTAATAAACTAGCGCGCTTAACTATCAACGATCGCATGACTGCTTACCATCAGACAGGATTGCGGTCAAGCGTTAGTTTATAAACTTTAAAAATAAAATACTAAAAATAAAATAAATGTCATCATCATCATCATTTCAGTTGAAAGACGTCCTTTGCTGGATTTAGGCCTTCCCTAAGGATCTTTACGATGATCGGTCCTACGACTCCCGCATCCAGCGGTTTCCCACGATCTTCACAAGATCTTCGGTCCACCTTGTCGGGGGCCTACCCACGCTGCGACTTCCGGTGCGTGGTCGCCATTCGAGAACCCGTCGGCCCCATCAGGCATCGGTCCTGCGTGCAATGTGCCCAGCCCACTGCCACTTTAGTGTTGCAATTCTTCGGGTTATGTCGGTTACTCTCGTTCTTCTGCGGATCTCCTCATTCCTGATTCGATTGTGCAGTGAAACCCCAAGCCCTTTTGGAGATTTTTTTGGAGAGAATGTGTTGATGATAATAAGATTGGGAAGGGGGTGATTAAGGAGATGACGTCGAATAGAGAATTGTAGGAAGAAAAAGATATCTTACGGGGAACATAACTAATTCAATTGGCAGAATATGGAGGGATGAAGATAAAACTTACCACTACTTTCTAAGCCATCGCCTTCAGTGCCCGTTTCAGTGTCCCCTGTTTTCCCATGTCCTCCATCTACAACGCTTTTTTCTCCTTTGGAGACTAGTCCGACACCTACTCCAACACCAGCTACAAGTGCATTGCTGGCATCATCACGACAGCCGTTGATGAGACCGACACCGGCTCCCAAACCTACACCCAAGCCTAAAAAAAGGAATTAAGTAAGTAAATTGTATTTATTTAAATTTGTTGTACTGAACGTGAACAACAACGCAATATTAAGGGCACAAAGCTCCACTTGCATTAAGACACACTAGTATTAAATACGGAAACCAAATACGCCACATTATTTGTAGTGTAAAACTTCTCTATTGACTTCGAGAGATCTCTCGCTTCGAACCATGACCTGGACCAGGGTCGGACTCGAGAGATCGCCGCCGATTGCCACCACGAGGACATGGCAGTGCTCTACCCAAGCTGGGCAAACATCCACCGTATGCTCCACCGTGTCCTCAGGGTGATCCCCATGGTGTTGACACCCTGTCGTTTCCTCCCGCCTTATACGGGACAGAAACCTCCCGAAACAGCTGTGTCCATCGAGTACCAGCGTCAGGCGGAAGGTGAGGTCACCGTGGCGCATCTCTAGCCACTCCTCAAAGAGGGGACTTACCGCTGTTGTGTCGTGAATTAACCTTAGAATCAGTATTTGTATATAGAACTTAATTGAGTTACGTCAAAGTTCTTACTACAAAAGTGACAACTTAGTACCCTAAGCACTGCGTTTCTATAATAGTTAAGCGCCTAATTCATAAACTATTTTATATTATGTAGTTTAAACGTGGCCCGAACAAAATCCTTGTTTTGCAAGTGCAAAAACTAATACTATGCAAGGGCTAATGATCTTAAGATTTTGTAATCTTAAAATCTTTAGATATTCATTGAATTAATTTGTTAAATCTACTTACCCCCCGTAGGATGAGGAGCGCAAAGGGCGCTGCCAATCTGTGAAATGAAGATTTCTTTTAATAAGTAATTCATCATCTTCCTACCAACAATGTTGGGGTCAGTTTCCAGTGTTAACCGCTGTTAACTGCTGAATAAGTGAATACCAGTACATGGAGCGACTGCCTATCTGACTTCTACACCCCACTTACTAGGTAATACCTGATACCCTTGGGAAGATTGGACGAAACTATCAGACTTCAGACGACCAGTAACGAGTGTCTTCTTCTTCAGCCTATGGATGTCCACTGCTGGACAAAGGCCTCCCCCAAGGCTTTCCACGCTGACCGGTCTTGTGCTGCCCGCATCCATCGGCTTCCCGCGACCTTCACTAGGTCATCGGTCCACCTTGTTGGGGGCCTCCCTACGCTGCGTCTTCCAGTACGTGGCCGCCACTCCAGAACATTACTGCCCCATCGGCCCTCGGTTCAACGAGCAATGTGCCCCGCCCACTTGCCCTTGCCCTTTGTGTGACTCTGAGCCTTCGTATGAGGCCCATTGCCCAACGAGTGTCTGAGATCTATAAATTACAGCCGGAACCAACAGATTTACGTCATTTCTGAGTCTAGGAAGGGTCTCCCGTGCCGTATTATCTATAAGGCACTTTAGGCCAGTGCCTAGGGGCCCTCTATGACGAGAGGCCCGGCACTCCCAATAAAAAAAATGAAAAAAGGGGGATTGTTTTATGAAACCACAGTAAAAGTGATTATTTTTTCCCCCGTTATTGACACAAGAGTGACGGTGAATGTCTGATTTTTTTAGTTGTATCAATATTAAACTAATTATTTTTTGTATTAGACACTTTTATTAATATACCTATATAATTTAATTTTTATAATTAAATAATTGCTTATTAAAAGACAAATATATTGATTTGTGGTAGGCCTCACCATCGGCCGCCGGCGTAGTTACCACCCACCAGACAAAGTCATGCCGCCAAGCGATTCGTCGTGTTCCGGCATGATGTCTGGTGAAGCCGTTTGGAGGGCGGGTCTGAGCAGTTGTGTTGCGATGTATGCCGGGTACGATGCGCCAATTGTTGTCGTGTCGGGAGTTTGGTCGTGGAGGGTAGCGGGATCCGAAGCACGGTTTTCCGCTGGCCGACCGCAGGTAGTTGGGGGCCCAAGTAGTGTGCCAGCCACATATGAAAGGCTGCCCCGCCAACTGCGAAAAATCCCAGGGTGGCCCCATCGTGCCGGTTGGCGACCGGACGAGAGGACCCGATGGCGATCCCTGGGGGGGTTCGGGCGTCCCCGCAGTCTCCAGATCAATCTCCCTCTGGCCCGGCATCGTTGGTCGCATTGTTGGGATTAACATTGCATCACCTCACTCAACTGCCGTCTTCCTTCCTATTCACTCATTTTTTTTTTTTCAAATGAAAAAGTCAAATAAGAAAAGTAGGTGTGTACAGCGGGCGCACGTCCTCTCTTTCAAAGTGCACCTCTCTAATATTCGAGATCTGCACTCCAATCTCATTGCAGTACATCACCACCTTGAGACTGAGAAGCCCCATCTACTTTTCTTGACGGAGACCCAGATCAGATGTCCGTCTGATGCGGCATACCTCAACTACCCGGGATACGCATTGGAGCACAATTTCCTGCAGCGTGCCGGGGTCTGTGTGTATGTCCGCAATGACATTTGTTGCCGGCGCCTCCGTCACCTCGAAGACCCTCATTTCTCGTCCCTATGGCTGTTGGTTGACACTGGTGTGGACAAAATTGTTTACACTTGTGTCTACCGATCGCACAGCGGTGATCAGGAGACAACTCGTTTATTTGACCACCTCAGTGAGGCTGCTGACAATGCACTGCAGCGGCACCCTGACGCACACTTCGTCGCTCTGGGGGACTTCAATGCCTGCCATCAGGACTGGCTTTTCCCGTACCAGAGGACCGACCACGCTGGGAGAGAAGCGCGAAACTTCGCGCTTTCAATGGGCCTTTCCCAGCTGGTAAAGCAAGCGACTAGGGTGCCTGATGTAGTTGGTCATACTGCAAATTGTCTGGACCTTCTGCTGACCACTGATCCGGACAGGTGTGTTGTAACAGTTTCCTCACCGTTGGGAACTTCAGACCACTGTCTGGTGAAGTCTGTGTCGACCTTCTCCCCACCAGATCACGACTCTCGTGGTGAACGGCGAATGTGGCGATACAGGTCAGCAGACTGGGATGAGATGCGCCATTTCTTTGCGTCTTATCCTTGGCAGCAGGTCTGCTTCTCTTCTAGCAATCCGTCGAGCTGTGCGGATGCTATAACCGATGTGGTGCGTCAAGCTATGGAATATTTTATTCCCTATAATGACGTGCCCGTCGGTGGCTCGGCTCGCCCATGGTTCAATGCCGATTGTGCCCAAGCCGAACAGCGTAAGCACACGGCATTTCTCACCTGGGTTGACGCTCGTGACCGCGGAGCTCCGGATCTAAGCTCAAAGAAGAGAGCCTTTAACCGTGCTGCCAAGTCCTACAAAAAGGTACTAAAGAAGGCTCGCTTCGACCGTATTACCCATATTGGCAACAAGTTATCTGCGCAGCCTTCCGGTAGCAGATCTTTTTGGTCCCTTGCCAAATCGGTCGAGGCGAACTTCTGTCGGCCCTCACTGCCTCCGCTGGTTAGGCTTGATGGAACACTGGCTCATACGGCGAGAGAGAAAGCAGGTCTCTTTGCATCTCTCTTTGCCCATAATTCGCGTCTTGATACTGGCAGTGCTACTCCACCTATTTTACCCCATTGCGGTACTTCAATGCCTGAGGTTCGCATTCGGAACAAGGAGGTTCTGAGAGCACTGTGTCGTCTGGACGTGAATAAGGCTAGTGGTCCGGATGGTATACCAGCGATTGTTCTAAAAGCATGTGCGCCCGAGTTGTCTCCTGTATTGACACGCTTGTACCGCCTCTCATTTGGGACTGGTATAGTCCCCAAGTCCTGGAAGCTTGCCAACGTGCAGCCCGTGCCCAAAAAGGGTAGTCGTGCCGATCCTAACAACTATCGGCCGATTTCGATCACCTCCATACTTTGCAAAATTATGGAGCGTGTATTGAACTCGCGCCTCTTGGCATACCTGGAAGGTAACGATCTCCTCAGTGACCGACAGTACGGGTTTCGCCGCAATCGGTCAACTGGGGACCTACTAGTGTATGCCACTCACTTGTGGGGCGAGGCCCTCGAGAGAAATGGGGAAGCGATTGCTGTCTCCCTTGATGTCTCGAAGGCCTTCGACCGGGTATGGCACGCTGGCCTTTTGAGTAAGCTTCCAGCGTACGGCATTTCCCCTAGCCTGACTGGCTGGGTAAAAGACTTCCTGACTGAACGGTCCCTCCGAGTTGTTGTCGACGGATGCTCATCTGAGCCCATGTCGACTAATGCCGGTGTTCCTCAGGGGTCTGTTCTCTCTGCAACTCTGTTTCTGCTGCATATTAACGATCTGCTGATGCCCGGTATCTATGGGTATGCAGATGACAGCACAGTTGTGGAGAGATACCTGCCGGATGCTCGGGCTAGTAGGGAATCAATCCGGTCCGAAAGAGAGGCCATGGTAGAGCGAACGAGTGTTGCACTTCAGGCAGTCTCCGAATGGGGCAATGCCAATCTTGTAGCATTCAATGCCGCCAAAACGCAGGCGTGTCTCTTCACCGCCAAAAGGAGCCCGTTCACCTTGGCTCCTACTTTTCGGAATGTATCCTTGGAGTGTACCGACCGCCTTCAGCTTTTGGGTGTTGAGATTTCCTCGAACCTAAACTTTGGGCGGTTCATTGAGTCCAAGGCCAAGGTGGCTGCCAGAAAACTTGGTGTAATCGCAAAGGTCCGGCAGTACTTCACACCAGGGCAGCTTCTAATGTTGTACAAAGCACAGGTCCGTTCGTGTGTGGAGTACTGCAGCCACATTTGGGCTGGTGCTGCTAAGTGTCACCTGGCCACTTTGGATTCAGTGGAGAGGCGTGCGAAGAGGCTGATTGGTGACCCTGATTTGACTCGAGTTGGTCTCCAAAGCCTAGAGCACAGGCGTAGAGTAGCCAGCCTTTCGGTGTTCTATAGGATACATTCTGGGGAGTGTGCGAGGGAATTGCACGATTTAATTCCCCCATCTCCGTTCCACCATCGGACGACCCGTCGTACGGCGAGTTTCCACCCTTATGTTGTTAACACCTCAACGATCCGGACGAAGCGTTTCGCCTCGTCCTTTATACCGCGTACATCGAGGGACTGGAACAATCTGCCGGCGGCGGTGTTTCCGTCGGACTATAATTTGAGTGTCTTCAAGGCTAGAGTGAATAGGCTCTTAATAAACTAGTGCGCTTTACCATCAACGATTGCGTCACTGCTTACCATCAGGCGGGATTGCGGTCAAGCGCTGGTTTATATTTTAATAAAAAAAAAAAAAAAAAAAAATTGAAATCAGCTAGCAAAATAAAAATTTTCAAATATTGAAAAAACTTCCAAACTACACTGTTGTGGCATGAAAAAGAGGGGGGAGGGAGCGGTTCCTGGGGCCCCGAGTTTGTTAATCCGGCCCTGGGGTCTCGGTATATAACCCATCCATATTCCTACCGCGGCAATCGTAGCTTTACTTTATCGAACGACCTTTGCGACCGTAATTTTGCCACGGGCATGTTAACTGTACTAATTTTAATGCTAATAATTTGTTCTAAAAATTGGAAAAATCAAAAGCTAAATAGAAATAGTTTTCTTACCAAAATCCCTACGATAAAGAAGACGGTCTTCATGTTGATGGTGTTTACGGCCGAAACCAAGTGATGAACTGTGCAGACCACTGCACGCTATATATTTATAGGTGGACTTAACAGACGCGCGTAAATAAAATGTTGACAATATAAATGTCACTTTTACATAACAATTGGTTTTTATTTTACATATACAGTATGTTAAGAAAACCCTGTCCGGCCCATAAGGATAATAAAGGTTAGGTAAACACATGACCAAATATAATATAAAATTTTACGTAATCATCATAGTACCAATACAAATGAATTTTGAAATAATCTTTTTTTCCCGCGAATTAATTCCAACTTCCCCGAAATTTGGTAATTTTTTAAAAAGTGACAACACCGGTATTATTATGAGCGAATAGCGATGCGACCACGTGCCGCGTGCCCTGCCGCCCGCCGCCCGCGGAAGGGTGAAATCATATTTATTTTTTAGGGGGATTTTTGAAGTGAAACTTCTTTACGCACGCTTGACTTGGGGAGTAAGCTGACGAAAGCGTTACGAAAATTGACCGGGCAAGGCGAACGGAAGTGAAGTGGGGGATATAAGCACAGAGACGCCCGTGGCGCGAGTTTGGTACTACAAGGTCTACAACGAGTTTTTTTTTTCAATAAAAATAGAAGATCTATGCAAAAATTTTTTTTTTTTAAATTTTGAGACACGGATACACTTATTTATTTATTTATTTACACTTAAAACTATACATTAAATTTTATGTTGACTGACAACCATTAAGGGGGTCAGTTAACATAAAATTTGGTACCGCCTACTTCACAGTCCCTCCTGTATCCCTCCCCTCCCTTACCCCCCCCCCCCTCACCCCTTAATATCCCCACGGTACTACCCCCCCCCCCTGCCCCCTTTAGTTACCTCACCCCCCCGTGGATTATCTCGGGAACCAGAGGTCGTGGACTACCCGAGTTTGGGGTCCCCTGATGCAGGAGGAAGAGCCCGACCTTTTGGCCCCGAGGGAATCCACTCCCCCCCCCCCCCGCATCCCCACGAAACCTATGCCCCCTCCCGATCCCCTTTAGTTACCTCACCCCCCGTGGATTATCTCGGGAACCATAGGTCGTGGACTACTTGAGTTTGGGGTCCCCTGAATCAGGAGGAAGAGCCCGACCTTTTAGCCCTGAGGGAATCCACCCCCCCCCCCCCCCCCCCGTCTTGCCCTATCCCACTGACTCACCTGGTGCTGCGCACTCAATCGTTAGCGAGCAGGCCGTGTCTTATAGGTTACTTAGGTTAGGAGTTGTGTGTGTTGTGCTGTTATCGTCCCCCTATTGGGACGCATAATTTTAATTTTAGTTTAAGTAAGTCTTTTGACCGCCACCCCTATTGGTGGCGTAGATTTTAATTATTAGTAATTATTGAAGTGAAACTTCTTTACGCACGCTTGACTTGGGGAGTAAGCTGGCGAACGCGTGACGCAAGCGTTACGAAAAGTGATCGGGCAAGGCGAACGGAAGTTAAGTGGGGGATATAAGCACAGAGGCGCCCGTGGCGCGAGCTTGGTACTACAAGGTCTACAACGACTTTCAATAAAAATAGAAGATCTATTCAAAAATATTAATTTACCAATGAAACCATGAAATAAATTATTTATAGAAAATTAATATATGTATATGTGTATACATGTATATATTGTACACACATATATATATATACATACAGATGGAGCGAAAGAAGTTTCACTTCAGTCGTGTGGTCATAAGCACACTCGTATTTTTTTTTTTTTAAGTTTAGCCCGGTTTTGTATGCATTAGTAGAATCAGTTATCGATACCTAACAACACCTTCACGGGTCGGACAGGGTTTTCTTAACATACTGTATATTGATATAATACATTCTTCTGTTTGTCTGTTCATTATCAATAACACCTACGTTCATATTATATGAACACATTACACTACGGCTGGCCTCACAAAGCGCAGAGCACTGAACGGCCGCAGGGGTCAGGGGAGAGTGGGCGCTGCGCTCACCGAAGCAAGCAGCTAGTGATGTAAAAAGAAAAAAAAAATAGCTTTATTAAAAAAAAACATGAAAAAAAACTTAGCGTCGTTGTTTTTTTTTTAGCCTACGTTTTAGTTCAATTATAAATTAAATTTATAATTTGTATAATAAATCAATATATTATTTATTCATAATTCACTACTTCCAATAATAAATCAGAAATCAAACTCAACTTTTTCAATTTATTCTTCACCTTCATAACTATAACCCGCGCAGATAAAAAAAGTCCGCTCGCATGCGTTCTCGCTCACTCTCTATCGCTGTCTATACTCACACAGTGAAGTAAGCGCTGCAAAAAAAATCAAATCAATCAAATCAGGAATTCAGGATTCGCTTTCCAAGCTACTTTGACGCACTCCGAGTTATCGTTAATTTCGTTCCGCTAAAGTATCTGTTATTTTGTTGTTTTGTTGATATTGTTGAGTTTGATTGTTATTTACAACGTAACGGCATTTTACTATCTTAGCAATTGGTTTGTGATTGAACAATGGCATGTTTTGTCAACCGTACCATAAGTATCCGCCGCCATTTTCAGATCTTTTCCTTATCTGCGCGATGATTTGGGGACTTCCCTTTCGTTGATGTTAATATCAATGAATGTTGCCAATATTTTTTATGAAATTTTGGTACTATTTTATCAGAAAAGTATCGTAGGTTCAAGAATAAACCTAAGATTCAATTATGTACTCTTAAGCATTAATTATTATTTAATGGTAAATGCCATAATAGTTTCAGATTTGATGGTCTTGAAAAAAATACATGGTCTAGAAAATAATAATTAGAAATAAAACCGTTTTTTTTTTTTTGCAACACTACGAGCGGCCGTCACTACCAACGAATGCGACACCACCGGCGGCTTGCGCCAGCGACCGCGAAACTTATGAGGTGCGACAATATCCCTGCGCCGCGTTCCATCGGAATACCCGAATAACTTCTAGTACTCTTTGCATCGGACACTGGCCGTTGGTTGGAGCCAAGCAAGCCCGAGTCACTCTCGGGAGTACTCAGCAAGGAGCGCGCCTATTGGTCGCACAGTTTCGTACCTACCGCCAACTATACGATCGTTGAGGTGTGCTATATAAGAAGATGTTTTCAAAATAATAAAAAATTCTTCTTACTGACCCTGACCCTTTTTTTTTTGTTTGGTATGGGAACTTATCGAATGACTTCTCCCGCTCTGGGTGGAGCAGAAGGGGGTTCAGACACTTACTGACTAAAACCCACCCGTGTTTCTTCACTTGCCTGTGCGCCAGAGCCAGGACCCTTCGTTTCATTTACAAGAGACCTCTAAAACAGTTATTTTGAATCTTGATGTATTTTTTTACGTTCACTGGTTACTTTTATGCCAAAAGCCTCTTCCCAAGACTTTTAGCACTTTCAGTCCAGGACTGAAGTAGATCACTATTTATCCAGCTCATCTCACAACGTCTTCTAACTTTATCAGGGCTCTACGTGGTGGTTTTGGCACCCAGCTCATTGGGCATACGGCAAACGTGGCCAACCCAGCACCATTTCAACTTAATGGAGTATTGAACAACGTTAAAAACTATTCGTGTGTAGAATCGAGAAAGAGTGTAAATGTAGAGCTGTTCCAGAAACGATGGAACACTTAATAATTTATCCTGAGTGTCCTGTCAGCTCAGTGGATGGAAGTAATGGCGCCAAACAAGTGGGCGAGTTCTGGGCCGAGTCCATCCAGGCTTAATCATTTTCAGTCTATATCAGTCCACTGCTGGACATAGGCCTCTCCTGTTTCACGCCATTCAACTCTTTTTTCGGTAACGCTTGTCCAATTATTACTAGCCATCCTGCGAAGATCGTCTCTCCACCTAGCCTGAGTGCGTCCCATTTTACGTTTACCAAATAGGCTTACATACGAAGCATGCATAGGTACGACGACCCCTACAGTAGTCTTCGCCGATATTGTCGCCAAGAAAAAAGCTGCAGTGCAAACAAAGCGACAAATTAAAAAAGGGGATAAGAAGAAGTGCTGTACCCATAAAGACAGACCGAAAGAGCAGGTCGACAAGGATGATTTTATCATGGTGCAGAAGAAAAAACGGAAGCCAACCCAAAACAAATGCGGCACTGCACCGACCGGAGCGAACCATTTGCTCCGTCCCGCTGTATCAGTGACGCCGCTGTATGTCTCCAGGCTGCATTACTCTAGAAAATCCGAAGAGATTGTGGAGTACATACGGATCAAGAAGAGATGGACCTTGAGCGTTGCGAGGTTACAGTCTCGTCACGGCGTGAATTTTAATTCCTTTGTAGTGGGAGTGCCAACTGAGAATCTCGAAAAATTCATCTCTCCAGAATTTTGGCCGAAAAACGTTATTTTCCGGCAATACCTGACACAGCGCGATACACGAAGCCGACGCTGCAAAATAATCGTGAATGAGTCTATTTTTTATAGATTTTATTTAGTTTAATATGTGTTTCAATTTCATATTTGTTTTTATTGTATGTTATAATATATGTAGTATTATTATTATGGGCCTCTGTTGCCTAAGCCAAATATTTTCTTTTATTTAAAAAAAAAAGTTGCCCCACACTAGGAATTTCTCCTATATCCTGGGTGCCTTTACAAACATATAAACTGGAGGATCCTTCAACCAGACGGGTGTTTGGTATGTCTGGAGGGCACTTGCCCAGTGGTTGAAATTGGGAATGGAGAGGGCTATGCTTGGGGTTTCACTGCGAGATCGAGGAAGGAGGAGATCCGCAGAAAAACGAGAGTAATCGACATAGCCCGAAGAATTGCAACACTAAAGTGGCAGCGGGCCGGGCACATTGCCCGTAGGACCGATGCACAATGGGGCCGACGGGTTCTCGAGTGGCGACCACGCACCGGAAGACGCAGCGTGGGTAGGCCCCCGACAAGGTGAACCGACGACCTGGTGAAGCTCTCGGGAAACCGCTGGAAGCGGGAGGCGCAGGACCGGTCGTCGTGGAGAACCTTGGGGAGGCCTATGTCCAACAGTGGATGTCTTACGGCTGAAATGATGATGATGAAACTCTAATATACTCAATAAATAAATAAATTGAGAAAAAGATTACAAGAATTGTAGAAGCATGAGGAACAGGGAGTAAAGTTCACTCATCCTCCATAGAAAAGGGAGGATCCTCCGACCAGACGGGTGTTATGTCTGGTGGGCACTTGCCCAATGGTTAAAATTGGGAAGTTGCATGTATGCTAGTTGCTCGGTAATTCATGTGACGTCAGTATGACATGTTATTTATTTTTGGCGTTTTTAGGTGGTGGTACCTCTACATGCTAGAATAAAATCACTATACCAAGCCTCTGCTTGGTCTACATCAACAACTTCTACCAGCTTCTCCTCAGTAATGGTCAAATTTCAGACAGGCAGGTGAAGGAACAGGGGTGAGTTTTATCACTCCTCCCAGAACAGGAGAGGTCATTTGGAGATTTCCCATCCACACCAAAAAAAAAAAAAAATTGTTGTCAATTTCGAGACTGTATTTTAAACAGCAGACAGCAACATGGAAAATAACATGCTTGTTTGTTAGTTATTTATTAGGTATTTATTCAGATGTTTTGAATTAACTGTACCTATGTATACTAAAATAATGAATGCTCATACAAGTATGACATATTATTATTTATGTTGAATCCAAATGTTCAGTTCAATAGCTTTGAAATGTATTTCTAAGCAAATATTATTATGCTTATTAACAATAGCCAAAGAACAGGCCCGGGTCGATGCTCCGCCCAGAGTGAATCGTTAAACTTTACCATCAAGAAAAAAAACATCCATATGTGTAATGTATTAGACATAGGCACATGCGTATACTTACACTTATTATTTGCACTCATACTTATATTTCACTCATTCCTACAGGTCATAGCACCCATTCCAGCCCCCTAATCGGCGAACACATATTTGTCAAATGATTGCGACTAGTTGGCATCGGTTGGGATCGTTCGGACCGCCCATTGGTCCGTTCGGTCCAAACGATCCCAACTAGTTGAAATCATTTGACAAATATGTGTTCGCCGATTATTACAGTAGCCGTGCAGTACCAGCCCAAAAGTGGCTGCAGTACTCCACACACGAACGGGCCTGTGCTTTGTTTAACATTAGAAGTTGTCCTGGTGTGAAGTGCCGCCGTACTGGGCGCAGTTCCCGGCAGCCTCTTTGGCTTTGGTCTGAATGACCCGCCCAAAGTTTAGGTTCGAGGGGTTTAGCTTTGGAGAAAATCTCAACCCCCAAAGGCCGGAGGTGGTCGGTACACTCCAAGGATAGATTCTGAAAAGTAGGATCCAAGGTGAACGGTCTTTTTTTGGCGGCGAATTGACACGCTTGTGTTTTGGCGGCATTGAATTCACAAATTGGCTTTGCCCCATTCGGAGACTGGCTGTAGTGCAACATTCGTACGCTCTACCATAGCCTCTCGTTCGAATCGAAATCGAATAACAAAAAAAAAAAAACTTTTTCAAAAAAATAGAAACCGAACCTTCTTTTGTAAAAAGTTTTTATTTCATGCTTTTCAGTGTCTTAATCGAAACTTGAAAATCACATTTTTTCACCTAATAACAATAGTGGCAGCCATAACCCAAGTTAGAATAAGTTCTCATCAATACGAAAAAAATCCCTATCTCAAAAACTACTGATCTGCGCTGTAGGTAGGATTAGTAACCGAAGGAACATCTGCATATATAATTATATCTTTGTTCTTCTGATTAAAACCAAATGTCTTAGTGAGACAGAAGTAACAGTCATTTTCATGGTTGGATGGTTCCCTCCATACCATAGGCATATTGAAATTCAATAATCTTTGCACCAGGAGTTTAGCATTCTTCTATATCATTCACAAAAAACGTAAGGAGCCCATTTTTTGTCCTGATGAGGGACCGAAATTCGGAAATAACGAAAATATGCTTCTTTAAGAGAGATTCTATTCAAAATCAAAATCAAAGCATTTATTTCAAATAAACCAGTTACAGGCACTTTTGAATTGTCAGAAGGTCGGTCAGTCAGTAAGGTGAAGCTAGTCGCCCATTCCAAAGAGTAGGTACCTATGGAGAAGAACGGGCAAGAAACTCCATGGACACTCTTTTAAATTATCAAGCTATTGATACAAATATATGATTACATCATTCATTTTGAAATCAATCGTGTGAGAACGATGCAGAAATATATTGTACGCTGAGAGCGTCCATTATGGAAAAAAAAACAACAATTCAGAATTTAAAATACGCCGTAGCAGCTAAGAGATGACCAGTCCCCTCTGACGGCGTCCGTTCACGAACATGACGTATGGATCAGCATCATTCAGCTCAACCATATTGAAGGGAACCTAATGACCCAACACACACGCCACCACCAGCGAGACATTTGAGTGAGCATGACATACTCTCAACAGCCATAGCACTATCAAGTCAATAAACGACTAACCCAACAAATAGATGCTTTACAGCAAGTAGATCGTGCTCACACTATTATGGCATATCCTTTGTTGGAAATAATAAGTTCACCACAAATGTTACCAAAACGGACAAGATGTACTTTACACAACCTTTTAGACATTTTAAAAACGAATATTTATTTAAATGAATACTAAAATGCAACAAAATTTTAGTATGTATTCCGAACCAACTTGTGGGTAGTCTTAAAATAAAATGTGTTGATAACTTGATTCTTTGGCGTAATAAAAATTAAATAAATATATGTTTGCGTTTAGTTATTGTCACTAAATAAAAAGATATTGTTACGAATGCACCTTATGTCGAGGGCATAAGGTTCAATATCGCGTGACATGCAGTGCGTAACTTTTAAGCCCTTTAACTCTAGATCTAGACATCGTATAGATGCAATATAAAAACGCATTTCTAGATTTAAGGTGGCCTATCGAATGGTACAGGTTTCATCAATTTTGTCAACTAAGTGACGACATCGAAATTTCTAGAAGCCCGTTTCCGGGAATTACCGTAGGTACTTACCGAATGTACTCGAAGTTATGCGCTATTATTATTACGTCTAGACGACTCTGGAATGTTCGATCAGCTGGACTATATATAGCGCCGTGACGCCGGCGCCGAGTCAGTCTACACTTGACTACCGATACGAAAACAGCGACACTTAAGAAGCGATCTTTGAGAATACCTACTGCTACAACTGTAACGAGAACTGTGAGTACTACGTGAAGTAACATCTGTAGTGTTATTGTGTGTTTACGACACGGACTTCGTGGACATAAGGGAAGACTTCGGTGCAACATCAGCAACATTCTACTTGTCATTGCCTACAATCGACTGTATCTTCGTTGCCAATAAACATCGCAACCCTTAACCGGCGTTTTAGTACCCCTAGCCCGTAACAATTGGTGTCAGAAGCGGAATGCCGGTCACGCCAAGGGAAGACGAAAGAGTTCGCACGCGACGACAAGCAGCGATGGATCTGGCGCGTCAAGAGGAAGAATTGCTTAGTGTCCCTACACCCATAGAAGATGCGGCCGTCGTAACACCGACGAATGTGAGTGCGCCTAGTACCACCACTATTCCCGGAACCAGCGGATGCGATTTATCGGCATTAATGGCTCACTTGACGGCGCAAATAAGGCTGAGCATAGCAGAATCCCAGGCAGAAACCCAGGCGCAAATAAGGCTGAGCATAGCAGAATCCCAGGCAGAAACCCAGGCGCAAATAAGGCTGAGCATAGCAGAATCCCAGGCAGAAACCCAGGTGCAAATAAAAGGTATAGCAGAATCCCAGGCAGAAATAAAACAATCCCAGGCAGAAACCCAGGCACAAATCATTACAAGTATAGCAGAATCTCAGGTAAAATCCCAGCAATTAGTATTAGAACTTAATGAAAAGTGGAAAGAAACCAAAGAAGAGGTTAATGAGCTTAAAATAAAAACAGCGCAACAGGATGCCCGTATGGACCAGCAAGACATGCGTATAGACAAACAAGATGCACGGATGGGGAAACTAGACAGTACCATCATGGAGTGCGAGAAAGAAATACAGTTTCTCCATAAAACGGTGCAGAAAGGAGGTATTAAAGGTGTGATACCTGTACCCAGTGCTTCGCCGACGTTCAAAGTACCTCATTTTGACGGAACAACGTCATGGGTGGCCTTCCGTCTACAGTTTGAGAAGGTCGCCAAAGGCAACAACTGGGACGACGATCAAGCGGTAACCGCTCTTACGCTTGCTCTGCGTGGTGATGCGGTACAAATCCTCGAAAATATTTCCGGCGATTGCAATACCCTAGCCTGTTTGCTGGAAGCGTTAGAGTCTAGATACGGGGAGAAACACCTCGAACATGTCTTCAGGGCTCAACTCCGCGACCGGACACAAAAGAGCAGTGAAGGTTTGCAACAATGGGCTACGGAAATAGAACGCATTGTTCGAAGGGCGTATGCATCAACACCAGCATTAATTGACGCTACTACTGTGCAAGCCTTTACTGATGGGATTCGAGATGCAGAAGTCAGGGCTGCAGTTCGTCTGGGTCACCACCAGACTCTAAAGGCAGCCTTGACACACGCTTTAGAGGTGGAAGCTGTACGCCAAGATGGCCGACAACATCATCGTATCCGTGAGGTAACCGCACCAATAAAAACCCGACAAGGACCAACCTGCTATGAGTGCGGCGAAAAGGGGCATATTCGGATTAATTGTCCCAGGAAGTCTAAGGGAAGAAGTACTTCTGGGACACAGGTGGAAGCAGAGGATTTAAACTAGGAACAGCCAGGGCTGTGGGGCGAGTACTGGCTGGTCGACGTGAAGCCCCCATTATAACAGTATCACAAGTGGGTGACGGAAACAGTCTTATTATAGAAGGAGAATTGAATGGTAAGTCATGCAGTTTCACATTGGATACTGGTGCATCAAGAACTATTGCACGACCGGAGCTATTTCCTCGGACCATAGCATGGAAAAAAGGGTCTTCACAATGCCGATTACAAACCGCCACCGGCCAACCAGTGCTAGTCCTTGGTGAAACGAATGTGACCTTGAAAATGGGTGATAAGACATTCACGCACCCTATTTTAGTAGCGAATATTACAGATGATTGTATAATAGGACTGGACTTTTTGAAGAAACAGCAGTGCGTCCTGAATGTGGCAAAAGGAGTATTGAGTTTTCCAGAACAAGAAGTATTTCTTCAAGGTGGAAAACAAGGATCTGTGTACTGTTTAAGGAGAACGGTATTACCACCAAGATCAGAAACCTTAGTTGATATTAGACTATCACCAATAGGATGCCGCAAACGTTGCATTATAATAGAAGATTCTGGAGATCACCCAGACTGGATAACGGCGAGGACACTGATGATGATTTCCGATAAACCAAAAATACGCATAATCAACGTTAGTAACAAAGAAATAACTCTCGAAAAGAATCGTGTGGTGGGTGTGTGCGATAATGTAACATCTTTGAGAAAAACAGAGGTGCACGAAAAGGAACCTGATAAGAAGTGGCAGGAACATGTATCGACACTACTCGAAAATTGTAAGGGCAATTTAAACAAGTTCGAAAGTCACAAAGTTAAGGAACTGTTGCATAACTTCCATGACATCTTCTCGAAGACCGATGGTGACGTGGGAAGAACCGGGCTAGTCAAACACCATATAGATACGGGGGATACACAGCCGATAAGACAGAGACCACGTCGTATACCCTTTGCAAGAGAACAGGAAGTCACGGAAATGTTAAGAGATATGGAAAAAAACCGAATTATCGAAGCATCTACCAGCCCTTGGTCATCTCCAGTTGTCCTAGTCAAGAAAAAGGATGGCAGTACAAGGTTTTGCGTTGACTACAGGATGTTGAATGATGCCACGAAAAAGGACAGTTATCCTCTGCCACGTATAGATGACACTTTGGACTTGCTAAGTGGCATGAAATGGTTCTCCACAGTTGACCTCAAAAGTGGATACTGGCAGGTGGAAATCTGTCAGCAGGATAAAGAAAAGACCGCTTTCTCCACTGGTCCTGGGAACGGTCTCTGGCAATTCAATGTCATGCCTTTTGGACTGTGCAATGCTCCAGCCACATTCGAGCGCTTAATGGAGCGCATTTTGGTGGGGTTGCTTGGTGATGCATGCCTGGTCTATTTGGATGACATCATCATTATGGGACGAAGCTTCGAAGAGCACCTACGCAATTTGGAGAAAGTGTTCCAAAAACTGCGTGAAGCGAATTTAAAACTCAGTCCTAGTAAGTGTACACTATTCCAGAAAGAGGTTGGATACTTAGGACACATTATTTCGGCGCAAGGAATTCGAACAGACCCTGAAAAAATAAAAGCCGTGTCGAAGTGGCCTACCCCTCGTAACAAAACTGAGGTACGCTCTTTCTTGGGTCTGTGTGCATATTACCGTCGGTTTGTGAAGAACTTCTCCGAGTTAGCGAAACCGTTGCATCGTTTAACAGAGGAAAAGTGTCAATTTGAATGGAACTCTGACTGCGAACAGGCATTTGCGGTACTGAAAACTCACTTGTGTGAGGCTCCTGTATTAGGTTACCCTAGTAGGGAAGGCCGATTTTTGATAGACACAGATGCCAGCAATGTTGGTATTGGAGGAGTTCTCTCTCAAACACAAGGAGATAGGCATGTCGTTATCGCATATTTCAGCAAATGCCTTTCCAAGCCAGAAAGAAATTACTGTGTTACCCGCCGAGAACTTCTAGCCGTTGTTAAGACCTTACAACACTTCAAGAAATATTTGATTGGGAGACAGTTTACACTTCGCACCGATCACGCTGCCTTACAGTGGTTGCTTCAGTTCAAAGACCCAGAAGGACAAGTAGCAAGGTGGATAGAGCAGCTGCAAGAATTTAACTTTGTCACAGAACATCGAAAAGGCAAGTCACACAATAATGCTGATGCTTTATCTAGACGGCCTTGCGAAGAATCTTGCCGACATTGTGCCAAACAGGAAAAGAAAGAGAACGTAAGGATTATCCAGGTGAACGATTTGGATGAAGACTGGGATAATCGATCATTGGAAGACGCACAAAAGGAAGATAGTGACTTGAAGACAGTAATCGAATGGAAGAAAAGTGGCCAGCGGCCCCCTTGGAGTGAAATATCAGCGCTTAGCCCAACAGCAAAAAGTTACTGGGCTCAATGGGACAGCCTGATAATTGATAATGGAGTTCTGAAGAGGAAATGGGAATCACCTAGTGGACAGGAGGTCGCCTTACAGATAGTTGTCCCCTGTGAGAAGGTCGCGTCGGTGCTAAGACAGGTGCACGACGGAGTATCCGGAGGACATCTAGGAGTAAAGAAAACTCTGGAGAAGGTGAGAAAAAGGTTCTATTGGGTGCATTGCCGCGAAGACGTAGAGGACTGGTGTAGGAAATGTGTAGCCTGCTCCTCAGTAAAGGGACCGCAAACGAGGGCCAGAGGTCGGCTGAAAGTGTATAATGTTGGTGCACCATGGGAAAGAGTTGCTGTCGATATAGCTGGGCCGTTCCCTATTACTGAAGAAGGGAATAGGTATATCATCGTCATGCAAGACTATTTCAGCAAATGGCCAGAAGCTTTTGCAGTACCCAACCAAGAAGCTCATACCGTCGCCAAAAAGCTAGTTCACGAGGTGTTCTGTCGATTTGGCGTCCCCTTGGAGTTGCACTCTGACCAGGGTAGAAACTTCGAGTCTTCACTTTTTCAAGAGGTTTGCCAACTACTCGGGATACATAAGACTCGTACAACACCATATCACCCTCAGTCAGATGGAATGGTCGAAAGATTCAACCAGACGCTAGAGAATCATTTGGCCAAAGTAGTGGAAGAACATCAGAGGGATTGGGACCAATACATTCCACTCTTCTTAATGTCATACCGCTCTGCAACACATGATAGTACAAATTGTACACCGGCGAAAGTCAACTTCGGCCGAGAAATTAGATTACCCATAGATGCACTAACCGGAACACCCCCCGATACCCCTATCCTAGCCGTCGACTATGTGGCCGACCTACGACGTAAACTAGATGGAATACATGAGCTAGTGAGAGAGAATGGTCTGAAAACCAGCGAGAGAATGAAGATCCGATACGACCGCAAAGCTAACGTGCCTGGGTTTGAAGAGGGAACTTTGGTATGGTTACATAATCCCATTAGGAGAAAAGGAAAGAGTCCGAAGTTCCAACCCAAATGGGAGGGTCCGTACACGATAGTAACCAGGATAAACGATGTCACCTACCGCATAAAGAAAGGGTCTAGAGGGAAGCTGAAGATCGTACACGTAGACCGCCTAGCTCGCTATTACGGATCAAATCATGCTCGGGACGAGCACGACTAAGAAGGGGGCAATGTTACGAATGCACCTTATGTCGAGGGCATAAGGTTCAATATCGCGTGACATGCAGTGCGTAACTTTTAAGCCCTTTAACTCTAGATCTAGACATCGTATAGATGCAATATAAAAACGCATTTCTAGATTTAAGGTGGCCTATCGAATGGTACAGGTTTCATCAATTTTGTCAACTAAGTGACGACATCGAAATTTCTAGAAGCCCGTTTCCGGGAATTACCGTAGGTACTTACCGAATGTACTCGAAGTTATGCGCTATTATTATTACGTCTAGACGACTCTGGAATGTTCGATCAGCTGGACTATATATAGCGCCGTGACGCCGGCGCCGAGTCAGTCTACACTTGACTACCGATACGAAAACAGCGACACTTAAGAAGCGATCTTTGAGAATACCTACTGCTACAACTGTAACGAGAACTGTGAGTACTACGTGAAGTAACATCTGTAGTGTTATTGTGTGTTTACGACACGGACTTCGTGGACATAAGGGAAGACTTCGGTGCAACATCAGCAACATTCTACTTGTCATTGCCTACAATCGACTGTATCTTCGTTGCCAATAAACATCGCAACCCTTAACCGGCGTTTTAGTACCCCTAGCCCGTAACAATATTAAATTCAGTGGAAGGACATGATTTTTTTTAGATTTTTTAAACTAGTGATATTAATAACAACAAAATGCTAACCATTTTTTATTTATACCTATATTTCAGTATGACCATTTCAAAATTTTTCGACATGCTTGTATAAGTAGGGTATAATTAATTTTCTAAAGCTTCTGACGATCGATTCCTTTAGCATCGATTCCAATTTCACCTTGGAAACTTTTTTTTATTTTTTTATTCTACATTTTATTAAGGGGCTTTTGTCCCAATGCGGATATGTCAGCCCCATACCTTGGAAACTTAGATGGTTTGAAATAGTTAATTTCACCTAAATTTCCAAGGTGAAATTGTTACAAAATCATACTGTTGCTCCTAGACTGGGATCTGTAACAAAATTATTTATTTTAATAGTTAACACTCTTTTGTACTTTTTCTTAATTACACTTATCCTAAATTTCGATGCTCTGCTCTCTTAGTGTGGCCCTTAAATGATTAAATTAAATATCCGATGGATCCTCAAGTAGTTCTCCTCATTATTGAGGATCGTGATGTCCCTGTGGAATTATCTTCTCCTTTACAATAGTTCGCCATCTGTTACGATCCCTGGCCGTGAGCATAGCATCATGCAGGAGTGTGTCCAGAGATGAACGTATTTGGTCAGTCCACCTTATTGGACTGCGACCTCTAGAACGTCGTTCATCCACCTTCCCAATCCCCCAAACCATCAGATATTCGAGGTTGTCTCCATGTTTTCTGGCAATAGAGGAAAGTCTTATTGTGAATCCCATGAATAACATAAGAAAAAATAATAGGCACCTCAAAATCCGCTGCCACTGCCGGTACCAAGTCCGAGGCCAACTTCCTTGGCAACTCCGCCACTAAGACTGCCGACACCTAAGGATTAGATTTAATTATATTTTTTGTGAGGCTGGTGTTATAACTACTAGGCCACCATTCCAGGTCAGGCAAGTACCAATGTAACTTTTCTAAAGTTATATGTACTTTCTAAGTATATCTTGGACACCATTGACTGAAGGTGAAGGAAAACATCTTAAGGATACCTGGACTTTATAAGTCTGAAATCGTCAACCGGCATTGAGCAAGCGTGGTGATTACGCTCAATCCTTCTCTGTATGAGAGGAGACCTGTGCCCAGCAGTGGGACGATAAAAAGGTTGATGACGATGATGATGATGATATTTTTTGTACATTTTCACTTTCCAAAGCGCCAGATACTTGCCCAATCCAAATAAATATTAATTTGACTTTGGGGACAATGTCACAGTCGGCATCTACGGAAGCGTTTTATTAACTTAAAGACAGAAACTAAAAACGTCACTCCGGTCTGTTACCGAAGTTCTGCATTACGGCTACATTGTATCGGCCGCCGCCCTTTAACTTGTACCCTGTATTCTTATGGTGGGGCTATTTAAGTGGGCTACACCGAATATTCGGGCTACGGCGATGTATGTATGTGGCCGGGTACATAGATGCAACGCAATGTATTCGTGCGCAGACGATGTAGCATAGGTGCACTATCGGTAAAGTGTCGCGCTTCAAAGGACTTGTCGCGACAATATCCGCTTGAGTGGTCACACCTACGTCACTTCAGTGTCGTCCAGACTTTGAAGTGGGGCTGACGTTCTTTTTGCATTTTTTGATATTCGTACAAATATAATAAATAATAATTTAGTGACATATAATGCAAAGCCAATGCTTCCTCTATCGTCTCGGCCGCACAACTAAATAACGAATATTCACTTTCTTCGCCCGCCAATGTAGACAAAATGTAACATCGTGTATGACCGACAACGGATGTTTTGCGCGCCAACGCGATACGAATCTTGGCCCTCTAATGTAGCCCCAGCATTAAAATTTTTAGTGTTCGGTGACTTAAAATGTAAGTTCCATCGTCTGTCTTTTTTATCCTGTGGACGAAGGACGTTACAGAACCCCGAGAGTCTGGTAGTACTACTGTGTATGTTTACCTCCGGCACCGACTCCAGCACCGCTTCCAGCAGCACCTCCGGCACCACTTCCGGCACCAGCTCCAGCACCACTTCCAGCACCACCTCCGGCACCACTTCCAGCACCAGCTCCAGCACCACTTGCTGCACCTCCGGTACCACTTGCGGCACCAGCTCCAGCACCACTTGCTGCGCCTCCGGCACCACTTGCGGCACCAGCTCCAGCACCACTTATTATGCCTCCGGTACCACTTGCGGCACCAGCTCCAGCACCACTTGCTGTGCCTCCGGTACCACTTGCGGCACTAGCTCCAGTACCACTTGCTGTGCCTCCGGTACCACTTGCGGCACCAGCTCCAGCACCACTTGCTGCCCCTCCAGCACCACTAGCTGCGCCACCGGCACCACTTGCGGCACCAGCTCCAGTACCACTTGCTGCACCTCCGGCACCACTTATTGCGCCTCCGCCTCCAGCTCCAGCACCACTTGCTGCGCCTCCGGCACCAGCTCCAGCACCACTTGCTGCGCCTCCGGCACCAGCTCCAGCACTACTTGCTGCGCCTCCGGCACCAGCTCCAGCACCACTTGCTGCGCCTCCGGCACCAGCTCCAGCACCACTTGCTGCGCCTCCGGCACCAGCTCCAGCACCACTTGCTGCGCCTCCGGCACCAGCTCCAGCACTACTTGCTGCGCCTCCGGCACCAGCTCCAGCACCACTTGCTGCGCCTCCGGCACCAGCTCCAGCACCACTTGCTGCGCCTCCGGCACCAGCTGCAGCACCACTAGCTGCGCCTCCAGCACCACTTGCTGCGCCTCCTACGGCATCACTTCCGGCACCAGCTCCGACTCCATTTCCGGCACCAACTCCGCCAATCCCACTTTCAGTACCTAAACAAAAATACATGACATTAGTGAAGAAGCACATGATTGACTTTTAAGTTATTGGGGGCCGTCCCCGTGGTCACAAACTAAACTAAATTTAAGCATCGTTTTCTCTATATTTCATTAAGAAAAGTACAGAAGATAAAATGTCAGTTATCAGTCCTGACGTAAAGTGACGTAGTTTTGGTCGCCATGTTTATAATTACGTCTAAACTGTCTATGGAGTATCTTAATTTTACAGGATTAAGACAAAATATTATTTATTTATTTATTAATTTAAAAATATTTTTAAATTAATTTATTATCTTCCATCCTTCTCTTAATAGAAAGAAAAAGATGCACTTAACTTAAAATCAATTTGTGACCAAAAGAATCAGCGCCATTCTTTTGTTTTTTTTTTTTTAAGAAAATGTTGACATAAACTTACATACACAAACAGCCAGACCCGGAACAACTACTTGTAGGTCATACAAATATCTGTTCCTTGCGGGAAATCGTCATCAGAGAACTATCATCTCCTATAGAAATATAACTGTACATCTACTTGGGTCTATCTGGGTTGTGCGTCGTAAAGAGGCTTGAAATCCATGGCACATGTACTGTCGCTCCATTCTGTTAACGTCATAAGCATGAAAGCATGAGCGTACCCAGGTGGGCAGGGGAGGTTTAGCTCTACCAGAACATCTCGCAGAACATTTGAACGCCCCTAATTACTAAATAAAGTATTTAACAAGGATTTATCTCGTAACTTTTAATTAAACGACGCAGTAAACACTGACATTTTTTTTTTTCATATAGATTACAGAACATAAATAAAAATGTTTTACAAAGGGTGACACAATGGGCGGTCTTATCGCTAACAGCGATCTTTTACAAACAATCTTTGGATGGAATTCTAAGGGAAAGGATAAAGAAATATTAGTCTACTAGCGGTTACAGAAATAACAGTGTTTAAAAAATGTGTCGGCTCGGCTTTTGAACATTGCAAGCGTGTCGCCACGCGTTTTTGTGTTGACGTTGACCCCTGATGTAAACTCTATTAAATCAGCTGATAGGATAGTTTTTCGAGTTTTGTTCACATTGCGCTTTTTTGTAATTGGCGAATTAATAATTTTTTACTTTCAAATCTTATTGGGTTATAAAAGTATAGCAATTATGAAAGGTTTAAAGGGAAAAAAACAGCATATTATTTTTTTTTATCATGAAAAAGCCGACGACAAATTCCACCACTGCGGGGTTCAGAATCATGTACTGGATCCATGGTACTCTTTTGTGCGTCGATGTCAGATACGCACTTTATACGTTAAGTGTATCATACTAGTTTAAATAAATTTATACATCTAATTAATAAATATCATACAAGAGCACATAAAATATAATAATATGTTTAAAGAGAGAGGAAGTGCTTTTTTTATCATAATTTTAAAAGTAAACAGTGTTTGAGCACGCCTTACGGACACGAGCAAGTCATTCCATAGCCGAACTGCTTGTACAGTAAAGTATTTATCATAGAAACTAGTGGAATGCATCGGCACAGCTATAGCGCCCAAAGATCCCCCCCCCCCCCCACTACGCTGCCGAAAACTTGAAGTAAACGGAATGCAACCATTGAGGGTGCGTGCTTCCGCTGACCGCCACACGGCATGACGAACGCACTCCCTGTCGAACTGACAAGCTGGCGATTCATGGCCACGTTCTTTTAACGGTCACCAAATTTAAGCATTTAAAGTAACCCCCGGGGGGAATTTAGGCCTCGAAATCAAAATTAATAAAGTTAGGGAGTCTGCCCGTGAATTGTGTCGACGTGCGTCTTCTCGTGTTCTGGTCTGGTCCGCATCTGAAGGTTGGCGGTAAGTGGTTTGCCGCTTGAGCACCTTAATCAGAGAGATATACTCCGAAGGCATCGTTCTATCTGATCCTATAGCATATTTGTTTACAGTTGCTAAATATATTGCTAACCTAAATACAGTCCACTTGAATCTCGTAATAATAATCTCTTAAGATAAGCATAATCTCTCGTTTTTAAAATCTTTCGTGGTAGGTACTTTGCCGGCGCGAAAGTGGCACATGTAAAGTTGTGTGGAAATCGGTTGTTATGGTATGGGCAGGTGTTACGGAGAAATGAGGAAAATGTTGTGAGGAGAGTTTTGAGTATGAATGTCGATGGATATATCAGTAGGGGAGGACCTAAGAAACGATGTATATAATGTGTGAATGATGATATTGTTAAGAAGGGTGTGATTAAGGAGATGACATCTTGGGCACGCCACAACAGCGGCGGTAAGTCCCCTCTTTGAGGAGTGGCTAGACAGGCGCCACGGCGCCCTCGCCTTCCGCCTGTCGCAGGTCCTCAACGGACAAGATTTTTTCGGGAGGTTTCTGTTCCGTATAAGGCGGGAGGAAACACCAGGGTGTAACCATTGTGTGGATCACCCTGAGGACACTGTCTGCCCGGCTTGGGTAGAGCACCGCCGTGTCCTCGTAGCGGCGATCGGTGGCGATCTCTCGCGTCACCTTGGTCCACGCCATGGTCCGGAGCGAGGGTGCATGGCAGGCCGTCACTTTCTTCTGCGAAGCAGTGATGCTGGCAAAGGAGGAAGCGGAGCGCGTGAGGCAGCGGAAATCCCAGCACCCTCACGCCACTAGCCGTCACAGGAGACGCACTGGTCGGGAGACGACATCGAACTCCCAGTCACCGTAGGCGGTGAGCAGTGGGCAGTTCACCGCCTGGTAAGGACCAGGCCCTAGTTGACGGCGCGTTGTGTTTCACGCGCGCCTCAAAGAGATGTCAGCACATCGTGACGGGGTCCACGAAGACAGATGCCTCCTGGGTCAGGGTTGCAGGTTGGTTAAAAAAGAAACCGTAGCCCTGACCGTCGTACAGGCAAGTGAAGAAACACGGGAGAAGTCATTTGATGATTTCCCAACCCAAAAAAAGGGGGATGACGTCTAATAGAGAAGTATGTAAGAAAAGTACATATTACGCCGAACACAAGTAAATTGTGATGAGGGTAGGACTGATGGGAGGTACGAATAATGATAAAACCCACGGAATAGATAAGTATAAAACCTACCACCGCTTCCTAAGCCAACTCCTTTTGCGGCCGTTACAATCTCCTTAACATGTCCGGCACCAAGACCAAATAACTTGCTGGCTCCAAGACTAATTGCCTTGCTGGCACCATCATGAACTGCTGCTGCGAGACCCAGACCGGCACCCAAAGCTAAACCTAAAAACGGAATTAAGTGTGAATGCAATATTTGCAAAATTCAACGCACAATTGTCCAGTTGAAGTAAGTACTTTATGTGCGGACAAACCCGTAACATTTTCTTTTACTTCTAAACCAGCGCTTGACTGCATTCCCACCTGATGGTAAGCACTGATGGCATCATTGATGGTAAAGCGCACTAGTTTCTTAAGAGCCTTGAAGACACTTATATTGTAGACGGGAAGATTACCGCATGCAAATTGTTCCAGTCCCTCGATGTGCTCGATGTGCTCCAGTTTCTTGGTAGTAGGCCATAACATCGGCTGCCAGCAAAAGTTACCACCCACAAGACAGAGTCTTACCAGCAAGCGACTCGTCGTGTTCCGGCATGATGTCTGGTGAAGCCGTACAGAGGACGGCCCTAAGCAGTTGTGTTGCGATGTGTGCCAGGTTCGATACGCCAAATGTTGTTAAGTCGGGAGTTTGGGCGTGGAGGGTATTTAGATCAATCTCCCTCTGGCGCAGCATCGATGGTCATGTTGTTAGGTTTAACATCGCATCACCTCGTTCAACTGTCGCCTTCCTTCCTATTCACTCAGTTTTTTGAGTGAATAGGCTCTTAATGAACTAGCGCGCTTTACAATCAACGATGGCATCACTGTTTACCATCAGCCGGGATTGCGGTGAAGCACTAGCATATACTTATAAAAAAAAGATGTACAAGGTAAAAAAGACGAGACTTATACATAAGCCGAAATACGGGGCAAGTGAACATAACAAAATCTTAAAATCTATGGACATTCATTGAATTAATTTGTTAACTCTGCTTACCCCCCGTAGGATGAGGAGCGCAAAGGGCGCTGCCAATCTGTGAAATGAAGATTTATTTTAATAAGTAATTCATCATCCTCCTACCAACAATGTTGGGGTCAGTTCCCAGTCTTACCTGCATTCTGCTGAATACCAGGGGCCCTAGGCTGCTATTACAATAGTGTCAGAATTGTCGTTCAGATAGATCTTGGACATCAATGACTGATTAAAAGGTGAAGGAAAACATCTTGAGGAAACCTGTGCCCAGTAGTGGGACGATAAAAAAGTTGATGATGATCTCATAATGATCGACTTTGACAAATTTCGTATTCTACTGACAAAATTACGTCATTATGACTTTTCCGTGATCAATCACTGACACCCCACTCCATATTAATTAATGTTCAAATTGAGTAGTCGTTTTTAAAAAATCATTTCTTTTAACGACGGCGTAATAACACACTATCAGTAGTAGCAATGGGTTTCACTTTGATAGTTCAACAACAATCATTGCGCTATTTACTTTGTTGAGCAGATACATTTTTTGTACATATAGAGCAATGGAATAGCAATATGCTTCAAAATGATTCCGATTCTTAATAATACGTGTATTACGCAATTAGGGTGTGGGTGTTATAATAATTGCAATACGGCAATGTCATTTTATCACCATTCCATTACGAGACGGCTCAGATAATTGATGAATTATTACGATTTTAGTAGATTACAAACTTTTAAGCACAATGACAATGGAATCGTGTTGGAATGACAAATTTATAAAAATAACAGACTAGACCCCCTATACATGGAGCGACTGCTTATCTGACTTCTGCATCCCAGTTACTGGGTCATCGTTATCATCTCAGCGTTAATCCCACTCGCATCCGAAGCCTTTCAGCTTTAGAGTATGGGGTCCGCTTTACCAGTCTAACTGCTCATTTGGATAAACTTCGATATTTTCCGTGAAGCGACTGCCGTCTGACCTAAACAACCCGAAGGCGATATCGAAGCATTGCAGTTAGACCAATTGTTGGACTTTTGAGGGCTCCAACAATCTGTACGACTGCCATTAGATGCACGACCAGACCAGTGCAAATTTTCATATTCATGCATACAAATATTTGTACTGTGCGGGGATTGAACTCGCGCCTCCTTGGGCAGCGGCCGCTTTCGCTACCACTACGCCACGGAGGCTGTACCTTGGAAGGTAATTGTAGCAAAAAAAGCTCAAAAACATTAATTGTGTTATGTAAGTTGGCGAGCAAACACATTTTATTTTGTATAATATTCCAATAATTTAAAGAATTGTTAACCTCATATCGTGAATGTTGTGCATGCCTAAAAGTGATATATTCACACAGAACTGAAGACTTGTGATTGCTTTTTGTTATCATTCTTGTAAATATATGACAACGTCCACGGCTGCTAATTAACGCCGCTGCGCCTACTACCCGCACTAACATTTTTGCTTAGATATATATTTCACAATTCTTAAACTAACCCAGTTACTCCGTAATACATGATACCCTTGGTAAGACTGTTCCAAACTTTCGGGCTTCTACGTAATACGCTAAATTCATAATGATCGATCAATTATCAGTAAGTATTCTCGTAATGTAATGGTGTATTATTATAAAACCCTTTAGTAGAAATAATTTTCTAAAAACTACTACTCAATTTAAAAATTTATTAATATGTAGTGGAGTGTCAGTGATTGCCCACTGAAAATTCATAATGACGCCATTTTGTTAGTAGATTACGAAACTTGTAAAAATCGATCATTATAAGATCACTGATCGACCATTCTGGCACTATTGTAATACTAGACTAGTGCTCCTGTGCAGCTATGTTTTGCCACGGTCTTTTGACGGGAATTTGTTCTAAAAATTAGCAAAAATCAAAAGCTTAACAAAAATGATTTTCTTACCAAAATCCCAACGAAAAAGAAAGTCTTCATTTTGGTGGTGTTTATTTATGGCCGGAACCAAGTAATAAACTGTGGAGACCACTTCACGCAATATATATAACTGAAACTAACACAGACGCGAATTAATAAAATTTTGACAATGTAAATAAAATTATTACATAACAATTGTTTTTTACTTTGAATATGTATTGATATAATTTTAATTCTTCTGTTTGTCTGTTCGTTATCAGTAACAGTTATATCAATTCTTTACGTTTTCCGTTCACGGGCTACTGATAGCTTGCATCATCCCGCTGCTGGAGCAAAAGCCTCTTCCCAAGACTTTTAGCTCTTTAAGTCCAGGGCTGAAGTAGATCACTATTTGTCCAGCTCATCCCACTGTCTCTGGTCTGCCACAATGTCTTCTAGCTGTGTCAGGGCTCTACGTGGTAGCTCTCGTGGCGGCGATCTGTGGCGATCTGTCGCGGTCGGCTCTGGTCCATGGCAGGCCGTACCCTCCTTCTGAGAAGCAGTGATGCTGGCAAAAGAGGAGGCGGAGCGCTTCAGGGAGCGAGAATCTCAGCGCCCTCACGCCTCTAGCCGCCCCAGGAGACGCCCTGGTCGAGAGACAACATCGGATTCCCGGCCACCGTAGGAGCGGGCTTGCGGACGGCTAGCAGTGAGCAGCTCGATGTCCTGTAACTACCAGGCCCAGGTCGACGGTGTGTTTCAAACACGCTTCACAGAGATGTCAGCACATCATGACGGCGTCCACGAAGACAGATGGCAGGGCCAGGACTGCGGGTGGTTGAAGGAGAAAGCGTGGCCCTGGCGGACGGGCTGGTAAAGGAACACGGGTGGGTTTTAGTCAGTAAAAGTCTGATACTCCCTTTGGCTCTGGCCAGAGGGGGACAGGCGGGAGAGGTCATTTGAAGATTTCCCATTCGAACCAAAAAAAATCGTCATAAATGTTGAGACTGCTGCCCCAACCTGTATTTTAAATAGCAGACAGATATATGGCAATTAACATGATGCAAGTATAACGGAATGTGTAAATACATAATTGGTTACTCACTTATCCGATATTTATTCAGATGTTTCAAATTAACTGTATGTATACTAAAATAGTCGTGGTGGTCCAGTGGTTAAAACACCAGCCTCTCAAGTATGAGTGTGCGGGTACGATCCCAGGTCAGGCAAGTACCAATGTAACTTTTGTAAGTTATACATACTTTCTAGGTATATCTTGGACATCAATGACTGGTTATAAGGTGAAGGAAAACGTCTAGAGGAAACCTGGATTATAAGTCTGAAATCGCCAACCGGCATTGAGCAAGCGTGGTGATTACGCTCAATCCTTCTCTGCATGAGAGGAGACCTGTGCCCAGCAGTGGGACGATAAAAAGATTGATGATGATGATGATGATCTCTGAGGTTTGTTCGCCGATTTCGCATTGTCAACGGAGCAGTTTCACGGGCTGCCGCCTCCCTTTGCTCTTGTGAGTGAGAAGCACGAAGTCGAGTCATACTAAGGCGGCGCTCTGCACGTGCAATTTCTTGCTCTTCTTCAGTGCTTTCATTCAGAATATTTCGATTTACTCTTGCATTACGGCTTTGTCGAGAAAGATTTGATGATCTTGGTCGCGGCATGGTATTTTTATTGATGATAAATGGCACAGCAATACAATATTAGAAATTTTGAAGTTGAAGTTGGCTTTGTGGTTCTTTATTAGAAACTTTAAACCAGCAGAGAGTATTTATATTCTTTGCTTTAAACGATTGCTTCAACCAGTTAGACTTTTTTTTAAAAAATGCTCAGCTGTCATTTGCTTCTTGTTATACCATTTTTGGTATATGAATCGCTAACTTACATTTTGAATGAGTTGGTTTGTTATTCCATGTCAGTTGCGTTTTGTTATACCGTCTTATGTCACGTTACACGGGAACGACGGGAACGGGTTCTTAGCTACCTCCCACCAATATTCAGCCAAATCGTTTCAGCCGTTCTTGAGTTATATATAAATAGTGAATAAGCAACTGAATCGATTCCAATAATTTTTACACCATGTTATATTTTGTCCCAAATACATTTAGAAATTGTTGCAGTGTAGTTACTGAACACGTCACGCAGCTTACGTACGATACATCATAGTATTGCGCGCGCGCAACAGTGACGCTAGGGGTCAACGCACCGCGCTCGCCAGCCCGCGGATCTTTGACCATATTTTTGTTGGTACAACCAAGTAGAATAGCAAGCAAGCTTTATAAGTTTGTGGTTTTTCATTATATCTTTTTGAAATTTTGTACACATATTCTTTACTTAAAAATATTGAACACGTGTTTCCTACTTTGTGGAGGTGCAAAGTACCAGGGTAGCACAAAAGTGTAGAAGTCGAACCAATAAAGCTCATTCATTCATCATTATCAAATCATCATAATACATGAAAGAAGTTTTATTGTGCATAGTTTGTGAAGGTGCAAGGTACCAGGGTAGCACAAAAGTGTAGGAGAAGTCGAAACAAAGAAGCTCATTTATTCCCACAGGAACGACGGGGAGTGGCATAGAAAGTATCCTATGTCCTTCTCCTGGCTCTAAACTACCTCCCTGACAATTTTCAGCTAAATCGGTTCAGCCGTTCTTGAGTTATAAGTGGAGTAACTAACACGACTTTCTTTTATATAGATATATAGATATCTGATGAAATGTATCGCTCATACCTACATTAATTTTACTTCAACCGAAGTTGAAACTTTAGCGCGATACGAAATATGATCGAAACTAAACCATAACTTTAACTGGATTAAATACGAACAAGAGTTGAACTTCTACTGTCTACATTGGCCTTGGTGTGATAATGGTACTGATATAGTTGCTGTAGTATTGGTACCGATAAAAAAATTAAATTTCCGTCAGTTTAGAGAGAAAAAACCGTTCATTTATCCATACTAATACTAATAATGCGAAAGTATCTGTCTGCCTGTCTGTCCAGCTTTCACGCCTAAACTACTGAACCGATTGTAATAAAGTTTGGTACACAGATAGTCTAGAGCCTGAGAAAGGACATAAGCTATAAAACATCCCGCTATGACCAATCGGAGCAGAGCAGTAACAAAAAATGTTGCGAAATCGGGAGCAGACGCTGACGTACATATTGCTCCCATTATTTTATGGCGCTTATTTTGTATCAACTGAGCTCTTTCAGTTCGAAGCTTACGCGGGTGAAACCGCGGGTCACAGCTAGTTCTGTATAATTTCAACGTGAACTCTTTTAAACGAAGAGAGCTCTCATTCAACTAGCAAGGTAATTGTGTAACACAGTATCAGGGGCCCTAGTCTAGGCCTATATTAAAATAATGTCAGAATGATCGATCAGTGATCTCATAATGATCAATATTGACAAGTCTCGTAATCGACTAACGAAATTGCGTCATTGTGACTTTCCAGTGGTCAATCACTGACACTTCACTCCATATTAAATGTTTAAATTGAGTAGTAGTTTTTAGAAAATTATTTCTACTAAAGGGTTTTATAATAATACACCATTACATTATGAGAATACTAACTGATAATTGACTTGTATTACGTAGAAGCCCGAAAGTCTGGACCAGTCTTACCAAGGGTATCATGTATTACGCAGTAACTGGGTTAGTTTAAGAATTGTGCAATATATTTCTAAGCAAATATGTATGACAATACTCAAGGAACAGGCCCGGGGCGACGATCCTCTTAGTGCGGGTAGTAGGCGCAGCGGCCGCGTTCGCTAATTAGCAGCCGTGGGCTTATTTACAAGAATGATACCAAAAAGAAATCATCTATTTTTTTTAATTTTTTTTTTAATATTTATAAACTAGCGCTTGACCGCAATCCCGATCCGATGGTAAACAGTGATGCGATCGTTGATGTTAAAGCGCGTCCTCCGTACGGCTTCACCAGACATCATGTCGGAAAACGACGAATCGCTTGGCGGCAAGTCTTTGTCTGGTGGGTATCATTTCTACTAACAGGTTTTATAATAATGGCAATACGGCAATGACATTCTATCACCATTCCATTACAAGACGACTTAGATAATTGATCGATCATTATGAAGACTAAGAACTTTTAAGCACAATGACAAATTAAAGCAAATGGAATAGTGTTGGAATAACAAATTTATAAAATAGCAGACTATGGCCCCCGTAGCAATGAGTTTCATTTTGACAGTTGAACAACACTCATTGTGTTATTTAAGTTGTTGATAAGAAACATTTTTCGAACGTATGGAGTAATGGTTTAGCAATATGCTTCAAAATTATTCCAATTGGAGTGTTTTTTTATGTAGGTATATATGTCGAGGATCGTCGGTGTAATTTTGATAAAGGTTGCTCATTTGGGTTACATATTAGTAGAGCAAAGGGGTTTTTGACGGGAAGGGGTTTTTGGCGGGAAAGTCAAGCTGAGTGTCACGCTCGTTTTTCATTTGCCTTTTAATAGTAGTTTATGAAACTGTTACATAATGAGGGATATTATGCACGAGTGTGAGTTTAAAAAACGAGCGAAGCGAGTTTTTTAATAGTATCACACGAGTGTGTAATACCTAATTATGTACAGTTTCATACACTACTTTATCTAATCTCATACATTTTAAAAAAACAATAATAGGTAATCATGTGTCCAGCGAAACACAACAACGACTCGCAATGCAAAGAAACGTATTTGGCGCCAAAATTCTGCATCCTGCATCAAAGCGCACGTGCCAAAGTGCGCGCAGCCACTGATAAAAAAATGAAATAGCTATCTATGGTTTGTAATCTAAACGGTAATGAAAAAAAAAATTATTTAACATTATTTTGTTAGAGAAATAATGCTATAATTTAATTTTTTAATTTCCTTTCGATATACTATGGGTAAAGTACGTCAATATAAACTCCTTTTTAGTTTTATATTTTTAATTTTTTGATATGAGAGTAGATAAAATTATTTATAGTGTTGTTCACAAAATAAAAGTGCGTGATTTATGTAGTAAAAAGTGCATTCAGTAAATAATTCATAAAGAACAGTGAAATATCGCAGCATAGTGGCCACTACATGAGTTTGCCCCAAACCTCACTAGTAAGACGGGTCACGCCGCCGTCTTTTTCGATATGAAATGAATAATTCATAATTAAGTGACATTGGCTAAATGCACAAAACGTGCGAAGCCAAAAAATAAAAATAAATAAATAGTAGAGCAAACGCTTGTGACGTTATTTTGTGATGGCGGCACATGGACAGAGTCGTCACCTCGGATCGAGACGTGGACTAGGGCACATCTCCGAAGCGAAACTGTCGGTTTGCCTATTTAAATTGTTATTGTCAAGATTGGAGGGTATATTTTTTACACGTCGTGCTTTAAATCAAAACTACACCTACGAAACGGAGCCCGTACCACCACACCAATATGCTGACGACCTTACCGCTGCGCCATCGCTGATTCCGACATATAAATTATAAACTATATGTCGGCCGAATTCGATAAAGAATAGAGCTAAACAAACCGTTGCTAGGCAATGAGTACCGATTTGAGTGAAATATGACACACATGTAATCTAATTTCCTAATAGGTTAAATTTTTTGATACATACATATTATTATAGGTACTTAGTCCATACTTGAAAGTATTACAATGCATGTGTTATGCAGTTGATTTGAAAATAATTAAAATACGCAAAATCGTATTGACAAATGCCTCAACTTTATTCATTGGTTGAATTCCACAAAATGTGTTTAATTACCTGGATTTCATCCGTCTTTCTTTTTCTGTAGGGCTATCGCGTAAAATTAATGTCGACTTTCTAATGGCTTTTCGAAACACCAAGTTATTATGCATGTTATTTTAGTGATTCTATTGAAATATGCTGCAATAAGAATTGTTAATAAATAGTTAGCATGTAAAAGTCGATAATCATGTAAATAATAGGAGATTTGTAAAACGTGAGTTGTGATAACCCTAAATTGGTTTGTTTATCTCTATTCTTTATGGAGCTTGGCGAGAATATAGTACTTGACCGCAATCCGCCATATAGTAAGCATTGGTACGCAATCGTTGATGGTAAACCGCACATGTATATTAAGAGCTTATTCACTCTAGCCTTGAAGAAATTCAAATTGTAGTCCGACGGAAACACCGCCGTTGGCAAATTGTTCCAGTCCCGCGATGTACCTACGCGGTATAAAAGTGGAGGCGAAACACTTCGTCTGGATCGTAATGGTGTTAACAACGTAAGGGTGGAAACTCGCTGTACGACGGGTCGTCCGATGATGGAACGGAGATGGGGGAATTAAATCATGCAATTCCAAATAACATCCTATAGAACACCGAAAGGCTGGCTACCGATTTGAGTTATTTGGTCGCCAATCAGCCTCTTCGCATGCCTCTCCACTGAATCCAAAGTAGCCAGGTGACATTTTGCAACACCAGCCAAAATGTGGCTGCAGTAGGTATTCCACACACGAACCGACCTGTGCTCTGTACAGCATTAGAATCTGCCTTGTTGTGTAAGTGTATTACGCACGTTTAACTTTTCTAGTTTTTCACGGGAGTATTTTGACAGAATTATCAGCCTATTTATAATAATTATAAACTAGCGCTTGACCGCAATCCCGCCTGATGGTAAGCAGTGATGCGATCGTTGATGGTAAAGCGCGCTAGTTTATTAAGAGCCTATTTACTCAGAAAAACTGAGCGAATAGGAAGGAAGACGGCAGTTGAGCGAGTTGATGCAATGTTAAACCCAACAACACGACCAACGATGCTGCGCCAAAGGGAGATTGATCTGAAGACCCTTCACGACCAAACTCCCAACACAACAACATTAGGCGCATCGTAACCGGCACACATCGCAACACAACTGCTCAGACCCGTCCTCCGTACGGCTTCACCAGACATCATGTCGGAACACGACAAATCGCTTGGCGACAAGGCTTTGTCTGGTGGGTGGTAACTTCTGCCGGCGGCCGATGTTATGGCCATTGATATATGTTTTTGCTTTGCTAGTATGGCGTGGCTAGCTGCATTGCTCAGGCCTACCACCGAGAAACTGAACGGATTATACATTTGATTCGAGCAAGGAAACAGGGGGAGAGTAGGGATGCAGGATGAAATGGATTATAACGTTGTAGTAATCTTAGCTTGTAGCCGAAGACAAATATGTTTTTTAAGTTACGTAAAAAAAGGATCTCAATAAAAATAAAAAAATATATACAAAAATCACATTTATTTACAATAACACATTGAATCAACAACACTAAAAATAACCGTAAATCAAAAATACTTCTAAATAATTCTAAATGCGTGTAACAGTATTGATACAGCTGAAAATTGTTGAAAACAACCGATAGAAAGGTCCACAGGTACAAAAGCGTATTAAACTTTTTGCTATATAAGCATCAGGCGAATGTGAAGATTATTTCAATAGCATTAATGTTCATAATTCAAATGAAACGTTTACCCCACTTTCGCTTAAACAAATTTGATAAATATAAACATTCAAATAAGGTCCATATTCGTATGGAACGCATACTTGATTTGGCTCTCAAATATAATAAACTTTAAATTCAGAATTTTTGATGATTGACATTCAATTGCCGCGTTTACAACTGTTTCCTTTTCAAGTTGATTTTTGACAAGTAACAATCAAAATGAAAATCAAGTCATTTGTACAAATTAGGCTGAGAATCAGCACTTTTTGAGCGTCAGTATTGCATAAGACAGTCCCCCAAAACGCCCACCATTCGCCAATCCTAAATAAATTTTAAATTTGTTTTACCCAAGCTTGAAAATTTTCTAAGATTCTGAATCGAAATATATACCATTATACAGTAAGATTTTTTAGTCACCGTCCAAATATTTTTTAGACATTGGTATCATTCGCTAATTCCATTTTTGAGAAAAAAATTGATACTTAAAATTTTAATATTAAATCATTTTCTCGAAAGAATTATCCGCCCTGCGTGGTCACTGATTTAAAACGATTGTGTTCAATGAACTTTGGCGGAGCGTGGGGTCACATCAACTTTTTATATTTTTTTATCAAATTTTGATAACTTTGTGATGTGATATTTCAATATTTTTGTATTGAGTGATTGCAAAAGAAAAAACACGTATTCAATGATTTTCGCCAAAGATGAATATACCGAAATTTGGACGGTACTTAAAAACTCATGCTGTATATTTACATTCCTCTTCGACCCCTGAACTCTTTTGACAACTTTGTGCCTTTGCCCATCCAGTGTAACCGGATTCAGTTGAAAACCGGTATTTAACATTAACAACGGCATTATATATTTTGAATAGCTGAAAATGAGTATTTTGTGATTAAAAAGGTTTAGGAACTTTTTTCTCACTCACAGAAAAAGAACTTGTTTTTTTAATGACGTGTGACGTTCAGCCTTTGGCGTGGAAGTAATACAGTCGCCTATACAATGCCGACGCTGTTGGATCATATTCCTTGTTAAAAAACGGATCAATGCACAGACACATCCAATATTAGTGTCAATGGATGGGAACCAACTAAAAAACAGAACATTTACAAAAAAAAAAAAAAACAACGTCAATTTAATAAAAAATATAGAGTTAAATACATGGTGGGAGAAACGTGGAAGCTTAAATTGTAACAATGAATTGAACAGGTGGTCATGTAGTCTACAACTTAGCTATCGAAGTGTGGGCGTTGTATAACCCCTTCAAGTAACAAGGGTGATTGCTGCCATACAATAGTATTCTGTCATACAAATATCTCTACACGGAACCCTCAAAGATTGAGAATTTGATAACTCAAATGATTCGTGGAATAATGTTTCCTATTGGCGCCCAACTTAATTAAGTTCAGTGTAAATAAAAATCCATAGGGAACAATTTTTAAACAATTGGTTGAGTTTTACTAAAGACAAAAAGATTGATAAAGATTTAGTAAACCAAATCTCGTTCATAATGTTGAAAACACCTTAAAGAAATAGGCTTTTTATTTTGCGATTTCATAAGAATTATGAATCCATAGCAATCAACGTATATTACAATCATCATAATTAAACATCAAAAACAAAGGACAGAGGGGCAGTCGTATAACACACTATCAGTAGTAATTCTGCTTTCATTTTGACAGTTCAACAACATACATTGCGTTATCTACGCTGTTAAGCAGAGAAATTTATCAAACATCAGATGCAATGGTTTAGCAATATCCTTCAAATTATGATTGATAATGTTTTACGCAAACAGGGTGGTAGTTCAAAGAGAAGCAGATGACTGATGATGATGACAAATTCTTAGAAATATAATATTTACTCATTATAAAACGTAGTTTTTTTTTTTTTTTTTGCAAAAATAAATACTTTTATATTTACAGATTTTCTCGAACGTGGAAAGGAGAAAATGTCCAGCGACTTTCGTAGACTGTGATTAACCTTAGTATCCTATATCCGAGCGTATCCTTTTCGTATGCCACTGGCAATCTAATTAGACTAGTCCCCCCAGAATTCGGTTACTCGTTTTTAATGAGAGCATAAACCCGAAAAGATTAGAACACAAAAAAAAGTTGTGACCTTATTAATTAGCTATAGTTATTCAACGTGCATGACAATTGAACGGAACTGGTATTACCTACGTTTAGTTGGTTTAGTAAGTCACGTGGTTTTATGGTGGGGGGTTTCCGTCGCACTGCAATTTAAGTGTCTTCAAGGCTATAGTGCTTTACCAACAATGATTACATCACGCGGGATTGCGTTCGAGCACTAGTTTATAATTATAAAAAAAACCTTTCCAGTATCGCTATAATATTCCAATAAATAATGTAGCTGCCCTTGTATAATCGCTTTAAGGCTAGGGTCTGTGTAAAACATAGCAGGCTACCTGCAGTCTTGCCCATCATAGGACTTATAAGCCCCGCACGTTAATATTGCGATTGGCGGTCATCTTGGTGACGTAGTCGAACTAGCACCGTCAGTACCGTTCGCAAGATCATACCGCGCTTACGTGCTTACGCGCAACGAATACTTGTTAAAACTTTTTGTCTTTATTATCCTGTTTTATTGTTTTTCTTGAGTTTTGTTACCCGAAGAAATGAGTAAGAAATTAAATATAATTAAAAATTAACTGGTTAGAAAACAAAAATCTTATAGATAGTAATAAAAAGATACTCGTTCCCTTGAAATTCTGTAATGAAATGAGTTTATTTGTCAGAATATGGATGAGTAGGTATAAAGAGTGTCTAATAAAATTATAAAATATAAATAAACCCTAGCTTATTAACTTTGTATTAAACATTTTTTTTTGCTAGCTGTCCTTTTGTGCGACGGATGACGTCACGCAGCTGTTATTGTGATAAGGTTCCATCGCAATATCAACGTGCGGCTTATATTTACAGTTGCATTTGTAACACGAAGTTACATTTATACAAACATTATCAACAGTTCGTTCAACCGATTTTGACTTCTATTCCGTTTGTGGCATGACAAACAACAGCCGCAGTAAATACTTGGTATTGTAATAGAAGTCAAAATCGGTTCAACGGTTTATTATAAAGTGTAATCTTATTCCAAATAAAGATACTAAACTAAGATATTGTAACACAAAAAAACATAATTTACCGAGTTTTGTTTCTGAGTGCGAGAGCGAGATAGAGGACATATTTACATCATATTACCCCCACATCGGAATATATTTATATCATACTACCCCCACATCAGTAGTAGTACTAACTAATCGAGATTGAACTTTATCAACAGCCTGATAAATGTCTATTTTTGGATCGCTACCTACCCCTGACGCCTTATAATCGTGAATGGTAAGACTTTCAATCTTAAAATCAGAATTGTGGTGCAAAATCATATGCTCCTTCAGCGAGTCAATTAAAAACTGAAAGTCACAAATCTTACATTGTATATACGTTTTCGGGTCCAAAGTTTCATGTTTCAGAGTATGTTCGTAACACATTTTGTGATCTACAAAGCATACATTACAGTCCGAACACTTGTAGTAACAAATTTTGTCAAAATCACTGATAACCTCTGATAATTTACTATTACTATCACAGATATCACTCACATTGTCCCCACTTAGATGTTTAGGGTCACTATCACTGACGTTAACCTCACTGAGTTCTTCAGTACCAGAATTATCATTGACACAGAGATCACTAAGTTCTTCAGTGTCACAATTATCACTGACATTAACCTGACTAAGTTTTTTAGTAACAGAATTATCATTGACACAGGCATCAGTAAGTTCTTCAGTGTCACAATTATCACTGACATTAACCTCACTGAGATCTTTAGTACCGGAATTATCATTAACACAGACATCAGTAAGTTCTTCAGTGTCACATTTATCACTGACATTAACCTCACTGAGTTCTTTAGTACCAGAATTATCATTGACACAGACATCACTAAGTTCTTCAGTGTCACAATTATCACTACCATTAACCTCACTGAGTTCTTTAGTACCAGAATTATCATTGACACAGACATCACTAAGTTCTTCAGTGTCACAATTATCACTACCATTAACCTCACTAAATTCTTTAGTACCAGAATTATTACTGACACAGAGATCACTAAGTTCTTTAGTGTCACAATTACCACTGACTTTGACATCACAGAGTTCTTTAGTATTAGTAATATCACTGACATTGACCTGATTGAATTCTATAGTGTTGTTTTCACTTTCTGTTATGTCAAGAATTTCACTTGAAACATTGATAATTTTAGAGTTATTTTTAAATCTTGCATCCTTTTCTCTTCTATAAGAGGTGCTTACTAAAATAACAAAGTCTTCTTTGTTTAAACCCATGTGATTGTGATGAACGTACTTATGTCGAGGTAGAGTATACCTCGAGAACTCGAGTCCACAAATATCACATACATAATTTTCTGATTGACCATTATGTTTGCAAGTCTTAACGTGATAATCGAAGGAGTTTTCTTTCATGTAATGTTGATTGCAATGAACACATCTGTATAATTCCTTGCTGTAACCTTTAACGATTATTCTAGATTTCAATTTTGTTGATATACCACTGGTATCCAAGGTGTCGTTCATTTTATCTGGTGATGTCAATTCTGTAGTGTCACTGTCAATATCACTGATATTAATGATATTTTCGGTAACATGTGCTGATATTTTATCTTGATCAATTCTAGAATCCCTAGATGTAGTCGGTCTGTCCCTCGCTTTTCTAGATCTCCTTCTTTCAGCTAATGGGAGATCTATTTCTGCAGTTTCCTTTACTTTTTTAACTGGAGGACCATCTGTTTCTTCCAAATCTTCGCCTCTCCTCTTTCTAGGAGAACTTTTAGAGTCAGTGTCTTTACGATGGTTGGTTCCAGTTATAAATTCGGAAGATCCATTTATCGGATCCACAACTTTTATCTTAAAATCTTCATTGGGAACTCTGTGCAGGTAAAGATGTTTCTGGAAAGAACAGTTTGTGAATTTCAAACCGCAGAATTCACATATAGTGGGTGGTTTTTTGAGCATATGATTGACTTCATAAAAATGATATCTGAAAGAGTTACGTCGCAGATAAGTGATATCACACGGAGTACATCTATAGACTGTAGCTTGTTTGACAATATTTTTCCTGACCACGGTAATTTTATTAATGTACGTCATATCTACGGAGCTGCATAAATGCTTCGGGAAGCAATCTTGACCGAATGTTAACCGACAGTTTTTGCACTGGGTACCGTTTTTCGGGAAACAGTTTTCTGTGTGAGCATTAAAATTGCGCATGTTGATGAAATGGATGGCACAGTTGGGGCACTTTAAGAGGTTGCTTTTAGCAATTCTTTCTATCACGATCTTCGTTTCCTTGTGATGGTGGTTTATCAAGTGTGTCACCAAAACATCAGTTGGGAAGACCAATTTACATTTGCTACAGGTTTCCTTAGAAACTTCCAGCTTAGGATTGCACTCTTCCAAATGTTTTTCGACAGTCTTCATCGAGGTGTAATGCAAGCCGCACTTGCACTTGTAAATCTTCGCAAACACGAGCTTCTTTGGTGACCCTTTCGTAGTCAACTCCTTTTTTGGCGAAACTTTCGCAACTGTTTCTTTTTTCGGTGAAGCTTTGACGGCGACATGTCTCGCTTTATTCGATTTTGCATCACCATTAAAATACAAAATATAGAAACTATGTTTGTTTATATAAGGCTTCTTTCTATGCGCTTCTAAATGCAAGGAGCGCTTTTTCGCACAGAAATACTGTTCACATATCTCACAAAACCGTTTGCTGTTGCCCGAAACGCAACGATGTCGTTTAACACTACCTTTCAAAGTCACACAAAGCTCGCAACGGGCACATTTGTAGAGCTTGTACTTCGCTTTCGTATTATCTGATAGTAACTGCTGTCTTAACTGCGACAAAGGTACATCCCTGATCGATTTTCTGGACTGTGATTCAAGCAAGCTCAGATGGTTATTGAATTCCTTATCACACTCATTATTAAATGTGACTACAGTTTGACGTTTCGGAGCGTTGTCATGTGTAGCCTCGTGTGTCAAAAAATGTTTCAATGATTTGAAATGGGTCTGGCAGATGCTGCAGCTTAATATGTTGACCCGAGGACACTTGGATCGCATGTGTTGGTTGATGTATGTGCCAGCAACGAAGCTATTGCAGTTCATGCAGAAGTATCTCGTTGTGTCGGTAGGGAAACTAACTTCGATTTGCATCTTTACGGCTCTCGTGTACCTGGGAGCAGAAAGTTATGGTAAGTCAACACATAGGTAGACTGCTGATGGATTCTGCAACCATTCCAGTGTGAAAAGTTAGGTGGAGTTACTGTCAAGTGGACGTAGTTGTGCAAAAAGAATTCAGCCAGCAAACTTTCTTTTGAGCAAATAGAATTTGAAGTAAAATTTATATATTAAAATAATATGAAAGTCAATTTAAATTTCCTTGTTAATAATGGATATTTTCCTGTGTAAAGTTTGTGTAGATTTTAGACATTTATGACAGTAACTCAAAAACGGTTTTTGTGGATTGGATCCATTTTGCATAACTACGCCCGTGTCAGTTAATTCCTTGCATTAGTTGAAATGATATCTCAATCCACACTCAGTTCACAGTGAGACGGTAACAGTGCACTGCTGGAGGCCTGTCTCATCATGTCATCGTCATCATCATCTCAGCGTTAATCCCAGTCGCATCCGTGGCTTTTCAGCTTTGGAGTCTGGGGTCCGCTTTACCAGTCTATTCCGTGAAGCGAACGCCGTGTGACCTCCACAACCCGAAGGCGATATCGAAGCATTGCAATTAGATCAATTGTTGGACTTTTGAGGGCTCCAACAACCCGTAACGACTGCCACTAGATGTTCGTATAGCAACCGGGACCAACGGCTTAACGTGCTTTCCGAGGCACGACCAGATCAGTGCAAATATTTATATTCATGCATACAAATATTTGCACTGTGTAGGGATCGAACCCACGCCTCCTTGCGCAGCAGCCGCGTTAGCTACCGCTACACCACGGAGGCTGTCCAACTTTGTTGTACTAGCCATTTGGAAGGTAAGCCAAGGACGGATGGACTTGAAGAAACTTTAAGGGTTTCATAACGTGAGCAGAATGGAACTCTAAAAAGGTATGTAAAAACTCACCTAAAAATACTTTTAGTCAAAATCTGTTGTCTGTGTTCCTCGGGCAGATCACTGAACAGCTTCAGCCATTCTTTCTTGAACAAATCACTGTGGTCGTACTTCAAAATCTTGAAGGACTCTCGTTCTATAGAATCATTATTTGAATGCAACTTCTCATGTAAGGCAAATTCTTTTTGTGCAATTTTCAAATCACATACAACACACTGCTTGTGCAAATCACTTATTATATAATTGAGGTGGCCTTGTGAATGGGTGACTGCCGAGTCGTAGGTCATAGTGACCAGTCCACAAGTCAAACACATGTACATAATATTCCACATACTATCAATAAGTTTGTATTTCTTCATCAATTCTGGCAACAATTTATCAACAGAGTGAAAAATTTTGTGGATTTTATACGCTTGGATGTTATATTTCTTCGTACAAACTTTGCAAGTTATATATTTTTCGGTCTTGCAGTTGTGGATATTCAAAGTACGGCGACAAATGAAATGTTTTAAGCAAGAATCGCACTGAAAGAATTCTGACATTGGTGGTTCGATAGTTTTGCCCGTTTTGAGGCTTATAATATTGATGTCTTTGAGTGAGAACGACCGTTTCTCGTGTAAAACTAAGTGGCTTGTCATACTCTTTGCAGTGAAACATAAGCCACATTTATCGCAGTACCTTTTTGTTGTTATTTCCTTGCATGAGCCATCTGTGTGACCTTTATAGTTCAGGATATATTGACAGCAGCCGCAGAATTCACAATAATACAAAGTTATTTCATCACCATTTTGTTTTGACTTTTTCAAAAGCATCTTTTTGACCTTCAGTCTCTGCCTATATTTTCTTTGGACGTCTTTTCGGCGCATTTTCAAGATTTCTTCCCTACTTTCATTAAAGGTTTTCTGATCATAAAACTCAACGATGATAAAGTCCTTTTTTGTTAGTTTTTTTGTGGAATGTTTCAGTCTGTGGCGCTTGTAGCGTGTTGAAGATATGTAAAGGTCACAGTCGGTGCAGTACATGGACTTCCTCTCAGATTTTTTGCATTTCTGGTAATGGGCCCAAAAAGCAAGCTCATCGAAGCAGGATGAACATTTAGGGCACTTGCAGAGCACTCTCTCATATATAGTCTTGTTCATAGTATAGATTTTTAACTTATCATTGTAATTGTGTTGTAGTTCATGAGTTTTCACATCTTTCGTCCTGATTTTCCGCTTACAAATGCCACATTTCTGAAAGGTTAGCACTTTTTTGCAGAACTTCATATGTTGTGATGCGCTAAAGCACGAGAGGAACCCAATTTGGCATATATTACATTGAAATAAGGTACTTTTTGGTACCAGGGAAGAAGCTGCGAAGAATTTTCCATCTCTTGATAATTTATTGCTGTTGAGTTTGAGCTTAGTATTGTTGTCGAACTCCGGTTGAATTCTATCTTCTTCGGGTACAATTTTCATCTTCTTGGGATGCATCTTTGATACGAGTTGTGAAGTACTTTTTATCTTTATAGGCCTAGGTACGGGGGCAGTATATTTCTTTGCCATTTCAGGTTCCTTTTCCTCTTTGGCTTGGCTGAATTTATTTAGGGGTAGCAGCTCATACAAATGTTTGATTAAGGAAGTATCATCGGGGAATGTCTTTGAACAGTGATTACAATATTTGGATGTGACCGTACTTTTTCGTGCTGTGTTTTTCTGTGGTGTATCCAATGCTATAAGGTAAGAATGACTGACCATTTTATGTGCATCTAAGGCATTCACGGTGGGAAACAAGATCTCGCAAGTGTTACAAAAACATGGACTGGATTCCAGTCTGGCTTGCCAATTTTCTAAGCAGACTATAGGATTAGAGTTTAACGCTTCTTCATATAATACTTCTACGTCTAGTGGTGGTTTGGAACCTAAAAAATAAAGGTTTCGTTATCAATCACTGTCAATTATCAGTCGATAAGGGTGGACAGTAGTCCAAAATTCCAACCACCAGTCCTACAAAGGAGTAGGTATCGTAAACGGCAAGATTTTTTGGTCGAAACTCCTCAAAAATTCAGAAACAATTCGCAATACGAAAACTGAAAAATTGTGGAAGATACATGGGGGGTGATTCGAGTAACTTGCTCTGGATTTCCGCAAAACTAAAATAAATATAATTCTTACCCAATATAATCTCGTTATTATAAAAATAGCTAGTGCTCTGTTCCCCATACTCCTCAGTGTCCACGTCTTGTGATAGTGTTTCCTCTTGTACTCCGTCCGTCGTTGTCTCGAAAGTATTCTCGTATGGGTACAGCATCTCCTGAGATTCGTCCATTGGTAGTATGCCATATTGTTCTGAAATAATAATAATAAATATATACGGACAATTCACACAGATTGAGCTAGCCCCAAAGTAAGTTCGAGACTTACGTCATGGGATACTAACTCACCGATACTATATTTAGATACCTAGATAGATAAACATCCAAGACCCAGGCCAATCAGGAAAAGATCGTTTTTCCATCATGACCTGGCCGGGATCGAACCCGGGGCCTCGCCTTGTCGCAAACAAGCGTGTTGACCGCTGTCTGCGACAGTTTTCCACAGTTATTACAACTCCATCTTTGAGTTCACTACTGATGTATCATGACTCCAATTTGCTAGGTAAACACGTGTCAGCTTCCGTGGCGTAGCGGTAGCGAACGCGGCCGCTGCGCAAGGAGGCGCGGTTTCGATCTCCGCGTAGTGTAAATATTTGTATGCATGAATATGAATATTTGCACTGGTCTAGTCGTGCCTCGAAAAGCACGTTAAGCTGTTGATCCCGGTTGCCATACGAACATCTAATGGCAGTCGTTACGGGTTTTCCGAGTCCTCAAAAGTCCAACAATTGGTCTAACTGCAATGTTTCGATATCGTCTTTGGTTTGTGGAGGTCAGACGGTAGTCGCTTCACAGAAAATATGGAAGTTTAGCCAAAAATTTGGAGTTAGACTAGTAAAATGGACCCCAGACTCCAAAGCTGAAAAGCTTCGGATGCGACTGGGATTAACACTGAGATGATTATGATGAGTGGAAGGATGTGCGGTCATGGTAATGGCCGCACTTGTTGATGGCGGGCCAATACCAGACGGGGGTGCGAGGAATGTAGTAGTAACCTCCGGGCCTCCGACTCAAAGCACTCGAAGGAATAGGTTTCAGTCGGTTGGAGTCCGATCTAACCTTCCGTTATTCCCAGACGAAGGGTATCCGTGAGAATTTCGCCACGAAAAAAATAGGTTCCGTTGGACTACAATTTGAGTGTCTTCAAGGCTAGAGTGAATAGGCTTTTAATAAACTAGTACGCTTTACCATCAACGATTGCTTACAATCAGGCGGGATTGCGGTCAAGCATTAGTTTAAAATTCATTAAAAAAAACCGTGAAGGAAACATGGTGAGGAAACCGGCATGACTAAAAGCAAAGGTTCCGAGACCTGCGACATCAACTATCCCGCACTGGGCCCGCGTGGTAGATGACGGCCCACACCCTCTCGACCGAGAGGCCCGTGTCCCAGGAGTTATGGCACCAAAGGGTCGACCAGTCCCCACTCACGGCGCCCTATTTTGGTCTAAACTCAAGAACTTGTCAGAGCCCTGTTCACTTTTAACTATATTATCATAAGTACCTTCATCAATCTCCTCCTCATCAGGTATCTCTAGCTTGACGCGGGACAGGTCGGGGAAGATGCTTTTGATCCTCGGGTTGTCCAGCACGTCATGCTCTTCTATATCTATGTCGTCGTCCATGGTTGCTGTGTGGCTGGAGATGAAAAACTTTTTATAAATAATTAGATACTTACACATAAAGGGTTTTTAAATAGGGACGCTCAAACTTTGACAACGCATAGGGGCCATCTTGGTAATGAGATAGCTGTCAAATTTGGCATGAATACATATTTAATCGTGACATTTCACCATGGAACGCTACACGCTTCAACAACGCGTAGAAATTATTAAAATTTATTATCAAAATCGGTGCTCTATTCGCCTAACGTTCCGTGCGTTGCGTCATTAGCCATTTATGGCGTTCATGGCCGTCCTGCAGAGTACACAATCAGTCGTTTGATAAAAAAAAAATGAGACAACCAGGTCGGTGATCGATGAAGCAGTTCCTGTACGTCAAAGAAACGCAAGATGCGTCAGTGTGCGAGAAAACCCCAGACAATCCATTCCGCGTCGTTCGCAAGAACTGGGTCTTTCTGCGACATCAACAAGGCGAATTTTGCTCCGAGATTTAGGTTTTCATCCATATAAAGTTCAATTAACTCAAGAGCTAAAACTCAATGACCACAGACAGGGCCGTGTATTCGCTGATTGGGCGTAAGAGCATCTGGCAGCTGATCATGCTTTTGCAAAAAAAAAAACATCTTCACTGATGAGGCTCATTTCTGGTTAAGCGGCTTTGTTAATGAAAAAATTGCCGGATTTGGTGCGATGAAAATCCGCGGGAGATTCATCAGTAGGCCATCAGTTTGGCGCTCTCATTGGTTGAGAGTTCTTACAACCTTGAAGCGGGCCAATCAATGAGTCAAACGCGGTCGATATCGACGATCGAGTTTCGTAATGAAAACTCATACTAGGCCTACTAGTGTCTTTACACTCCGAAAAAGTAACTGTTTGGTGTGGATTTTGGTCCGGCGGTATTATCGGCCCTTATTTCTTCGCGACCGATATCAGACGATAACATTTTTTTTGTGGCCTAGGGCAGGTGGTATGGATCTTACAAACATGTGGTTCCAACAGGACGGCGCCACTTGCCATACAGCACGGGAAACATTAAAATTTATTGCAAGAGAAGTTCGAGGGCTTCGTCATCTCGCGTGTTGGCGACATCAACTGACCCCCGAGATCGTGTGACTTAACACCACTCAATTATTTTCTGTGGGGCTACGTGAAATCTCTAGTGTATGCAGATAAACCACAGTCAATTGCTGCCCTAAAGGCCAACATAACTCGCGTTCTTCGTGAAATTGAGCCCCATTTATGCGAAGACGTCCTTCAAAATTGGTCCACCAGAATACACCATCTACAGCGGAGTCGCTGTGGCCATTTGGCTGATATTATTTTTCACACATAATGTCATTGAATATTCTTTAAAATGTAATAAAAATTGTGGTAATATCACTTAATGAAAAACCCTTAATAAGGAAATGGGCTGGCTACATCAAAATGGGTCACAAAGAGCAACTAACGGCAAGAAGTCGTATGCCGAGTATCTTGTCCAGCTATGTGCACGCGCCTAGTACTATGATCTACCGTCAACACTGTGTTGTGAGCTTGGTAACCACACTGTAACTATTTCTAATTGTATTTAGGAAAAAATATAACATGGTATAAAAATGATTGCAACCGATTTTGCAGTTGCTTTTTCTAAAGAAATGTATATTCTATTTTTTGTTTTTTTTTTTTCTATATGTATATTCAGGTTTCGTATAAGGAAGAAATAACGTTGTATATGCTAGTAAAACACTAAACTTAGCTTGCGAGATGCAGAATGTGTGTGACGTCAGTATGACGTGTTGTTCGCTTGTGGTGCTTGTAGCTAGCGCTACACACAGATTACTAATGTTAACTAATTATTATTATCAAAGATTTATTAATTTTAGCTTTTGTTTGCATGCCTGAATTAAGATAGTATGAGGATCTTCTAAAACTTAACATTTGTATTTTGTACCTACTTTCATGTCCATTATATTAAACTGAAAGCACAGTTTTATCGCACACAAAAATTTAGAAAACCTAAACAGATATAGAAATAAAAAGGCATTTTCATGGTTTGAACAAACATCCACTCAAACAAGGAATAAAAAACTATTGCGCTTTACCATCAACGATTACATCACTGCTTACCATTGGACAGGATTACAGTCAAGCACCAGTTTGTAATGTTAAAAAAAACTGATGACACTATTGACAGCTTGCTTCCAGCTCACTTCATTCACGATTTCACAGTGAGATGACGAGGACGGGTCTGAGCAGTTGTGTTGCGATGTGTGCCGGGTACGATGCGCCTAATGTTGTTGTGATGGGAGTTTGGTCGTGGAGGGTCTTCAGATCAATCTCCCTTTGGCGGAGCATCGTTGGTCGTGTTGCTGAGTTTAACATTGCATCACCTCGCTCAACTGCCGTCTTCCTTCCTATTCGCTCAGTTTTTCTGAGTGAATATGCTCTTAATAAACTAGCGCGCTTTACCATCAACGATCGCATCACTGCTTACCATCAGGCGGGATTGCGGTCAAGCGCTAGTTTATAATTATTATTACAAAAAAAAGAAAAAAAAAAAAAGATTGTAGCTGTACCTACACTACCTACCTACGCAACATGCGAACAACACGTCATACTGACATCACACGAATCCTGCATTTCACAAGCAGTTTTCTGTGCAACTAGCACGCATACAAGTTCACGATGTTATTAGATGGGCAATTGCCCACCAGACACAATACCAGTCTAGTTGGAGGATCCTCCCTTTTCTATGGAATTTTACATTCTGTCCACAATCTTACTGGTAGAATGACAGATGAGAGATGCAGTAAAATTAAGCAAGATGACATTAGGTAGAATAAAGAAAAGGCTAGAAAATTGGTGCTGTAGAACATGCAATTCACTGCAGTATAAAGCAGTGACACTTTGACTCATTGGGGACATTTTTGCAGATAGTTCCATTAATTTCGACAATGTACAACCCGGTTCCAACTTAGAGGTAGTTAGCCTGGTAGCAGAGCAAGATACAAGACTCTGCTCACATTAATCTACGGTCTCCAGAGGGAAAGCCGTATCTACAACACTATGCAAACAAATCTTCATACTGTTGTTTAGCAAAATCTCGCAAGCACAATTAGCATTTATATATAACTTCCCAACATCAACCTTTGGGCAAGTGCCCGCCAGACACAACACCCGTCTCATTGGAGGACCTTCCCTTTACTATGGAGGATAAATGGCTCCATACTGATACTAGAACAGAAACTGGCACTGATACTATTTGGTCGCGTAGGTTCTATCCAGGAAATATAACTTTGTCAAACAAACTTTGAGAAATAGGTACAGCTGTCAGAACAACAACAATGATTTTCATACTAATAAACACGCTTACATGTTGTTGCAAATTGTATTGTAATATAATGTAGGTTTACTGAACAACAACACAAAAATAACAGTAATGTACTGTTCATCGCACGGATTCGCTTCGAAACTCTTTAGATTGACGAACCAAAAGAATAAGCGTCCTTCTAAATTGTTTCAATTGTAAAATGCATCAAAAAACCGTTACAATATATTTTATCCAATTTGTAAAATTACGTGGAATATAGGTTACCTGAAGCGATATTCTGCTTCAATCAAATCACATAATATTAAGAAATAATTGTTATTTTAGAAATAATTGCAATTGTTTGTGATAATTTTATTAAACACTAACTAATACAATAACCTATAAACTTTAGTTTACAGACAGAAAATAGGAAAAAATAAATTGTTCCAAAAGTATGTCAGTGTTACCACAATATGGCTTGCACAGAGTATTATAATATAAAAAATGAACTGTCTTAAAATAATAGAGTTGAACAACGTGATGATTGCTGCATGCATAATGTGTGTGAGTCAAAACCGCAATAGATCTTTTCTGAAAATGCTCTTCTCTTTCTCAAAAAAAATGTATCTTTATCCAATGCTTTTTATTTACAAAAAAAATCAAATGTAAGTTCATAAAGTATGTAGTCTAGCATACCAATTAATCGGTCAGTGCAGGTAGCCTAAATGAAAAGTGAAGATTTTGAATATTATAATACTTTATATTCTCTTTAAAGAATAATAAAAACGTGCGTCATCATAGAATCTCTCTATAAAGTCATATAATTAATGTTTGAGGAACTAACATTTATCAAAAGTAGGGCAGCACTAAATCATAGTACATCGAATGTCAACGGCTGTCAGCGATTTGTTTTGTGAATTGTTATTTAATGAAATATGTATTCATTTTCAATTCTATTTAGACAAAACATCAAAGAAATGTGTTAAATATGAGAAAAATAACCTGGAGTAGAGCTCGAGAAATTATTTTTAAAGTTTATCATCAATGTTTGTTAGTACACCAAGCTGGATAAATTTGAACAAATATGGGTGATATTTATGCTTGGACAGTTGCTAAAACAGGTATAGTCTATCTATAAAGTCGTGAAAACAAATGAGGGAGCTGCGGTCGTGCATATAGCAACCCTGTTGACTTGATTGAAAACCATTTTGATCCTAGCACATTATTTTATACTAGAAGTACAACTGGTTTTAATGAAAACACAAATCTATGGTCTCTGGCGTTTAAATAAAATTAGCTAAACACAAAAAATATCACACATATTTATTATTATATGTTTTAACGTGAATTACATTTTCGGCCACGACGGAGGGTGCAAATGGAAACTATAATCACTTATACTACATTTATTATAGTTACGATTACATGGTAACTCTTAAATCTACTTAACCTAAGTGCGAATGCCTCCGAAGTTAGGACGACACTCTACACTCTACTATCCTACATTATGTCTAACGCTTAATAATGCCCCTGCATCTCGAGATTCCTCTATATATGTGTTTTATCGTGGTTACATCTAATGGGGTGATTGATGATTTAGCGATTCGCGGCTGGGCACGAGGCGGCGACACGAGGAGACGACTCAGCCGTTGGGATGTTGTAATACTCCGCATAGCTTCAGTTGCATGGCAATAGGTATAATATCCTGATTCGGCTGATTTGGGCCTCGTGACAAGGTGCTGGTCACGTTGAGGGGACATGTGCTGGTACCGATACGTAACATCTCCACCCTCAGAACAGCAACTATTCGAAGACTAACGTCGAGAATATTGCTGGTACATGTCTCTTATCTGTGGTTGATTCTGCATCTTCATTTCGATGATTTTCAGGATTTGAATTCATCGGCTGTGGCTGTCTGAGCTTTGTGCAAACGTTGTACCGTCGTATGGTGAGAATAACAATCAGTACAGTTGCGCCGGATAGTACGACATATAATGGTATAGTCGTATGGTAGATAGATTGTTCCAAGTGTGCATGATCTATTTGTACTGGATGCTGGATTAAGATTTTGTCTTCAATTTCATGTAGACTTTTCAGATGTAGCGAGTTCAGTTACAAATGTGGTATAGGTTCTTCAGTGATGTTCAGATTCATGATGATTTCAGTGATTTTCAACGGTTGTCCTCTGATGCGGTCATTAGTGTTGATAATAGTGAATTGGTTAGTGCGTAGTAGACATTTTTGCGGTATGGTGGCGAGATAACTTCCATGCAGTGAGATGAATTCGCGACGTTCACATTGTAGCTCGGTTCTGGTTGGTTTTGGAAAGGTGAGCGTATAACGTCTGTCATCTAGTTGTTCCATGGCTTCTTTGGTCAGAGTGAGTTTCGTGGGTCGGCATGATTTCTCCAAGGATTGGTTGTAGATGAGTCCTTGGATGCAGTTCAGATGTCCTGTCGTTGGTTCATGGTTGACTCCTTCTTCGCAGAGATGATACTGGTTGAACTTCGGGCATTCTGCCTCTATGTACTTGAAGACTTTCCCATTGGTTGCAGTGAAAGGATAGGGAGGAATAAAAGTATACATATGTTTATTGGGGACTATTGCTAACCTATATAGTTGAAACTTATCAGGGGAAATTACTGGGGATTTAAATATAGAAAGAAAGAAAGAAGCTTTTTATGATAAATTGAATATAATATGATTAAATATGATAACTATCTTTTTATCTGTATAGTATAGCCAGGTTTTATAATTGTGTAATATTCTTTTAGATCTGCATCTAATAATTGATCTGAGCCATATATAGATTTCAATCGATTGGTCATATTAATTAAGTTGTCTATACTTAACATGCTATGATGAGTGCTCGAGGCACATATAAAAGCTAAAGTATCTTCTAGGTATTTCTAGAAATAAATCGTCGGTACTATCACTAATTACACCTAACAGCTGGGCAAATTTTGCGTATCTAATAAGATCAGATGCGGCAGAAGCTTTTTCATCTAAAAGTAACCCTAAAGTACTATTAATTCGCTCTTGATTTGAAACTATTTTTGAAAGTATGTCACTGTATCGAGACATCCAGACTTTATTAACACTGATATGCTCATTTAACTCCGATAATATCTTATCATCATTGGTTTCTAAAAGTTTAATGGCGTTATTATAAGTTTGGGCATCCGATTGATCTAAGTTACCGGTAATGCTTTTTATTACGGAACCTAAACCGTCTACGAGACCTCGTTTACTACGATTGGGTTCTAGCGTTTTTAATTGAAGCCTAATTTTAGCTAACTTGTAAGATAAGTGGTTAATTTGAAGTTCGTATAAAATAAAGGTACGATTATCTAACTTATTCTGAAAGAGGTCAAGCTGATCCGTTACAGAGTCTAGTCTATTCTCGATGTCAATTAACTCTATGTATTGCAGGAAGGAATGGTAATGTGTGATAAGTCTCGTTTGTCCCAGGTTGAAAGGTAAAAGTCCGGGTCATTCGTCAATAAAGTCTTACATTTGTTAAAACAGTCAATGTAGTCAGAGTCAAAAGTTATCTTACTTGTCTTTTTCAGGCATTTTGTCATTGGCTTTGTAATGCGAGCAAAGTCGGGGATAAATTTCCGATAGTAACCTAGTAATCCTAGAAACTGTTTTATTTCTTTGGTGGTTTTGGGTAGAGGGTACTTTTCTATTGCTGCTATTTTTTCAGGGCTAGGCTTAACGCCTTCGCTAGTGATAATATGTCCTAAGAACGCTGTTTCCAATTTAAGAAACTCGGACTTATCCATTTGAATCTTGAAATTAGATTCTTGCAGCCTCTTAAATACTTTTTCTAAGTTAATCATGTGCTCTTGCAATGACGTACTAAAGATTATGACGTCATCAAGGTACACGAGGCATATTTCGTTCTGCAATCCTCTGAAAACATTGTCCATAACGCGTTGAAAAGTGCACGGGGAGTTCTTTAAACCCATGGGCATGCGTAGAAACTCAAAGTGCCCATGCTCTACATTGAAAGCTGTCTTAGGAATGCCGTCGGGATGCATTTCGCATTGATAAAATCCTGAGGCAAGGTCCAGGGTACTGAAATACTGGCACTTACCAAGCTTGTCAAGTATGTCATTAATGTTAGGAATGGAGTACTTGTCGTCTATAGTCTTGTCGTTTAATTTACGAAAGTCAACTACTATGCGCCATTTCTGTTTGCCTGATGCGTCGGCTTTCTTAGGAACTACCCAGATAGGTGAGCTCCAAATTGATTCTGAAGGTCGTATAATACCTTGTTCTAACATCTTAGTAATCTGATCCCTAACTTCTTGTCGATGTACGAAAGGGTAGCAGTAGCTTTTAGTATAAACGGGAAGTTCGTCAGTCGTTCTAATACGGTGTTTAATTTTATTTGTAAAAGTTAAGGGCTCTCCCTCAACATAAAACACGTCAGCATATCGTGCACACAATGTCTCTAAGTTAGTCTTTTCTTCGATATTTAAATGAACTGTACGCAAGCGAGATAGAACCTTTTTAACGCGCTTAAGGTCTTGTTCGGTGCTAGTGTACTCAGTATTAGGTATCTTGGCGTATAAAGGATGGTCAAACGTAATATTCATGCCGTATTCCATCGGGTTTTTAATTTCTACAATGCCTATGTAATCGGTAACGCGAGTAATGCAATTATAGTGTATTGCTGAGCATTTGCAAAAATTAACTTGAAACGGGATGCGGTGTCAGCGCGATGGAAGTAGGTGTTCGGCGACACGAGGCGTCGAGTTAACAGAGTGCGGTGGTTGCAGTTTTATGTGGAAATATCCGTTTGACGTAAATAGCTATCATGTCGCTATGCAGCTGATTTGGTGTAGGCAGAACGCGTAATATAATTACGGGAATGGTTTCTTGATAATTAGGTTTTCCACATTGATATAAATGTATGACAAAAATCCGTAATCTGTGTTCCGGTAAGTAATTCTAGACCATCGAAATAGTTATGGAATCTATAGATGAATAACTTTAAATTTACAGGGTTATTAAATTCACGAAAATGCGGGATAGTAATGGAATGGTTATGCTTACTAGTTACGCGAGCATAGACTAGATATTCTGATCGGGTTTAGAAGAAGTAGATGGTTGTGGGGCGTCTAGGCATTTAGCGTTAAATTGATAGTTATCCTGTACGTATTGGTAATTTGGGTCGTTTTGATCGTGGCTGTAATACTCAGAATAGTTGTAAGGGTCATATTCGTAATAATAGTCGGGTTGTTCGTAGTAATAGTCAGCGTGATTATAAGCATTGTCTTTGTCGGTTATCTCGTTATAATTCATTTCATGTGTCTTAGAGTATTTGCTGGGTAGTGAGTTCCCTGACTTAGTCCAGTCATGTCTCAGAAGTCCTAGAGGTTTTGGAGCAAAGTGACTAACACCGCTCATCGGTTTCAGACCGGTATACTGCGCTGGAAAGTTACTATTTGGCAATTTAAACACGTTATCTTGCGGATTATAAATCGGCGGGGGGCGCGAAACATTTGCTGAGTATGCGTAAATTAATTAGGGACACGATGACCTATCTGGTTATGTTAGAATGGTGGCCTCCCCTGCTGCTGCTGCATAGGCATGGGTTTACGCCAGCTGGGACCTGCGTTAGAGAAACAAAGCTTTCGGTGTGGTCGTAGAGACAGCAGGTGACATTCTAAAGGTTTGCTGTGTTGGATTACGTCACTCGGGAATACTCTCGTTACGTTGCTGTAGGTACATAACATTTAATTCCTGTTGTACAAATTCCAGTGCCTTTTCAATCGTTTCGGGTCTTATACATCGGGTACGGGATCCTAAAGGTTCTTTAAGACCTTTGTCGTACGATTGTTAAGTTAATTTTTTATAAAGGTCGCGCTTTGCTTCTATGGTAGTGGCTAATGTGGGAACCTGTGATTTTATTTAAAATAGTTTTTATGAGGCAAAGATTTGTTAACTCGTAATCCGGGTTATTCTTGACATATTGTAATACGAGCTGATCGCATATTTTAATAGACCGTGTGACAACATTCGGATTGCCATCAAAATCGGGGACTGTACGCAAAGCTTTATAGATGTATCGGGGTCCAATGTCATTTTGTCGCTATCGAATAATATTTTTTTATTCTAAGTTATCTGAATCTATTGACCTATTAGAATCCACTTCCCTAGTAATATTTATCTGTCTGAAAGAGACAGATTTCTTCCTACTTTCTTGCGGATGAAAAATCTTGTCTTAATAAATATAATATAGGTAAACGGAAGGACAAGGTAGCAACACTTGAAGAAGGGTTCAAGGACTTACTTTAAACATGGTTTTCTTCGTTGTATAGATGCCTGGATACGTCTTCAGTTGCGCCAGTTTTCTAATTCGGAGGATAATGGCTATAAGAGGCTTTGCTGGGTAGCTTGCTGCTGATCTGCACCTTTTCGCGAATGCCTTGGGCCTTGCTCATATTTATCGGTGTCATCTGCTTCTGGTGGCTCTGGAGGAGGAAGACTCTCTGGATGCTGCGCCGTATGATGGGCCTGCGCCGGCGGGGTAGTTAGTCTGCGTACTAAATTATTCAAATTATAATATATTACTATATTTTCTTTTTTATGTCTTTTTTTTTTTACGTTGGATGATTTTTGATTCCAATTGCGCTATCGATGTGTGGATATCCTCTGCTGTGGCTTCACGTAGATTCTGGATACTCGTACGGTGCTTGATAGCGACCCAGGTAGCTCGCGATCACAAATATCGATATTAGATCATTTTAACGCGCTCGCGACCGGCCCGCGAGTATCCTACCGGCTGCGCCAATTACATTTTTGGCCACGACGGAGGGTGCAAATGGAAACTATAATCACTTATACTACATTTATTATAGTTACGATTACATGGTAACTCTTAAATCTACTTAACCTAAGTGCGAATGCCTCCGAAGTTAGGACGACACTCTACACTCTACTATCCTACATTATGTCTAACGCTTAATAATGCCCCTGCATCTCGAGATTCCTCTATATATGTGTTTTATCGTGGTTACATCTAATGGGGTGATTGATGATTTAGCGATTCGCGGCTGGGCACGAGGCGGCGACACGAGGAGACGACTCAGCCGTTGGGATGTTGTAATACTCCGCATAGCTTCAGTTGCATGGCAATAGGTATAATATCCTGATTCGGCTGATTTGGGCCTCGTGACAAGGTGCTGGTCACGTTGAGGGGACATGTGCTGGTACCGATACGTAACACGTGTTTCTACCAATGAAAAGTATTCCAAAACATAATAATTGTTTTCATCATCTGATTTCAAATATTCTTAGCCTGCTATCTTCACTTAAGCGAATAACTAACTCATATACAGTATGTTAAGAAAACCCTGTCCGACCCGTGAAGGTGTTGTTAGGAATCGATAACTGATTCTACTAATGGATACAAAACCGGGCTAAACTTAAAAAAAAAATCCCCCTAAAAAAATAAATATTATTTCGCAAAAAGAGGTAACTTAATAAATGTGCGCTAACCACCCTTCCGCGGGCGGCGGGCGGCAGGGCACGCGGCACGTGTCGCATCGCTATTCGCTCATAATAATACCGGTGTTGTCACTTTTTTAAAAATAACCAAATTTCGGGGAAGTTGGAATTAATTCGCGGGAAAAAAAGATTATTTCAAAATTCATTTGTATTGGTACTATGATGATTACGTAAAATTTTATATTTTTTTTTTTTTTTTTTTTTTATAAATTATAAACCAGCGCTTGACCGCAATCCCGCCTGATGGTAAGCAGTGACGCGATCGTTGATGGTAAAGCGCGCTAGTTTATTAAGAGCCTATTCACTCTAGCCTTGAAGACACTCAAATCGTAATGTGACGGAAACACCGACGCCGGCAAATTGTTCCAATCCCTCGATGTACGCGGTATAAAGGAGGAAGCAAAACGCTTCGTCCGGATCGCAGTGGTGTCAACAACGTAAGGGTGGAAACTCGCCGTACGACGGGTCGTCCGATGATGGAACGGAGATGGGGGAATTAAATCATGCAATTCCTATTATATTTAGTCATGTGTTTACCTAACCTTTATTATCCTTATGGGTCGGACAGGGTTTTCTTAACATACTGTATAGACTTGGGAGTTGGGACTAAGTGCTTAAAAATAAAAAAGCACTTATGCTTTTTACCTATTCCAAAAAGCAGCTTTTGTTAACTGCTTATTTGCTTATAAACTTTGAAAGCAATTTCTAGTGCAAAAAGTATATGTAAATATTAAATGCCGCGACTTTGTCAGGAAATGAACTCCTTTTAAAAAAGTTCCAAATTTCGTTATTATTACGATTGCGAGACATTTTGTAAAAGTCTAAATGAAATAATATTTTTACAAAGCATTTTACACTTAACCTAAAAATGCACGAAAAATTGTAATTAAACTCTCCTCAATTAATACCTATAGTCTTTCACAATTTAAAAACACACTATAGTCCCAAAACAATAACCAAACGTGTATCAAATCTGACCATTACTTCTAAGCATCCAAATTATAAAAACATAATTCACTAATACAATCCCCCTTATTCATCATAACTGCTTAAAATTAACGAGTGATTAACTTAAATCATGCTTTATAAATAAACACCACAGTCTTTAAGGGGTTTATTCATAGTCGATTTTTAAAGTTAAGTGACCTGCAAGCGTCTAAAATGTATATTTAAAAAATCTCTAATCACTAGTTAATTTCAGCAGCCAAAACAGAAAAGCAAAAGCAACTAAATAAATAAGCATAAAGCATAAGTGAAAAAAAGTTATACGAAATTATAAAAAAAAACAACTTATTTTGCTTTTATAAAAAATCATGCTTTTTTTTATTGTTTTATACTTTTATATCATCTCAACTCATCTTGATAAAGGGTTTATTTTTTTCATTTTCTGAAAGAATAAAAATAATAATATATAATTTCTATCAGAAGATGGATTGCACTAATTTTAATTCCGAACGTGATATATAATTATATAATACTAAAAGCCTATAGTTCAAAAAAAAACCGTAACTTTACCATAAAAAAATTGCGTATATTTTGACTTTTGACAATTTGACTGTTTTTTAACAGATTGACATTTGACAAAGAATCAAAGAGTATAGTAAGTATATAATTAAAGAGTGCCAACTCTGCGGTAAAATATGCATGTATGGAAAGTGCTGCCGTCTTCAGATTAATAGGTGAACAACTACTAGTGAATGTAGGTGCGTAGCTATACGTATGTAGCTGAATGATACAGGTACATAGCTATACGTATGTAGATATGTATATTATAGCTACGTACCTATGCATACGTAGCTATGTATGTTATAGCTACGTATCTATGCGTACGTAGCTATGTAATGTATATTATAGGTCTGGGTTTTCAGATGATTAAAACAAAGTATTCAGTAATTTATTTATTTTATGAGTGAAAACTTCACAGCTGATAGTATGTAAACATAAAATCGTTATATAAAACATTACGTTAATTATGAAGCACACAGAAATAAAATAATATTACAAATTAGCCGAAAGTGTCAGAAATTAACAGTTTGGAAATTAGTATTTATGGTCTGTCTCCACAAAGGTACTGATTATTTGTTGAATACCTGTAACATACAATGCAAGGTTATTACCAGTTCACATTGTGACGGGGTCCACGAAGATCAATGCCTCCTGGATCAGAGTTGCGGGTGTTTTAAAAAAGAAACCGTGGCCCTGGCCGTCACACAGGCAAGTTAAGGAACATGGGTGGGTTTTAGTCAGTAAAAGTCAGACACACACTTCTGCTTCTTCCACAATTTTCAGAGTAGGTACTTTTAAGTTACTGATTAGCAAAATCCAATTGAGGAGAGACTCTTCGGAAGGACTGCATTTTTTTTTGCAGAATTCATACAGAAATAAGCCCTTTCACAAAGTCATAAGGGGCTATTTCTCTTTAGAGTTCACACAGAAATAAGTCCTTTTGAAAAGTCACCCCACAAATGATTGTAAATATGAATTGGAACAATTTGGTATGGTAATAAATGTTGTGTTCACACAAATATTGAGCTAACTTAATTCTACTTACGATTCTTATTAACTGTTGGTGCTCCTGAACAAATAAGACGACCTCCAGCTGTCTTGATTGATCAAAATGGTGATCACATATTCTTTTGAACATATTCTTATAAATCTTCATATGATCACTTTCTCTAACTTGGCTGCCAACAGCGGCTATCAAAGTAGCGAACTAATCAGGGTCCTTTTCAGGGTTTGGGAGTCGGAGAATGGGTACACCGTGTGCAACTGAAATTGGAATGAAATTTGTGAATAATTACTTATCAGAATTTGGGCAAAAAAAAAACATATTATAGAACATAAAAACCTTTTTACTTATATAGATAATACGGTAGGGTACAGTAATAAACACTTACCTAAAGCATCATAGTCAAAAATACAATATTTTCTCGGGAGTTGAAACATGACAACAAATCATGAAAATTGAACTTCAACTTCAAGTCTTGATCAATGGCCTTTGTGGAAGAGACACCACAATTTTGCCAATAACACGTGCGTACATCATATCAATATTTCATATATTCATTCAACACGAGTATAAATAAAATAAAATTGTTTGATTCTCTATCCGCCATCTTGCTTCCATAGCTTAAAAATTGAAATTAAAAAATATGACTTGGTATAAGATGGCTGCTTTTTTTTTTTTTTTTTGAAATTTTACGACCTGGTAACCAAGACCTTTATAGGTCAATAAGATGGCTGCCCAGTTGTTCACACACTTTTCTTTAGATGTCGCTGTCGACTGTAGAAATTCATAAAGTACTAAGTGTGCCCCCCCTGCAAAGAATGAAGTAAAGTTGTATAAACATTTCGCGCGTTTTCTGAGCAAGTGCCAATTACGTGCTGAAATTTTATTGATGCCAAAATATTAGCATTATTAAATTAATTGGATGCAATATATGTGTTTTCGACTAAAGAACAGGCTATGGCTCGAACAAAGGCGTCTGTTGGGTCCAAAGGTGAGTTTACCGACAGTAAATATATTGAGCTATAATCCATAATTCAAGATCTAGAAGACCCTATGAATATGCACGAAAAGTTTATTAGAATTGATTTGTAAGTTCAGTAACCTGTTTTCAAAAGTAAAAAGTATTTTTGTAAACAGTATTGTTGTAGTCAGATTGTAAGGCCGATCGCTCACACGAAATAGAGTCGCAGGCGCATAAGCAGCGTCGTACCTACATTTTATTTCAGAATTATTTTAATCTACATAGAAACCGTGCCTCAACCACGCAGTAGCGCCGCTGTGAACGCACCTCGATTTATCAGTGAGTTATGCGGGTAATTTTCAGTAGGTACATAAGTTTCAACTCTCTCCAGGATGACAATATACCTGCTATGGTGCAGGCGGCGCAACTTGGACTACTTACCAGCTGCAGAAAACAAGAAAGAAAATACATTTATTTGTGGCAAACATGAGACATAATAAAAACAAACAAAAATAAAATATTAATAAAGAAGGAAAGTTGTTAATCAAATAGTATTGTTTCAGTTGCTGCTGGTAAAAGTAGCAAAGCAAGATGCAGTGTAGCTCCTACACCAAGCAGTTCAGGCACATCTGGTAAGCAACATACAGGGTGGCGATTATCACAGTAAATAGTACAGCGGTCTCAACAACAGACTCTTAAAATAAAAATTTATAAAAAGCATTTCTTTTTCACTTAAAAAATAAAAATTGATTCACTTATCGAAAATTTAAGGCTGAGGTTGAGTTTGAAAGCTCAGTGGTTCCCTTTAGTGACAAAGTTAAAAACTTGGGAATATATATTGACAAAAATTTCTCTTGGACTTCCCAGCTGCAGGAAGTTAGCCGCAAGCTATTTGCATCCGCAGCATCTCTGAGGAGATTACGCAATTTCCTACCGACTACCACCAAAATTGCACTTGCACAATCACTTCTTCTACCTATCCTTGACTATGCTGATGTCAGCTATCTTGATCTTACCCAAGACCAATTAGATAAGCTTGAGCGACTTCAAAATGTTTGTATAAGGTTCATTTTCAGTCTGCGCAAATATGACCAATTCGCCTTCATCGGAATGCTCATATTCTTTCCCTTCTATATAATGTGCTTTTTTCTCCTTTCACCCCTGTTTATCTCAAGAATCGCTTTCAATTTCTGTGCAACTCACATACTAAATCGTTAAGGTCATCAGATAACTTAAAGCTCAAAATACCTATGCATTCCACAACGTTCCTAGATAAATCTTTCACTGTTCAGGCCCCTCGTTTGTGGAATGCATTGCCAATTGAATTTAAACGCGCACAATCGTTACTGGAATTCAAGAGACTTGTGAGGGAACACTACTTGTCGTTATGAATGGCTATTTATACTATTAAAGTATCTATGTATTTATGTATGTATTTGTGTATCTATTTTAGTAAATTGTAACCATGATATTTGCCACCAACGACAGTCCCATATGTGGTTCAGGAGAATCTGTCCATTCTTTGGTTGCCTGGAAGAAATCGCATTAGCGATAAGGCCACCCATTGTATGTTTTATGTTCCATGTATTTTGTTCTGTTTGATTGGTGTACAATAAAGAATAAATAAATAAATCTGTGTAATATATTGTCGCTGGAAAGGGATCTTGTCTTATCTGGAAAAAAGGCTATTTTGTTTTATTGCATAATTGAATTCAGAAAAAAGTTTAGAAAAATTTAATGTTGTCTCATAATTATATGTATTTTTTTCTGAATTCAATTATGCAATAAAAAATTGGTTGTCTGTAGAACTCCGTCTACTGCCGATATTTGAACGTGACAACGTCTATTCGCTCTAGGGGTGGGGGTAAAGTAGGCGTGGACTCCGTGTGGCGTCAGATTCGGCCGTTACGGTGTTTTCGAGAATGACTCCACTCCGTACCAATTTAATAGACGTTGTCACGTCAACAAAATTGCCTTTTTTCCAGATACAACAAAATCGCTTCCCAGGGTCGATATACAATATGTAAAGAAAACCCTGTCCGATCCGTGAAGGTATTGTTAGTTATTGATAACTGATTCTACTAATGCCCACAAATTGAGGCTAAACTTAAAAAAATCTCCTTTAAATAATAAATATTATTTCGCAAAAAGAGGTAACTTAATACATGTGCAGTAGGCAATCCATGCGCGTGCGACGGGGTGCAGGGCATGCTGTACGTAGTCGCATCGTTTATAATAATACCGTCAATATGGTGTTGTCTCACTTTTCCTGCTTTTTGAACTTGCATACACAAACAGCCAGACTTGGAACATCTAATTGTAGGCAATTTGCAAATATTTGTTCCTTGTGGAAACAGCTAACCAACACTCAAAGCGCCAACCATGTCATTAAATTCTTCTCCAAGTCAAATCGAAGTCTTAATTTTACTTGAAAAATGAACAGCCTCTAATAGGGATGTTTCTTGTATTTAATCAGTCATTCAGATTATAGAAAAATATTGGAGTGTAGCAAGGAGTGACGTCACACGAGTTTTCAACGCACTATATAGTCTTGATTTTTGTTTATATGAAAAAAGAAAAATACATGTCTTTTTTGAAATCTGACTGAGGGACTAATTAGTTTTTTTTTAGTCAACCCTATAAGTGTGCTTCATGTCCGTAGGTTCAGCAGGAACGTCTAGGAGCTCTGGTGGAAACCCAGTCTGTCCTAGGGAGACTCCGAAGTGGCAGAAACCAATTACCAACTTTTTTATAAACAAGGATGAGCCAAAACGAAATGATGAAGGGGAGGTTGAGGAAAAAGATGAAAATGGTAAGACATTTATGTCATTTTTGCTGATTTTCTTGTTCACAAACTAAACTAAACTAATTTCAAGTTCAGAGCAACTTTTTCTTTCTATTTTCCCCCTTATTCATAAACGCTTCTTAAAGTTAACTAGTGATTAGCGATTTTTTAAACATACATTTTAGACGCTTGCACGTCACTTAACTTTAACAATCGATTATGAATAAACCCCTTAAACACTGTGGTGTTTATTCATAAAGAATGATTTAAGTTAAGTGACGTTAAAAGGTCAAAAATATATGGTTAAAGAATCGCTAATCACTAGTTAACTTTAAGCAGTTTTTGTGAATAAGGGGGTTTATTAAGAAAAGAACAGAAGATTAGAATTAGTATAGTACTGTCTAGGGTTACCAGGCTATAAAATGCAAAAGCCGGACATTTTGCCCTAAAAGCCGGACAGGTTTTTTTATTATCAAACATAATCCCCCCTATTCGTAAACGCTGCTCACACGTTTAATCACGATGATTTAAGTTCAGTGACGTGAAAGGTCAAAAATGTATGATTAAAGAATCGTTAATCACTAGCACTACAACAGCTGGGCTGTTGAAAAAGTATTTATACGTAATGTACAGTGAGGATGAGATTGAAGGTGAGGGCCGGAAGGCAGTTTGCTCTCCGCTCGCCCTTGACCGTTCGGGTCGTTCGCTCGTCCGCCCATCGTCGTACGAATCGCCACTCTGCTGAAAAGCCTGACAGAAGCCGAACAGGCCGGACACATTTTGTCGGTGGTAGGCCATAACATCGGCCGCCGGCAGAAGTTACCACCCACCAGGCAAAGCCTTGCCGCCAAGCGATTTGTCGTGTTCCGGCATGATGTCTGGTGAAGCCGTACGGAGGACGGCTCTGAGCAGTTGTATTGTGATGTGTGCCGGGTACGATGCGCCTAATGTTGTTGTATTGGGAGTTTGGTCGTGGAGGGTCTTCAGATGAATCTCCCTTTGGCGCAGCATCGTTGGTCGTGTTGTTGGGTTTAACATTGCATCACCTCGCTCAACTGCAGTCTTCCTTCCTATTCGCACAGTTTTTCTGAATGAATAGGCTCTTAATAAACTAGCGCGCTTTACCATCAACGATCGCATCACTGCTTACCATCAGGCGGGATTGCGGTCAAGCGCTAGTTTATAATTAATAAAAAAAAAAACACCTGGCAAGCCTGGTCCTGTCCAATGAGTCCGCGGCTGCCGTAAATGTTCGTATTTTTAGTTTGGTCGCCATGTTTTTAAACACGTCTAAACTGTCTATGGAGTATCTTAATTTGACAGGATTAAATTAAAATGTTATCTTCTATCGTCCTTTAAAATGCTAGAGCTGTTTTTTTTTTTTATCTTAACCTTATGGTCGTTTTTATTCTGCATCAATCTCACCAAGAATTATTGAATCTTCAATAAACATGTTTTCTTTACAGCTGGCACTTCAAAACAGAAACCAAGACCCAACGTGATCCACTCAGATACGGAAGAAGAAATATTGACAGAAAAACCGAACAATACAGATTTAGACGAGAGTATTACTCTAGAACCGTTGAACGGAGAAGATAGTCATAAAATTGAGGAGTATTATTCGAAAGGGTCTAAGGGTAAAGGGGTTGGTAAGAAAACTAAGGGTAAAGAGAATAAGAGGCTTAGGGAGGAAGAGGTTGTTGAGAGTTCTAACAAAAGAGTTAAAGTTAATTGACTGATTCTGAAGAATTTTATAATCAATCCACTTAATTAACGGGACCAATATACATTCAATGTTATTTTTTGTTTATACGAAACCTGAATATAGTTTGTTCAGAATAAGCAACTGAATCGATTCCAATAATTTTTACACCATGTTATATTTTTTCCCAAATATATTTAAAAAATGTTGCAGTGTGGTTACCGGATCATAGTGTCCTAGGGCCGCGCCACGCCGCACAGCTTTCTAGGCGCAAGCGGGCGAGCTCTCGGTGACCATATTTTTGTAGGGACAACAAAGTAACATAACTTTGTAATTTTTCATATCTTTTGAAATTGTTCATAAATTCTTTACATAAAAATACTGGACACGTGCTTCGGGTTTTGCATATATAAAAAATTACGTTGTAAGTGTAGATTCTGTTTGGGCTAATTTTTCCAATACCAGAAAATATTACCCGAGGAATCATTTTGAATTTTTGACCTTACAAAATTGTTCAAACCTTAATTTATTCAATATTTTTTTTACGAAATGAAATCAGCCTTTAACCCATTCAATGCGGCAACAAATTTTGCTCTTGCTACCCAGATGCGGCACAGTTTATAACGTAAACGCTGACCGCAACAGAATAGAAATCTCGACGTATCTGGAACTGAAATATCCAAAAATTACTTGTACCAGGCATTTCACTTATAAATTACAAGCACGTTGGTCTATATTTTATTAATAAATCTTCAAATTTAGATAAAATAATATAGAATATATAAAGGGTGTATCTGACATCGACACACAAACGAGTACCATGGATCCAGTACATGATTCTGAACCCCCCAGTGGTGGAATTATTCGTCGGTTTTTTCCTGATTTAAAAAAATAATATGCAGTTTTTTTTTCACTTTAAACCGTTCATAGTTGCTATACTTGTATAACCCAATAAGATTTTAAAGTAAAAAAATAATTAATTCGCTAATTACACAAAAAAGCGCAAAGTGAACAAAACTCGAAAAACTATCTAACTAACTATCAGCTGATTTAATAGAGTTCACATCAGGGGTATACGTCATACCCACAACTAAAACGCGCGGCGGCACACTTGCAACGTTCAAAGGCCGAGCCGACACATTTTTTTAAACACTGTTATTTCTGTAACCGCTCATTAACGATATAAATGACTGTCATAATTTTGTCAGTGGCTTGCGGTGTAGCCTTCTCGCGAAGTTTGCGTTACGATGTCATATACAGCCTGTATAAAATAATACGCCGATGGGCGTGCGCCCCATTTAATGGGTTCAATAAATAATATAATCAACAAAATATGATTTTGCAACTACAACATAATATCTATTTACATTAATTTATCCGTTTCTGGTGTGTTTATTAAGAGCAGCGCTTGTGCAATGCTGCCGTTGTTCAACTGAAAAATGTAACATACAATACTGTATTTATACAATATGTAAAGAAAACCCTGTCCGATCCGTGAAGGTATTGTTAGGTATCGATAACTGATTCTACTAATGGATACAAAGCCGGGCTAAACTTAAAAAAATCTCCAAAAAAAAAAAAATATTGTTTCGCAAAAGGAGGTAACTTAATACATGTGCGGTAGGCAATACATCGCTAATAATAATAATATAGTTTGTCTATAAAGTCGTGAAAATGAATGTTTCTGGAACTAAAACTTTTAAAAGTAGGGTAACACTAAATTATAGTACTTTGAAAATCATCGGCTTTCGTATATTTGTTTTATAACTCGATATCTATTGCATTTATTATTGATTTTCAAATCTACATGGATAAAACATCGAAGTAACGTATTAAAAATGAGCAAAGCAAATAAAAGTGGAGCTCGGGAAATGTTTTTTAAAGTATATCGGCGATGTTTGCTAGAACATGAAGCTGGACAAATTTTATCAAATTTGGATGATGTTATGCTCGAACGGCTGCTATGACAGGTATGTAATCGTGTAACTGTTTGTTTTTTATCTGCCAGAAGTTACATATGTGTAAATATACGATTTTAAGACTGAAATAAGAATTGTTTACATTGGGCATTTATAGGATAGGTTGCAAATATAAGTAGACAATGTTGTAATGCGACTAGAACTTTTGATACTTTTAAGGGATCAAATTTACAGCTGATTTTAAACATTAATAAGTTATATTATGTTTGAAATTAAAAATAGTGCTATCTGTCTTCGGTTAGATATTTCATATCTTTATCATATCTTTCTTTTAGGAAAATCTGTGAGTGCAGTGTTGTACATACATAATTATCCACGCTGGAAGCCAAAAAGGGTTTGTGCCAGACTGCCTACTTATATTTAGTGGACAAAACAAACTCGAAGACTACCATTCCGAGATGAATGATGAATTTTACCAAGTGGATCACGGAGAAGCTTATCCAGAACCTTCATGAACCATCGATCATTGTCATGGACAACGCCACATACCTCAAGCTCTCGCGCGGACGAAATAAAACATTGGCTTTTGGAAAATAACATTGAGTTTGACCCTTAAGAAGCTTACTGAATTTGGTAAAAAATACAAACCCCATCCTGTCTATGCTATTGATGAACTTTTAGGAGATAATGGACATTTTGTGGCACGGCTTCCAACATACCACTGTGATTTAAATCCTTTAGAGCTCATTTGGGCTCAAGTAAAACAGAAAATTTCAGAACACACTGTTGGATCACGTGATGAAAAGCAACTAGCTGAAGAGGCCTTGAACAGCATTACACCTGAAAAACGGAAAAAAATGTTGCAAACATTGAAAAAGAGTACTATGAACGGGGAAGAACTCTATATGAAGATATAGACGAATTAATCATCCGACTAAGCGAAGATACCAGCAGCGATGACAGCAGTAGCGAAGATGATATTAATGATGCATCTGACAATGAAAATGTTTTTTTTTAACGTAGAATATTTGGATACAGAAAATGAAAGTAATTATTATTATGATATAAGATATTTTGTATAAGTGAAAAAAGTTAAAACGTAATAAAAAATATTAATGAATTTGCTTACTTTATTTGCATGACAAAGACCATAGATCTATGTTATCTGGTCGTTAAGCAAACTATTGAAGTTGGGAAGGAAAACCGCTTGTGCGGCAACTGAACTTATAGTTAACATAAGTCTGAAATCACCAACAGGTTTTAAGGAATTGTGGTGATCTCTAATAATAATACTCTTGTCTACTCTGTTGAGAAAAGGCATTTGCCCAACAGTGGGACAGTAATAGGCTGGTATTATTTATAATGAAGGTCGCATTTTTGCCTCTTTATATTTTCTATTCAGTTAACGAGCGTATCGTCGTTTTCATTAGGTAAAACTTCTAGTACAAAATAATGTGCTAGTATCAAAATGAATTCAGTCACATTAACAGGGTTGCTAAATGCACGACCGCAGCGTCTTGATTACTTTCACGACTTTATAGACAGATTATACTGCCGAAAATGGTGTTGTCACTTTTTTAAATTACCAAATTTTGGGGAAGTTGGAATTGATTCGCGGAAAAAAAAAGATTATTTCAAAATTCATTAGTATTGTTACTATGATGATTATGTAAAATTTCTTATTTTATTTGGTCATGTGTTTACCTAACCTTTATTATCCTTATGGGTCGGACGGGGTTTTTTTACATATTGTATACTCGATGATTTGTTGGTTTTCTTAACCGACTTCTAAAAAAGGTTGGTAATGAATTTGATGTATTATTTTTCAAGGTATTTATCGCGGGTTTTCGATTGTTAATGCCAAATGAAGTTTTTTTTTATATTGAAAAATAAAGCTTAAATTTCTGCTCAGATTACCTATTATGTAAACTATGAATTTAGATCTATTTACCCAACATAATGGAAAAAAAAACAGAGTGTGAGTTTATCCCCTCTACTCATAAACGTTGCTTAAAGTTAACTAGTGATTACCGATTGTTTAACCACCGATTTTTGGACATTTTAATGTCACTTAACTTTAATCATCTTTTTTGAATAAACACCAGTGTTTAAGGGGTTTATTTATAAACGATGTTTAAAGTTAAGTGACGTTAAAACTTCAAATATGTATGAATGTTAGTTGAGATCTGTCAAATTAGTCCGCGCTTGGCGTAAATTGATGTATTTTTGGTCGCGGTGTTTATAATCGCGTCTACACTGACTATGGAATATCTTAATTTGACAGGTTTTAACTAAAATGTTTTCATCTGTCCTTTTTTTTTATAGAAGTATAAAGAAAAACATGCAAAGAACTTGAAATTAATTAAGGTTGTGAACAGGCGAGAATCGCCGCCAGTGCCTTTGAATGACTAATTTTGTTAGTTGACTGTGCCTACAAAATTTTGAGCCAGCAACCTGTCATTTCGTTACTTTAAAGTTAGATTAAACATGTTATATAAAAGAAAGATTTTTTAAGATCATGTAGTATTTGATATGTGTTCCTAAGATTTCGTTATTAATATCTTCACATTAATATTTTCTTTTGATACATGTGTGTACGCAGCAGGTCAAGCTACTGAAACTGTAAAATTTCCCATAATGACAACAAAGTTTACATTCATATTGTATTTACACAATCGATCACTTATACACTAGATACACAGTCTCGAATAAAACTCTTATCAAAAATGGCGACAAGTATTAAGCAGTCTAAATTAGTCAACATAAATATATATTAATTCAAAATCAGCCTTAAGTGCAGTGTATAAAGTTCTTATCACAAAGCAGTACAAAAAGCCATTATTTTTTACGACCAAGTCTGACATCAAACCAAATTCAACCTTACACACATGCATTAAAGCCAAGTGTTGCGTTGTGAGCTTGTTCAGTTCAACCATCTCTTTACGCTGATTGTGCTGATCGATGATTTACACAAACAAAAAACGTAAAAATGTTTTTGTAAGCAGTTAACAAACTAACCTATGAAGTAGCTGATCTTTCAGCCCACATAAGCGCCACTTTTTCTTAGGTCCGCCTTTAAAGCACTAGCATAAATTGGATCGTTACTCATATTAGCCATATTTAATCACAGGTATAGCAAAATATTCACAACATTAATTAGAAATAAACCCGCGTAGCTCAGTTTTGTTTTTTACTATGGCATCTCGTAGTTGTCCTTGAGAGGTCGTGACTACTTAACCGAATTATCCCGCGTACCTCCAAATATTGACATTAGATATTTCGGAGACCTCAGGCGCTGGACACAGAAAGGACGTAAGACGCAGACGGGGCGCGGAAATTTGACTCTACCGCGCCCCTTTTATACAAAATAAGAAGCGTCGCGACGCAAAACATACAGAAGAGATTGTCGAACGGTGACTTTCGAATGAGCCGCGGACCAGAGCACTTCTCCGGGGCGAAACTGTCAGTTTGCCCATTTAAATTGTTACTGCCAAGTTTTGAGGGTATATTTACACTTCGTGCTTTAATTTAAAACTCAATCTAGAGGCGCTAGTACCTATAATGTGAGGCGCTGGACACACAGAAAAGACGTAAAACATACAGAAGACACAAGCACCCCGCCTCTTCTGTATATTTTGCGTCGCGACGCTTCTATACATTGTCCCTGCGTTTTACGTCTCTTGTGTGTCCAGCGACTCACGCTATACTAGCGCCTCTAGCGGCAAGTTCATACGCGATTGCCCTCACTGAGTATCACTAGTTTTACATGGAGTATGCCATTCTGACCTCCATAACCCAGTTACCCGGTAAGACGGTATCTTAACAGAGTATTAATGTGAATAATTTAAAAAAAAACATAGAATATAAGAAAACCATTGTTTAGTTAAGTTTGACTTGTTAAAAATAAGATTCTTAAGATACCTATATTCCTTTTTGGACCAAAATAAAAGTAACTTTTTACGAACATCATACAAGTCTTTTATTACGTACTAGCGTCCCGCCCTGGCTTCGCACGGGTGTAATGCAATGCTGATATTGATTACACTACAGAAAACCTGTGAACGTTGTATATAAAAAGATAGAGGCCCGCTGTCCCGCCGCCCCCGGCCGGCCAGTACCGCCGCAAACGCTACGTCCCGCAGTTTCTAAATCTGTAATATCTTCGAAAATATTAATTTAAATCATGTGCGGAATTTTCTATAGAACTTTTCAATGTGTTGTAGCAAATGCTACACATGTTCTATTACCCGCTATGAAGGGTCTGCTATAAATCACACCAGGACCGCGGAAGTCATGGCTCGCGTTGCTGCGACCCTCACCCCAGCAGCGAGGGTTCCTATTAATCTTACCCCGGAAGACATCTGTTGACCATCGTCAATGTGCGTGAGAACCATAGCGAGCTGTCTTGCTCGTGAACTGAAATTGGCGCGCTTTCTACACCAACCAATCACACGCCGCGGCCTGCCTCGATCAGCGAATCAACATCAAGAACGCACTCGACACCGCGTGGAGATCCGCAGGACAGCAAGCTGATTTCTTATTGGTTACCCCACTATTGTTTAGAGATAGCTAATATTTAAGTGAGTGCATAGCTTGTAAGAGACATTCCATTCAGCATCCTATTCCATGCCTTTCCATTATTGTACAGATGTTTGCACGCTATTCCTGTTCACACTTTTGTATATAATTCTCTTACATCACGTTACTGTACACGTCATATACACTGTACGCTTTTACTTACGTGCAATACACAATATTCGATTTATCTGAGTTTAATTACGTAACACGACCTACGCTCTACAGTGTACAATACTTAGTAGGTACATTATTTTGATAATCTCATAGGGTTCAGCCTCCGTTTGCAATGTAAGCAGAAAAAATGTAATTACATCATATTAGACGTCTCAAAAATAACAGTATTTCTTCACTATTTCATGGATGTTATTATACATACTATAAATCTTCCTCTTCAGTATCTATCTTATATTCACTATCTAAATATCTCTATCTCTTCAATCTATATAAAAAACCGCATCAAAATCCGTTGCGTAGTTTTAAAGATTTAAAAGAAACCTGCTTTCCGAGGCTCGACCAGACCAGTGCAAATATTCATATTCATGCATACAAATATTAATTATGCGAGGGGATCGACCCGCACCTCCTGGCGCTGCGGCCGCGTTCTCTACCGCTACGCTACGGAGGCTGGCGCAGTCTTCGCACGCCCCGGCCTCGCTACCGTTAAGGCGATCCGGCCAGTACTCGACGCCTGGCTCGGGAGGAGGCACGGCTCCCTGTCGTTCAGGGTGACGCAGGTACTGTCGGGGCACGGCTGTTTCGGCAAGTACCTGCGTCGCTTAGGCAGGGAGCCGGACGCTCGGTGCCACCACTGCGTCCAATGCGGGGAGGACACGGTGCAGCACACGCTCTCCGAGTGTGTAGCGCCGGGAGGAGCAGCGCCGTGTCCTCACAAATACACAAGTAGGAGGCGACCTGACGCTGCCGGCAGTAGTGCGGAGGATGGTCGGCAGCTCAGAGTCGTCGGACGCGGTGGTGTCCTTCTGCGAGGACGTGATGTCGCAGAAGGAAGCTGCGGAACGGGAGAGGGAGATATCAAATCCCTTCCCGGGCCGCAGAAGACGCACCGGGCGCCGAGGAAGGGCGGATAACGCCCTCTTCCGCCCCCCATGAATGGGTCCAGGGGCGAGGGACATGAGGAAGTCCCCGCCCCCCCTATTGATGGACCACGAGGCGGAACCGCGCGCGAGTGTCGGCGCACGCCTCGAGAGGCGATGCACGGGGTAGTTTAATACCTCACTATCCCGTGAATCAAGGACTCCCGCGACTCAGAGCGCACGTGACCGGAGAGACCGGGGTGGTTTTTAGTCAGTAGGAGATTGACAGATTCCGTCGCCCGCCCCAGGACGGCGGACATGCATGAGGATGTTCCAACCCGGAACAAAAAACAATGGTAGAATCAACTCAAAATAAAAACAAATAAAACTGTCAAGAGTAATATTTATATATTTTATTGTTCTATTAATAATCTCTACAAAATCTACTAATTCGTAGAAAATTTAAATTAATGCGTATAAAAGTATTACATAGGGCTTAACTCAAAAATAAATAATCACAATTTGTTTTTGTAATAAAAATAAATTTTGTAATTTCAGTTTCAAACAATATAATTTTTAAAGAAACATCTATAATTAGGAAAATATGCTCTAAAACAGACTTTTTAACAAGAGTTAGGGCTTAGAATAGTACCAACCCATGAGGGAAGGGAACCAGGGAAGAGGGCAGCAGCGCTTCTCCTGTGGAATATCAAATTACTGCGATTCCCAACACGACAGAGAAGCGTGGGGATTATGGCAAACCCCCCAATTTGGGGGAGGCCTTTGTCCAACAATGGCCCTCTATAGTTCTGAGAGGAAGAAGATTTCTAAGTCAATTTATCCGGTTTAAAGGGTATACCGTCATAACCGGAATAAGTTTGCCTCAGAAGTAGTATATTAGAGATAATTTCCTGGTATATTGGCATGGCTAGCTGGCATATGATAAATAATTTATTTTAATGTTCTGTGTTTTGTAATGTTAGTTAATTTACATACATAGTATTGTATAAAGTCAGGTGTTTTCTAAAAGAACAGACAGCTGTGCTGCTGGGGAGTTCTTGGAGTGTTCAATAAACTATTATTATTATTATTCTTCTTCCCAGCGAAAGCACTAGGAAGTGTCGATGGGTGGGCGTTTTGGGGGACTGTCTTATGTAATATTGACGTTCAAAAAGTCCTGATTCTCAGCCTGATTTGAATAAATGAGTTTTGAGTCTGTACTGGAACGAAAACAGACGAAATTATTTTAGTAAGAGCTTACAGAATAGGTTGTGGAGGTCCAGTGGCTTAATAACAGTTTTTTTTTTCAGGGTTCATCAAAATTTCTGGTATTCGGTTACATCAGGTCAGACTGTAATCCAACTAGTCACCAACATAGTTGAGAAAGAGAATCAAGTTTATAAGGAAACAGTTAAAATTATTATCAGTATCATATTACGGTGGGTTGATAATTGTTATTTTTTTTTTTTTGAAGCAAAAAGTATTGTTTAGAGCATACTTTATTTTACAAAATAATAACAAAATGTTTTTTTTTTACTTGAATATATCTTATAATGAGTAATATTATAGTAGGTCTAGTAAAACAGCAGCAGATAAGAACTATTGGATTTCATTTGATATCTGTGAAGATTTTGATTGATTATTATTTGAAGAATTATTGAGAGTAAAGTCATAATTTTCGTTGTACTAATGATTTTTTTTTAATAAATCCATAGTTCTTAACGACCCCCATTTTACGCACATTAGGATAAATTAATATAAAAATGGTAGAAAATTGTCAAATACATCTCTAAAAGTACAAACTATCTATATAATTTCTTAAGATTTTTTTTCTATTCGATTAATTAAACCGTATATAATATAATATCTACCTTCGTATTTATCGTCAATCAAAACTAAATATTAAAAGCTCTAATTTTATGCACTAACTAAAGAAAAACTATTGTTGTCTCTTTCTAGCAGACGAAGCAAGAACGAGACGGAAACTGACAAATGTTCTCAAACAGCTTTGAACCTAGTGTTTTAGCGATAAAGTTGAAAAGCGACTGAAGACAAATAGTAGTACTTTAATGTTCTGGCTTTTATACAATCCTATCCAAGAATCCCTTCTTAAATCGATTGTCGACATAATTATTATTATTTCTTTCTTCTTTGGCTCCGCACGGTTTGTGCATTTAGCCAATGTCACGTAATGCATTTTCATTCATGTCAAAAAGAGACGGCCAGGTGAACCGTCTACGAGGGAGGTTTAGACAAAGTCATGATGTGGCCACTGTGCTGCGATATCTCAATGCTATTTATGAATGCACTTTTTACTACATAAATCACGCGTTTTTATTTAGTAAACGACACTATAAATAATTTAAAAGTCCAATGAAAAATAAGCGTGAAACTCAGCTTAACTTTTCCGCCAAAACTCATTGCCGACATTAAGACACTTGAGAATTGACTTTCCCCTCAAAGTTCGGGTCAGAGACACGTCGCTCTGTGAATGTGGACTGGATGAAGGTACATTGGAGCATATATTTTTCCAGTGCTCCAATAATAACCCAGCCCATGATCTGTATGGTCGTCTTCCTAAGTTACATATCCCTGTCCCAACTAACTTTCCATCTTTATTAACACATTCTTGCCCAAAGCTATTTGGAGCTTTGATGTGTTTTATCCGTATTAATGACATCAAATTATGATTATTTTTATGTGTTTGTCTATGTTCATATTTAATATAATTAACCATAATATATTTAGCGTATTTTTTTTTTTAATGATTATAAACTAGCGCTTGACTGCAATCCCGCCTGATGGTAAGCAGTGATGCGATCGTTGATGGTAAAGCGCGCTAGTTTATTAAACCCATTCACTTAAAAAACTTGGTGAATAGGAAGGAAGACGGCAGTTGAGCAAGGTGATGCAATGTTAAACCCAACAACACGACCAACGATGCTGCGCCAAAGGGAGATTGATCTGAAGACCCTCCACGATCAAACTCCCGACACAACAACATTAGGCGCATCGTACCCGGCACACATCGCAACACAACTGCTCAGACCCGTCCTCCGTACGGCTTCACCAGACATGTCTATGTTCATATTTAATATAATTAACCATAATATATTTAACGTATTTTTATTTTTGTTTGTTTCAGTGTATCTACTAACACTTGTCTACAAGTCTCACATTAAACACAGTGTTATCAAATATTGAATTAGAATAGGGATGTATCCAAGGTATGAAATTCAAAAAAATAATTAGTCCGTCTTATAAGACCCGTATTTTTCATTTTGTCGAAATTACCAAAACTTACTGAGATATAGCGTATTAAAGTTACGGAGTGGGGGGTAATTACGGCACGCCGTTGTATATTTTGTAGCACGGCGTGACGTCATGCGACATTTCAAATCAATATATCTTCCTAAGTATTTGAATGAGAGAAAAAATAAAAAATACGTGTTCAATATTTTTTATAAATCTATCTGATGGACATTAAATTATTTTTTGGGATACAACCCAATTGTTTTTTTTTTTTTTATTTCTTTGCCTTTATACGTGCACGTAATTGTCGATATCGGCACCACTGTCATAAACAAAAATAGAATAGAATAGAACTCCCATCTCTTTCTAGCTTAGTCTGTGCGAAAGAGACTGCGACACTCTCGTTTTAGGTCAGTTAGTAACCAACAGAATTAGCAATGACATGAGTACTTACAAGATTTATAATAATTTCTTCAATTTTCGTGTCGCAATATTTTTAAATAATTGTAGATTATCGAATTGATAAATAGTCACGATTAACATGTTCACTAAATAAACTAAATTTAAGGTCAGAGCATCTTTTTTTTTAATTCATTAAGAAAAGGACAGAAGATAATATGTCAGTTTGGACCTGTCAAATTACTCCGCGCCTGACGTACGAGTATATCAACGATTTTTTGGTCGCCATATTTTTGATCGCGTCTAAACTGTCTATAGAGTATCTTAATTTGACAGGATTAAACTGAGATGTTATCTTCTATCCTTTTCTTAACGAAATAGAAAGAAAGAGATGCACTTAACATTAGTTTGTAAACTAGAGAATCTGCGTCATTATTAATCTATTAGTTGCCAATGCAATGTAAGGTCAGAGTTAGTCTTTTAAATAAATATCTACAAACCGTAAAAAATAAAAAAAAAACACGTTCAATATTTTTTATAAATCTGTCTTATGGACATTAAATTATTTTTTTAGGATACAACCCAATTGAGAACACCTCTTTGTAGACCGCTCTTCTGGCTATCAGTGGTATAATAATCAAAATATTTTTGTTCTCAAAACCCAATGAGGCAAACCTCCCCAATGTAATGAAAGCCTTGGGGAGGCCTTTGTCCAACAGTGGACCTCTATAGACTTAAGTAAAAGAAAACTTAAAACTAAAAAATACAAGAGCTTACTATAACAATTAGTTCACTACCTATAAATTGTGTATATCTAAACAAAATTTGGCTGTTTCTAATCATGCTTTCACATCAGTCACTTATTTACAATTCCAAAACTTTGAAATAAACAGACATTTGCATTTCTTTCTCAGTGTTAACCCCAGTCGCATCCGAAGCTTTTTCAGCTTTGGAGTCTGGGGGTCCGCTTTACCAGTCTAGCTGCTGATTTTGGCTAAACTTCGATATTTTCCGTGAAGCGACTGCCGTCTGACCTCCACAAACCGAAGGCGATATCGAAGCATTGCAGTTAGACCATTTGTTGGACTTTGAGGGCTCCAACAACCAGTAACGATTGCCATTAGATGTTCGTATTTCTTTCCGAGGCACGACCAGACCGGTGCAAATATTCATATGTATGTATACAAATAGTTGCACTGTGCGGGGATCGAACCCGCGCCTCCTTGCGCAGGGGCCGCGTTCGCTACCGCCACGGAGGCTGTCAAGATTTAACTTCTACCAGAACTCCCAAATTGCCACCTCTCGATTTCATTACCTCAAATAAACGTATATTATCTTTCTAAGTGCTAAAGCAACTTATTTCAAAGTTTTGAATACAATCTTAATACTTGTCCAATCATTCTTATATTTTGTTATTTTATATGTGTTAGATTGCTACAGATGGGCAGATAACCACAGCCTTGAATTTAGTATTTTCCTTACATTATAATTGAATTATCAGGCTGTTTTATACTGGTCCAGATTTCTTTGTTCAAAAACTAAACTAAATTTAAGTTTAGTCCATCTTTTTCTTTCAATTTCATCAAGAAAAGGACAGAAGACAAAATATTAGTTTTAGTCCTGTCAAATTAAGATACTCCATAGACAGTTTATGTGTTTAAAAATACGTTGATCTACGTTAGGTGTGGGCTAATTTCACCGGACTAAACTAATTTAATTTCAGTCAGTTGTAGGACTAATTTCACAGGACTAAACTATTTTTTTTTAAACATTGCCCTGTAACATGGGTGCGTTTACAAACATTTAAAGTCACATACACAAATGTGTTTTATGTCCTTTTCTTAATGAAATAGAAACAAAAACATGCATGAGCTCAAATTTTGTTTAATTTTTGAATAAGGCAATCAGGGCCATTATCTGCCTCAATCCTTTGATGGTAGACTAATGTAGGGCAGTATATTGGCTAAGGTAAGTGTTTAGTTTATTTTAGTTTTAGCTTAGCCTAAAATACTTTTCAAGAGAGCAAGATATAAAATCAAATGCTATACAGTATGTTAAGAAAACCCTGTCCGACCCGTGAAGGTGTTGTTAGGTATCGATAACTGATTCTACTAATGCATACAAAACCGGGCTAAACTTAAAAAAAATCCCCCTAAAAGAATAAATATTATTTCGCAAAAAGAGGTAACTTAATAAATGTGCGTTTACCATTCCGCGGGCGGCGGGCGGCAGGACACGCGGCACGTGGTCGCATCGCTATTCGCTCATAATAATACCGGTTTGTCACTTTTTTAAAAATTACCAAATTTCGGGGAAGTTGGAATTAATTCGCGGGAAAAAAAGATTATTTCAAAATTCATTTGTATTGGTACTATGATGATTACGTAAAATTTTATATTATATTTGGTCATGTGTTTACCTAACCTTTATTATCCTTATGGGTCGGACAGGGTTTTCTTAATATACTGTATATGTCGTTTTTGTAATGTTCCTTAGAATCTAACTAAAGTAGTTAGATTCTAGCATAAGTTGGAATGTGGCTATATTTTTCTTTAATACATTAAAATTAAATTAATATTGCTCATCTGGCAAGAATACTTATATGACATTTTTAAAGAGTCGTGAGTTCGATCTCCGTTTGATGCGTTAATGCATGATCAATTTACAATGTCCGTCTTCCGTGACACAGTAGGTACCTAAATCCTGGATCGAACTAAATTTTATATTGTTTATTATAACACAAAAAGGTTAAGTCCACCTTTGGGCACTTTGCCCAACATTAGTCCACTTTACACAATCATAAATGTTATTGATCTGTGCCTTAATATTAAAATGCCGGTAAAAATGCGATTATTAATCATAATTAATAAGAAATACTAATAATATTGTCTCTAAATACAATTATTACATGGAATAAATCGATGAGCTGTGAACAGGGTCAAATTTAGTTTACTAGCAAAACTTCGCAGATGTGATGTCTTTCTTTTAGGGGTCAACGACCGATGGTGATTGGCGATACCCGTATCTGGACGTACCCCAAGATCGAAAATTTTGTTTTGTCATATTGGCGCCCAACACGTTTACCAAGTTTTGCTAGCTATTTGAATTTGACCCTTAATAACATGGTTTTATAGCGAAGAGTAGCTGCCAATGAAATATCACGCTGCTAATCTTTGGAGGACAGGCAGAAGTGTGTGTTTGGGATATATGTATATTTTATATCTTTGGGAGGTCTAAGTCCAACAGTGGACGTCGATTTAAAATTGGTGTACTAATACAGACGTTAGTAAACCCAGCTACCACAGTCTTTATCTTTAATACATTTTCGATTTTATATCTAAAGCATTAAGGTTCAATGTTGTTTGGAGGAAATTTTACAGTTGCGGGTAGTTTGATTTTCTAACGCCTGTTTTATCATTTCGAGAGTTGATTTATAAACTAGTGCTAGGCCGCTATCCCGCCTGATGGTAAGCAGTGATGCAATTGTTGATGGTAAAGCGCGCTGGTTTATTAAGAGCCTATTTACTTTAACTTAACACTTCCTCGTAATTTAAGTATATTTAAGGGGTATCCGTATTACCTAGAAGCTGGGTTGTGGTCAGATAAGCAGTCGCTCCATGTAAGATACTCAGCTTCGTCTGGTTGGACTGGTAGCTGACTCCAACATATTTTTATCTAAGATATTCAGCTGCATCTGGTTGGACTGGTAGCTGACCCCAACATATTTGTCAAAAGGCAGACGGATGATGGTAAATCATATAGTTGGATTTCTGTAAAACATCTTCGCTATAAAGTTACAATATAATGATCTTACTTCATATAATGGGTTCATAATAAATAAAAGTGGCTTTGAACAGGATCTGAAACAATTAGAAAACCATTTACATTATTACGAATGAATATTCCAAACTAGCGGCCGCCTGCGACTTCGTTCGCGTGGAGTTAGCTATGCTCCGCTCCTATTGGTCGCAGCGTGATGTTATATAGCTTAAAGCCTTCCTAGATTAATGGGCTATCCAACGCAACAAGAATTTTTCAAATCGGACCACTAGTTTCTGAGATTAACGCGTTCAAACAAACAAAGAAACTCTTCAGCTTTATACAATACTAGCGGCCGCCAGCGACTTCGTTCGCGTAGAGTTAGTTATGCTCCGCTCCTATTGGTCGCAGCGTGATGTTATATAGCCTAAAGCCTTCCTGGATTAATGGGCTATCCATCGCAAAAAGAATTTTTCTAATCGGACCAGTAGTTCCTGAGATTAGCGCGTTCAAACAAACAAACAAACAAACTCTTCAGCTTTATATATTAGTATAGAGTATAGATGTAAATAAAACCCTGTCCGACCCATAAGGATAATAAAGGTTAGGTAAACACATGACCAAATATAATATAAAATTTTACGTAATCATCATAGTACCAATACAAATGAATTTTGAAATAATCTTTTTTTCCCGCGAATTAATTCCAACTTCCCCGAAATTTGGTAATTTTTAAAAAAATGACAACACCTGTATTATTATGAGCGAATAGCGATGCGATCACGTGCCGCGTGCCCTGCCGCCCACCGCCCGCGAAAAGGTGCTTAACGCACATGTATTAAGTTACCTCTTTTCGCGAAATAATATTTTTTTTAAGTTTAGTCCGGTTTTGTATCCATTAGTAGAATCAGTTATTGATACCTAAAAATACCTATATGGATCGGACAGGGTTTTCTCTACATATTGTATATTAATATAGATGGGATAGGCAGAATTAAGGAAAAGAAAAATGTTATCCAACACAAACATTCAGACCCAGAACAACTACTTGAAGTTCATACAAACATTTGTTCCGTGCGGGAATCAAACCCGTGACACGCAGCGCAGTTAGCAGCAGGAAAAAGTTCCTGGAAGTTTCTGGGAAGCGTTTGCCCAGCTGTGGGACAGTATATAACAAAGAAACTTACTCTAACACGAACACGGCCTTACCACGTGGGACAGGAGATCCAGGAAGGATTTCAAGGGGAACCTTTGCCCAGCTGTGGGATTTTACAAAGAAACTTATTCTAACACGAGGGCCTAGCTCCACGTGGGAATAGAGATCCTGGAGGTTTCTGGGAAGCGTTTGCCCAGTAGTGGGAGTCAGTCAGTCTGCAGTCGAGCGAGGTGATGCATTGTTAAGCCCAACAACACGACCAACGATGGTGCGCCAGAGGGAGATTGACTGGAGATCCTCCACGACCAAACTCCCGACACAACAACATTTGACGCATCGTTCCCGGCACACATCGCAACACAACTGCTCAGACCCGTCCTCCGTACGTCTTCATAACGGAACAAACAAAAAATAACTTACTCTAAACACTCTCAGCCGGGCTTTGGAACTCCGCCAGCGCGTGTATGGGGCTGGGCTGTTTCTTCTGACTCCCGCGCCGGACCTTGGCGCGGACTTCCTCGGGCTTCTCTGGTCGGATCAGGGGCTTCTTCTCCGGAGCTTTCATGCGCCACACTACTATTGGTGACTGTTGAATGGAAGGAATAACAGATTTTGAATAAGAACTATATAAAGAAAAGACTAAAATTTTGGCGTCGATTCGCATTGTTCACAAACTATACAAAGTTTAAGTTAAGTGCATTTTTTTCTTTCTGTTTCATTAAGACAAGGACAGAAGATAACATTTTAGTTTAATCCTGTCAAATTAAACTACTCCATAAACAGTTTAGACGCGATTATAAACATGGCGACTAAAAATACGCCAGTTTATGTCAGGTGCGGACTAATTTGACAGGTCTAAACTGACATTTTATCTTCTTTTCTTAATGAAATAGAAATAGAAAGACTGAACTAAAATTTTAATTTAGTTTAGCGTTAATACGCCTTGTTCACGAACTAAACTAAATTTTAAAATTTAAGTTCAGTCCAACTTTTTCTTTCCATTTCATTAAGAAAAGGACAGACGATAACGTATTAGTCCTGAACTAAGATACTCCACAGACAGCTTAGACACGATTATAAACATGGCGATTAAAAATACGTCACACGAGGACTAAACTAATAAACTAAAATGTTATCTTCTGTCCTTTTCTTAATGAAATAGAAAGAAAAAGATGCACTTAACTTAAATTTAGTTTAGGTCGTTGTCAGCGCCTGACTTATATTTTTACAAAATCGAATAGATAAAAGAAACAAAAAAATCACTTTAGTTTGATGAGCAAAGCAAGGTTTCATTGTATTTATACAATATTATTTTTCTTTATACCAAAACCTGAATATAGTTTGTTCAGAATAAGCAACTGAATCGATTCCAATCATTTTTACACCATGTTATATTTTTTCCCAAATACATTTAGAAATTGTTTCAGTGTGGTTACCGATCGCTCCACGCTGCTGACGGTAGATCATAGTACTAGGTACATAAAGACAGACAGGGCGGTGGATTGACCATATTTTTGTTGGGACAACCAAGAAACAAGCTCATAACTTTGTGGTTTTTCATAATATCTTTTTTTTTCATAATATATTTTACCTAAAATACTGGACACACTATTTCGGGTTTCGCATAATTATACAAAAAATAACGATGCATATATTTTTAATACAATGAAACCTCTTTATAGTTATTATAATGGAAGTTTAGTTTTAAGAACTTTAAAACGCAACTCTAATAAAGCCAACAGTATGCCTTGTATGAGTTTTCATTACGATACTCGGCCGTCGATATCGAGCGCGTTTGACGCTCTCATTGGTTGAGAGTTCTGACATCCTTGAAGCTGGCCAATCGATGAGCTAAACGCGCTCGATATCGTCGATCGAGTTACGTAATGTAAACTTATACTAAGCCTACAGTTCAAATAACATTACAAAGCATAAAATGGCAAGAAAACAGTAAAAAAATTATTAAATCTAAGTGAGAATACAGACAGACAATATATTAGAGATCGGAAACGTTATTTGACGAAGATAAATGTGGATATGCATTTCGGTATAGGTAGTTAATACGTATGCCACTATGCTGCGCCAAAGGGAGTTTGATCTGGAGACCCTCCACGACCTAACTCCCGACACAACAACATTAGGCGCATCGTGCCCGGCACACATCGCAACACAACTGCTCAGACCCCTCCTCCATACGGCTATATTTATAATACATACATATATAGATAAACATCCAAGACCCAGGCCAAACAGGAAAAGATCGTTTTCCATCATGACCTGGCCGGGTAACGAACCCGGGGTCTCTACGTCGCAGGCAGGCGTGTTGACTGCTGCGCCACGGAGGTCGACAAATGTATATTTTAAAAGACACTAATCACTTTAAGTAACGTTTACGAATAGAGGGGATTATTCTTACGTGAGCATTTTGTTGAAGTTTAGGTACAAAAGCGCCGTAATTTCCGATCTCTAATAATTATGCATTCTAAGTATTCCGCTGTGAACGATGCGACTGTGTTATGTACCAACTCTTAATATTGCTAATTGCAGTAGAATCCCGACTATCTGAACATCCAAATATCCGATTACAGTGAAACTTGGTTAAATGGGACCTAGATAAGTGAGAAACCTCCATAACTGGAACTCATGCTGAGGTCCCAACACTTTGGCACTGAATTACCTCTGTTAGTGGGACGAGGTAAGCCTCTATATCTGGGATTTGTTCTTTCGACTTATCATCATAGTTACCTCTATAACTAAGACAGCGAGTAAATTTTCTATGCATTAACCTCTGTGACTGAGATAACATTGTTTGTTTACTCATTCTTATTCTACCCACAAATTCCACACGTAATTCCAAGTACGTAAGTACAAATTTTGAGCTTCAATTAATTACCTTCAGTTTTAGTTTCGCTTTACTATCATTCAGATGTTTATTTGAAAAATGCTAAAACGAAAGCTACAATCGTTATCATTACGTGAAAAACTGAAGTTAATATCCGTTTATGAAAGTGGGAAGGATTAATGGAATTATGGCTATTAATGGAACCCTCTGTAAATGAACAGATATTTATTTATACCTGTATATCTGAGACACTGGGCAAGTGGAACACCTCTATAAGTGAAACGACATTGCAGGTCCCTTGATGTCTCACTTAACCAAGTTTCACAGTATCCGAATATCCGATTATCCGAACTCATTCGTCTCAACGGAACATGTTGTGAATGCAATAACAAATTACATAATTCATTAACTTTATAACTTGTTTTTCATATAATGTTATTTTTTGTTTATACGAAACCTGAATATAGTTTGTTCAGAATAAGCAACTGGATCGACTCCAATAATTTTTACACCATGTTATAATTTTTCCCAAATACATTTAGGTTGGTGCAGTTTGGTTACCGAGCGCACAACACAGCTGACGGTAGATCATAGTACTAGGAGCACCCTCCACACACAGTAAGATAACAAGCTCATAACTTTGAAGTTTAACATGATCTTTTTTGAAATTTTGTACAGATTGTACAGTTTTGGGTTTTGCATAAACAAAAAATAATGTTCTATATCGTTGATCTAAACCATTACATAACAGAAATATAATATGATATTTAAATATTGTTTAATCAGTTCTGAAATCGATTATCCGAATTTTGGATTATACTAAACACCCCTGGTTTATTTGATGCAAAAAGGGGTATTATGAAATCACAGATTATTTAGAAGACAAAAAAGCTTGGGACTGAGCTGTTCGCTCTGTTAAGCATTGTTTTTAAGCAATATGCGTAATTATAACGTAAATTATCATAAACATTTTCATTTTTAATGTCTGGACTTGAAAAAAGACGATGATCCCTGAGTTTGTTTCGGCTATTTCTTCTCAGAGGTAGTCAGTTAGGAAATGCCGGCTTCATCTAGTTTAAAAAAATATTAAAAAAAAATCATATGACATGTTAAAGTGATCAGTGATCCTACTTGCTTAATAAACGATTTCATTTCATTGATCCGGATAATCGGGGTTCTACTGTATACGCTTGACTTATAAATATGAAGTCTACAACTACAATCTCGACAACACAACGACAATACTTGGTAACATTCAATTGTGATTTTAGAAATGAAAACATTAGCGACTTTGAGCACTTTTGTTAGCTACTGAAAAAGCATTGAATTCGCGTGGGCTTGACCGACACGACACTGTGATAATTTTTTGTTTTTTTACTTTTTGTGTATTCTGTGTTTATTAATGATTTCAGTTTTTCACTTCTGTCGGTCAGTCAACTAGTGATTAGCGATTCTTTAACCATTTAAAAAAAATAATAATTACAAACTAGCACTTGACTGGAATCCCGCCTGATGGTAAGCAATGGTGCTATCGTTGATGGTAAAGCGCGCTAGTTTATTAAACCCATTCACTTAAAAAAAACTGAGCGAATAGGAAGGAAGACGGCAGTTGAGCGAGGTGGTGCAATGTTAAACCCAACAACACGACCAACGATGTTGCGCCAGAGGGAGATTGATTTTTGACCTTTTAACTTTTATCATCGTTTATGAATAAACACCGCAGTGTTTAAGAAGGGGTTGATTAAAGTTACGTGATGTGAAAACGTCTAAAATGCATGGTTAAACAATCGTTAATCACCAGTTAACTTTAAGCAACGATTATGATTACGGGGGAACAAATGCAATGTTGAAATACAACACATGCAATAAATCTAAGTGTTCGTAACAACATAAATTTTAATTCATAAATAAAGGAAAAAATCCTTTTTGATTAAAGTCAAATGTTTACATGCTCTCGTGACTGTACAGACATAAACATCGTAATTCCATAACGCACAATTAGGAGGACTTTGGCGGGAAAGTCAAGCTGAGTGTCACGCTCGTCTTTCATTGGACTTTTAAAATTATTTATAGTGTTGTTTACTAAACAAAAGTGCGTGATTTATGTAGTAAAACGTTCATAAAGAACAGTGATATATCGCAGCATAGTGGCCACATCATGACTTTGCCCCAAACCTCACTCGTAAGACGGGTCACGCGGCCGCCTTTTTCGACATGAATAATTCATAATTACGTGACATTGGCTAAATGCACAAATTGTGCGAAGCCAAAAAATAAAGAAAGAAAGAAGAACACACTATTAGTAGCAATGGATTTAATTTTGACAGTTCTACACCATTCATTACGTTACTTACGACGTTGAGCAGACACATATTCGAACATAGGGAGCAATGGATTAGCAAAATGATTTCAATTGATGGGAATAGTATGGTACGCATGTTTAGTATTGCCATATTAATTTGTAGTATTTACATTTATCTCTTTCTTAAGAGCTCTCTGTCTCTCTCTCTGGTACAGCCATACAACATACACGCGCTCTGCACAATAATTAGAGTGGTGCAGACAATACGACAATAAATTAAACATCGTGTACCTCAACACATTCTCAGTTTACCCATAAAAAATCATATAAATATGTCCATTAGTTTAGTCACAGGAAATTGATTTTCATTTTTCTACATGATGTACATGTTGATAAGGAAGCGCTTACACGTTAATGACCGCCGCATCCTGCGGTACCAAACTTTAATAATAATGGCGCGAAAAAAGCAAGTCGATACAGGATCGCGCTGTCGCCTCAGAGGACAGTGAACCAATATTTTTAAAGGATGTTCTATTCCGTTTGCAATTTTATGCGATTTATTTTGTTTGAAATTTTCATTTTTTTTTATTTTTGGTGCTAGGTTTTTTTCTATGGTTTAGGATTATTCCTATGAACCAGCATTGTTCGTGTTTTCATTTATTGTCGTATTGTCAGCACCACTCTGAGCGGAGCATATAAAAAAAATCCATCTGAACCTACGCGGGTGGAACCGCAATGCGCAGCTAGTTTTTAATAAAACTGTCATGTCACTGTTTTAGGATTTGCTGTACGATGTTAAACATGTATAAAAATAAACACGATACACAACTATTTAAAAAAAAAAAAAATATTTGCCTCATACTAAGAATTACTCCTGTATCGTGGGTGCGTTAACAAACATTTAAAATCACATACACAAACATCCAGACCCGGAACAACTACTTGTAGATCATACAAATATATGCTCCGTGCGGGAATCGAACCCGCGATAGGCAGCGCAGCAGCCTATCGCTACTGCGCTAACCGTGTCGCCAAAATTAACAAAGATGGAAATATAAGCTTAGAACATCTACGTAAACATGTAAAACACAAAACTCACATAATTCTGTCCACAGCACAGCGTCGGTACAAATTAGCAATGTATTCATTAAAAACCTTTTTACTACATATATTGAAATTTACATAAGACGGGTCCTGTATATAACATTTGATAGTATTTCATTGTATATACAACATGTAACGGAAAGCGTATATACGCAACTAGGGCACGGCTTCTGTGGATTATATCAAACAATATTGAAAGTGAATTATTAAATTGAATTATTCATTTGATTATATTTTTATAATTTAAATTTGACATTTAAAAACATTTTTCTAATATTTATTTAAGTTTATAATTGCTAATTTTCTCGTTTTGATTTTATTGTTATTATATTTTGATTATACTGTTCTTTTTATCGCTTTAATTACTTATCAAACCCATTATGCTAACTACATATGTAAGTGCTGAACACACGTTTAACTAATAAGTTCACTGTAGTACTTTATATAAAGGGTCTTTCAACAAAGACGGGTCGCTATTAAAATTGAATTAAACAAGATGTGTGTGAGATATTAACGAAATTTATTTTCTACTAGCGACTTCGTTCGCGTAGAGTTAGTTATGCTCCGCTCCTAATGGTCGCAGCTTGATGGTATATAGCCTATAGCCTTCCTGTATTAGTGCGCTATCCAACGCAAATTTTTTTTTTTAAATCGGACCAGTAGTCCCTGAGATTAGCGCTTTCAAAAAACTCTTCAGCGTTATATATTAGTATAGATTTGAAAGGCCCATTTATTCCATTATGGATGGAATATAACATCGTTCAAATGTCTGCCGTGGCTTCGTATGGTGGCATGAATCTGAGAGGTACAATTTTTAATGACTCTGCTGCATAGATCCGGCTGAATCTGAGCGGTAGCCTGCGTTATGTTGGATTTCAGGTCAACGGTCGAATGTGGTTTATCGGCATAGATCTGCGACTTCAGAAAACTTCACAACAAAAAGTCTAGCGGAGTCAAATCACACGATCTTGGTGGCCAAATCACGTCACTTCTGCGGAGGCCGCAATGCGCACAAGGCTTGCCCTAACGAACGATTTTGATAATAAACTTTTATCATTTGCACATGCTGCTCAACCATGTAACTTGCCGTGGTGATTTGGCATCACTGACTGAATAAGAAAAAACAGATTTGACAGATGCCACCAAAACAAAATGACCGCCACAGATTATTAACATCGACCCGCTCTATTTGAAAGACTCTTTATAAGACTAATTTCTATTTATGTTTATGTGAATTAATCGGTGGAATGCCATAATAATAAATTAATGAATCCATACTAATATTATAAATGTGAAAGTGTGTTTGTTTGTTTGTCCTTCCTTCACGCCGTAGCTAAGCAATCAATCGATCTGATTTTTGGCATACAGTTAGTTGAAAAGATGGAGAGTAACATAGGCTACTTTTGGTCCTAAAAAACATCAAGTTCCCAAGGGAGATTACTGGAATATTTGTATGGGTACGAGTACACCAAATATCCTAATATTATAAATCGGAAAGTGAGTTTGTTTGTTTGTTTGTTCCGCTTTCACGCCGTAACTACTAAGCCGATTGTTTTGAAATTTTGCAGATGTAAAGTTAGAAGTCTGGATTAAATAATAGGGTACTTTTTTATCCCGGAAAAAAATTATATTCACGAGGGAAATCTAAAAGCGCGATATAACCGATCTCCACGCGAGCGAAGCCGCGGGCGGAAAGCTAGTGTAACAATAAATTAAAAATGTTGTGAGAAAAAACAGCGCTTGGTAGGCTACTAGGATACAAGGGGCGCGGAATTACAGAAGAGATTTATCGTGATATCAATATTGTTATGTTAATACTATTATATAAAATTTTACCTTGGCCTGAGTTGCCCCCCTCCTAGACCTGAGTTGCCCCCCTCCTAGACCTGAGTTGCCCCCCTCCTAGCCTTGAGTTGCCCCCCTCCTAGACCTGAGTTGCCCCCCTCCTAGACCTGAATTGCCCCCCTCCTAGCCCTGAGTTGCCCCCCTCCTAGACCTGAGTTGCCCCCCTCCTAGCCCTGAGTTGCCCCCCTCCTAGACCTGAGTTGCCCCCCTCCTAGCCCTGAGTTGCCCCCCTCCTAGCCCTGAGTTGCCCCCCTCCTAGCCCTGAGTTGCCCCCCTCCTAGACCTGAGTTGCCCCCCTCCTAGACCTGAGTTGCCCCCCTCCTAGACCTGAGTTGTCCCCCTTCTAGGCCTGAGTTGCCCCCCTTCCTTCCTCCAGGCCAGAAGCTTGGTACGCCCATAGGCGTCTATTATATAAAAGCTTACTGTCGGAGCCTCATTTCTGTATGAAAGCTCCTTTGTCTACAAACTAAAGTAAATTTGATTTCAGAGTATCTCTTTCTTTCCATTTCATTAAGAAAAGGACAGAGGATAAATATTAGATTAGTCCTCATAAGCTTTGTAAGTAAACAATTTGATGCTATTATAAAAAACTATAATAACCCAGGAAACATGCCTATTCTTACAGTATTTAATTTTTGGAGCTGAAACCGTTCTAATACCGTTTGATATCATCTAAACAAGCCTTGCCCTAGGTCCGTATATACCATTTACGTTACACGTGCTTTTTAGGTTGTGCAGAGTAGTTGGAGAAATGAGAACAGTCGTAAGTCATCAAAATATTATTCTGCATCGCTGTTAACTGGATCTGTACCCAAAAGGCTGGATTTAACTTACAATATATTCAGTCTATAATGTTCCCACTCCTGGCACAGAGCTCCTCTCAGTGAAAGGCAGTGGGCCGTATTCCACCACGCGGTCCCAGTGCGCGTTGGTAGATGTCACATGTCTTAGAAGTTTTGTCTCCAGGACATTCCGGTTTTTTCGCAATGTTTTCTTTCACCGTTTTGAAAGCTTTACTATTATTATTGTTTTGAGATACTTAACTTAAATAATATAAAAATGTCATCGGACGCGTCTTATGTGAACAATATCATATTTAGTTTAAGCTTAGTTTAACTATGCGGGGAGCTTTCAAGCCACTTAGAATACTTAGTATGTTTAGGTAGTTAATTAAAGATAAACAAAATAATCACATGACGTTTAGCCAGTTTACTAAATCACGTGGTTTTGTTGTTTACCTTTAATAAAGGATCGTTCAAGTATTACGTAACGCAATTTGGGGGGGGGGGGGGGGTCTCGTAAAACTTTACGATGCGTTACGGCAGGAGGGGGTCAACTATACCAAGTGTAAAAACTATTACATGACTTTTTATTTATTTTATTTATTAAAACTTTATGCACAAGGAAAAAAACATTGTACAATGGCGGACTTAATGCCTTAGGCATTTTCTACCTGTCTACCTTAAGGTGATGCAGACAAAATATGGTAGGTGCAAACAAATTAAAGTTAAAAGAGAGAAGAAAAAAAAATAAAATTATAATAAATACATAAATACATACATACAAAATATAAACAGAAGAGAGAGTTAAAAAAAAAATCATAGATAGAGAAAAGAAAAAAATTATATATGTGATGAATCTGCCAATTTTGTTGCGTAGGTATTCCCGAGCTTTCACTTTAAATGTGTACCGACTTGTCAACGTCCTGATAGTCTGAGAAAGATCATTCCAAAGGAAAACCGCCTGAACCAGAAATGAAGACTTAAGAAAACCAGTGCGGTGAGAAGGACATCGTAAAAGACAATTATTGGAAGAGCGCAGATTCTTATTATGCGCAGAGAATAAATATTGGAAATGTGAAGTAAGGTAAGAAGGGGAACAGGGTTTGTGTAGGAGTGAAAATAAGGTCGTCAAGGCTCTTAGAGCTCTGCGCTGCCTGATGGGTAGCCATTTCAAGATGGACCGGTAAGAAGATACATGATCGTACTTACGAAGATTAAATACGAATCGAATGCAGTTATTTAGAAGTCGGTCAAGTTTATTGAGTAGATCTGCATTCAGGTCGTAATAACACACATCACCATAATCAATAATGGGGAAGATAAGGGATTGGACAAGCATTGCCTTTATGTGTGACGGGAGAACGTTTTTGAGCCTATAAAGCGACCGCAACGTCCCGGTGACTTTTTGGCTCACACTTGCAACCTGCTTACGCCAGTCCAGGCAAGTGTCGACATGCAGACCCAGATCCTTGACGTCGGAGCTAAACGGAATGACTTTGTTATCATAGAAAACCGGTGGCACCACTAGGCCACTCAGCCTACGCTGATTAAACGTACTCCCTATAATGATGGCCTGGCATTTTGTAGGGTTAACCGCTACCCCGAAACGATTAGACCAGTCCCTCACCACTCCCAAATTCCGGTTTAGCTCGTCAATCGCATCCGATAAGTTGTCAACACTTGCCTGAGTATAGAGCTGTAAGTCATCAGCGTAAAGATGATACGCACACTGAAGTTCAGTAGTAATAAGATCAATAAAGATTGAGAACAAAAGTGGAGATAATATACCGCCTTGAGGGACGCCAGAAACAAGTTCACACCAGTTAGAAGACGAATCTCTCGCGAGAACTGCCTGCTGACGCCCCCGAAGATACGAGGAGAACCAATCCAGAACCTCGGAAGAGACCATAAGATGGGAAAGGATGGATAAAAGGACTTCGTGACTGACGGTATTAAAAGCGTTCGAAAAATCGATCAGAACTAAAACGGAGACTTTAGTGTCTTCCATTCCCCGCCTTATATCGTCAGTCACTTTAAGCAAAGCAGAAGTAGTGCTGTGGCCTGGCCTGAACCCGGATTGGAAAGGACTAATGAGGGAGTTTAGCTGAATGAAGTGGGAGAATTGCTTATGGACACAGGCCTCAAGTACTTTAGACAAAAAGGGGAGGATAGAGATGGGACGGAAGTGGCTAAAAAGGGTGGGATTTGGAACTTTAGGTAGAGGACAAACATGAGCTTTCCTCCATAGTGAAGGGAAGTCACCAGTAAATAGAGAGAAGTTAATGATATGGGAAATTGCAGGAAGGAGCGGGTCGAGAGCCGTCACTATCATGTAGCGACTGATGTTGTCACACCCTACGGCTTTAGATTTAATAGATAGGATAATCTTCTTAATCTCTTCCGGATCAACTGGGGTGAAGACAAAGGGGGTAATATTGGGGCGCGTCAGACCAGTAAGGTAGTGAATAGTTTGACATTTAGTGTGGCTATCAAGAGTTGGGACAGTAGCAAAATGACGGTTTAGATCGTCCAAACTAAATGTATTAGGAAGGTCTGAATGCCGCGTTCTGCCAATACCTAGAGTTCCAAGGAATTTCCAAATATCGGCAGGAGAAGAGGAAGTGATATTATCAAGAATGTGGCGGCGTTTAGCGTTGCGTATCATCTGGTTACAACGGTTGCGAGCAGTTTTGAAGAGAGTCCAGTTATCGTCCGACCTATCCCTTTTAAATTTCCGGAACGCGCGGTCCCTACGCCGCATCGCCATCCGAACACCTTGATTCATCCATGGAGGAGGCGGCCGCTTCAACTTTACTTTCCTAAGGGGAGCGTGAGTATCGTACAGTTTGACAACAGCTAAGTTAAAAAGATTTACCTTGTTATCAACAGTAGTAGCTTCCTCCAAGGGCGTCCAGTCAATATTTGTAGCATCATTTATTAGTTGTTCAGTGTTCATCCGCGCAAAGGCATGCCTGTGCTGGAATTTAGGTTTTGGTTTTGGGGGTTTAAGGACATAGGACAGGAAAATAAGGTCGTGAAGAGAAAAGCCAGCAGCGGTATGTTGACCATGTGAGGAAACTAGAGAAGGATTAGAAATGAGGATCAGGTCGAGCCAGGTATCATCACCGACAGTATTGTGATGCGTTGCTTCCAGAGGCAACACGTGCATACTAGCTGACTCAACCAGTTGTAGGAGTTTGCAGGACCGAGTGGAGTTATGGGCGAGGAGGTTGGTGTTGAAATCTCCCATTATTATGTGATGTGCGTACCCCGAACCCAAAGATTCTAGGACCGATTCGAATTCAGTGAAGTAATCAAGGGAAGGGGGACAATATACAACTCCAACGATGGTTTTAGTTCCTTTAACACAAACCTCGAGAAAAAGAAACTCAGCTGAACTATTTGAGGGAGAAGTGGCAAGAATTTTAAAAGGAAGATCAGCTCGAAGATAAATTGCTACACCACCCCCTCTCCTACCGATTCTATCATTCCGTAGAAGAATGAATCCTGGAAGAGAGTAAGTGGAGGAAAGAAGTTCTGGTTTTAACCAGGTCTCAGATATCAGGACGGCATGTACGTAGTTGTTCGCAAACGTGTCGTATAGCTCATTATAATGGCTCGGAATACTCTGGGCATTGATGTGACAGATGTTAAGTTGACGGTCAAAGTTTTGATTAAAACGCTGACGCAAAAAACATCAAGAGTGTCTGTGACAGAGCAAAAACTATCACCATCGGAAGTGGCAACAGATTCATTGGCAGAGAAAAAAGACTCATTTTCAAAAGGTTATGTAGGAATGGGTATGTATGTAGGTATTATTATGGTTTTGAGAGATTTAACTTATTAAAAATGTCATCGGACGCGTCTTATGTGAACAATATCATATTTAGTTTAAGCTTAGTTTAACTATGCGAGGAGCTTTCAAGCCACTTAGAATACTTCGTATGTTTAGGTAATTAGTTAAAGATAAACAAAAAAAATCACTTGACGTTTAGCCATTTTACTAAGTCACGTGGTTTTGTTGTTTACCTTTAATAAAGGATCGTTCAAGTATTACGTAACGCAATTTGGGGGTGGGGGGGGGGGGTCTCGTAAAACGTTACGATGCGTTACGGCAGGAGGGGGTCAACTTTACCAAATGTAAAAACTATTACATGACTTTTTACGACTTTAGGATAAAATGTATCACTTGAGTGTTACGTAACGTTTAGAGAGGGGGGGGTTCAGAAAACTTTACAGTGCGTTACAAGGGGGTCAAAAATCTTCAAAAATTTCGTTACGTAATACTTGAACGCTCCCTAAGCTACTTAAACCGATGGAGTATAATAATACATAATAGGGAACATTACGCAAAACTCGCCGTAGAGGGCGCCACAGGCACATACAGTAAACAAACCACCATATAGCACAATCTGGTATCCTTGTCGTACTCAGTTATATAAATTTAACTACTGGTTATTTAGTATTTTATTAAAAAAATATACAGTGTGTTAAGAAAACCCTGTCCGACCCATAAGGATATTAAAAGTTAGGTAAACACATGACCAAATATAATATGAACATTTTACATAATCATCATAGTAACTATACTAACGAGATATGAAATAATGCTTTTTTTTTCGCGAATTAACTCCTACTCCCCCAATAATTGGTCTTTTTTTTTTAAAGTGACAACAACATTTTCGACGGTATTATTATGAACGTTGCTCGCGCAAGCCGGGTGCCCTGCCCCCCGTCGCCCGCGCATGTATTGCCTACCGCACATGTATTAAGTTACCTCCTTTTTGCGAAACAATATTTATTTTTTTTGGGGTTTTTATTTTTTTGTAGTGTAGCCCGGCTTTGTAGGCATTATTAGAATCAGTTATCGATACCTAACAATACCTTCACGGATCGGACAGGGTTTTCTTTATATATTATATTATGAGCCTATGTATAGAACATAACATTGTACTCCTAGTCCATAACATTGCATGATTAAATCTTACGGACTTATTAATATATTCTGATGTAGAGTGATCGCCTGAAACACAGGTTTAATAAACCTAGCTCGGGTATGTCGCTAATTTTACATGATTCTCTGTATAATAATACGTTCTGTATGACCTTATGTATATTTTTAGTCACACATAATACCTAGCTTTTATTTAGGCAATAAGATATGTATGTATTTCTATAATAATATTTTTGTCGTTTTTATTTTACAATATTGTGTAAGTTTTTGAATAAAGATTATTATTATTATTATTAATAGCTAATAGCTATAATGTTCCACTCCTGTGACTCAGTCCTCCTCACTGTGAGAGGAAGTGGACAGTAATGTACCACGCGGGCTCAGTGCTGGCTGGTACATGTCACATGTCTTAGAAGTTTTGTCTCCAGGACATGCCGGTGTCCTCACGATGTTATGCTTCACCGTTTTAAGAGCAGTGGTGGTGAAATGATTTATACAAGGTAAAGCGCCTGATAAGATTTGAACCTACAATTTGTAATTCGCGGACGATATCACTTGGCCACTGCTACTCTATGCACATTAAATGAAAAATTTTGATATTTAATTCATTATTTGAGCATCGGCCGTCTGGTACTTTAAAAAAAAATATAAACTAGTCATCATCATCATCAATTCAGTCGAAAGACGTTCACTGCTGGACATAGGCCTTCACCAGGTCGTCGGTCCACCTTGTCGGGGGCCTACCCACGCTACGTCTTCCGGTGCGTAGTCGCCACTCGAGAACCTGCCGGCCCCATCGGGCATCGGTCCTACGGGCAATGTGTCCAGCCCACTGCCACGTTAGTGTTGCGATTCTTCGGGCTATGGTCGGCTACTCTCGTTCTTCTGCGGATCTCCTCATTCCTGATTCGATCGCGCAGTGAAACCCCAAGCATAGCCCTCTCCATTGCCCTTTGAGTGACTTTGAGCCTTCTTATAAGGCCCATTGTTAGCGACCACGTCTCAATTCCATAAGTCATCACTGGTAACACACACTGGTCGAAGACTTTTCTCTTGAGACACTGCGGTATTTCGGACGAGAAGATTCTATTTAAACTAGTGCTTGACCGCAATCCCGCCTGGCGGTAAGCAGTGATGCAATTGTTGATGATAAAGCGCGTTAGTTTATTAAGAGTCTATTCACTCAAAAAACCTGAGTGAACAGGAAGGAAGACGGCAGTTGTGGCAATGTTAAACCCAACAACACGACCAACGATGCTGCTACTTCATACGGCCATTATGATAAAAATTCTTTACTGTATGCGCTAGTACTGCCCTCTGGTGGTCGAATATTGCATTATAATCCCATATTATTACCTTATTTCCACAAGCCACCCCCATATAATATATATGCTTATAAAACGCGGGGGTAAGCATTTATCCAAGCTAGATATATCTCAATACAGATCTTCAAGCGTTTGGTAAAGCTACAGGATGTTGTTATCAAGTCGTATTTCAATAATCATGCTTAAATTTTGTTACAAAGGCTGTTGTCAAAATAATTCAGATTAGTCTTTTTTTTTTTAAAGAAACGTTCCCAATACTAGGAATTTCTCCTGTATCGTGAGTGCGTTTACAAGAAAACAGACACAAACCCGGAACAACTAATTGTATGTCATACAAATACTTGTTCCGTGCGGGAATCGAACCCGCAACAAGTAGTGCAGCAGTCAAACGCTTAACCGTTGCGCTAACAGTGCTTATTTTAAAATCAACTTTTATGTTGCAAGCCAAATTAATACTATAGTGCTTTAATTGTATATTTCAGTTGTATATAAGCAGATATTTGTATGAAGCATTTACTGGGTTTTATTCCAATCATCTTTGCATGTATAATGTATATATTGTTATATTTCTGCATACTCATGCATTTTTGATATACAGGATGCTTTAATATTGGTATTTTAACTAATACTTTTTATTGTATTAATTTATGATTTACTTGCGTTATTTATTCCTTTATTATAGTTAGTATGGCGCTTCTGAATTAGCTATTCTGACGTTGGGTCTGCTTTCATCTGTATAATGAATTTAAATGTATAAACTTTATGTAACATTTTCTGTCTTTTTTAAGTCTGACCATCAGTCTTACCAGTTGTGGAGGTCACATAGGCGGTCAGTTCATGTAGAATACCGGTCAGACTGGAAGCTGACCCAAATATAGTTAAGCAGACCAACAGATATTATCCAGTAATCGGGTTGTGGAGGTCAGATAGACAGTAGCTCCATATAAAATACCGGTCAGACTGGAAGCTGACCCAAATATAGTTAGGCAGACCAAGGGGTATTACCCAGTAACTGGGTTGTGGAGATCAGATAGGCAGTCACTCCATGTAAAATAACGGTCAGACTGGAAGCTGACCCAAAGTTGGGCAGATGTAGTTAGTATATGTATATTTTAATGTATTTTAAAGGTGAAATAACTAAATTGAACTTACAGCAATGGTTCCCTGTCGCGTGTACTTCGTCGAGGCCACATATGACGCCTTCACAGTCAGAACTACAGCATTCATCAGATTCTTTGCTGCCTGGATGAGGGATGTGGCGCTGTCCAGCTGAAATGTTTGTGGAGAAACTGATTAATAATGGAGAAATTTATATTCAACGTATTGTTCCCACTTCAGGCTCAGCTCAAAGAGATGTCAGCACATCGTTACGGTGTCCACGAAGACGAAACCCAGCCCCCAGGCATTGGTCTTCACCGCGCCCAACGCTCGTCGCCTGGTAAGGACTAAGCCCGGCTTACAGAGATGTCAGCACATCGTGGCGGTCCACGAGTACGAGTGAGCGTAGGTTTTAGTCAGTAAAAGTCTGACACGCCCTGCCGCTCCGCCTAGAGCGTTAGAGGTCATTACACGATTTCTCATCCAAAAAGAAGGACACAGGGTCACCATCTACACTTAAAACGGGGGGTAACAAATATACAGGATGTAACTGACATCGTAAGGCAAACTTCGCGAAATGGCTAGACCGCATGCCACTAATAAAATTATGCTAGTCATTTTTTTCATTAACCCACTTGTTCCTGAATAACCTTTTTTCAGTAATTGACCTGAAACTTTGTATACCTATTATTTATGTGCTAAATAATCGCAGAAAAATATTATAAAAAAAATCTGATTTCCAGAAAAGCTGGAAAATGCTGCGTAGTAAACGACACAGTAGGGGAATTTACTACTTTGATAACTTAGTTTGTAACAATTAAGAAATACCCAATAAAATTCAAAGACGATATCAAAAATATGTTTATTTGTACCTTTTTAAGCAAATCTACTTATTTGTGTATGATAATATTTAAAACATGTTTTTTGATGTAACGTTACATTACATTTTAGGCAATAGAAATTAACATTTTTGTGGCAAACACCGCATCGCAGCCGATCCTCCCTGTACTTTTACTATATGTCCATTGTGACTATACCGCGATTCCCCAGAAACACTTCGTGATGGACGTCCACCTCTGTTACTCTCAGCTTTCTTGTTCTTCTCAAGTAGATTTATTTACAGCGACATTTGTCCGGAATTTCAGGTGATCGAACTGAAACGCGGAAAAGCGGTCGCAGTTTTGAAAATGTATCATTCATGTTGAGTTGTGTACTATTGCAGCAATGAATATTCGACATAATAAAACTAGACCTGTACCTTGACATGGCGTTGAAAATAATAGGCATACCGCAATCCGTATATTTTCCCAATACATGCTTCGCCTTGGCACTATCACGTAACTACTATAAAGTAAAATAGCCAAAAAGCATTCCATCTCACTGGTGCTAATATTACCCTCTTTATTTTTTTGAGCAGCGTATAGGTTAGTATAATTCATTATCATTTCTTATATCATTTTTACTCGTGAAACATCCATTCAAAATAATCACTAGGACTATTGATTAGACCATGCACGTTTTGCCACAAACAGTGTATCGGCTGAATATCTCTTGAGCTCCGTGTATAGGTTTTTTTTGAAGTTAGTATCCTTGGAACTCTCCTTGAAGTAGACGGAATCGGTTCTCCGGCTTGGGCAGGAGTAGATGAATTTGTTTCTGAATCTGATGGTAAAGAGCATATGGAAAAGCGTTCAGGACCAGAGTCGATACGCCACGCCGCCGGTGGAAAGTTATTCTAAAGGCAAGTTATCATCATCGCTATCGTCAGAAGAATCTTGCTGAATTTCAGAAGGTGCCCTGAGTTGAGATCCCGGTAGATTTTGAAGGGACAAAAAATCTTCATCTCCCGAGTTCTCGTGCTTAATTTCGGCATTACAATTTTCCGGAGGCATGATAGTTATGGAGTCGGAGACTTCCAGCTTATAATTTTGTTCTAATTCCTCAACTATCCCATGCAAATTGAGGAATTTCGTGATTTTCTGTAGCGAAATAAAATTATTATTTGTAGTAGCACATTTCCCTACCGTTTCTTTTACGACACGTACGAAGAAAACCTAAACTACTGGTTGAATATGTTATGAAATAACCAACTTTTTTCAAGTTCAGAAGTCTATAGGAATCAAGCTATCGTATTATATCACATATAAATAAAAGGTGTTTGTATCTTCCTTGTTGATAATGTTATCTTACCTTGAATTACTCATTGTAAAAACCTCAGAATTTGTCGTCATTCAGCACAAAAGCAATTAACTGCAGCACACTAATAACACTTCGCAACTAATAACCAATTTCTCGATAGTCAAGCGTGATGTATAAAAATAAGGTCAAGTACCCTCATATCTCTCAATTTTGTTTTCAGTTTGGTGTGTCCTTTACGACACAGTAGGGTTAAGTGGGTGAACGGTTACAGAAATAACAATGTTTAAAAAAAAGTGTCGGCTCGACCTTTGAACGTTGCAAGCGTGCCGCCGTGCGGGTTTGTAGGTATGACGTTGATCCCTGATGTGAACTCTATTAAATCAGCTGATAGGATAGTTTTTCGAGGTTTGTTTTCATTGCGCTTTTTTGGATAATTAGCGAATTAATTAATTTTTACTTTAAAATCTTATTGGGTTATAAAAGTATAGCAATTATGAACCGTCTAAAGTGAACAAAAAGACATTTTTGTTAATCATGAAAAAGCCGATGAAAAATTCCACCACTGGGGGGGTTCAGAATCATGTACTGGATCCGTGGTACTCGTTTGTGCGTCGATGTCAGATACACCCTTTATATAACCAGGTATATGGTCTAGAAAAGTTTTTGAGCGTGTTCGTGTCCTGCTGGGATTCGCTGATGTGGCGGTGCTTGATATGAACTAACTCACTGCGGGTAGTCGTGCCAAGGCTTGGCATGTACTGGCATATCATTAGTGTGACTATGTAACCATAACTTGGGAGTTTGATCCCGTGCAAATACCTACTTATACAATATGTAAAGAAAACCCTGTCCGATCCGTGAAGGTATTGTTAGGTATCGATAACTGATTCTAATAATGCCTGCAAAGACGGGCTAAACTTAAAAAAATCCCCTAAAAAAATTAATATTATTTCAGAAAAAGCGAGGTAACTTAATGCATGCGTGGTAGGGAACACGTTAGGTATGCGTGCGCGGATAAAGGGGGGCAGGGTACGCGGCACGTGGTCGCATCGCTATTCGCTCCGTCACAAATGGTGTTGTCACTTTTTTAAAAATTACCAAATTTTGGGGTAGTTGGAAAAAATTCGCGGAAAAAAAGAATACTTTAAAATTCATTAGTATTGTCACTATGATGTTTACGTAAAATTTCAGATTTTATTTAGTCATGTAACAACCTAACATTTATTATCCTTTTGGGTCGGACAGGGTTTTCTTAACATATTGTATAAATAATGTACGATACATAAACCAGACGCAAAACGCACATGTATAGAAATACAACAGACAATAAGAGCAAAATAACATTTTACAGTTGCAACAGACATTGAACATATACATCACAAAGAATTGTGAAGCAATAGCCCCCCCCCCCCCTTCTTCCTGTGGATGAGAAATCATCAAATGACTTCTCCCGCTCTGAGCGGAGTAGAGTGTGTCAGACTTTTACCGACTGGAACCGACCCGCGTTCCATCACTTGCCTATGCACCAGGGCCAGTTTCTCTTCCAACCAACCCACAGCCCTGCAACAGTCCCCCACCCCTTTGAGTCAAAATATGAAACTTCTAACAAACATTTTTATCTCTCAAGAACTCGAGCCAGAAAAAAAGCATTTAAAACGCCACATATTCAAAGCACAAGACCATCAAAAAAACAAAGTTATTTGATTGTGTATTTCTTTCTATAATATGAGCCACCAGACGTCAACCGGACAATACCCGGACAGGAACCGTTACCACCCCGGACATACAACTCACCCCAGATACTATCAACCCCCCGCTCGTTTGAGACTGCACTTGCGTCTTGTCCTGAAGAAAAGGTTATTTTAAAAAGATTTTTTCTCGGTGGTAGGCAATAACATCGGCCGACAGCAGAAGTTACCACCCACCAGATAAAGCCTTGCCGCCAAACGATTTGTCGTGTTCCGGCATGATGTCTGGTGAAGCCGTACGGAGGACGGGTCTGAGCAGTTGTGTTGCGATGTGCGCCGGGTACGATGCGCCTAATGTTGTTGTGTCAGGAGTTTGGTCGTGGAGGGTCTTCAGATCAATCTCCTTTTGGCGCAGCATCGTTGGTCGTGTTGTTGGGTTTAACATTGTATCACCTCGCTCAACTGCCGTCTTCCTTCCTATTCACTCAGTTTTCCTGAGTGACCTATTCACTCTTAATAAACTAGCGCGCTTTACCATCAACGATCGCATCACTGCTTACCATCAGGCGGGATTGCGGTCAAGCGCTAGTTTATAATTATTAAAAAAAAAAGGAAACTTTTACACCGGACCCTGCCAGTCGCGCATCGGACACCACCGGACTATACCAGATACACTCCGGACAGTGCCGGACACACCGGACAGTGCCAGACACACCGGACAGTGCCAGACACACCGGACAGTGCCAGACACACCGGACAGTGCCAGACACACCGGACAGTGCCCGACACACCGGACAGTGCCAGACACACCGGACAGTGCCAGACACACCGGACAGTGCCCGACACACCGGACAGTGCCAGACACACCGGACAGTGCCAGACACACCGGACAGTGCCCGACACACCGGACAGTGCCCGACACACCGGACAGTGCCAGACACACCGGACAGTGACAGACACACCGGACAGTGCCCGACACACCGGACAGTGCCAGACACACCGGACAGTGCCAGACACACCGGACAGTGCCAGACACACCGGACAGTGCCCGACACACCGGACAGTGCCAGACACACCGGACAGTGCCAGACACACCGGACAGTGCCCGACACACCGGACAGTGCCAGACACACCGGACAGTGCCAGACACACCGGACAGTGCCAGACACACCGGACAGTGCCAGACACACCGGACAGTGCCCGACACACCGGACAGTGCCAGACACACCGGACAGTGCCAGACACACCGGACAGTGCCCGACACACCGGACAGTGCCAGACACACCGGACAGTGCCAGACACACCGGACAGTGCCAGACACACCGGACAGTGCCCGACACACCGGACAGTGCCAGACACACCGGACAGTGCCAGACACACCGGACAGTGCCCGACACACCGGACAGTGCCAGACACACCGGACAGTGCCAGACACACCGGACAGTGCCCGACACACCGGACAGTGCCAGACACACCGGACAGTGCCAGACACACCGGACAGTGCCAGACACACCGGACAGTGCCCGACACACCGGACAGTGCCCGACACACCGGACAGTGCCAGACACACCGGACAGTGCCAGACACACCGGACAGTGCCAGACACACCGGACAGTGCCAGACACACCGGACAGTGCCAGACACTCCGGACAGTATCAGACACACCGAACAGTGCCAGACACACCGGACAGTGCCAGATACTCTAGTAAGTAAATTAAATCAACTCACCCCGCTGACGATAAGCTCGCCGGATATGTTCTGCACGTCAGCCTTCACCTTGCTGGTGATCTGTATCTGATGGCAGTACAGAGCGATGCGCTGGAGATACGCGAGTAGGTCTTGCTTCGTTGACGACTCCGGGCACTAGAAGAAAGAAGAAGTAAAGAATAACACTAAGAGATTAATCCAAGTCAAAAGTTGTGGTGTCTCCGTCGGACTACAATTTAAGTGTTTTCAAGCCTAGAGTGAATAGGCTCTTTATAAACTAGCCCGCTTTACCATCAACGATTGCATCACTGCTTACCATCAGGCGTACCATACTTCGTTCCCGTGGAGTTAGTTACTTAAACTTTGTATTTGAAGCCCAAAATATACAGCATACATTTTATTTTTTTGATATGCTCAGCTCCTATTGGTCGCAGCGTGATGTTATATAGCTTAAAGCCTTCCTGGATTAATGGGCAATCCAACGCAAAAAGAATTTTCAAATTCGGACCAGTAGTTCCTGAGATTAGCGCGTTCAAACAAACAAACTCTTAAGCTTTATATATAGATTGAGTTTTACAAAGTTTTCAAATTAGATAGTTGAAATGGTACATGTTTATTATGCAACTAGCATGGAGGAGTTTTGACGGGAAAGCTAAGATGAGTGTCACGCCCATTTTTCATTGGACATTTGATTAAAATTATTTATAGTGTCCTATACTAAATAAAAGCGCGTGATTTATGTAGTAAAAAGTGCATTCAGTAAATAATTCATAAAGAACATTGAAATATTGCAATATAGTGGCTACATCATGACTTTGCCTCAAACCTCCCTCATTAACGGTTTTCGCGGCCCTCTTTTTGAATTGTCAACACATATCCGTTATTATTGTGAAATAAAAGCAATTGCCATTGAGCAAGAGTAGAGGTTGAATCTCACCTTGAAAAAAGAAGAATAACTAGCATGCATACAAGTTCAAGAAATCAACCGGTGGGCAAGGACCCGCCAGACAAAACACCCGTCCGTCGAAGGATCCTCCCTTTTCTATGGAGGATGAGTGAACTTGAGCCCCTGTTCCTCATTGCCCCCAAAATATATAATTTCTCACCTGCTCTGCAATCTCTCTGGTGAGCTTATCAAGTTTGGTGCCAGCTTCTGAGATCTTCTTGGCTGCGTTGATGACATCCATCGTAGTCTTCAGCGGCCCACGGCCTCTGTAGGCAGAATACAAAGTTCAGTTCTGGATATTTACTTTATCAGACAGGACTGGACAGAACTCACAATGAAATAGAGGAAACAGATACACTCAACTTAAAACTGTAATATTCTATGTAACGGAACACACTACAGACTGTTTGAAATGGCTTGTATCATCTTGTATTGACAGCTACAGACTGGTAGGCATTAATGGCTTGTGTCACAATAGAGATGTATCCAAGGTATGAAAATCAAAAAAATAATTAGTCCGTCTTATAGATAATAAAAAAATTAAGACCCGTATTTTTTATTTTGTCGTAATTACCAAAAATTACTGAGATATAGCGTATTAAAGTTACAGAGTGGGGGCTAATTACGTCACGCCGTTCTATATTTTGCACCATGGCGTGACGTCATGCGACATTTCAAATCAATATATCTTCCTAAGTATTTGAATAAAAGAAAAACTAAAAAATACGTGTTCAATATTTTTTATAAAGCTATCTGACGGACATTAAATTATTTTTTTAGGATACAAGCCAATTGTAAAAATAGAACGTGTGCTTTAAATAGTCCCGCTCTTGCGATCTAGACATGGCGTCGATAACATCATAAGTTGAACTCTGTAATATTGAACCTAATATTAATAAAAGTTAGCCCGAGCATTTCACATTTATGCATGTCATAACATTTTTATGTGATCCTGTTTAAGTTTTTCTATCATTTTGATTACTATTATTATAATATATCATTTATATTATTGCGGACTGTGTTTTTGTAATTCTAGCGTATGGCACTCGTGGGTTGCAGCTGAAAATCAGCGTCAGATGGTACACTTCGTGTTGTCATCTGACATTATACTGAGCTGAGGCCCTTTTGGCATTACAAGCCAAGTTTTATAGTTTTAAATTTATGTATCTTGCTGTAATGTCAATAAATGCATTTTTCTTTCTTTTCTTTCATTACAAAATCTACTTGTAGTTATGACTTCTTATATAAAGTTATTTATACTTTATACTAGGTAGGCCATAACATCAGCCGCTGGCAGAAGTTACCACCCACCAGACAAAGCCTTGCCGCCAAGCGATTTGTCGTGTTCCGACATGATGTCTGGTGAAGGCGTACGGAGGACGGGTCTGAGCAGTTGTGTTGCGATGTGTGCCGGGTACGATGCGCAAAATGTTGTTGTGTTGGGAGTTTGGTCGTGGAGGGTCTTCAGATCAATCTCCTTTTGGCGCAGCATCGTTGGTCGTGTTGTTGGGTTTAACATTGCATCACCTCGCTCAACTGCCGTCTTCCTTCCTATTCGCTCAGTATTTCTGAGTGAATAGGCTCTTAATAAACTAGCGCGCTTTACCATCAACGATCGCATCACTGCTTACCATCAGGCGGGATTGCGGTAAAGCGCTAGTTTATAATTATTAAAAAAAAAAAAAAAAACAAAAACCCAATATATTATGTAGTTTGTTCAGAATAAGCAACTGAAGGGGTTCCAATCATTTTTACATCATGTTATATTTTTTCCTAAATAAATTTGGAATAGGCTATTTGACAGTATGAATATTTTTGTGATTATTTGCTTTAAATGCATAAAATGAGGGTTCTTTATGTCATTTACATGAGTTTTAATGAAAATTTTAACAATTAATATATCAAAAAACACAAAAATATGTTTGGCATTTTGTTTTTCGCGCCACTTATTGTGAAACGATCCGGATTGGCTAATGTCATGATGACTTCATACGCTCATAAACACTTGTTGTCGTTCTATGTGTTCTAAGGTGTTTTAGCGTTCTTAGAAGATTTTGAAGGATATTTGGAGCGATTTGTGGTATTTTTTTGTTTTCTGACTGACAAATAACAGATAAACACGAACACCACTGCGGAACCGAAAATCGTTTATAAGTTTGTGACGTCACTTACAAAGCGCGACGTCATATTGCTGAATAAAGCGTTTCGGCGGCTTATTCGAATTTTGAGTTTTTATTTGCATGTTTCTTACGAAATACGTATTTAAAATTAAAAAAAAATCGGTGAACTTCTTAACCGCAACCAAGTAATTCAAGATAGAAATTATAAATCTGTCAAATAGCCTATTAGTTGCAATGCGGTCACCAAGCGCACAAGACGGTGTTGACGGTAGATCATAGTACTTAGCACGTGTGCATAGCTGGACAGCCAACAAAGCGAGCGAGCGGTTCGTCGACCACATTTTTGTTGGGATAACCAGGTAAGTTAACAAGCTCATGACTTTGTGGTTTTTCATGATATCTTTTTGAAAATTCGTACATAGATTCTTTACTTAATACTGGACAGGGGCACGTGTTTTATTTTTAATAATTATAAACTAGCGCTTGACCACAATCCCGCCTGATGGTAAGCAGTGATGCGATCGTTGATGGTAAAGCGCGCTAGTTTATTAAGAACCTATTCACTCAGATTGAGCGAATAGGAAGGAAGACGGGAGTTGAGCGAGGTGATGCTATGTTAAACCCAACAACACGACCAACGATGCTGCGCCAAAGGGAGATTGATCCGAGGACCCTCCACGACCAAACTCCCAACACAACAACATTGGGCGCATCGTACCCGGCACACATCGCAACACAACTGCTCAGACCCGTCCTCCGTACGGCTTTACCTGACATCATGCCGGAACACGACAAATCGCTTGGCGGCAAGGCTTTGTCTGGTGGGTGGTAACTTCTGCCGGTGGCCGGTGTTATGGCCTACCACCGTGTTTCGTTTATAAACAAAAATAACGTTGTTTACAGAATTTGGGAATCATTTAGTTTTCAATTCTTTTGTCAGTGAAGTCGACAACCACACCATATAATAATATTAGCGGCCGCCAGCGACTTCCTTCGCGTGGAGTTAGTTATGCTCCGCTCCTATTGATCGTAGCGTGATGTTATATAGCCTAAAGCCTTCCTGGATTAATGGGCTATCCAAAACAAAAAGAATTTTTCAAATGGGACCCGTAGTTCCTGAGATTAGCGCGTTCAAACAAACAAACTTTTCAGCTTTATATATTAGTATAGATTTATGTTTTTGGTGGGATCTAGTTTGGTTTGTGATTAAGGGGATCAGTGCCTATATATGGTTTGACTGAGGACCTCGGTCACTGATCGCTCACAATGGGCCTTCTACGAAGGCTCAAAGTCTAACTAAGGACGATGGAAAGAGCTTTGCTCGGAGTTTCTCTGCGCGATACAATCAGAAATGAGGAGATCCGCAGAAGAACTAAAGTCACCGACATAGCTCTTCGAGTCGCTAAAATTAAGTGGCAGTGGGCGGGGCACATTGCTCGTAGAACCGATGGCCGATGGGGCAGCGTAGAGAGACCCCCAACAAGGTGGACCGAAGACCTGGTGAAGGTAGCGGGAAGCCGATGAATGCGGGCAGCACAAGACCGGTCATCGTGGAAAGCCTTGGTCCCCAAGGCTCCCACCTTGGAGGAGCCTTCGGGAGCCGAGTGACCTTTGCATACCAAGACAGTGGTCTCCCATTTCATTCCCCATCATTTGTAGAACTTTGCAGGCGTCAAGGGTAGTTAAAAGTCTGAGCACCTTACCAAGATCTGATAGGGAATGGCGCCATATCAAGTACTGGAAGCTGAATCCAGTTATACTGGAAGCCGAACCATCAGGGTTACGGGTTGGTTAAAAAAGAAACCGTGACCCTGGCGCACTGGCAAGTGAAGAAACACGGGTGGGTTCTTAACAGACTTTAAAAAGGAGGAGGTTACTCATTATGACCGGTATATATGCTTTTTTTTATGTTTGTTCGCGGATAACTTCGTCGTTTATGAACCGATTTTGTTTGTTCGCGGATAACTTCGTCATTTATGAACCGATTTTGATAATTCTTTTTCTGTTGGAAGGAAGACATTCCCAAGGTGGTCCCATACTAAGGACATCAGGGTTTGATGGTGGAAGACCAGAGAAATCAAGGGGAACTTTCAAAAATCGTAGGGGCAACCAGTGCGTTTTTTTTCATTAAGTATTTTAGCGGTGGTGGCCTAGTGGTTAAAACAAGGCCAGGTCAGGCAAGTACCAATGTAACTTTTCTAAAGTTATATGTACTTTCTAAGTATATCTTGGACACCAGTGACTGAAGGTGAAGGAAAACATCTTGAGGAAACCTGGACTTTAAGTCTGAAATCGCCAACCCGCATTGAGCAAGCGTGGTGATTACGCTCAATCCTTCTCTGTATGAGAGGAGACTTGTGCCCAGCAGTGGGACGATAAAAACGTTGATAATGATGATTTTAGCGTCAGCATCCAGTCTAACCGGATGCAGCTGAACAGTACTTTTCACAACTAAAAAGTGTCAAATAAAAACTTTTTTTTACAAAAAAAACAACGGACTTCCAAATGTGTCAAAAACGAATATACAGAACCAAAGACACCGACTTCCGAAAATAGTTATTTTTCACTTTGTAGTGTTTTTTGGAAGTCAGTTGTTTTTTTTTGTAAAAAAAGTTTTTATAGTTAATAAATGTCGGGAGAGGTCATTTGATGAGTTCCTATCCAGAACAAAAAACAAGCCGAACCAAACATGGTTGGGAAAAGACAGACGAAGGTCACCTGGTGAAGTCCGTCATCTCCAACATGATCATGCACATATGTTTCGCCAGCATGATGATGTCATTGCCAGCGTCGTCCCACTTCGCCACCTCGTTATCAAACGTCATCTTCTCACGACGGAACAGCTCCACTTGCTGCAGGATTTTGCGTTTGTCTTCCTCTGTCATCTTCCGCATGGCTTCCTGTAAGATTCAAGGGTGACGTTAGTGTACCAATTACCTGATTTACGCATAGCATCTGTATACGCGCCCCAGTACAGCACGTACATCTACCGCGCATTTGTCACGGCTTATCCAACAAATAGGTCGGCTTATACCACAAGTAAATCAATCTCTTACCACTCCACAACAAATCTAAGGCACTTACCTTAGGACCCGGTGTGTTCCGTCGTGGAGTGAAGTCCCGGCGAGTCGACGCGCGCGCGTCGACTTACAATGACGTCCGATGTCTTCAAATACTCCGACTGTCCCATACCAGTCGACACACCAAAGTTCCCTTAATAGGGCACCAAAGCTCACCAGCGTATGAAACCGTTACTTAGCAGCGTCAATCACGCCCGACAAACAATCGACAATGAAATCACGTTTCCGATTCAAATTCAACTCAATTTACAGGCGGCACCGTTACGGTTACAATTCAAGTAAATACTTCAAAACACGGGCAACAAACGCGACAAACTATCCAAACCGCGGTCGGTGGTATTTATTTCCCGAAAATCCCTTGTCCGAAACACGCCACGCGCGCGAGGATTTCGTCAAGAGTTCTTAGCAACGGACCGCTCCCGACGAGGTCTCAAAACGTTGTGTTAATGGCCGCGCGTCACCATAGACAATACTAAATTACGCTCATCCCTACCGGTCGCGCCGTCGATCAAACTCGACTAACTAACAATCGGACTCGACCGATAAACTAGCGTAAACAGCATCTGTTCGCGATTTCGTCCGCATGTAATTACTTCACCCCGTGGGTGTCGTAAGAGACGACTAAGGGAACCCTCACCAGGGAAGCGGGCTGCAGCGCTTCTCCTGTAGAATATCAAATTCCTGCGATCCCCAACCGAACGGACAAGCGAGGGGATTATGGTAAACCTCTCCCTCACCCAATGCATGAAAGCCTTGGGGGAGGCCTTTGTCCTGCACTGGAGCTCTATAGGCTGAAGAAGGAGAAGAAAATACTTGTCCCCGCTTTCAATTTCTTTCAGCTTGGCATTTTTTCCGACCTTATGGTCCGATCAGATTGGCGCTGTGGGTTCGTGGATGGGAGATCTGTGCAGAAGGGATCGTGCTTTGGAAAGCACGGTTTGCCGCTGGTCCCGGCTAGTAGTATCATCATCGCTTCCCCACATCAATCGTCGGCAGTTGTCCTTCAGGGGCAGCACCCGTCTGGTCAGAGGAGCCTTCGTTTTCTATGAAGGTTGAGTTAACTTCACTCCCTGTTCCCCACACCCATTCCCAAATAGAACTGGTAATATGTACTAAACAAAGTCAGGTGGTTTATAACGTGACAACGTCCTGAGCCGGCTGCACGCACGAAAAAACATGGCTCATGCGGCGTTACCCCGTTCCATTTAAGGTTTGAAATCCAAGCGAGAGCGCAGAACGAGCGACAAAGAGGCACAATCGGCCTCCGCGTTCGGCAGCATTCGACATCTGCCTCTCTTGAGTGAGCGACGCGTCCGCGTGGACAGCTGCTATACAATGATACATTTACATGTTTTCGTCAAGTATGAAGTGCAATGAAAAGTGAATGTGGTGTCAATTGTTTATAGCAACAATAATTGCAACCTTTCCATCAGTATTTTCTTATAATGTTGTCACGTTCAACTAAGGTTAATGAACCTACTTTACAGACAATCAATTTTTTTTAGGTTGCTCTTAGTTATGGAGTTCAGTTCAAAGTGGCGGGAATTTAGTACTCACCCTAGCGTTTGTAATGCCACTAATGTCAGGATACTCGTCGACTCCGTGCTCTCCGGTGTGAGCGCTGGCTGCAAACATAATTTAAAAAAATATTATAATAACTGGCAACACTCACCCCTGAACTTTCTAGGTAGACTTGAATACAAAATCTCAATTTTATTGCTAAAGTATTAAGGCTCAAAGTTGATTGGGAATACATGACAGTTGCGGGTAGCTTGACCTGCTGTCATCTGTACTAATGTAATGCAGATTATTTTTAACGTTTGAACAAACACAGTATAAAAGACGGAGTTTTAAGCCTATTTTATATAAAAAAAATTCTGTTCTTCCTGTTCTATTCTTTCTATACCATTAAGAAAAGGACATAAAATAAAATATTAGTTTAGGCCTGTCAAATAGGGTAATTGACTAAAAAAAAACTAAATAGTGCATCAGTTAGATTTTCAAAAAATACTAGACACGTATTTTTTCTTTTTTCATATAAACAAAAAATTAAGACGACACAGTGCGTTGAAAACTCGTGTGACGTCACTGTACGCTACACTTTTAGCGAGCAGTGACGTCACCAGAAACTACTCCTGATCTTTGATGCCTTTTATATTTGTCAATTTTTATTTGTAGCGTACAGTGACGTCACCAGATACTACTCCTGATCTTTGATGCCTTTTATATTTGTAAATTTTTATTGATTTGATAAAACAAAATATACGTATCCAATATTTTTCTATAATCTGAATGACGGACTAAATAGAATCATTTTTTTTTAACCCAGGATACATCCCTAATATCTAAAATTAAGAATTCAAGTCCACCTAGATATAACGCAAAATTATTTGAACACATTCAGTGCCACCGACACGCCCGGAGAATTTACGTGGACTCTCCGGGCGAGTCGATGTTAATAAACATTAGCAAGCGAAAGCATTTAATAATCTAAATAAAAAAAAAACATGATAATCATAACTATCCACCCATGCATTAAAGCTTATGTATAAGCTCCGTACGTTGATATTGCGATGGAACCTTGTAACAATAACAGCTGCGTAACGCCATCCGTCGCACAAAAGGACAGATAGCAAAAAAGTTTTTATTACAAATTTGATAAGCTAGGGTTATAATTTTATTATGCCTACACTTTTTATACCTACTCACTCATATTATGACAAATAAACTTACATTCATTATAACGAATTTCAAGAGAACGAGTATTTTTTATTACTATGTACAAGATTTTTTTTCTAACCATATTTATATTCTGTTTTGTTAATGGTTAAATTTCGAGTGTTAATTAATTTAGACGGCAAAATTCAAGAACAACAATAAAACAGGATAAAAAAAAACTACCACGTGAAATAACCACGTCTAATTTCGTTTCGCGTATAACTGTATAGTTAGTTGGTGGTTATATTTAACAATCACAGTAGCTGATATTAAAATAACTAGCTACAAAAATAACTTGTTTTATAACAGATGACGCCGATCAAGTTACCTACTGGTTACGTTACGATTCTTGAAAAAGGCTTTACAACCCACACCTAGTCTAAACTGTCTATTGAGTATCTTAAATTGACAGGAATATACTAAAATGTTATCTTCTATCCTTTTCTTACTAGAGAATCGGCGCTAATGTAAGTTTATTTTAGTGCTAAATAAATGTATTTTCTGAATTTAAATTTTGTTTTGTTTTTTCAATATTTCGGTCACGCGTAGAAACATATTTTTTTTTTATGTGACAAAACCCGCCACACTTTTCCCACCCACTGAAAGCCAAAATCAACAGTGGAGATCGCCAGAAAAACGCCGAGCAATGAAGCTCGACGAGTCCCGGAGAAACGATTCAACTGTCTTGGGTCCCGCAACGAAATTAATCAGAAAAGAATAGCGGAGGAGTAAGAAAAAAGATATTTTTTCCACTTCCCTCCATAACAAGCAGGAGACAGAACAGAACTAGGCCAATCGGCACCAAAGGGACATTATTGCAACTGGGAGAAGCCCAGATTGCCAAACACCACGGAATAAAATTTGATTAAGTTAATGGGTCCTAAGTAGGTATTTGCTGTTACAATTGATTCCAATAATAGGCATGGCAAAAGCGCCTGAACGCACGGAAATTGGTTCTAGTTTCTACAAGATCCGTATAATAAACGACTCCGGATGTAACTTGTACACTATCCAACATAATATTGCGGTTAGAAACATCTATACTTATTTATACATCGAAACCTGATCAAATCTTTGTTGCAATGTTACCCCACCACCTGGTTACCCAACGTTACTCACATCGGCTCCTAGTTTCCATGGTCATATCCTCAACGGGTTCGAACTCCGTATCGGTATCCAAATCCTCGCTGGTCTGCGTTAGTGACGGAACATGCAAACAAACACACACATGTTGCATGCGGGTAGATAGGATTTCGTTTAGTAAATCGTTAAGAATAGCTGGTCGCTCTGATTAACTGAAGACAATGTGTTCTTTCTCCGGATTTAGCTTACTGACACGTTATATGAGTTCATATAATTGACTTTTTTACAATGGGCCTGGGGCTTTTATTTAGGTAATAAGTTTAAACTGATTTACATTTCCATTTTAATGATATTTTATTTTTGTTTTGGCCTAGCTAGCTGGCATATGGTAAATAATTTAATCGTTTTTGTGTTTGCTTATGTTCATTACTGTACCTATACAGTATGTTAAGAAAACCCTGTCCGACTTATAAGGATAATAAAGGTTAGGTAAACACATGACCAAGTATAATATAAAATTTTACGTAATCATCATAGTAGCAATACAAATGAATTTTGAAATAATCTTTTTTTCCCGCGAATTAATTCCAACTTCCCCGAAATTTGGTAATTTTAAAAAAAGTGACAACACCGGTATTATTATGAGCGAATAGCGATGCGACCACGTGCCGCGTGCCCTACCGCCCGCCGCCCGCGGAAGGGTGCTTACGCACATTTATTAAGTTATCTCTTTTTGCGAAATAATATTTATTTTTAGGGTTTTTTTTAAGTTTAGCCCGGTTTTGTATCCATTAGTAGAATCAGTTATCGATACCTAACAACACCTTCACGGGTCGGACAGGGTTTTCTTAACATACTGTATAGTCAGGTTTTTTTTTAATTTATTAACAGACAGCTGTGCTGCTGGGGAGTTTGTTCCGCCACTTCTTCTTCCCAGCGAAAGCACTAGGAAGTGTCGAAGAGTGAGCGTTTTGGGAGGACTGTCTTATAAACCATTGATGTTCAAAAACTGTTGATTCTCAGCCTAATTTGAATAAATGACTTTTGATTTTGATGTACATGTAGAAGGCCAAAATACCTATCAAATAACAAGGCCCCTTAAAAATAATCGTAGTTTCTAAAGTTTATTTGAAATTTCTTGACGAATCCTACTAATATTAATTATACAATATGTAAAGAAAACCCTGTCCGACCCGTGAAGGTATTGTTAGGTATCAATAACTGATTCTACTAATGGACACAAAACCGGGCTAAACTTTAAAAGAAAAAAATCCCCCTAAAAATAAATATTATTTAGCAAAAAAGAGGTAACTTAATAAATGTGCGTTAAGCACCCTTCCGCGGGCGGCGGGCGGCAGGGCACGCGGCACGTGGTCGCATCGCTATTCGCTCATAATAATACCGGTGTTGTAACTTTTATAAAAATTACCCAAATTTCGGGGAAGTTGGAATTAATTCGCGGGAAAAAAAAGATTATTTCAAAATTCATTTGTATTGGTATTATGATGATAACGTAAAATTTTATATTATATTTGGTCAAGTGTTTACCTAACCTTTATTATCCTTATGGGTCGGACAAGATTTTCTTAACAAACTGTATAGGAGCTATGTGGCCCGCCCACTGCAACTTTAAAAAGCTAATTCGCTGAGCTATGTCGGTGATTTCAGTTCTTCTACGAATCTCCTCATTCCTGATTCGATCACGCAGAGAAACATCTAGCATAGCCCCTCTATAGCTCTCTGTGAGACCTTATTTAAGAGGCCCATAGTGAGGGATCACGTTTCTGGTCCAAATATTGTGTGCTCCATAGTGTCATCTCGTCCAAAATACCTCAGTGCCTAAAGACAGAAGTCTTTAACCAATGTTTGTTACTGATAATGACACATGGATCAGACCAACAGTGTTGTAATTTAAACATGATGCTTTGTCATAATCATTTTAAACTGAGTTCAAAAAGGAGAAAATTACTCAATTCGACCGTATATATGCTTTACCTAAATATTTGTTCGCGGTTAACTTCGTTGGTGAACCTATTTTGATAGTTCTTTTTTTGTTAGAAAGAAGATATTTTAAACGAAATCCTTTCTACGCAAAATGAATGAATGAACAGAATGACATAAAAAACATAAAAATCACGAGCATTTTATATAAAATAGAGTGTGTTATTAAATGTTATTAATTGGTGTATAACCAGTGGACACTCTAACTTATATCAATTAGGAATGAACACAAAAAGAAACCTGTAAATATATGAAACAAAAGCATACATAACACGCATTTGATTGCTGATAACCAAGTTTAGAGCAATGGCCTAGTGGTATCGGTCTCGACTTAGACGATGTAGGTCGTAGGTTCAAATCCCATCAGGCGCTCTACTTTATGTAAATTATTTCATCACCATTGCTCTCAAAACGGCGATGGAAGACATCGTGAGGAAACCGGCATGTCTTAGGCCGCTGCCTCGAATCTTGCGGGCAGCGAGGCGGCGGCGGCGCGGGAGCCGGGCGGGCATCGAAGACCCGTTCTCGAAACTAGCGGGCAGATCGCGCGTCACTATAGCCGCGTAGTGTTGTGTTCACGATTGTGTCGACGAGATATTTATTTTTATTCGCGAAAGAAATGTCTGAACAATGGCGGCAACATCTTTTTGATTCAAATTTATTCCTAACGCTCGATCACCGTTCGCTGCCCGCAAGATTCGAGCGCGAGAAGTACACCGCTCGCTGCCCGCCACCGCCCCGCTGTTTTCGAGAACCGGTCCGTTTGATTTTACGCATAAGATCCTGCCGCTTACTCGCCGCCGCGGCCGCCCCGCTGCCCGCAAAATTCGAGGCAGAGGCCTTAGAGCCGAAACTTCTAAGACATGTGACATGTACCAAACCGCACTGGGAGCGCGTGGTAGACTACAGTCCACTCCCTTTCACTGAGAGGAGGACTGAGTCAGGAGTGGGATCATTATAGACTGACTATGTTATGTGTATGTAATGTACTCGTATATTATTTCAATTGTTTTTTTTTTAATAATTATAAACTACTTAGTGCTTGACCGCAATCCTGCCTGATGGTAAGCAGTGATGCGATCGTTGATGGTAAAGCGCGCCAGTTTATTAAGAGCCTATTCACTCAGAAAAACTGAGCGAATAGGAAGGAAGACGGCAGTTGAGCGAGGTGATGCAATGTTAAACCCAACAACACGACCAACGATGCTGCGTCAAAGGGAGATTGATCTGAAGACCCTCCACGACCAAACTCCCAACACAACACGCAACACAACTGCTCAGACCCGTCCTCCGTACGGCTTCACCAGACATCATGCCGGAACACGGTGAATCGCTTGGCGGTAAGACTTTGTCTGGTGGGTGGTAACTTCTGCCGGCGGCCGATGTTATGGTCTACCACCGTTAACTTAATGAATGTTTTAGCTTAAACTGTTTGTATGCCTTATTAAGGCAGTTAGTATAAGGAAAATCTATCCTTAACATCTGAACTTTGTACCTGTGAAAATCTGTCTCTCTGAATATCAGGACGTTGATCAGTCGGTACACTTTTAAAATTAAAGCTCGGGAGTACTTACGCAAGAAATTGGCAGATTCATCAAACATATACGTAATTTATTCTTTTCCTCTATCTATATTTTTTTATCTCTCTCTACTGTTTATATTTTGTATGTATGTATTTATGTATTTATCATAATATTTTTTTCTTTGTGTTTCTCTTTTAACTTCTCTTTCATATCTTTGCATCTACCATGTATTGTCTTTACATCACCTTAAGGTAGACTGGTAGAAAATGCCTAAGGCATTAAGTCCGCCATTGTACAATGTTTTTCTTTGTGCATAAAGTTTCAATAAATAAATAAAAAAGGCCGAAACAAACTCAAAAAGCACAGTTTCTTTTATAGTCCACATATAATATTGGTCAGATAATATGGAGACATGTAGATTGAGGTCAGAGATGGTCTTTTGAAGAAAGAGCCACACAGGTTGAAAGGGTCACTCCTGGGACGGCGGCCTCCTCTCAGTGCCTCGCGATGTTTTCCTTCACCGTTATAAGAGCAGTGATGATGAAATAATATAAATAAAGTTAAGCGCCTGACAGGGTTTGATACTATGACCTACACACCTTGGAAGTCGCGGCCGATACCACTGAATAAATAAGATAAAATAGACAGAACAATACTTGAAAGGACAAATCTGTACGGTACGGTGTACGTTTGCTTTCATTCCACGTTGTTAAAAACCATATTAAAATGACACTGAAAATGGACACAACAAAATAACCAACGATTATTTTAATTAGCAACCATCTATTAAAACATTAACCTAACATGGCATCGATAACTGGGTGGTTACTATGACGTATTAATACCATAATAGTTCCAAAAGTTTTGTTTTATAATTATAAATTAGTGCTCGACCGCAATCCCGCCTGATGGTAAGCAGTGATGCAATCGTTGATGGTAAAGCGCGCTAGTTTATTAAGAGCCTATACACTCAAAAAATAGAGTGAATAGGAAGGAAGACGGAGGTGATGCAATGTTAAACCCAACAACACGACCAACGATACTGCGCCAGAGGGAGTTTGATTTGGAGACTCTCCACGACCAAACACCCGACACAACAACATTTGGCGCATCGTACCCGGCACACATCGCAACACAGGATGAATAGAGCTATCCGTTTTTCATAAAGGTTTAAATGGTTTTATCACGTCATAGTACCACCCCTGGTCCGTACCAAAGTCAGATTTATACCTATCACTGGTACTGATACCCTAGTACCTATACAAAGTAATTTTAAGTAAAGCACATCTTTTTCTTTCAACTTCATCAATTAAAACTTTTTTCTTTAGAGTGAAGCCATTGAAGAGTTGAAGTAGTTCAACTCTTCAATGGCTGTGGAATAGATATACCACAATTTTGCCAATAACACGTGTAACAAATTATAGAAATTCTTTAAAAAATTTATTTCACTTTAATGGCGGATATCGCCAATGACAGTTGAATAAACGGCCGCGTGAGCCGCCTACTAGGAGATTTTTATATTTCAATGTTCTTTATGAATTATTCACTGAATGCACTTTTTACTACATAAATAACGCGTTTTTATTTAGTAAACGACACTATAAATATCAATTAAACTCTTCTTTCTTTCTTTTTCTTTTCTTTACAGTGAATAACTACTTCAACTCTTCAATGGCCTCTGTGGTTAGATACCACAATTTTGCCAATAACACGTGTAACAAATTATAGAAATTCTTTAAAAATTTTATTTCACAATAATGGCGGTTATCGCCAATGACAGTTGAAAAAACGGCCGCGTGAACCGACTACGAGGCGATTTGATGCAAAGTCATGATGTGGCCACTATGCTGCGATATTTCAATGTTCTTTATGAATTATTCACGGAATGCACTTTTTACTACATAAATCACGCGTTTTTATTTAGTAAACGACACTATAAATATCAATTAAACTCAATGTACCACTGAAACTAACCGCAGCGTCTGTTGACATAAACGTTTTTTTTTTTTTCAAAACATTTCGATAACAAATTTTTTGTATGTTTAGCATGTGATGTTTTATGCCTTTCGTATTTTTTCACCTACAGTCTGTATAAGTTAGAGTAAGAAAGGTATGCTCTAGACAGGCAATATTTGTCATTTAATCCGACCCGATCCACGAAATTTACGATTTATTAACAGACGGGAGAGGGACAAAAGATACAATATTATTTCAGTCCTGTCAAATTAAGATACTCCATAGGCAATCTAGACGCGATTATAAATATGGCGGCTAAAAATACGTCAAATTACGTTCAGGCGCGGACTAATTTGAAAGGACCAACTTAATATTTATATTCCGTCGTCTTCTTGAAAAAATATAAAGAAAAACATGCGTTGTACTTAAATTCAGTTTAGTGTGAATGAATTGAACGCGATAAATATAGAAAAAACAATCTATGTAATTTAAAATCCACTTTATCTTGAAATAATTATCCATTTCACTGACTTCAGTATGAACCAGCCATAAGATTAGCAAACCAAATCACATTCACAATGAAAAGACAACCTAAATGTCATGAGATTAGCAACCACATTGAAACGGACAATAAAATCGGGCAACTGAAAGCCAAATTTAGCTGATGTTGTGGTATGCTCTCACATTTGCTTCGCGTCTCCAGGGTGTAATGTTCATCTAGTTCCACGTCCTCAGGGTCCAGTTCCTCTTCATCCTAATCAATGTGAAGGACATTAAGTATCTGTATTTATATTTTAAGTAATCGCCCAGACTTTAAACAAACATCCTTTAAAATATTGGTTCAATGACCAACTAAACATAATTTCACTAAATTTTTCGTTTCAGGCTCAAAATAAACGACGATAATAACAAATTATGTAGTATGAAAACGGATATAGTAGAAGCGATAATACAATCATTAAATGAGATATATGCATATATATATTTTTTTTTCATTTAAAGCCGTCATAACTCCATACGGCCATTAAAAAATTATTTACTGTATAAGCTAGTACTGCACTCTGGTGGCCGAATATTGAACTAATATTCCCTACCCAAGCAGTAGGCTGGTTGAATACATATAAATTTCACCAACAGTAAACTCACCCATCCAGTGCCCTCCTAAACAGCCGCAAATAAGCGGCTGAACGCACTTTCTTCCTACAAAAAAATCCGTTAAAAATCTCTCGCAAAAACTGTAGAAAACTCACTCTGTTCATTAGTACAGCTCGTCTGATCTCTCTGACGGCGTCGTAGACCAACCTACTGGCGTCAATGAAGTCATTTTCGTCCAGAGCTGCCCCAGCGCCGCCGCCTAGCGCCGAGACTGCTGCATCTACGCGGACGCCGAATTTTGACATGACTGTGGAAGAGGGAAAAAAAGATTTTAAATACAATGACAGTAAACTTAAATTCACCTTTTTAAAAATAGGTTTTCAGAAACTAAATAAAGTTTCTGAAAACCTAACAAGCATTGAAACCGATTGATTCCAAGTCGGACTTGTGTACCGAGTATCTACGGAAGGCGGCCTTTTTTTCCGACGGTAGGGATGCCGAAGGATATGGCAAGCCGTCACTTCCTTCTGCGAAGCAGTGAGGCTGGCAAACGAGGAGGCGGAGCGCGCGAGGGAGCGGGAATTCCAGTGCCCTCACGCTACTAGCCGCCGTAGGAGATGCCCTGGTTGGGAGACGACATCGAACTCCCAGCCACCGTAGGCACGGGCCTGCGGTCAAAACTTTTCTTGATCTCCAACAGACAGAATAGCAAGTGCTAAAATTCGTAATGATGCGTTACCCAAGTAACTAAATCTAAAGTAAAAAATACTTTGCCTGCACAAATTAATGTAAGGTAAGGTTGAAAAAAATTTTGAGTTAAAGCTCGAACAAACAAACAAGCAAACATAAAAGTGAAGCTAATAAAAAGCATATAAAATGGCTGTTGATGATGATAATATGCAAGATCACGACCAAGCACGAGTTTGTAAAGTTTAAAACGGTCAGATAACCATGACCCTTCTTAAGTGACAATCTTGAAACAGATCGACCTGGCATTAGGTGGAATCATAGCTAATCCAAGGTTATCGACTATGAATTCCTATGGTTTTATTTATGTGACTTTTTTGTCGTTTCCTTAAACTCATCTCATCATATTTACATCTTTCATACCGTACTCATTGATCTTTTGTACACTAGAGAGTACAGTCTCGAACAAAACTCTTATCAAAAATGGCGACAAGTATTAAGCAGTCTAAAGTAGTCAAGCTAAATATACATTAATTTAGGTAGGCCATAACATCGGCCGCCGGCAGAAGTTACCACCCACCAGACAAAGCCTTGCCGCCAAGCGATTTGTCGTGTTCGGGCATGATGCCTGGTGAAGCCGTACGGAGGGCGGGTCTGAGCAGTTGTGTTGCGACGTGTGCCGGGTACGATGCGCCAAATGTTGTTGTGTTGGGAGTTTGGACATGGAGGGTCTTCAGATCAATCTCCCTTTGGCGCAGCATCGATGGTTTTTTTTTTTTTTTTTTTTAATAATAATTATAAACTAGCGCTTGACCACAATCCCGCCTGACGGCAGTTGAGCGAGGTAATGCAATGATAAACCAAACAATACGACCAACGATGCTGCGCCAAAGGGAGATTGATCTGAAGACCCTCCACGACCAAACTCCCAACACAACAACATTAGGCGCATCGTACCCGGCACACATCGCAACACAACTGCTGACCTATTCACTCTTAATAAACTAGCGTGCTTTACCATCAACGATCGCACCACTGCTTACCATCAGGCGGGATTGCGGTCAAGCGCTAGTTTATAATTATTAAAAAAAAAGCCTTAAGTGCACTGTATAAAGTTCTTATCACAATGCAGTACAAAAAGCCATTATTTTTTACGACCAAGTCTGACATCAAACCAAATTCAACCTTACACGCATGCATTAAAGTCAGAATTTTAAAGTAAGTACTAAATAAAGAAGCACCCAAGTGCTGCGTTGTGCGCTTGTTCAGTTCAAACATTTTTTACGCTGATTGTGAATCTATAAGTGATGGATGACTGTACTTGGTAAATTAACTTCAATTTCCATTGAGGGAGACAGAAACCCGGCTCGCGGCCCTGGCGCACAGGCAATGAAGGAACACGGGTGGGTTTTAGTCAGTAAAAGTCTGACACTCGCTTCCGCTCCGCCCAGAGCGGGACATGTCATTTGATGATTTGCCATCCACAAATAAAAAGAGAGGTATAAGAACATGACGTAAATGTCAAAAATCAAAATCAAAGCATTTATTTCAAATAAACCAGTTACAGGCACTTTTGAATTGTCAGAATTGTCAGTTGCTAACAACATACAAAACACGAGGCTTGTGTTTAAAGGTCGGATGATGGAACTTATTAATCAATAATCTATATACTAATATACTTATAAAGCTGAAGAGTTTGGTTTGTTTGAAAGCCCTAATCTGAGGAACGCAAAAATTTCTTCACATATGACATCGTACAGACGACAGCTGTCAATTTCCTTATTAGATTTTCAACTTTTTCTTTTAATCATTAAGGCTTTTTTTTATAATTATAAACTAGCGCTTGACCGCAATCCCGCCTGATGGTAAGCAGTGATGCGATCGTTGTTGGTAAAGCGCGCTAGTTTATTAAGAGCCTATTCACTCAGAAAAACTGAGCGAATAGGAAGGAAGACGGCAGTTGAGCGAGGTGATGCAATGTTAAACCCAACAACACGACCAACGATGCTGCGCCAAAAGGAGATTGATCTGAAAATCGTCCACGACCAAACTCCCAACACAACAACACTTGGCGCATCGTACCCGGCACACATCGCAACACAACTGCTCAGACCCGTCCTCCGTACGGTTTCACCAGACAAATAACTTGGCGGCAAGGCTTTGTCTGGTGGGTGGTAACTTCTGCCGGCGGCAGATGTTATGGCCTACCACCGCGAGAACTCAAGGTTGTTTCGAATATTTGACAGTTGCAGGTAGCTGGACCTGCTGTCGTCAGTAAAAAAATACACTAACCGTCAGTTCAGTTTCTAGTGTCCTGACTAAGTACCTATACTTTTAAAAGAATCTATTGAAAAAGCAACTTTCAAGCATTCCACGTATATATTTTTAAAACTTGTTCACAATGTTTGGGATTCTGTCGTCAACACTACAGATGTTACTTAACGTACTCCTCAAAGTTCTCGTTGCGGTTGTCGCTGTAGATGTTGTTCCAAATAAATAAATAAATATATACGGACAAATCACACAGATTGAGCTAGCCCCAAAGTAAGTTCGAGACTTGTGTTATGGGATACTAACTCAACGATACTATATTTATAATAGATACATATACAGTATGTTAAGAAAACCCTGTCCGACCCATAAGGATAATAAAGGTTAGGTAAACACATGACCAAATATAATATAAAATTTTACGTAATCATCATAGTACCAATACAAATGAATTTTGAAATAATCTTTTTTTCCCGCGTATTAATTCCAACTTCCCCGAAATTTGGTAATTTTTTAAAGGTTAGGTAAACACATGACCAAATACAGGATGTCTCAGAACGGTCCAACTATTTTACAAGTGAACGAGACGCTAAATACGTGGAGCGGAGGTGGGGGAGGGGTAACGCTAGCAAGCTCAGTTCTTATATTTTCAGTTGGCGCTATGCCTTACACCGGAGAGCAACGCTCGTTCTGCGTGCGCGCGTATTTCGAGAACAATCGATCGCTCATTCATGTTCGTCGTCTATTTCGAATTCATTACGGATTACGCAATATTGGAGAAACTCCTAGTAACGCCACTATCCTCGCGTGGATCCAGGCATTCAACGCTACTGGAAACACATTAGGCGATATTCATCATGGTCGTCCAAGAACAGCAAGAACCCCTGGGAACATTGAGTTAGTAGCGGATTCTGTAAGACAACAGCCTCGTGTTAGCATTAGAAAGCGTGAATCGCAATTAGGCTTATCTAGAGCAACAATTTACCGCATAATTAAATCTGATTTGCATCTTAAGGCCTATAAAATTCAGATTGTGCAAAAATTGCACGAAAATGATTATGTTCTGAGATTAAATTATGTAAACATAATGTTAGACAGATTTAATGATTTTGACAACATTTTCTTTAGCGACGAGGCCCATTTTCATTTGAACGGTTATGTGAATCGCCAAAATTGCCGATTTTGGGCCAAGAACAATCCAACACTGCTACACCAACGCCCTTTGCATAGCCCTAAAGTTACAGTTTGGGTCGCAATGTCGAAGAAGTGCATAATAAGCCCTTATTTCTTCGAAGACCATAGAGGCAGAGCAATTACGGTGACTTCGGCGCGGTATATTGAAATGATACGCGATTTTTTTGGACCAAAACTTCGAGAAAGTGGACACTACAACTGCCTTTCGTGGTTCCAACAAGATGGAGCCACGGCACATACCACTAACAACTCGCGAGCAGCATTACAAGAATTGTTCCCTGAAAAAGTGATTTCGCGAAGGGGTAACATTGAGTGGCCACCACGAAGCCCTGATTTAACCCCACTTGATTTTTTCTTGTGGGGTTATCTCAAGAGTATTGTTTACGAGAATAATCCACGAACTTTGCAAGATCTGAAGAAAAATATTGAAGAGAAGATCAAATTGATTCCTCAACAACTTCTTGGTAAAGTCTTCAATAACGTCCGCACAAGGTTCGAAGAGTGTCGTCAAACAAACGGGCGTCATTTAAGTAATGTCATATTTAAAAAGTAAAATTTCCCTCATTGTCTATATTTTGGTATAAATAAATAACTAATTAGTAATAGCATTTTTTTTTAACTGATGTTCGAAATAGTTGGATCGTTCTGAGACGCCCTGTATAATATAAAATTTTACGTAATCATCATAGTACCAATACAAATGAATTTTGAAACAATCTTTTTTCCCGCGGAAGTTGGAATTAATAATTCCAACTTCCCCGAAATTTGGTAATTTAAAAAGTGACAACACCGGTATTATTATGAGCGAATAGCGATGCGACCACGTGCCGCGTGCCCTGCCGCCCGCCACCCTCGGAAGGGTGGTTAACACACATTTATTAAGTTACCTCTTTTTGCAAAATAATATTTATGTTTTAGGGGGATTTTTTTTTTTAAGTTTAGCCCGGTTTTGTATCCATTAGTAGAATCAGTTATCGATACCTAACAACACCTTCACGGGTCGGACAGGGTTTTCTTAACATACTGTATAGATTAACATCCAAGACCCAGGCCAATCAGGAAAAGATCGTTTTCCATCATGACCTGGCCGGGGATGGAACCCGAACATCCAAAGAACGGGACGTTCCTGAACCAAGGATGAAGCCAATGTAACATCGTTTCGTAGCGAAGCGAAATCGAATATCAAACCAACCAATGGCGAGAACGATTGACCACGTGATTTATCGCATCACGTGGTCAATCTCTTTCATTATTGGTTGGTTTGATATTTGATTTCGTTTCGTTGTGGAGCAATGTTACATTGGTTAGGGCCCCATGTAATCGATATCGTAATCCGCCATCATGAAAAGTGCGCACCTCATTCAATGTTGACACTAAGAGGTGGCGCTTTCTTTTAGGAGTAGCCAGAGAGGCGCCACGCCGCCCTCACCTTCCGCCTGACGCAGGTCCTCACAGGATACGGCAGTTTTGGGAGGTTCCTGATCCGGATAAGGCGGGTGGAAACGACAGAGTGTCACCCCTGTCTGGATTGGTCGAGGACACGGTGGAGCATACGGCGAAGAGCTGCTAGGCTTGGGTAGAGCACCGCAGTGTCCTCGTGGCGGGCCCGTGACCGATTCAGTATAGCCTCTTGGTTTTTTTTTTTTTTTTTTTTTAAATTATATAAATTATAAACCAGCGCTTGACCGCAATCCCGCCTGATGGTAAGCAGTGATGCGTTTGTTGATGGTAAAGCACGCTAGTCTATAAAGAGCCTATTTACTCTATCTAGCCTTGAAGACACTCAAATTGTAGTGTGACGGAAACACCGACGCCGGCAAATTGTTCCAATCCCTCGATGTACGCGGCATAAACGAGGAAGCAAAACGCTTCGTCCGGATCGCAGTGGTGTCAACAACGTAAGGGTGGAAACTCGCCGTACGACGGGTCGTCCGATGATGGAATCCGTTTATATTAATAATATCTTTTGACATTTAGAAGAAGACACAAATATCCGCCAAAAATAAAAACAAAACAAATATCAGGTTTAATAAGTAGTTATGTACCTACAGACCGCAGGTCAGACAACCCGAAACTGTCAATTATTCCCACTCAACCTTGAGCCTTAATGTTTTATAGATAAAGTTGAAAATCCCGTAAAGTAATTTGACAGATTTTAGCAGTTTAAAAGTGCTGTCGTCTGTATATTAGAAAAATGTGGTTATTTCCTGAAAGAGGCGCTTAATAATACGCATCGGTCATGTCTTATTTGTGCTCCTTGACCTCTGGCTTATAGATTTACGAATGTTTTAGACGCGATTAGAATAACAGACCGTAAAAAAAATATTTCGCTTCGTTAATCTTCGTCTATCTTCGGAAACACGAACGCGTGACGATGAGATCTAATGTACAGAGTGGTGCTGACAATACGACAATAAATGAAAACACGAACAATGTTGATAAACTATAGGAAAAAACCTAGCATCAAAAAAAAAAAAAATGAAAATTTCAAACAAACTAAATCGCATAAAATTGTAAACGGAATAGAACATCTATTAAAAATATTGGTTCACTGACCTCCGATCGGCGACAGCGCGATCCTGTATCGACTTGCTTTTTTCGCGCCATTATTATTAAAGTTTGGTATCGCAAGATGCGGCGGTCATTAACCTGTAAGGCCTCGAATCTTGCGGGCAGCGGGGCGGCGGCGGTAGTGGCGCGGGAGCCGAGCGGGAATCGAAGACCCGTTCTCGAAACTAGCGGGCAGATCGCGCGTCACTATAGCCACGTAGTGTTGTGTTCACGATTGTGTCGACGAGATATTTGTTTTTATTCGCGAAAGAAATGTCTGAACAATGGCGGCAACATCTTTTTGATTTAAATTTATTTCTAACGCTCGATCACCGCTCGCTGCCCGCAAGATTCGAGCGCGAGAAGTACACCGCTCGCTGCCCGCCGCCGGCCCGCTGCCGCACCGCTGTTTTCGAGAACCGGTCCGTTTGATTTTACGCATAAGATCCTGCTGCTTACTCGCCGCCGCCGCCGCCGCCCCGCTGTCCGCAAGATTCGAGGCAGAGGCCTTAGAGCCAAAACTTCTAAGACATGTGACATCTACCAACCCATACTGGGCCCGCGTGGTAGAATACAGCCCACTACGTCTCAAAGAGAGGAGGACTGTGTCACAGGAGTAGAACATTATAGCCTTCGTTTCCTAACATGTACATCATGTAGAAAATGTGAAAAATGAATAATAATTTACTAATGGACATATTTATATGGTTTTTTATGGGTAGACTGAGAATGTGTTGAGGTACATGATGTTTAATTTATTGTCGTATTGTCAGCATCACTCTGTAGAGTTGTTGCTACCTTGAAAGGGTATTTTATAGCAACATGATTTAAAAATTTAAGATTCACAACTCTCAAATCCTAAGCTCTTTCTAAAACTTTTGAGTAAAGATGACGAGCTGGGTTTTCTTTTAATCGTAAGGATAATTTTGATTAGCTTCGTCAGGACTTGATTAGTGCTTATACTGTTTATTGAATTATTTTTTTGGTTTCCCTGTGGAAATCCTCATCATCAGGACTACCTATATCGTGTTGGTGACAGTAGTATCCGGGACTTTAACCGCTAACCGGTTGCGAGATTCGCATAAACATTCACCGCTGCCCCGACAGGACTCGTACTGCTGTTCCTCAGCCCACCTCGACTGTCGAGTGCCTAAGTGTAGGATTGCCTCTAACTATGTAATGCATTGTGATTTCGTTAGCAACACATGTCTCTATTCTAAGGCCGCGTTTCCACTGACGTGGAACGGAGTGGAGTGAAATGGAGCGGAGAATACTTTTGACTTCTCATCTGTTTTAATATGTATACACCTAATGACGTAATGATGATAACTGAGGCATTGCGCGTGAGTCACGCACCTCCCCGCTCCGCACCGCCCCGCTATCCTCATATCGTCAGTGGAATCCTGGCCCAATACTGGTCGTCTTCATTCTAATATGGTTATAATTTATTCCTGGTCAGTGCAATATGTCTTTTTCTTCCATACTTCTCTATCAGACTTCATCACCCCTTTGCCAACCATAACATCATTCATGCACTCCACTCATTGTTTCCAAAAAACACCACAAAGTAGAAAATCACTTTTAATTTTGTCGTTCGCAATAAACGTTAGTAAATACAAAATTAAAGACTTCAGAATCATCTTATATATTACTAGCGGTCGCCAGCTCGCAGTGTAATGTTATACAGTATGTTAAGAAAACCCTGTCCGATCCGTGAAGGTGTTGTTAGGTATCGATAACTGATTGTACTAATGGATACAAAACCGGGCTAAACTTAAAAAAAAATCCCCCTAAAAATAAATATTATTTCGCAAAAAGAGGTAACTTAATAAATGTGCGTTAAGCACCCTTCCGCGGGCGGCGGACGGCAGGGCACGCGGCACGTGGTCGCATCGCTGTTCGCTCATAATAATACCGGTGTTGACACTTTTTTTAAAATTACCAAATTTCGGGGAAGTTGGAATTAATTCGCGGGAAAAAAAGGATTATTTCAAAATTAATTTGTATTGGTACGATGATGGTTACGTAAAATTTTATATTATATTTGGTCATGTGTTTACCTAACCTTTAATATCCTTATGGGTCTGACAGGGTTTTCTTAACATACTGTATACAAAGGTATAGATTGTGTCACAGCTACAACTCTTTGTTCCTTTATTTTGTTAACAAAGTTTTCACTTTTCCCGGTCAGTCCCACGACTGTCTTTTTTTTTTTAAGTCTCCTGTTTTTATTTTATTCAATATCAACTTCGTTGATAAATTTACGATTTCTATAAATACCTCATTGGTCCGTTCTATCGCTACACAATTCTGTGCACGTATCGCCCTTCACCTTTAAATATATTAACTATTCGTTTACAAGCCGATGTGTATCTTACTACGCAATAGTCCACGTCTAATTTGAAGTTGATTATGGCTTTACTAGCGACCCGCCAGCTTCATTAATAATCATCATAACCAAGAAATACTGTTCCCACTCCTGAGACAAAGGCTTGTCCTGAGTGGACCGTAATCTATGACGCGGGCACAGTTCGGGTTGACAGATTTTTTTTTAGTAGTTATAAACTAGTGCTTGACTGCATTCCCGTCTGATGGTAAGCAGTGATGCAATCGTTGATGGTAAAGCGCGCTAGTTATTACGAGCCTAGCACTCAATAAAAAGTGAATAGGAAGGAAGACAATACTGGAGCGAGGTGATGCAATGTGCGCGAGCGTCGTCGCGCGCCTCTGAGGCGATGCACGGGGTAGTTTAACACCCCACTACCCCGTGCAGGAGACGAGGCCTGGACAGACCGGGCCAGCACGAGAGTGTGGGGCCGTGGAAGAATTTAGACTCCCGCGGCCCAAAGCGCGCGCGTGATTGAAGTGACACCGGGGTGGTTTTAGTCAGTAAAAGTCTGACAGACCCCGTCACCCACCCCAGGGCGGCGGACATCCTATGAGGATTTCCACTCCGGAAAAAAAAAAGGTGATGCAATGTTAAACAAAACAACTCTACCAACGATGCGGAAAAAGGTAGATTGATCTGGAGACCCTCCACGAACAAACTCTCGACACAACAACATTTGGCGACACGCAAACTTTCGGCACGTTTATTCATATCCTTTTGCACCCGGATTAGAGATATTTCAACCCAATAACTTTAAAATACGAACCAATGCAGGCGCCACTATAATCTGGCAGGGCCGTGGTCAGGCAAGTAAAAAACACTTTTTTTTTAATAATTATAAACTAGCGCTTGAACGCAATCCCGCCTGATGGTAAGCAGTGATGCGATCGTTGGTGGTAAAGCGCGCTAGTTTATTAAGAGCCTATTCACTCAAAAACTGAGCGAATAGGAAGGAAGACGGCAGTTGAGCGAGGCGATGCAATGTTAAACCCAACAACACGACCAACGATGCTGCGCCAAAGGGAGATTGATCTGAAGACCCTCCACGACCAAACTCCAAACACAACAACATTAGGCGCATCGTACCCGGCACACATCGCAACACAACTGCTCAGATTCGTTCTCCGTACGGCTTCACCAGACATCATGCCGGAACACGACAAATCGCTTGGCGGCAAGGCTTTGTCTGGTGGGTGGTAACTTCTGCCGGCGGCCGATGTTATGGCACTGCTGGGTTTTAATCAATAAAAGTCAGACACAGGGTGTGTGGTGTTTTTATCTTCGAAGGTGGAAAAATCCTCATGGACTATCCTCCGTTCGGAGACGTGGAGGGGTATGGCAGACTTTTACCGGCAAAAAATCGCCTATGCGTTCGTCACCTGCCCTTCCAGGGTACCGCGTCCTCCCAATTCTACGGTACTGACACGCCCTTCCGTTCTACTGAGAGCGAGAGAGGTCATTTGATGATTTCCTTTCATAAAAAAGCCCCGCATATTTACACTACACATATCTATTCAAATTATTTGTTAACCAACTTATGTGTATCTTCATACGCAATTCACGCTTTAACGTGTGTTTCATGGTTTATTAATGACTTTTTGAGTGACATGTTATATTTGACTAAGGCGGTGACTATCGGTAAGGAAAAGATTTTTTTTTTATAATATTAAACTAGTGTTTGACCGCAATCCCGCCTGATGGTAAGCAGTGATGCAATCGTTGATGGAGTGAATAGGAAAGAAGGCGGCATTTGAGCGAGGTGATGCAATGTTAAACCCAACAATACGACCAACGATGCTGCGCCAGAGATTGGTCTAGAGATTCTCCACGACCAAACTCCTGACACAACAATATTTGGCGCATCATACCCGGTACATATCGCAACACAACTGCTCAAACCCGTCCTTCGTACGGCTTGACCAGACATCATGACCCGGAACACGGCGAATCGCTTGGCGGCAAGACTTTGTCGTTTGGGTGGTAGCTTCTGCTGATTCCTACATGTACCGTCAGACCGCCGTGTTGTCTCAGCGCGGCGGGCGACGGCGTACCGAAGGATCCTAAGCTTTCCCGAAGCATACTCGAAGTAGCTGATCATATCGGCGGTATTTTAGTTACTATTTTCATGTATCACGGAAATTTCTACATTATTGCCATTAAGGTAATGTATAATGCTTTTTATCATCTACAATCTCTGTCTGAATGTCTCACAGAGTCCTATGAACTCACGGTAATGCAAATATCCGTCAAGTTCGAGACGAAGGTGATTGTTTCACACCACAAAGTACCAAACGCGTTTCTTATATCGAAATGAAGAATTTTGCAAATCAGATTTAGAGCAACGGATATTTGAGTAACATTAACATCTGCCAGATAAATGGACCTTTCAAAACCATTCTAATATTATAAATGCGAAAGTAACTCTGTCTGTTTCTCTTTCCCGCTTAAACCTCTCGACCGATTTCGATGAAATTTGGCACAGACAATCTTTAGACCCTGAGAAAGAACATAGGAACTACCTTTTATTGAAAACAAAAATCATATTCCCGAGGGATATCTAAAAAAGCGCGATATAACCGAATTCCACGCGGGCAAAGCCGCGAGCGGAAAGTTGGTAAAAAATAAATTTCTTAATATCTCACACACATCTTGTTTTATTCAATTTTAACATCGACCCGTCCTTGTTGAAGGACCCTTTAGATGGTTTTTTTTTTTTAAATTATTATGAACTAGCGCTTGACCGCAATCCCGCCTGATGGTAAGCAGTGATGCGATCGTTGATGGTAAAGCGCGCTAGTTTATTAAGAGCCTATTCACTCAGAAAAACTGAGCGAATAGGAAGGAAGACGGCAGTTGAGCGAGGTGATGTAATGATAAACCCAACAACACGACCAACGATGTTGCGCCAAAGGGAGATTGATATGAAGACCTTCCACGACCAAACTCCCAACACAACGACATTAAGCGCATCGTACCCGGCACACATCGCAACACAACTGCTCAGACCCGTCCTCCGTACGGCTTCACCAGACATCATGCCGGAATACGACAAATCGCATGGCGACAAGACTTTGTCTCGTGGGTGGTAACTTCTGCCGGCAGCCGATATTATGGCCTACTACCGACCGAATCGAAGAACTATCACTTAGAAAAACTGAGCGAATAGGAAGAGAGACGGCAGTTGAGCGAGGTGATGCAATGCCTTCCTATTCACTCAAGTTTTTCTTTTTTTTGAGTGAATAGGCTTAATAAACCAGCGCGCTTTACCATCAACGATTGCATCACTGCTTAGCATCAGGCGGGATTGCGGTCAAGCACTAGTTTATAATTATTAAAAAAAGACCCCAATATGCCCACAAGATCAAAACTTACTCGTGTGAATTCCCGGAGTGCAGTTATATTTTCAGACATCGTCAAATGGTTGGTTGACTCTTCACGGGACCAAAGGCTGCCTTATTTAGCCAAAAGAATTGACATTGCCATTCAGCCTCCGTGGCGTTCCGGTAGCGAACGCGGCCGCTACGCGTTCTATCCCCGCGCTTTGCAAATATTTGTATGCATGAATATGAATATTAGCACTGTTTGGTCGTGCCTCGGAAAGCACGTTAAGCCGTTGGTCCCGGTTGCCATACGAACATCTAATAGCAGTCGTTACGGGTTGTTGGAGCACTTAAAAATCTAAAAAATGGTCTAACTGTAATGCTTCGATATCTCTTTCGGGTTGTGGAGGTCAGACGGCAGTCGCTTCACGGAAAATATCGAAGTTTAGCCAAAATCAGCAGTAAAGCGGACTTGATTGGGATTAAAGCTGAGATGATGATGATGAATTGGCATTGCCATTCAAAGTGTTAATGCCAGCCTTCTGGGCATACAGGGTGTATCTGACATCGTAACGCAAACTTCGCGAAAAGGCTACATCGCATGCCACTAATAAAATTATGATAGTCATTTATGTCGTTAATGAGCGGTTACAGAAATTACAGTGTTTAAAAAAAAGTGTCGGCTCGGTCTTTGAACGTTGCAAGCGTGCCGCCGTGCGTGTTTATGGGTATGACGTTGACCCCTGATGTGAACTCTATTAAATCAGCTGATAGGAACGTTGCTCCAGTTTTGTTCACATTGCGCTTTTTTGTGTAATTAAGGGATAAATTATTTTTTAATTTAAAATCTTATTGGGTTATAATAGTATAGCAATTATGAATGGTCTAAAGTGAAAAAAAAAACTGGATAAATATTTTCTTTAATCAAGAAAAAGCAGACGAAAAATTCCACCATGGGGGTGTTCAGAATCATGTACTGGATACATGGTACTCGTTTGTGCGTTGATGTCAGATACACCCTTTATGATTGTTTTGAGTTATCAGAAATAACATATGGTTAAGTAAGTTTTATAATCATTCTGTTACGAGAGATTGATAACAGTAATAATCACAAGCGCAACTGAGCGTGCGGTGACTTAGGCTTGATTCTGAGGTCATACTGATGTTGTATTACCGTGAAACGCAATGCAAGCAATTTTTTTTAACAGACTTCAAAAAGGAGGAGGTTACTCAATTCGACCGTATATATGCTTTTTATATTTGTTCGCGGATAACTTCGTCGTTTATGAACCGATTCTGATAACTCTTTTTCTGTTGGAAAGAAGACATTCCCAAGGTGGTCCCATGATAGGAGGACATCAGGGTTTGATGGTGGAAGACCAGAGAAATCAAGGGGAACTTTCAAAAACGTAGGGGCAACCAGTGCGTTTGTAAGTTTTTTCATTATGTATTTTAGCGTCAGCATCCAGTCTAACCGGATGCAGCTGAACAGTACTTTTCACAACTAAAAATGTAAAATAAAAACTTCTTTTCACAAAAAAAAAAAAAAAACAACCGACTTCCAAAAAACACTACAAAGTGAAAAATAACTAATTTCGGAAGTCGGTGTCGAAAACTAATATAAAAAAACCAAAGACACCGACTTCCGAAATTAGTTATTTTTCACTCTGTAGTGTTTTTTGGAAGTCGGTTGTTTTTTTTTGTAAAAAAGGTTTTTTTGTACAATCTGATTTCTTTATTATATTTTCAACTTTTTTTTTATAATTATAAAATAGCGCTGGACCGCAATCCCGCCTGATGGTAAGCAGTGATGCAATCGTTGATGGTAAAGCACGCTAGTTTATTAAGACCCTATTCACTCAGAAAAACTGAGCGAATAGGAAGGAAGACGGCAGTTGAGCGAGGCGATGCAATGTTAAACCCAACAACACGACCAACGATGCTGCGCCAAAGGGAGATTGATCTGAAGATCCTCCACGACCAAACTCCCAAAACAACAACATTAGGCGCATCGTACCCGGCACACACCACAACACAACTGCTCAGATCCGTCCTCCGTACGGCTCCACCAGACATCATGCCGGAACACGACAAATCGCTTGGCGGCAAGACTTTGTCTGGTGGGTGGTAACTTCTGCCGGCAGCCGGTGTTATGGCCTACCACCGAGAAAATATTATATTAATTATATTTTCAACTTTATATTTTATATTTTCTGGTGAAGCCGTACGGAGGACGGGTCTGAGCAGTTGTGTTGCGATGTGTGCCGGGTACGATGCGCCTAATGTTGTTGTGTTGGGAGTTTGGTCGTGGAGGGTCTTCAGATCAATCTCCCTTTGGCGCAGCATCGTTGGTCGTGTTGTTGGGTTTAACATTGCATCACCTCGCTCAACTGCCGTCTTCCTTCCTATTCGCTCAGTTTTTCTGAGTGAATAGGCTCTTAATAAACTAGCGCGCTTTACCATCAACGATCGCAACACTGCTTACCATCAGGCGGGATTGCGGTCAAGCGCTAGTTTATAACTATTAAAAAAAAAAAAAAAAAAACTTTATCTCTAAAGCATTAAGGCTGAAGGTTGATTGGGAATATCTGACAGTTTCGGGCACTTTAACCTGCTGCCAACCGTACATCCTGTTCATAGTTAATGGTTTGTTATATTGTAAGTAACAAAATAATTGGATTTTTTTTAAACGTTATGAACTAGTACTTGACTGCAACCCCGCCTCGTGGTAAGCAGTGATGCAATCTTTGATGGTAAAGCGCTCTAGTTTATTAAGAGCCTATTCACTAAAAAAAAACAACCGGCCTAGTGGTTAAAACACCAGCCTCTCAAGTATTAGTGCGCGGGTTCGATTCCAGGTCAGGCAAGTACCAATGCAACTTTTCTAAAGTTATATGTACTTTCTAAGTATATCTTGGACACTAATGACTGAAGGTGAAGGAAAACATCTTGAGGAAACCTGGACTTTAAATCTGAAATCGCCAACCCGCATTGAGCAAGCGTGGTAATTACGCTCAATCCTTCTCTGTCGGTCTCCGTGGCGCAGCGGTCAACACGCCTGACTGCGACGTGGAGGCCCCGGGTTCGATCCCCGGCCAGGTCATGATGGGAAAACGATCTTTTCCTGATTGGCCTGGGTCTTGGATGTTTATCTATATATGTATCTATTATAAAATATAGTATCGTTGAGTTAGTATCCCATAACACAAGTCTCGAACTTACTTTGGGGCTAGCTCAATCTGTGTGATTTGTCCGTATATATTTATTATTATTATTATTTATTATTTATTTATTCTCTGTATGAGAGGAGACCTGTGCCCAGCAGTGGGACGATAAAAAGGTTGATGATGATGATGATTCACAAAAAAAAACTGAGTGAGTAGGAAAGAACACGGGTGTTGTGAGGGGAGATGTAATGTTAAATCGACAACGGAGACCCTCTACGACCAAACTCCTAACACAACAACATTTGGCGCATCGTACCCGGCACACATCGCAACACAACTGCTCAGACCCGTCCTCCGTACGGCAACATCATACATCATGCCGGAATACAACTAATCGTTTGGGGGCAAGACTTGAGGGCAATCGCTGATAGCCAAGCGTACTAATTTATTAAGAGCCTTTTCTGTTGTCACAAATCTTAATTGTAAACCATAACTTTGATGACAAAACTAGGTTTGCTTGCCCAGTAGACCAACGAGCCAAGTCAAAAGTATCGTTTAAATTAATGTTTACACGTCAACGTTTAACGTTCAAATAACCGGTTTAACATTGTATCACCTCGCTCAACTGCTGGTAGTGGAGGGTCTTCAGATCAATCGCCCTTTGGCGCAGCATCGTTGGTCTTGTTGTTGGGTTTAACATTGCATCACCTCGCTCAACTGCTGTCTTCCTTTCTATTCACTCAGTTTATTTTTAGTAAATAGGCTTAATAAACTAGTGTGCATTACCATCAACGATTGCATCTCCGCTTATCATCAGGCGGGGTTGCGGTCAAGCACTAATTTATAATTACTAAAAAATATTGAAATAACTCATGGCAGCAAAGGGTTGACCAATCCTTACTGATGACGCCAATTCACGAACTTGTAGCATGGATTAACTCCATTCAACTCAAAACTGTATATAATCACCCTTTGCAACTTATTTTCCAAACACGTAAACAAATATGAGCACCTGGAAAAACAACTCTAATTCCTACATAATAAAGTACATTTTATAAGCTACAACCGCAAACATTTTAATAATAGTGCTAGTAACTCTATAATCAACTTAATTACCACTATAATAAGGTTAATAATTGGTTAACTTTAAATAACATAAATTGGAGCCATACATTTGAATAGTCCCTGAACACTTAACCACAGTATGAAGTAACCATCTTTTGAAATTCAAATGTCATCTTCAAAAATTAGCAAGTAATAATTAACGTTTGAATCTGTCAGTCCGTCTGTCATTCGGTATATGTCGTAACTGTGTTGAGATATACACTTTTGTTATGGATAACTTTCGCGTGGCTGACCTTTAGAAAGGTCACATCTTTTGTAAATAGTTAGAAGTGACTACCTGCCCTTTGTACCACAGAACATAGCAAAAGTAGCTGAAATCAACTCTGCATGATCAGCAGATACTGTTTTCATTGATAGGACATAGCAAATAATAAATAGCCTGGGCCCAGTTCGAGTCTCACATGTCTTCGAAGTTTTGGATTCGATACATCAGTTCCGTCAGACAGCCTCCGTGGCGTAGCGGTAGCGAACGCCGCCGCTGCGCAAGGAGGCGCAGTTTCGATCCCCGCGCTTCATTTCATTCATAAATATGAATATTTGCACTGGTGTGATCGCGCCTCGGAAAGCACGTTAAGCCGTTGGCCCCGGTTGCGATACGAACATCTAATGGCAGTCGTTACGGGTTGTTGGAGCCTTCAAAAGTCCAACAATTGGTCTAACTGTAATGCTTCGATATCACCTTCGGGTTGTGAAGGTAAGACGGCAGTCGCTTCACGAAAAATATCGAAGTTTAGCCAAAATCAACAGTAAAGCGGACCCCAGACGAAAAAGGAGAAAAAGCTTCGGATGTGACTGGGGTTAAGGCCGAGATGATGATACATACATCAGTTCCTTGATGTTTTTAGAAGGTTAAAGCGCTCTGACTCTGCAAGCACTGACTCAGGCCGTAGTCTTTTTTCCGAGATGGAAAATCCTCATAGATTCTCTGGTCTCTCAGACGTTTACTGACCAAAGACCATCCCGGTGCTCCATCTAACACTATGTCGAGGATCGCGGGAGCAAACGATACTTCTGCAACACTCGACTGCTCCTGGCCGCCGTGAAATTATTGGGGTTTGGGGGGAAAGAGGTTTTGACCCTCGGGACGTCTAAGAGGAGCGTGGTATACATCCCGCCACCACCTCGAGTCCGGGCGGGCAATCGCGCTAAAATAATTCAAACAAAACAGAATTGCATTTCAAGTAAGACTTTAGAGTGGGTAATCTAAGTAAATCTTTTTTTAATAATTATAAACCAGCGCTTGACCGCAATCCCGCCTGATGGTAAGCAGTGATGCGATCGTTGATGGTAAAGCGCGCTAGTTTATTAAGAGCCTATCCACTCAGAAAAACTGAGCGAATAGGAAGGAAGACAGCAGTTGAGCGAGGTGATGCAATGTTAAACCCAACAACACGACCAACGATGCTGCGCCAAAGGGAGATTGATTTGAAGACCCTCCACGACCAAACTCCCAACACAACAACATTAGGCGCATAGTGCCGGGTACACATCGCAACACAACTGCTCAGACCCGTCCTCCGTACGGCTTCACCAGACATCATGCCGGAACACGACAAATTGCTTGGCGGCAAGACTTTGTCTGGTGGGTGGTAACTTCTGCCGGCGGCCGATGTTATTACATCGTACAATTAGTCAGTGTATACTGAGTGGTTTATTTAAAAGTAAGAGAAAAGTCTTCGTTTGTTCTTTGTCAAGTAATTTGGGGAGTTCATACATGTAGCCGTGTTATGTCCTGGTGGCTTAGTGGTTGAAAGACCAGCCTCTCAAGTATGAGTGCGCGGGTTCGATTCCAGGTCAGGCAAGTACCAATGTAACTTTTCTAAAGTTATATGTACTTTGTAAGTATATAATGGACACCAATGATTGAAGGTGAAAGAAAACATCTTGAGGAAACCTGGACTTAAAGTCTGAAATCGCCAACCCGCATTGAGCAAGCGCGGTGATTACGCTCAATCCTTCTCTGTATGAGGACCTGTGCCCAGCAGTGAGACGATTAAATGGTTGATGATGATACATGCAGCTGCCCTGCAATGGGTACGCCCAAGAGTAATTCTTAGTCATTCCGAAACTACCCTATACCTAGCTTCAGGGTACAAGTAGTGGGTAGTGTACGCCGCACAATATTCACGTGGCCATCGATAAGAGAAAGCCCTTAAGAGGATGTATTACCGCGGCTTACAGTAAGTAGGTCGGCAGACGAGCGCGAAAGTTCAATGTATTGTACTTAAAACTACATGTAGGGTTGGGCAAAATAGAATTATCGAGCATAAAATAATATGAATCTTTTGATTTTAAGTAAGGGTACTCTTTATTATGTACAATATATAAATTACAGAATATAAATATAAAGATTTTATAAAGGGTAACACAATGGGCGGTCTTATCGATAAGAGCGATCTTTTACAGACAACTTTTTTTTTTAATCATTATAAATTAGTGCTTGACTGCAATACCGCCTGATGGTAAGCAGTAATGCAATCGTTGATGGTAAACAAGCTTCCCATGGACATTCGAAACTTACCCATTAAACGATATAAAACCTATATAAAGGCCAAACTTTGCAAAAAGGGGTATTATAAAATCTCAGATTATTTAGAGGATAGAGAGGCTTGGGACTGAGCTGCTCGCTCTGTTAAGCATTGTTATTAAGCAATATGCGTAATTATAACGTAAATTATTGTAAACATTTTCATTTTTAATGTCTGGACTTTAAAAAAGACGATGATCCCTGAGTTTGTTTCGGCTATTTCTTCTCAGAGGTAGTCAGTTAGGAAATGCCGGCTTCATCTAGTTTAAAAAAAAAAAAAAAAAAAAAAGAAAAAAAAAAACATATGACGTGTAAAAGTGATCGGTGATCCTACTTGCTTAATAAACGATTTCATTTCATTTCATTTCATTTCAAAGCGCGCTAGTTATTTAAGCCTATTCATTCAAAAAACTGAGCGAATAGGAAGGAAGACTGCAGTTGAGCGAGGTGATGCAATGTTAAACCCAACAACACGACCAACGATGCTGCGCCAGAGGGAGACTGATCTGGAGACCCTCCACCTCCAAACTCTCGACACAACAACATTTGGCGCATTGTACCCGGCACACATCGCAACACAACTGCTCAAACCTGTCCTCCGTACGGCTTCACCAGACTTCACAGACACCAGGCAAGGCTTTGTCTGATGGGTGGTAACTTCTGCCGGCGGCCGATATTATGGCCTACCACCGAGAAATTTGACGAGACCTTTGGATGGAATACCCAGTGGGAGAAGAAAGGTTGGTTCTAATGGGTATCTATTTTAATAGGATCTAAATTTTTTTAAAAGACTTCACTAAAAGTAGGAAAGAAAAGCAAGCCAATTACGTAATACACTATGAGTGTCAATGAGTTTCATTTTGACAGTACAACAATATTCATTACGTCATTTAGGTTGATGAGCAGACACATTTATCGAACACACGGAGCAATGAATTAGCACTATGCTTCAAAATTCAAATTAATAGTATTAATGTGTTCAGCGATTTGCCTTTTTTTTTCCCTTTTTTGTATAAGGTATACTTTCAGATATGCTCGGAGATTCTCTGCGTGATCGAATCAGAAATGAGGAGATCCGCAGAAGAACCAAAGTCACCGACATATCTCTGCGAGTCGCTAAACTGAAGTGGCAGTGGGCAGGGCACATTGCTCGTAGAGCCGATGGCCGATGGGGCAGTAAGGTTCTGGAGTGGCGGCCACGTACTGGAAGACGCAGCGTAGGGAGGCTCCTAACAAGGTGGACCGATGACCTGGTGAAGGTCGCGGGAAGCCGATGGATGCGGGCAGCACAAGACCGGTCAGCGTGGAAAGCCTTGGGGGAGGCCTTTGTCCAGCAGTGGACGTCCATAGGCTGAAGAAGAGATACTTTCAGATTGGTGTCGTAGAAATTTCATCAAAATCGGTTCAGTAGTCGTGGTAAATTAAAATCGCGGGTAAAAATCCTCAAGCAAAAAAAAATGGCGTAGTTTTGTTTTCCAAACGCAAAAGTTTTTTCAAACTTATTACAAAAATAAAAAAAAAACCTACTTCCAAGGAAACACCACTAAGTGAAAAATAACTATAATTTCGTAAGTCTGAGAAAAAAGAAAACGAAAATAGAAAACCAATGAAAATAATGAAATGCAATAAAGGCTTGTGCAAGTTGCTCTTTTTTTAATATAATTATAAACTAGTGCTTGAACGCAATCCCGCCTGATGGTAAGCAGTGATGCAATCATTGATGGTAAATTGCGCTAGTTTATTAAGAACCTATTCACTGAAAAAACTGAGTGAATAGGAAGGAAGACGGTAGTTAAGCGAGGTTATGCAATGTTAAACCCAACAACACGACCAACGATGCTGCGCCAGAAGGAGATTGATCTGGAGATCCTCCACGACCAAACTCCCGACACAACAATATGGCACCTCGTACCCGGCACACATCGCAACACAACTGCTCAGACCCGTCCTCCGTACGGCTTCACCAGACATCATACTGGAGCACGACGAATCGCTAGGCGGCAAGATGTTGTCTGGTGGGTGGTAACTTCTGCCGGCAGCCGATGTTATGGCCTACCACCGTTTGTTCCGCCACTTCATCTTCCCAGCGAAAGCACTAGAAAGTGTCGATGGGTGGGCGTTTTGAGGGACTGTCTTATGTAATATTGACGTTCAAAAAGTGCTGATTTTCAGCCTACTCTGAATAAACGACTTTTGATATATTTTAATAAAATGTTACGCTCAATCCTTCTCTGTATGAGAGGAGTCCTGTGCCCAGCAGTGGGACGATAAAAAGGTTGATAATGACGATGATGAAAATAAAATTTTTACTTTTAAAATGACATCCCTAAGAAAGCTCTTCAATGATTAATAATATCGTGTGCGCGTTAAAAATGATGTCACACTAGTATTTCGACAGTGTAAGCTTTCTGGTTAAGCAACTTCGTCCAAGGTTTGGATATTGATTGGTTATCAATGGCCAGATGTTTTTTATTCGTGTATAAATAATTGACACGGTTGGTGGCTTCGCGGGTTCTCTTCCCGTAAGGAACAAACATTTTTATGACATACGGGTAGTTATTCTAAGTCTGGCTGATTGCGTATCCGAGCTTGTTCGTAAACGCACCAGCGATACAGGAGTAATTCCTATTTTGGAGCAATTTAAACAAAAAAGAGGTCCTTTAAAAATATATACAGGCTGTATCTGACATCATAACGCAAACTTCGCGAGAAGGCTACACCGCATGCCACTAATAAAATAATGATAGTCATTTATATCGTTAGTGAGCGGTTACAGAAATAACAGTGTTTAAAAAGATGTGTCGGCTCAGCCTTTGAACGTTGCAAGCGTGCCGCCGTGCGTGTTTGTCGGTATGATGTTGACCTCTGATGTGAAGTCTATTAAATCAGCTGATAGGATAGTTTTTCCAGTTTTATTCACATTGCGCTTTTTTGTGTAATTACCGAACTAATTATTTTTTACTTTAAAATCTTATTGGGTTATAAAAGTATAGCAATTATGAAAGATTTAAAGTGACAAACACTACATATTACTATTTTTTAATCATGAAAAAACCGACGAAAAATTCCACCACTGGGAGGTTCAGAATCATGTACTGGATCAATGGCACTCGTTTGTGCGTCGATGTCAGATACACCCTTTATTCGTATCATCATCATAAACCTTTATAACGTCCCACTGCTGGGCACAGGTCTCCTCTCATACAGAGAAGGATTGGGCGTAATCACCACGCTTGCTCAATGCGGGTTGGCGATTTCAGACTTATAAAGTCCAGGTTTCCTCAAGATGTTTTCCTTCACCTTCAGTAATTGGTGTCCAAGATATACATAGAAAGTACATATAACTTTAGAAAAGTTACATTGGTACTTGCCTGACCTGGAATCGAACCCGCGCACTCATACTTGAGAGGCTGGTGTTTTAACCACTAGGCCACCAAGACATGTAAAAACTGGCTTCTAATCAAATCATGACCAGGCTATAATGTTTCCACAGTTGAGACTCAGGTCTTATTCTACCACGCGAGCCCAGTGCGGGATGGTAGATGTATTAGAAGTTTTTCCCTATAGAACATGCCTCCTCATGATGTTTTCCACCACTGTTTTAAGAGCAATCCCACCAACCACCCATGGCCCCACCGACTTAAAGTCATACGGGCCGAAGCGTCAGGAGACGGCTGCGGACATATCCAGCCCCCCATATATGGGCGCTGCGCTGGCATATCACCGCAGCTTCTTCTTGACTCCTGTACAAATTTTGTCCTTAGTGTGCCCTCTCCCCTTTCTGGGGCGGCACTCCAGCGTCGCATCAGCCCAAAGGGCGGACGGCACAATGATGTCTTAGGCCTGTACGAGAAAGTGTCTTTTTTTTTCTCTTCCATTTCGCATGCGTCTTAAGGAGTGATGATATAATTTACACAAAGTGAAGCGCCTGATGGGATTCGAACCTACGACCTACAACTTGTAAGTCGTGGCCGTGTACCGCTAGGCCACTAAATCAACTCTCGGTGGTAGACTATAACATCGGCTGCCGGCAGAAGTTACCACCCACCAGACAAGGTCTTGCCGCCAAGCGATTCGTCGTGTTTTGGCATGTTGCCTGGTGAAACCATACGGAGGTCGGGTCTGAGCAGTTGTGTTACGATGTGTGCCGGGTATGATACGCCAAATGTTGTTGTGTCGGGAGTTTGGTCGTGGAGGGTCTCCAGATCAATCTCCCTCTGGCGCAGCATCGTTGGTCGTTTTGGTGGGTTTAACATTGTATCACCTCAACTGCAGGCTTCCTTCCTAATCACTCAGTTTTTTTTTAGTGAATAGGCTCTTAATAAACTAGCGTGCTTTACCATCAACGATTGCATCACTGCTTACCATCAGGCGGGATTGCGTTCAAGCACTAGTTTATAATTTTACATCCATAGAAACTTTCACATTTATGATGATAAATAGGATAGGAAGTAGGATTTTAAATAAATAATTGATTTGACTTTGAAGGCTACTAAAAAACTTCTGTCCATCTTGTTTTCCAACAATTCTCGTTTAAATAGCAGCCGTGAAGTGTCATCGCGGCCTTGCGCGTGCGCAAGTAATAATGATTTATATACAGCCAAACTTACAAGTTCAAGCATTCTGTTGTGAGATCTTGTGCAGTGAACAGCTTAAAAATAAAAATGGTGAGTTATTATACCGAATAGTTTTAAAAAACTTTATAAAAAAATTTAAGGTTTTGCCAAAATAATTTCTGCAAGGGGTGTTTTTTTTTTTTCATTCGGAAAAATCATAAACTTATTTTTAAAACAGCTTTTTGTAGTCAATTCTAAATTATTACAATAATTGTTAACGTAAAAAAAAATATAGTTTCTAATTAAAAATAAAAATTGATAACTTTTGTTTTAAAATATTAATTGTAATAATTATTATTTTGTTTATTTTTAATTAATTTCAGACAATTGTAGTCCATAATTATAAAACTTATACATCCAAATACAACAACCGACTTCCAAAAAACACTACAAAGTGAAAAATAACTAATTTGGGAAGTCGGTGTCTTTGGTTTTTGTATATTAGTTTTTGACACCGACTTCCGAAATTAGTTATTTTTCACTTTATAGTGTTTTTTTGGAAGTCGGTTGTATTTTTTGTAAAAAGTTTTTATTTTACACTTTTTAGTTGTAAAAAGTACTGTTCAGCTACATTCGGTTAGACTGGATGCTGACGCTAAAATACTTAATGAAAAAACTGACAAACGCACTGGTTGCCCCTACGATTTATGAAAGTTCCCATTGATTTCTCTGGTCTTCCACAATCAAACCCTGATGTCCTTATCATGGGACCACCTTGGGAATGTCTTCTTTCCAACAGAAAAATAATTATCAAAATCGGTTCATAAACGACGAAGTTATCGGTGAACATACATAAAAAGAAAATATTATACATACAGACGAATTGAGAACCTCCTCCTTTTTTGAAGTCGGTTAAAAAGACATAAAAAAATTGCCAAAATATATATATACATATATATATAAAGAAGACAGAATCGCTTAGCGATATAAAAAAGTCAAAACGTAAAATGTTAAATAAATAAAAAAAAGAAACAATAATGAAACCTAATGTTTCTAGTAGAATTATGTAGTTCTTTAGATAAAGGTAAAATTATGTTTCAGAAGAAAGAAAAAAACAGTTCGGGGTAAACCCTTTGCTTTGCTAGACTTGCCTTACAATGCATTCAAAGCACAAATCAAACCCAAGCTTTGTCAAAGGCATATTATTCCGTAAATGATTATTTAAATGATAAGAATAGCTGGTCGCTCTGATTAACTCAGGACAATGTTTGTGTTCCTTCTCCAGAATTAGCTTACTGACACGATATACGAGTTCATATAATTTATCTGTCACGCCGTTTATGCCTGGGGCTAAGGGATTTTTATAAGAACTAAGTATTTAAATTACCACAAGCACACGTTTGTTGGATCAACTACATAGTAATTAGCATAAAATAATCAAATGCATATTTATGTCCACGCATATTGCAAATTAATAAACAAATATAATCTAATGAATATTTATAGTTAAAACAGCCTATCACGAAATTATACAAACAGCTAACATGACCTATTTATGTATGAGCTCGTTAGAAGTGCGAAGAGATTAGGTAGTATCGGAGACCAGGTGGTGGCCTAAAGGTAAGATTTGAACCACTTCAGGCGCTTTATTTTGAGTAAATTTTCATCCCCACTGCTCTCAAAACGGTGAAAGAAAACATCGTGAGGCAACCGGCGTGTCCTAGAGGCTAAACTTCTAAGACATGTGACATGTACCAACCAGCACTGGGTCCGCGTGGTAGAATACGGCCCACTCCCTTTCACAGAGATGAGGACTGTGTTACAGGAGTGGGAACATTAACTATAGCCTGATTATATTACACTAGCGGCCGCCAGCGAGTTCGTTCACGTGGAGTTAGTTATGCTCCGCTCCTATTGGTCGCAGCGTGATGTTATATAGCCTAAAGCCTTCCTGGGTTAATGGGCTATCCAACGGAAAAAGAATTTTTCAAATCGGACCACTAGTTCCTGAGATTAGCGCGTTAAAACAAACTAACTCTTCAGCTTTATAAAGGGTGTATCTGACATCGACGCACAAACGAGTACCATGGATTCAGTACATGATTCTGAACCTCCCAGTGGTGGAATTTTTCGTAATTGCTATACTTTTATAACCCAATAAAATTTTAAAGTAAAAATTAATTAATTCGCTAATCACATAAAAAAGCGCAATGAAAACAAAGCTCGAAAAACTTATCTTATCAATTGATTTAATAGAGTTCACATCAGGAATCAACGTCATACCTACAAACCCGCACGGCGGCACGCTTGCAACGTTCAAAGGCCGAGCCGACACCTTTTTTTAAACATTGTTATTTCTGTAACCGTTCATTAACGACATAAATGACTATTATAATTTTATTAGTGGCATGCGGTCTAGCCTTTTCGCGAAGTTTGCGTTACGATGTCAGATACATCCTGTATATTAGTATAAATGAAGTGAAATGAGATGAGATGAGACGTTGTTCGGATGTGGCCGTTGTTGGCTTAATATTCAAAAGCCTCCATAAGTTAACCATTTTTTGAGAGATGGAACTCATCTGTCAAAAAATGCTTGGCTTATGGACAGAATATAATTATAGTTTTTTTCTGAGCTGGTATGGTGTACGAGAGATTTGTGTGTTTTTTTTTTTAATATAATTATTAACAAGTACTTGACCTCAATCCCGCCTCATAGTAGGCAGTGATGCAATCGTTGATGGTAAAACGCGCTAGTTTATTAAGAGCCTATTTACTATAAAAAAAGAGGGAATAGGAAGGAAATCTGCAGTTGAGTGAGGTGATGCAATGTTAAACCCAACATCACGACCAACAATGCTGCAGAGGAAGATTAATCTGGAGACCCACCCCGATCAAACTCCCGACATAACAACATTTGGCGTATTTGTTTATTTCTGGTGTTTGTAGGTACCGCTACATTGGGTTTGCTTTTAAAGTTATACGCTAGGTGTATGGCCGCGATAGGGCGATTTTTATGTTTTAATACAAGCATTTTTGTTTTTTTTAATATTTCTGAAAAGATGAAGAAGAAGAAAAAAAATCTTTTTTCTTACTTCTCCGCTATTCTTTTCTGATGAATTTCGTTGCGGGACCCAAGACAGTTGAATCGTTTCTCCGGGACTCGTCGAGCTTCATTGCTCGGCGTTATTCTGGCGGTCTCCACTGTTGATTCTGGTTTTCAGGAGTTGCAGTGGGTGGGAAAAAGTGTGGCGGGTTTTGTCCCATTTAAAAAAAAATCTGAAAAGATAACTTGTTCGTTTTTGAAAGTCGCTTTTTTTTTTAATTATTATGAACTAGCGCTTGACCGCAATCCCGCCCGATGGTAAGCAGTGATGCGATCGTTGATGGTAAAGTGCGCTAGTTTATTAAGAGCCTATTCACTCAGAAAAACTGAGCGAATAGGAAGGAAGACGGCAGTTGACCGAGGTAATGCAATGTTAAACCCAACAACACGACCAACGATGCTGCGCCAAAGGGAGATTGATCTGAAGACCCTCCACGGCCAAACTCCCAACACAACAACATTTGGCGCATCGTACCCGGCACACATCGCAACACAACTGCTCAGACCCGTCCTCCGTACGGCTTCACCAGACATCATGCCGGAACACGACAAATCGCTTGGCGGCAAGGCTTTGTCTGGTGGGTGGGCTACGGTCTTGCCAAGGAGTGTTACCAATTTACTGTGTTGTGATTTACAATTGATTTTCTTTTTTTATTTTTCCCACAGAAATTCCTGATCCTGTCAGTTTGCGTGGCGATGGTTGCAGCCGATGTCTCCCACATCCTACCTAAAAACGACGAATCACACGCCGAGATCTTGAAACAGGAGCTGGGTAAGTTGAGAGCTTTGCTTCACTCATGTATTTGCTATGATCAAACTTGTTGATAGAGTGTACTCAGAATAAAGATGAACGGGAGCTATTTATAAGCGAATTTAACTTTTAGATGTAGGTTTACTACAATCCGGTTCTGACTTGACTGCTGCGCTGCGATCGCGGGTTCGATTCCCGCACGAAAAAATATGTGTATGAACTACAAGTAGTTATTCCGTGTCTGGATGTTTGTGTATGTGAGTTTATATGTTTGTAAACGCATCAACGATACAGGAGAAATTCTTAGTGAGGGGCAATGTTTATTAAAAAAATAAATATATTACGAAAAAGTCTCAATTAATTACGTCTCTACATGAATTGGTTTTTGTATATTAGTTTTTGACATCGACTTCCGAAATTAGTTATTTTTCACTTTGTAGTGTTCTTTGGAAGTCGGTTGTTTTTTTTGTAAAAAAAGTTTTTATTTTACATTTTTTAGTTGCGAAGTACTGTTCAGCTGCATCCGCTAAAATACTTAATGAAAAAACTTACAAACGCACTGCTTGCCCCTACGATTTTTGAAAGTTACCCTTGATTTCTCTGGTCTTCCGCCATCAAACCCTGGTGTCCTTATCATGGGACCACCTTGGGAATGTCTTCTTACCAACAGAAAAAGAATGATCAAAATCATAAGCGACGAAGTTATCCGCGAACAAACATTAAAATAAAAACATATAAACGGTCGAATTGAGTAACCTCCTCCTTTTTGAAGTCGGTTAAAAAAGATAAAACACAAAGTTGCTAAGATCAAGAAACATATTTTATTTCTTTCTTTCTATTTCGATTAGATTTATATTTTTATTTAAATTAGTATGTGATATACTTTATGCTCATATTTATTGTATAATCTATGTAAATAGTACATTGTAGACTACCTACATTATTACTCTCTCCTTCCCTTTAGTATTCCATCCAAAGGCTGTCTGTACAAGATCGCTCTTAGCGATAAGACCGCCCATTGTGTCAACCTTTGTAAAATCTTTTTATTTATGTTCTGTAATCTATATGGTGTACATAATAAAGGGTACTCTATCATATTCTAAGGATATTTAATAAATTACCACAATGATATAGGGAATTGTCAATAAATCAATAACCATATTACGAAAACTAGCGTTATTAAAATGACTTGAAGTCGGTGCATCTTTTTTCTTTCTATTTCATTAGGAAAAGTATAGAAGAGAAATTTTAGTTTTAGTCCTGTCGAAGTGTATGTTATCAATCCCGTGTCAGCCAACTAAACTAAAAGTCGGTGCATCTTTGTTTTTCAATTTCATTAAGAAAAGGATAGAAGACAAAATTTAGTTTTAGTCCTGTCAAAATGTGTGTGTAATCAAAAAACATGTTTTGCAAAAATTAAACTAATAGTTACTATTTTCAACATTAGTGACAGTCCAACTAGATCAAAAAATATTTTTAAATATTTCTTTTCGAATTTGCCTACTCACGAACAGTTAAAACATTCATACCATTTTTTTTTTCAGACGTGGGTGTTGAAGGACAGTATCAATATGCTTACGAGACCAACAACGGCATCTCAGCAAGCGAGAGCGGCTCCCTCAAGAACGCCGGTTCGGTGAGTTGTTTATAATACTTTATGGCGTGCGCGAAGATTGTCCCAAAATGTCCGAGATACATACGTCCCGAAGTGTCTGAGACAAATCTCGAAGTCTCTGTGACTTGGCCCGAAGTATCTGTGACGAGTCCTGAAGCGTTTGAGACACATCCTGAAGAGTCTGACATACGTCCCGAAGTGTCTGAGACACGTCCTGAAATCTCTGTGACGTTTCTCGAAGTATCGGTGACGCGTCCCCAAAAGTGTGACGCATCCAGAAGTGTCCAAGACGCGTACCGAAGTGTCTAAGATGGGTCCCGAAATGTCTGAGACACGTCCCGAAGACTTTTTGGCGCATCCCGAAGCGTCTACGACACGTCCCGAAGTGCTAGTGATGCGTCACGAAATTTGTGCAACGCGTTCCGAAGCGTCTAAGACACGTCCCGAAACGTGTGTCACGTATTCTGAAATGTCTAGGCGTGCCGAAATGGCTGCCCAGTGTCACGACTCAACACGACAGTGACTTTAAATGAGGCCGGTCAACCTAGGAAGTTATCGGATGTTAACCGGACTATCCTGATGCCCTAATAAATGATAGCCTCCAGCGAAGACATACAATTTATAAACTAAGTAACTACACTTTAAGGGCACTTCCTGTGTGACGCAGACCTCGACTGATTTTGTGCACTTTCTGAAGTATCTATAATGCATCCGCTGGCATTTTTGCACGTTCCGAAGTGTCTATAATGCGTCCCAAAGCATTTTTGTACGTTCCGAAGTATTTGTAATACGCACCGATGCATTTTTGCACTTTCCGAAGTGTCTATAATGCATTCCAAAACATTTTTTCAAATTCCGAAGTGTCTATAATGCGTCCCAATGCATGTTCCAGTTTTTGTAATGCATCCGGATGCATTTTTGCATGTTCCAAAGTGTCTATTGCGTCCCGATGCATTTTTGCACTTTCCGAAGTGTCTATAATGCGTCCCGAAGCAATTTTGCGCGTTTCAAGTGTCGATGATGCGTCCCGAAATGTGTAGACACTCGAGTTTAGCCCAAATTTTTTTTTTATATTTTGTTCATTTGGACGATTACTAAGCTGTTGGTAGGCTTATGGTAAATAAAAAAGTTATCCATAAATTCCCGATATATTTGGCGTAATGTATCTGTTCAGCGAACTAGTTGCCTGATCATAAAATAAAGCATTATCTGATGGCCGTTGTCTGTTGTGTGCAGGAGAACGCAGCGGAGGTCGTTCAGGGCGCAGCCAGCTGGACTTCCCCCGAGGGTGAAGTTATCCAGTTGCAGTACGTAGCTGACGAGAACGGATACCAGCCACAGGTGAGTACATTTTTTTTTTTATAAACTAGTGCTTGACCGCAACTCCGCCTGATGGTAAGCAGTGATGCAATCGTTGATGGTAAAGCGCGCTAGTTTACCAAGAGCCTATTCACTTGAAAAAAAAAAAAAACTGACACCACAAGACCGGTCATCGGGAAAAGCCTTGGGGGAGGCCTTTGTCCAGCAGTGGATATCTGAAGAAACAAAAACCGAACATTCGGTTTGACACTACTCAGTTGTTATAGCGGAAACAGCATGATAAATGTACAATTTACCAATAATAATAATAATTTTGACGTGACGTCTTATAAATTGGTTTGCCGGGTGACACTTCAAGAAACTGCGTTACGCTCCGCTCACGTTATGCGCTCACAATGAGAGCGAGTGAGAGACACGCGTCCCTTCCACTCGGGCATGGTTAGCCCGCCTAAGAGCGAGAGAGACAGACATAAAAAGTGAAAGGCACGCGTCCCTTCCACTCGAGCACAGTTAGCCCGCCTAAGAGCGAGAGAGACAGAGCGAGAGAGAGAGAGAGAGAGATAGGCATACACACCGGTTCATGTCTTGCGCTTCTATTTCGCTTAGGCGCCTGCATACAAGTTGTCACGTAAAACTTTCGCCCGTATACCGACTTTACAGGCAACCAATTTTTTTATTCCAGGGTTCTCACATCCCAACCTCCCCTCCGATCCCGGAGGCTATCCTGCGCGCGCTACAGTACATCAAGGATCACCCACCCAAGGAAGAGCAACACTAAATGCAAAAACTCTCTTAATCTGGCGACACATCAATACGAGACGGAATTAAGTCAAAAATGCAACAACTCGAGCCGAAAAACTTGACAGGTTCGAGTAGTTTGACCCGCGAACGTTACTGTGGCTACCATGAATTTTCATTACGAAAACTCGATCATCGATATCGATTGGCCCGCTTCAACGTTGTAAGAACTCTCAACTAATGAGAAACGCTAAAGGCGCTCGATGTGTATGATAGAGTCTAGTAATGAAAACTCATGACAGTCACACTGTATTCAGGGCAAGATTCACTGACTTAACTTTGCTAAGTAAAACATTCATACAAATATGAACATTATTGTTTGACATTTAAAATTCACATTCGTATGATGATTTTACTTATCAAAGTCAATGAATTTTGTCCTTAGCTGCCGAGTTAAGGCGTCGTAATTGCGGCAGATGTGTCGCTAAACGTATATATGTCCCTGACTCAATTCTAGCTTAATAGATCCGCCGCCTCCTTGGTCCAGCGAAGTAATTGAGTTTGGGGTAATTAGTAAAGTAACTTTTATTAATTTGTGTGAATATTCAAATACTCATTCATGTATATTTTTTATAAAAATAAACTACTGTGATAAGAATATACTTTATGTTTATTTTTGTATATGAACGCCTGAATTTGTCAGGCTACAACTGCACATTTACGTTATTTAATTATTTCAACTAGCTTTCCGCCCACGGCTTCGCCCGCGTGTAATTCGGTTATACAATATGTAAAGAAAACCCTGTCCGACCCGTGAAGGTATTGTTAGGTATCAATAACTGATTCTACTAATGGATACAAAACCGGGCTAAACTTAAAAAAAAATCCCCTTAAAAATAAATATTATTTCGCAAAAAAGAGGTAACTTAATAAATGTGCGTTAAGCACCCTTCCGCGGGCGGCGGGCGGCAGGGCCCGCGGCACGTGGTCGCATCGCTATTCGCTCATAATAATACTGGTGTTGTCATTTTTTTTAAATTACCAAATTTCGGAGAAGTTGGAATAAATTCGCGGGAAAAAAAGACTATTTCAAAATTCATTTGTATTGGTACTATGATGATTACGTAAAATTTTATATTATATTTGGTCATGTGTTTACCTAACCTATATTATCCTTATGGGTCGGACAGGGTTTTCTTAACATACTGCATAGTGCTTTTTAGATTTCCCTCGGGAATGTCAAATTTTTCCGGGTTAAAAAGTACCCTATTACTTAATCCGGATTTCTAACTTTACGTCTGCAAAATGTCAAAGCAATCGGTTCAGTAGTTACAGCGTGAAAGCGGAACAAACAAACAAACTAACTAACTCATTTTCCCATCTATACTAATACATAAAGCTGAAGAGTTTGTATGTTTGTTTGTTTGAACGCGCTAATCTCAGGGACTACTGGTCCGATTTGAAAAAATATTCTTGTGTTGGATAGCCCATTAATCCAGGAAGGTTTTAGGCTATATAACATCACGCGGCACCAATAGGAGCGGAGCATAACTAACTCCACGCGACCGAAGTCGCTGGCGGCCGCTAGTTTATAAGTAAGGATTTCTGAACACCTGTACTTCGAGGTCGACAACTGCACAATCACCTAATTTATTTTTAGCATATCTTACATTTAGTTAAGAAACTAAACCGATGAACTATAGTAACCTCATCTGCCTATTTCTTTCACGATTATGTTGTGGTCAGCTTCTAATCTGACCAGATTCAGCAGAATACAAATATTATACACGGAGCGACTGCTTATCTGACCTCAACAACCCAGTTACTGGGTAATACAATCTCTCTTGCATGGGCGAACTTTCCTGATATTAGCGCGTTTAAACAAACAAACTCTTCAGGTTTATACAGTATGTTAAGAAAACCCCGTCCGACCCATAAGGATAATAAAGGTTAGGTAAACACATGACCAAATATAATATAAAATTTTACGTAATCATCATAGTACCAATACAAATGAATTTTGAAATAATCATTTTTTCCCGCGAATTAATTCCAACTTCCCCGAAATTTGGTAATTTTTAAAAAAGTGACAACACCGGTATTATTATGAGCGAATAGCGATGCGACCACGTGCCGCGTGCCCTGCCGCCCGCCGCCCGCGGAAGGGTGGTAAGGGCGCACATTTATTAAGTTACCTCTTTTTGCGAAATAATATTTATTTTTTTAGGGGGATTTTTTTTTAAAGTTTAGCCCCGTTTTGTATGCATTAGTAGAATCAGTTATCGATACCTAACAACACCTTCACGGGTCGGACAGGGTTTTCTTAACATACTGTATAAAGGGTGTATCTGACATCGACGCACAAACGAGTACCATAGATCCAGTACATGATTCTAAACCCCCTAGTGGTGGAATTATTCGTCGGCTTTTTCATGATTAACAAAAAAAAATATGTAGTTATTTTCACTTTACACCATTCCTAAATGCTATACTTTTATAACCCAATAAGATTTTAAAGTAAACATTAATTAACTCGCTAATTACACAACAAAGGACAATAAAAACAAAACTCGAAAAACTTCTTATCAGCTGATTTAATAGAGTTCACATAAGGGATCAACGTCATACCTACAAACCCGGATGGGGGCACGCTTGCAACGTTCAAAGGCCGAGCCGATACTTTTTTAAACACTGTGAATTCTGTAACCGTTCATTAACGACATAAATGACTATCATAATTTTATTAGTGGCATGCGGTCTAGCCTTTTCGCGAAGTTTGCGTTACGATGTCAGATACACCCTATATTTTTATAAATTTATTATATTAAATAAATATATACGGACAAATCACACAGATTGAGCTAGCCCCAAAGTAAGTTCGAGACTTGTGTTATGGGATACTAACTCAACGATACTATATTTTATAATAGATACATATATAGATAAACATCCAAGACCCAGGCCAATCAGGAAAAGATCGTTTCCCATCATGACCTGGCCGGGGATTGAACCCGGGGCCTCCACGTCACAGGCAGGCGTGTTGACCGCTGCGCCACGGAGACCGACAAATCGAATATTATACACCACACAGTAGATACCATCAATATGAACGGTGTAATTGTCAAAAAACCTCGTGCAACTATAGGGCAAAAAGATTACGTACTCTAAAAATAACTTGCCCCCTAGGCCAGAACCTGGATACGCTCCTGTCATCTCGGTAAAACAGGTTGGCGGGCTTGAGGTCTTCTGTCACCTAAAAAAAGAACAACCTGCAAAAAGTGTGTGTTCTCTAAATCTCCGCTGATGCACTTACCTTGATCTCGGAGCACCGTGACGGCCTCCAGCACTCTCTTGGTGTAGATGCACGGCTCGTAGTTGTCCATCTCCTGCGTCACCACAGAACATACTCTGTGGACAAGATGCATAAGTTAGAAACAGACTCTATACTTTCTACGGTGGTAGGCCATAACATCGACCGCCGGCAGAAGTTACCACCCACCAGACAAAGCCTCGCCGCCAAGCGATTTGTCGTGTTCCGGCATGATGTCTGGTGAAGCCGTACGGAGGACGGGTCTGAGCAGTTGTGTTGCGATGTGTGCCGGATACGATGCGCCTAATGTTGTTGTGTTGGGAGTTTGGTCGTGGAGGGTCTTCAGATCAATCTCCCTTTGGCGCAGTCGTGTGTTGGGTTTAACATTGCATCACCTCGCTCAACTGCCGTCTTCCTTCCTATTCGCTCAGTTTTTCTGAGTGAATAGGCTCTTAATAAACTAGCGCGCTTTACCATCAACGATCGCATCACTGGTTACCATCAGGCGGGATTGCGGTCAAGTGCTAGTTTATAATTATTAAAAAAAAAAAAAAAAACTTGATATGCCATGTTCGTGAATGGACAAAAGGAGATGTTTCAGAAATTTATGGAGCCTGGGTCAGCATTATCTATGTCAGGGATGGCAAACCAATGGCACGCGTGCCGTTAGTGGCACGAACCAAAATAATTTCGGCACGGGATAATATCAGAAAATTCATCAAAACTATCAATGGGCTTCTCCTAGTTGGTTTCGGTACCTACGAACGTCTTCCAAAGGCTGTGACTGCAGGGTCTCCAAAAATGCCAGAGAGGTTTAAAATAACATTAATACGCAAGTGTAATTATAGTTTTTTTTCAGTATCACTAGGTTAAGATTTGTTTGTTAGCACGTCATAACCACATGAAATTTTTAGTTGGGAAATATGGCACATAGCTGCATTGAGGTTCGCCATCCCTGATCTATGTTAATACTAGCGGCCCGATACGTCCTTCGCTACGTATAAAGTGAAATATTAAAAACAAATTTATTAGATGATCAAAATTATATATTCAGACAAAATATTGTTACGAATGCACCTTATATCGAGGGCATAAGGTTCAATATCGCGTGACATGCAGTGCGTGACTTTTGAGCAATATAACTTGAGACATAGACATTGTATAGGTGTAATATAAAAACGCATTCCTAGACTTAGGGTGGCCTGGTGGTACAGGTTTCATCAATTTTGTCAACTAAGTGACGACATCGAAATTTCTAGAAACCCGTTTCCGGGAATTACCGTAGGTACCTACTGAATGTACTCGAAGTTATGCGCTATTATTATTACGTCTAGACGATTCTGGAATGTTCGATCAGCTGGCCTATATATAGCGCCGTGACGCCCGCGCAGAGTCAGTCTGCATTTGACTAACGAGACGAAAACAAGCGACAGTTAAGAAGCGATCTTTGAGAATACCTACTACGACAACTGTAACGAGAACTGTGAGTACTACGTGAAGTAACATCTGTAGTGTTATTGTGTGTTTACAATACGGACTTCGTGGACGTAAGTGAAGACTTCGGTGCAACGTCAGCAACATTCTACTTGTCATTGCCTACAATCGACTGTACCTTCGTTGCCAATAAACTTCGTAACCCTTAACCGGTTTTTAGTACCCCTAGCCCGCAACAATATCTTTTTTAATTACTAGCAATTTTAAAACTTTATCCAAAACATTTAGATTAACAATGTTCTTTGTTTTTCCATTTCTAGCATGTATAAACAAACGACTGGGGGTACCGACTCTCGAACAGGCAACGTAAAGTTGGGCTTTGTTGATGGACATACCAAATGATAAACGCACAGGATATTACAATAGTTTGAACTCAAACGGTATATCAGTTGGGATCATAGGGATACGCGGTAACAAACAAACTTCTTTTGATTTACCAGTTGAAATCGTATCTTCAATTAAATTTCAAAAAAATATCGTAGAGAAGGAAGACATATTTTATATCTTGACGAAACGTATGTAAATGCATCACATAACGTCTCAAAATGTTGGCAGTCAAAGAATGAACACGGCGTGCTCTCTCATATCGGTAAAGGGGATCGTTTGATCATTGTACATTGCGGAGGCCAAACTGGATTTGTCGATGGAGCACTTGTGATATTCAAATCCAAATGCAAACGGTGATTATCACAATTCTATGAACTTCGTGAATTTCATTAAATGGATAAATGAAAAACTCATGCCTAATATGCCACCAAATTCAGTCATAGTCATGGATAACGCAGCTTATCATTCCGTTCGAGAAGAGAAAAAGCTGACTATGGTTTCTACTAAATTATCTCTGCAAGACTGGTTACGACGTCATGATATGCCTTTGGATGACAAACTTAGAAAGGATGACTTATACAAATTAATAAAAAGACATTTCACAGAAGAAATTTACAAAATCGATGAGTTACTAAAAAGAAACGGACATGAAGTATTACGTTTGCCTCCATATCACCCAGATCTGAACCCGATTGAGTTAGTCTGGGGTGATTTTAAAGGACAATTAGCACTACAAAGCATCGACTCTAATTTGGATTAGAAAAAAAATATCTTAGAGAGGTTAATTGCTGAATATTCCGTAGAGAAATGGGAGCACTGTGCAAACATGACAATATTGTAGATGATGTTGTTGATTTTATTATAAATGTGGAGGAATATGCTGATGATTCTGATGATGGTAGCCTCGAAAGTGAAGAATCAAGTTCTAGTGATGTTGATATGGAAATAAGTGATTGATTTATAATTTTTATAGTGCAAGAGTACATTACATAATATTTTATTTTGTTGCTTTATTGTCATAAATAATACTTTTATTTTGTAATAACACAAAGCTAAGGAATCTTATTATTTGTTTAAAGTAATTCTGGCACTATTAGGTAGTCAAATTAAACAACATTACTGTGTTTTATGATTTGTTTGTTTTTTCTTCCTTTTATTCCTGAGAAAGCTTTTTACATTCGTACTGAGGTAATACAAAACAATAATTAATATTTTAAATGCGGAAATAACTCTGTTTGTCTATCTATCAGTCTGTCGCACTATCACACTAAAATTTCTGTATCTATTAAAATGAAAAAGGACATAGGCAAAACTAAAATTAAGGCGACTACGCACTCAGGGCACCCCCTGTGGGGTACGAACCTCGGCTTAGGGCGTCGCTGGAGAGAACAGCAAGGGACGGCTGGATCGAAAGGGTTCTTAGTGGTTTGATGACCACGGCGTTTCCTAGTACTAGCTTTGAGAAGAAACGCCAAAACAAACTTAGAGGTCATTGTTGGGACATTATAATAATTACTGGCTCAGCTGCGGCGCGGGCTGGCCTTCATCGGGCAAGGGGCAACCCGTCTGACACGCGTGGATTTATGAAGACACAAAATGCCTCGGAAGAGGTCTTTGTCCAGCAGACAGCAGTCTTTGTTCAGAATAGCGACGTGTAGTTGTGGAATTTGACTTGGCGTTGGCAATAAAAAAAAAGCTTTTATTTAATATCCCATAACTTGAATAGAATTAGACCATATCAAAGAAGCTATGTTTTTTTCTATTGCCATAATTTTAAACATTCGCGGTAAAATATGCTGGGTGAATTACCTGTTGGCACGGCCACGTATGGCGCCGGCTGTCCTCTCTAAGGAATCCGGGTCTCCCTCCTGCAGCGCCACCACGCACTTGTTCACGTCCTCCAGGATATGGTTCTCTGTGAGAGGCAGTCAGATTAACATAACATAATGTGATGCCGAGGAATGTGGAAAGCTTCGAGTATTGAAAATTTTCCAGGCATTATATTCTTTATAATAAGGAAGTTTCCTGGGTAACAAAAATTGATTCTATTTAGTCCGTCATTCAGATTATAGAAAAATAATGGATACGTATATTTTGTTTAATCAAATCAATAAAAATTGACAAATATAAAAGGCATCAAAGATCAGGAGTGGTGGCTGTTGACGTCACTGCTCGCTAAAAAGTGTAGCGTGCAGTGACGTCACACGAGTTTTCAACGCACTGTCGTCTTCATTTTTTGTTTATATGAAAAAAGAAAAAATACGTGTCTAGTATTTTTTGAAAATCTGACTGACGGACTAATTAGTTTTATTAGTCAACTACACTATTATACCTCATACATCACTTTTCATCAGTCGTGGTCGAGATCAAGAACAGGTTCAAGTAGTAAACAATATATATTTTTTTATTTATAAAATACTGCTTGACAGCAATCCCGGGTATAATAACTCTAAGGGGGCGGAGAGCGAAGCGCCCCACGGGATGTATGAGTGTCGAAACAGAGCATAATAAATTCTTTGATTCTGTAGCTATCCAGTGGTGTTAAAGAATTTTGAATAGCAATGACAGATATGAAGCTGCAACATCAAATTGTATCCCTCGATTTTGTTATCAATCGTTTTACTTCAATTGCTAATCCCATGCAAGTAATTTTAAGTCAGTATTCAAGTAAAAAAAAAATGTTAAAATAGCTGCTATTTATTGCAGCTCGCAATGCAAGAGAAGTTAAAATCGCTTGAATAGACTGTAAATAGAGTTTACCGGCCATAGGTACCTGTGCAAGCCATTGCTTAAATAATTTAATATTAAGCATTTTTGTGTCGTTGTCAAATCGGATTGCAAAACAGACTTAATTGTTATTTGTATTAGCTCATGTCGTGATATTGCATTAAAGGCATTCAGCTAGTATTGACGTATATTATTGACAAACACGTTTCCTAGCTACCCTCCCCTGACATTCTGACATCGTCTTGTGTGGGCTATATGAAGCTCACACAGTTTGGTCCTTCGAGCCGGATTTGTACAACACCGCGGAGGTAGAACACCGCGGTGGTTTAAGTCGGTAAGACTCACGAAGGAGTGAGTTTTTTTTATAATTGTAAACTATTGCTTGACCGCAATTCCGCCCGATGGTAAGCAGTAATGCAATCGTTGATGGTAAAGCGCGCTAGTTTATTATGAGCTTCATCATCATCATCATTTCAGCCGAAAGACGTCCACTGCTGGACATAGGCCTCCCCCAAGGCTCTCCACGACGACCGGTCGTGCGCCTCTCGCATCCAGCGGTTTCCCACGACTTTCACCAGGTCGTCGGTCCACCTTATCGGGGGCCTACCCACGCTACGTCTTCCGGTGCGTGGTCGCCACTCGAGAACCCGTCGGCCCCATCGGGCATCGGTCCTACGGGCAATGTGACCACCCCGCTGCCTCTTAAGTGTTGCAATTCTTCGGGCTATGTCGGTTACTCTCGTTCTTCTGCGGATCTCCTCATTCTTGATTCGATCGCGCATTGAAACCTTTGAGTGATTTTTAAACTTCCTATAAGGCTCATTGTTAGCGACCACGTCTCAATTCCATAAGTCATCACTGGCAACACACACTGGTCGAAGACTTTTGTCTTGATACACTTTTGTTATGAGCTTATTCAATCTAAAAAACTGAGTGAATAGGAAGGAAGACGGCAATTGAGCGAGGTGATGCAATGTTAAAGCAAACAACACGACCAAAGATGCTGCGCCAGAGGGAGATAGATCTGGAGACTCTCCAAGACCAAACTCCCGACACAACAACATTTGGCGTATCGTACCTTGCACACATCGCAACATAACTGCTCAGATCCGTCCTCAGTAGGAGTTAATCGTGAAACAAATAGAACAAATCGGGTGGTACTGACCGCTGACGGCGAGGAAGTCGTCGATGGTGGTGATGTCGTCGACGGCGTCAGTGAGCAGCTTGACGGCGCTCTCCCAGGCGCGGGCGAAGGCCGCCGCGTTCTCCTGCGCCACGCGCGACCGGGGGCGGGCACCCAGCACACGAGCTGAGTTGATCACCTGCGGGACAATGCAACATACACATACGCGGCTGTCTCGGAGCGTTAATCACAAACATTAGGTGAAATGACACCTCATCATCATCAACCTTTTAATCGTCCCACTGCTGGTCACAGGTCTCCTCTCATACAGAGAAGGATTGAGCATAATCACCACGCTTGCTCAATGCGGGCTGGCGATTTCAGACTTAAAGTTCAGGTTTCCTCAAGATGTTTTCCTTCACCTTCAGTCATTGGTGTCATCATGTCATGCCATGCAATGTGACAATGTAACATACACATACGTGGGACACTCACAAGAGCTTTGCGATAATAGAAAAAAAAAAAACTGTAAGTATGTGGAGATATGAGGAACAGGGAGTAAAGTTCACTCATCCTCCATAGAAAAGGGAGGATCCTCCAACCAGACGGGTGTTATTGTGTCTAACGGGCACTTGCCCAACGGTTGAAATTGGGAAGTTGTATACAATATGTTAAGAAAACCCTGTCCGACCCATAAGGATAATAAAGGTTAGGTAAACACATGACCAAATATAATATAAAATTTTACGTAATCATCATAGTACCAATACAAATTAATTTTGAAATAATCTTTTTTTCCCGCGAATTAATTCCAACTTCCCCGAAATTTGGTAATTTAAAAAGTGACAACACCGGTATTATTATGAGCGAATAGCGATACGACCACGTAACTCGTGCCCTGCCGCCCGCCGCCCGCGGAAGACTGCTTAACGCACTTTTATTAAGTTACCTCTTTTTGCGAATTAATTTTTTTTTTAAGTTTAGCCCGGTTTTGTATCCATTAGTAGAAACAGTTATCGATACCTAACGACGCCTTCACGGGTCGGACAGGGTTTTCTTAACATACTGTATATGCTAGTTGCACGGTAAACTCTGATTGCGAGATGTAAAATAGGCTATTTGACAGATTTATAATTTCTATCTTAAATTACTTGATTGCGGTTAAGAACTTCAAGGAAAGTATTTTTTTTTTTTAATTTAAATACTTATTTCGTAAGAAACATAAAAATAAAAATTCAAATAAGCCGCCGAAACGCTTTATTCAGCAATATGACGTCGCGCTTTGAAAGTGACGTCACAAGTATATAAACGATTTTCGGCTCCGAAGTGGTGTTTGTGTTTATCTGTTATTTGTTGTTGTTTATCTAATAAAATGGTTTACAAGTGGTGTTCTGTACCGGGTTGTACAAATACATCGATAAAACACCTGAGAACACAGAACAACAAGTGCTGATGCGCGTATGACGTCATCGTGACATTAGCCAATCCGGATCGTTTCACAATATGTGACGCGAGATACAAAAAGTCAAATATATTTTTGTGTTTTTCTATATATTAATTGTTTTATGCATTTAAAGCAAATAATCACAAAAAATATCATACTGTCAAATAGCCTATTCGTGTGACCTCAGTACGATGCGTTGTTCCATGTGACGTTTGTAGGTACCATTACACTTATAACGCTATACATATTTTAACCGACTTCAAATATATATAAAGCTGAAGAGTTTGTTTGTTTGAACGCGCTAATCTCAGGAATTACGGGTCCGATTTGAAAAATTCTTTTTACGTTGGATAGCCCATTAATCCAGGAAGGCTTTAGGCTATATAACATCACGCTGTAACCAATAGGAGCGGAGCATAACTACACGCGAACGAAGTCGCTGGCGGCCGCGTTTTCGTATACGGTACTAGCTGCTGCCAGCGACTTCGTTCGCGTGGAGTTAGTTATGCTCCGCTCCTATTGGTCGCAGCGTGATATATAGCCTAAAGCCTTCCTGGATTAATGGGCTATCCAACACAAAAATAATTTTTCAAATCGGACCAATAGTTCTTGTGATTAGCGTGTTCAAACAAACAAATAAACTTCTTCAGCTTTATATATTAGTATAGATTCACTGAATGCACTTTTTACTACATAAATCACGCACTTTTATTTAGTAAACAACACTATAAATATTTTAAAAGTTCAATGAAAAATGAGCGTGACACTCAGCTTAACTTTCCCGCCAAAACCGCGAACAATCTTTTACAAATACCTTTTTAGTGCTAAAAGATGATAAAATGGACTTACTTGTGGACACAGTGCCTCGATGTGTTCGGCGGCGTGACGGACCATCTTCACGCCGTCCTCGTTGTTGGACATCGAGCAGACGAGGTTGGCAACCTGATAAATAAATAAAATATAAATAAATATATACGGACAAATCACACAGATTGAGCTAGCCCCAAAATAAGTTCGAGACTTGTGTTATGGGATACTAACTCAACGATACTATATTTATAATAGATACATAATTATATAGACAAACATCCAAGACCCAGGCCAATCAGGAAAAGATCGTTTCCCATCATGACCTGGCCGGGGATCGAACCCGGGGCCTCCACGTCGCAGTCAGGCGTGGTGACCGCTGCGCCACGGAGACCGATGGAAAAGACTTCATGTTAGTGATGGGAGAAATATTTATGGCTGTATCGGTTAGAGTTGTTCAAAACGGCTATAAAACAATAGCACGCTACAGACTATAAGCTATTAATTTCTAGCGCGCTATTAAATGCTCTATGTTATAGTGCACTATAAATAAGAAAGCACGTGGGCGTCCAGCAAGCGCGATATTTTTTATTTATTTATTTATTTATTTTTTTTTTTTTTTTTATTATTTATAAAGTAGCGCTTGACTGCAATCCCGCCTGATGGTAAGCAGTGATGCGATCGTTAATGGTAAAGCGCGCTAGTTTATTAAGAGCCTATTTACTGAGAAAAACTGAGCAAATAGGAAGGAAGACGGCAGTTGAGCGAGGTGATGCAATGTTAAACCCAACAACACGACCAACGATGCTGCCCCAAAGGGACATTGATCTGAAGACCCTCCACGACTAAACTCCCAACACAACAACATTAGGCGCATCGTACCCGGCACACATCGCAACACAACTGCTCAGACCCGTCCTCCGTACGGCTTCACCAGACATCATGCCGGAACACGACAAATCGCTTGGCGGCAAGGCTTTGTCTGGTGGGTGGTAACTTCTGCCGGCGGCCGATGTTATGGCCTACCACCATAATTCTCGCAACACGCTACATTTCGTAGCACGTTACATTACATATCGTTCTTTGTTACACAGACCGCGTGCTATAAAAGCATATTTACATTTTCAGATGTTAAGGGAGAATTGTTTTCTAAATTAGAACAATTAGAAAAAATATTATACACTGTAATATATTTTTGCTTTAAGTGAGCCTTTAAATTGGTTATAGTAGTTTTAATGGACAACTGTCGGCGACAATAACAAGATCGCGCGCGATGAAAATAGCCTGCTGCGACAACGAACATACATAGGCGTCAGTAGTCCACAGCGCTCAGACGCGATGACATTCAATCAATTTCATTCATAGCGTGATAGCGTCGTAACGTCCACTTACCTAGCGTGCGCTATGCGCTACGAGGAAATAGCGTGCTATAGAATGGCGCTAGGCGCTATATTAATCACCTCTAATATCGGTAACAAGCAACTTACATCAAAACTGGAATGCGAATTATCGATCAAAACGCGGTCCGAGGGAGATAGCTTCACAGTAGCCCTCTGTTCTTGTTGTGTAGGGTGACTATTATAATGGAATTTATAACGAATGTACGTAAAATATTTCTTTTTTCACTTATATTACCTGAGTTTTAATGAATATTTAGGTATGGATGCGAACTTTTTAATTTAATTATTGAATTTTAAAAATAGATGAATACATTGATGGTGTACGGACAACATGTATGGGTACACGTGTATGGGTTTTATCCCTACTTATATCCCACCAGTTTTTTGCTGAGATGCTTAAATTTAAACTCACTTGAAGTGCGACGTTCGAGCGATCAGATGACTGTAGTCTTTAAAATACTCAGAGGGATTACGGATGATCCTGATCTGCACAATGAGATCTGCAATGTGTTTGTGTACTTTGTGTAGTGGCAGAAAACATCAGCTATTGGCTGTTCCGACCAGCCGAACTATCACTCCAAGTCACCTATTCCTCGAACATTAGCAGCTATTAACGCTCTCCTGAACTCAAACACTGATCTCGATATTTTTGTGGATGAATGGAAGCCGATACTGTCAGAGTGTTTGAAGTTTTGTGAGAAGAATGCATGACTGAATCAAATAAGTGTATGTTTAAAATGTCCGTTTAATGTTTTTATTGTATTGTTTGTTATATGTTTCTCTTCCTTTTATTAATGTTTAGTGTAGTTTGTGTTTAAATAGTGTAATTGGCTTATACCGTTCTATTTAAATAAATAAATAACAGCAGATCAATCTACCCGAAACTGTACCTTCAGATAAATAAAATATCTGCAAGAAAGCAGAATTTAATTTCATTGTAAATAAAAGTCACTTACTTATTATGCACACAATGACTAAGTGCACATTTATTAATTATTCCGAAATTTATGGTCACCCTACATACAAACAAAATAACTTTTATATGATTACCGCTAAAAACTTACTTCAAAAATGATATTCCGCATCCAGAGTATGACTCACTATTGCAGCCAATAATGGCACCCTTTTTCACCATCTTTTTTCTAATCGAAATTGTTGGTTTTAAACAAAATTACAAAAAATAAATACGGGTAATACTTAGAAAGAGACAGAGGGCTATTGGGACGCTTTCTCCTTCGGACTGTGCTCTCTTCAAATACAGTTTTATTTCTGATCTACCTTATTGCTCTTGCGATAGAGTCCTCTTTTAAATAAGAGACTTATGCAAGTTCACATTCCAGTTTGATTGGCTTAGGGATTAATGAATACATAATTATATTATCCATCCTTAGCCTGGGCCTTATAAGAAAGCTCAAGGTCACAGGGTAAAGGAGAGGGCTATGCTTGGGGTTGGAGAAATGAACGCTGCCCAGCCGAACTGGATTCGACGAGACACCTCATTCTCGAAGTTGGACCTACCTAGTTGAACTGTTTGTTCCAGGTATAAATACTCGTCAACAACTAGAAATGAACGCTGCCCAGCCGAACTGGATTCGACGAGACACCTCATTCTCGAAGTTGGACCTACCTAGTTGAACTGTTTGTCCCAGGTATAAATACTCGTCAACAACTTCGAGTGCAGAGCAACCAATTAGAAAAGGCTATTTGACAGTATGATTTTTTATGTGATTATTTACTTTAAATGCATAAAATGAGGGTTCTTTATGTCATTTACATAAATTTTAATAAAAATAATAACAATTAATATATCCAAAAACACAAAAATATATTTGACTTTTTGTATCTCTCGCCACATATTGTGATACGATCCGGACATACAATGCTAATGTCACGATGACGTCATACGCGCATCAGCACTTGTTGTTGTTCTATGTGTTCTCAGGTGTTTTATCGATGTATTTGTACAACCCGGTACAGCACACCACTTGTAAACCATTTTATTAGATAAACAACTACAAATAACATATAAATACAAACACCACTGCGGAACCGAAAATCGTTTATATGCTTGTGACGTCACTTACAAGGCGTGATGCCATATTGCTGAATAAAGCGTTTCGGCGGCTTATTTGAATTTAGAATTCTTATTTGCATGTTTCTTATGAAATACGAATTTAAAAAAATACTTTCGGTGAACTTCTTAACCGCAACCAAGTAATTCAAGATAGAAATAGGGTATTAGACTAAAAAAAACTAATTAGTCCATCAGTTAGATTTCCAAAAAATACAATAAATACACGTATTTTTTTTTCTTTTTTCATATAAACAAAAAATTAAGACGACACAGTGCGTTGAAAACTCGTGTGACGTCACGGCACGCTACATTTTTTAGCGAACAGTGACGTCACCAGCCACCACTCCTGATCTTTGATGACTTTTATATTTGTCAATTTTTATTGATTTGATAAAACAAAATATACGTATCCAATATTTTTCTATAATCTGAATGACGAACTAAATAGAATCATTTTTTTTTTACCCAGGAAACATCGTTATTATAAATCTGTCAAATAGCCTATTGGAGTGGGTGCGACACGAGAAGACGACATGATCTTCGTCTTATCTATGTTCCATAGACGGACGTATAATCTTACTTGTGATTTTTAAATTTGGCTAATAATATAAAAGGTTATTTTTACTTAATAAGAAACCTGAATATATTTGGTTCAGAATAAGCAACTGAATCGATTCTAATCATTTTTACAACATGTTATATTTTTTCCCAAATATATTTAAAAAATGTTACAGTGTGGTTATCGAGCGCACAATACAGTTCACAGCGGATCATAGTGTCCTAGTGTCCTAGGGCACCCGCCGCGCCGCGCCGCTGTAGACGCGACCAGGCGAGCGGCGCTGTCACCATATTTTTGTTGGGACAACCAGGAATCATAACTTATAACTTTGTGGTTTTTCATGATATCTTTTTGAAATTTTGTACATATATTCTTTACTTAAAAACACTGGACGTGTTTCGGGTTTCGCTTAAACAAAAACTAATGTTATACAGGGTGTAACTGACATTGTAACGCAAACTTCGCAAAAAGGCTAGACCGCAGGCCACTAATAAAATTATGATAGTCATTTATGTCGTTAATGAACGGTTACAGAATTCACAGTGTTTAAAAAAAAATTGTCGGCTCGGCCTTTGAACGTTGCAAGCTTGCCGCCGTGCGGATTTGTAGGTATGACGTTGATCCCTGATGTGAACTCTATTAAATCAGTTGATAAGATAGTTTTTCCAGTTTTGTTTTCATTGCGCTTTTTGTGGTAATTAGCGATATAATTAATTTTTACTTAATCTTATTGGGTTATAAAAGTATAGCAATTATGAACCTAGATTAGCTACACTTCTTACCTCTACAAGTTTGTTGGCGTGTTCTGTGAAGACAAGGGCGTACTCCTCAACTTCTTTCTCGTTACCATTGCGAGCTGCTTCCATGAGGACCAGAAGCGGCACGTTTGTCTCCAGGAAACTGTACAAGAGAAGAAAACCATTTCAAAATTATTTATTTATATATTCTTTATTGTACACCAATCAAGCATCGAACAAAATACATTCAACACAAAACATACAATGGGCGGTCTTATCGCTAATGCGATTTCTTCCAGGCAACCAAAGAATGGACAGATTCTCCCGAACCACAAATGGGACTGTCGTTAGTGCAAACATCATTATTACAATATACTAAAGTAGATACACAAATACATACATAAATAGATAGATACTTTAATAGTATAATTAGCCATAAAGTGTTTGTTTAACAAGATCATAACAACAAGTAGTGTTCCCTCACAAGTCTCTTGAATTCCTGCAACGATTGTGCGCGTTTAATTTCAGTTGGCAATGCATTCCACAAACGAGGGGCCTGAACAGTGAAAGATTTATCAAGGAACGCTGTGGGAATGCATAGGCCTTTTGAGCTTTAAGTTATCTGATGACCTTAACGATTTAGTATGTGACTTGCACAGAAATTGAAAGCCGATACTTGAGATAAAGCGGGGTGAAAGGAGAAAAAAGTACATTATATAGAAGGGAAAGAATATGAGCATACCAATCAATTTTTTTTAAAGCTTATAAACTAGCACTTGACTGCAATCCGGCCTGATGGTAAGCAGTGCATCACTGCTTACCACTGCTAATAAACTAGTGCGCTTTACCATCAACAATTGTATCACTGCTTACTTTTAATTGATTGCTTTATAAAAAAAAAAAACTTAAACGACTCTGCAACAACCTTTTCTAGATAGATGATTTTCATAAAAGTAATAATTCTACTTCCTACTAATGTAAACAGTTTATTTGTTTAGATATTTATGATTTGCATAGAACGCTTTACCGATTTGAATGAAATATTGTCATATTTCATTCACATGTAAGCTAATTTCCTAATAGGTTAAATTTTTTGATACATATATATTATACTTAGTCCATACTTGAATGTATTACAATGCACGTGTTATGCAGTTGATTTGAAGGTAATCAAAATACGCAAAAGTGTATTGACAAATGCCTCAACTTTATTAATTGGTTGAAATCCACAAAATGTCTTTAATACCTGGATTTCATCCATCTTTCTTTTTCTGTAGGGCTATCACGTAAAATTAATGTCCACTGTTTTAATGGTTTTTCGAAATACCAAGTTTATATGCATGTTATTTTAGTGATTCTATTGAAATATGCTGCAATAGGAATTGTTAACAAATAGTTAGAATGTAAAAGTCGATAATCATGTAAATAACAGGAGATTTGTAAAACGTGAGTTGTGATAACCCTAAATTGGTTTGTTTATCTCTATTATTTATGTAGCTTGCGAGAATATAGGTCACTTTACTCATGACGTTTTGCAATTAAAATTGATACATAGGGACTGAAATATAATGTTGGTACAATCAACAGGCTTCACTAACGCGTCGAAAATGTAAAAAAACAAAAACTTTTAGACAATTGTAATAAAGATGCTATCGCTACTCAGTGCTTACGACGAAAGGGGGGCGTCGGGCGGGGAAGCGGGTGAGGGGTCGCATTCCAGCGAGGTGCACAGTTAACTCGCCCGGCTAGTAAAAGTCTCTCACCTGTCGGAGACATGGTCCACAACAGCTTTCCTGAGCTGCCGCCGCAGGTCTCGTGTCTTCCGGCACATGTTCTCGATGGCTCGCTCCAGGCCCCCCGACTGCTCCGGCTTGCCGGTCTGCGAGGAGGACTATGGTCTGTTAGTTGTGCTGCTGGGGAGTTTGTTCCGCCACTTCTTCCCAGCGAAAGCACTAGGAAGTGTCGATGGGTGGGCGTTTTGGGGGACTGTCTTATGTAATATTGACGTTCAAAAAGTGCTGATTCTTAGCCTAATTTGATTAAATGACTTTTACTTTCTCGACTGTCTCGTCCGCCATATTGGATTTTCATTTTCAGAACTCTTAAAAGTCTATGAAAACGTAGCGCGGTCCCTTCTCATTATACCATCGACATAACTAATGAACATGCCTTAGAGATAACAATTGTGGCACTCCGAAGGAAACAAATACGTTTACAAGTATACAGAGTGGTGCTGACAATACGACAATAAATTAAACATCGTGTACCTCAACACATTCTCAGTCTACCCATAAAAAATCATATAAATATATCCATTAGTTTAGTCACAGGAAATCATTTTTCATTTTTCACATTTTCTACATGATGTACAACATGTAGATAAGGAAGCGCTTACAGGTTAATGACTGCCGCATCCAGTGGTACTAAACTTTAATAATAATGGCGCGAGAAAAGCAAGTCGATACAGGATCGCGCTGTCGCCGATCGGAGGTCAGTGAACCAATATTTTTAAAAGATGTTCTATTTATGTTCGTTTACAATTTTAGACCTTATGCGTTTTAGTTAGTTTGTAATTTTTCTTTTTTGTTTTGATGCTAGTTTTTTTTCTATGGTTTAGTATTATTCCTATGAACCAGCATTGTTCGTGTTTTCATTTATTGTCGTATTGTCAGCAACACTCTGTATAACTCACATACACAACAGCCAGACCCGGAACAACTAATTGTAGGTCAAACAAATATTTGTTCCGCGCGGGGATCAAACCCGCGGCACGAACCATGCAATCATCACTTTAGTTTTTGGATAAAGGAATCGTGGTTAGTAATGTAACAAAGTAACACTTACATTGGCCATGTATTCGTGCAACAAGTCCTGTAACGCTTGCCGTACCGCGTTACATTCTGCAACGATGCGCTCGCGCCGCTCATCCCTGTAAACAATAATAATCAATGTAAAAAACCAAGTGCTTGTCGGACTCACGCACAAAGGGTTCCGTACCATTGATTTATGAAATTAAAGGATTTAAGTTATTTGTATGAAAGATTACGCGATAATAGGCGGTTTACGATTTACGAGGTATTAAAAAACAACTACGTACTAGATCTCGTTCAAAACAAATTTCGTTGGTAGTTTTTATAGTAATGTACATCATGTTTCTTTTTTAATTTTTCATTTTCTTGTTTTAAAGTTAGAGAGAGGGGGGGGGGACCAACTTTTTGACGTGATAACGTCTATTAAATTGGTACGGCGTGGAGTCATTCTCGAAAACACCGTAACGGCCGAATCTGACGCCACACGGAGTCCACGCCTACTTTACCCCCACCCCTAGAGCGCCCGATGTGTAAACATGTAATAGACGTTGTCACGTTCAAATATCGGCAGTAGACGGAGTTCTACAGACAACCAATTTTTTTCCACTTTGGAAGCGTATGTCACGCAAACTACTCGGTTTAGAAAATAGTGTCGTTTACTAAATAAAAAGGCGTGATTTATGTAGTAAAAAGTGCATTCAGTGAATAATTCATTAAAGAACATTGGAATATTGTAACATAGTGGAAACATCATGACTTTGCCTCAAACCTTCCCTAGTCGGTTCAGGCGGGAAACGAAAGGAGATATTTTTAGGTTAGGTTAAGTTAAATTAATTAGGATAGGAAAAAAAAGTTACGCCATCAGATCGGACGCGTCCCCAGGTGGTGGATAGGGGAACGGCCCCCAGATGTGGGGCTTACCGGTTTACCGCCGCGGACCAAAACCAGACGCGGGGACCGCTTCTGCGGTCACGCATACGACGGGTTGGCCACCACTCCAGGTGAGCTGACACGACCTGAACTTCGGGTAACCGTCGACAATTAGTAGTTTTCATTAGTGCAAGCGAGTGGGGCTAAGAGGAAGGACACCTCACTAAAAAACCCTTGACTGCTGCGTGCGTCCCTATGGAGGGACCACTGTGGGCCCACATTTTAGGCGATCAGCGCCGGCGGGGGATTGGTAGCGCAGGATCTACCGGTGTCCCATGACTCCGCCACTAAGGCGACGTCGTTGTACCGCTGTGGTTTTTAATGGGTATACCGGGAGACTATCTCCCGGGGAGTCCCATATACCCCTCGGGGATGCGTATTTGTCATTTTCCACAGCGACATAAAAAAAAAAACTCAAAAAAAAAAAAATCCGGCGAGTGATCCGACACAATGCGACAGGTCGGGGGATACATTTCACGCCGACGAACTTACGGGCAGATGTTTAATGAACCTCACCTGGTACAGGAGCTGTCGGCCATGAGCGCGGCTCCAGATATGATGCTCTCCAGCCTCTCTTCTAGAGAGGGACGGGTGCGGAGCTCGGAGTAAGCAAGAGGTTCCATCACCATACGCTCCTGGTGGATTTAAAAAGAAATAAATTAGGTAATAAAATATTTTTTCCCACTTTTTTTGTTAAGCGTTGGCCCACAATAGGAGTTACTCCTATATTGTGGGTACACACGAACAGCCAGACCCGGAATAACTACTCTTATTAATATTAAATACTAGCGGCCGCCAGCAACTTCGTCTGCGTGAAATTAGTTATACTCCGCACCTATTTGTCGCAGCGTGATGTTATATAGCCTAAAGCATTCCTGTATTAATGGGCTATCCAACGCAAAAATAATTTTTCAAATCGGACCAGTAGTTCCTGAGATTACCGCGTTCAAACAAACTCTTCAACTTTATACAATATGTAAAGAAAACCCTGTCCGAAACGTAAAGGTATAGTTAGGTATCGATAACTGATTCTACTAATAGACACACAACCGGGCTAAACTTAAAAAAAAGACCCCTAAAAATATAAATATTATTTCGCAAAAAAGAGGTAACTTAATACATGTGCGTTAAGCACCCTTCCGCGGGTGGCAGGCGGCAGGGCACGCGGCACGTGGTCGCATCGCTATTCGCTCATAATAATACCGGTGTTGTCACTTTTTTTAAAATTACCAAATTTCGGGGAAGTTGGAATTAATTCGCGGGGAAAAAAGATTATTTCAAAACTCTATTGTATTGGTACTATGATGATTACGTAAAATTTTATATTATATTTGGTCATGTGTTTACCTAACCTTTATTATCCTTATGGGTCGGACAGGGTTTTCTTAACATTTTTTTTTTATAAAATTATTAACTAGCGCTTGACCGCAATCCCGCCTGATGGTAAGCAGTGACGCAGTCGTTGATGATAAAGCGCACTAGTTTATTAAGAACCTATTCACTCTAGCCTTGAAGACACTCAAATTGTAGTCCGACGGAAACACCGCCGCTGGCAAACTGTTCCAGTCCCTCGAAGCACGCGGTATAAAGGAGGAGGCGAAACGCTTCGTCCGGATCGTAATGGTGTTAACAACGTAAGGGTGGAAACTCGCCGTACGATATACGGTATATTTGTACAGATTACTATATTGCCCATGACATCATACTAAGTCCTATCAGAATACCAGCGCTGCGACTCTTAAATGTCGAAGGCCTTTGCTAAGATAGGAGCCTTTGGGCCTCGTAAGGGACTTTCTAATTATTGTTAGTTTTTTTTAAACGTACAACTTGTTTTTATAGGTATTTAATTGAATGTACTTTGTTTAGTTTTAAGATTTTCCTGCACTCACGAGTCATATATTTTTATTTCTTTCTTTCTTGTTATGCCCCGAACTGTAAATTTAACTGGCTAATTAAACATTACTTCACTTGGAAAAACATTTGTCATTTCTTCAAACACCCTCCGAGCAAACCACAAGAGTAGTTAAAACGTGAATGTGTACTCACATCAAAGTCGTCCAGCGCCTGTGCCAGTTCTCCAGGTCCTTCCACGGGACGATTTCCACCTGAAACATAATAGCATAATTATTATAATATAAATACATACAGTATGTTAAGAAAACCCTGTCCGACCCATAAGGATAATAAAGGTTAGGTAAACACATGACCAAATATAATATAATATTTTACGTAATCATCATAGTACCAATACAAATGAATTTTGAAATTTTTTTTTCCCCACGAATTAATTCCAACTTCCCCGAAATTTGGTAATTTTTAAAAAGTGACAACACCGGTATTATTATGAGCGAATAACAATGCGACCACGTGCCGCGTGCCCTGCCGTCCACCGCCCGCGGAAGGGTTGCTTACCGCACATGTATTAAGTTACCTCTTTTTGCGATATAATATTAATTTTTTCAGCGGAATGTTTTTTTTTTTTAAATTTAGCCCGGCTTTGTGGGCATTAGTAGAATCAGTTATCGATACCTAACAATACCTTCACGGATCGGGCAGGGTTTTCTTTACATATTGTATACATCGTTTTCGTTACACGTTGTTTTATATGTCGGTCGCACATTTTTTTTTATGTTTTCATTTAGAGCTTGACCGCGATTCCGCCTGATGGTAAGCAGATGCAATCGTTGATGGTAATCAGGCGGGAAGATCGTCTCAGGCAAACTGTTCCAGTCGTTGTATGTAAGTGGTACAAAGCGGACTGACCGGTGGCGGGTAGCGGCTGTCCCTTGGCGACGCAGGAGATGCTGTCGACAGCACAGCACACAGCTCGCAGCACGTAGTCGCGGTTGGCCTTCGCCGCCGCCAGCTCGGGGTGACGCACGTACACCTGCCGACAACAGACAAACCTGATGACCTTGTCGAGGTATGAGGACCAGCGTGGAAAGCTCACTCTTCCGCCATAGAAAAGGGAGGAACTTCCGACCAGATTGGGATTGTCTGGCAGGCCACTTTGCCCGCCGGTTGATGTTGCGAACTTGTATGTATGCTAGTTGCACAGTAAACTCTGCTTGCGTTTGACGTCAGTATCGTTGTTCGCATGTAGCGTTGTAGGCACCGCTACAAGCTGAACATCCTCAAGAACATCACTAGTATCACCAGGAATAAATGTACTCATAGCATATACTATCACAAAGCTGAAGAGTTTGTTATAGCCACCTCAAAGGTATTAAATTCTCAATAAAGGGTTTAGCTAATATACAGGTTCTAGTCAAAAACCAGAAATTCTGACAACATATCTAAGAAAGCGCACTACACACAGCCCGCCGACACAACTCGACGGCTTATGTTGAAAGAAGTATGTCGGCAACCTTCGCCCACGTGTGTTGCTGCTCAGTTGCTCGGCGACATTTCAGCTGTAGTGACGTGCTAGTTATTTTAACTGCCAAATAAGTTTCTGATGTCAAGCCGCCAACCTAGCCCGCCGGCAAGATATTGCCAACATATGCCGCCGGGCCAGTGTGCAGAGCGCTTAATATCAACGGATAATGCCATTCAGCTAGATCCGGCCAGACTAGAAGCCGACCCTGATGAAGTATTTGTGTAGTTACTCCTCCAAGGAAGTACCACTACCAGAAAGATGTCAGCCATGTGGTACTGCACTTCATTTCGAACATTATAAGTGACCTAAGCTAGATAATTCAAATTCAAAAAAAATATTTCGGACTAGCGGCCGCCAGCGACTTCGTTCGTGTGAAGTTGGTTATGCTCCGCTCCTATTAGTCGCAGCGTGATGGTATATGGCCTAAAGCCTTCCTGGATTAATGGGCTATGCAACGCAAAAAGAATTTTCCATATCGGACCAGTAGTTCCTGAGATTAGCGCGTTCAAACAAACAAACTCTTCAGCTTTATATATTAGCATAGATTATAAAACATAATTATCCATATAGTGTTAGTACAAGTAAAGCTTAGCCTAATGTTAGTAATAAATTAACTAAAGTGGGTCTGGACTCCTATCCACCTACGTAACAGGGGCGAGTTCCACCGATCCGAAGATACGTTCAGGATGCCATTGAAGGAGGAGATAAACCACACACGGAGGAACAAACACAATCTTGCTGTACATCACACTCGTCTCCACAGTGTAGGCAACTCGTTCATGGGTCAATGTATACACTTTTACAACAAGCTTCCCATGGACATTCGAAACTTACCCATTAAACGATATAAAACCTATATAAAGGCCAAACTTTGCAAAAAGGGGTATTATAAAATATCTGATTATTTAGAGGATAGAGAGAGGCTTGGTTCTGAGCTGCTCGCTCTGTTAAGCATTGTTATTAAGCAATATGCGTAATTATAACGTAAATTATTGTAAACATTTTCATTTTTTATGTCTGGACTTTAAAAAAGACGATGATCCCTGAGTTTGTTTCGGCTATTTCTTCTCAGAGGTAGTCAGTTAGGAAATGCCTGAATCTAGTTTAAAAAAAAAAAAAAAAAAAAATAAACATATGACGTGTAAAAGTGATCGATGATCCTACTTGCTTAATAAACGATTTCATTTCATTTCAATCATGAACACTGACCTTGGAAGCAGTCAGCAACATAGTAGAATGTTTCTTCAGAACCGCCCTAGCGGCTGCCAACTCATCCTTCATGCGAGGTTCCTTCAGCTCACGCTGTCTCTTAGCGGCCTGAGCTGCTAACTCCGAAGCCGACCGGCCGAATTGACGAGCCGACTCCATCAGTTCGGACTGAGATGAGGCCGACTTTAGTTTATCTAAATCATTTTCAACCTGCGAAAGGAGAAATTGGCCTCAAATAAGGTCATATGATACTTTTAATTCTGTAAATACATTGTCTAACCTACAAATAACCAAAATATAAGTCAATTTTTATTTTACTTTCATCATCATCATCACCATCAGCCTCAACTCGTCCACTGCTGGACATAGGCCTCTTCCATGGCACGCCAACAAGTTCGATCCAGTTTTCCACGAGCCACTACCAGCCACCTTATTGATGTCGTCGCTCCATCTCGCCCAAGAGCGTCCTACGCTACGTTTGCAGAGACGCGTTCTCCACTCGAGGACTCGTTTACCCCAACGGTTGTCGGTCCTGCGGCATATGTGACCAGCCCATTGCCACTTCAGCTTACTAATCCTCTCAGCTATGTCGGTGACTCTGGTCCTCTGTCGGATCACCTCATTTCTGATGCGGTCCTTCAGAGAGACGCCCAACAGCCCGCTCCATAGCTCGCTGAGCGGCTTTAAACTTATGAACTAGTCTGACCGTTAGTGTCCACGCCGCGGCTCCGTAAGTCATGACGGGTATGACACACTGGTTGAAGATTTTAGTCTTCAAACATTGGGGTATGGGCGACGTAAATACCCGACGAAGTTTACCAAATGCTGACCATCCCAGCTGGATCCTTCTATTTGCCTCCTTCTCGAAGTTGTTTTTCCCTAATTGCAACGTTTGCCCGAGGTATACATATTCTGAAACAACTTCGAGCGGCATTCCGTTTACTGCAACCGGTCCCGGAGTGACCCGTTCATAGAACATAATTTTGGTCTTGTCTAAGTTCATCCGGAGACCGATGGGATGGACCAAGAACGAATTCATCAAGAAAAGAACGTCTTTTTCAAGAAAGTCGACGAGCATTTGCCCCCTATGATTTCTGATACCGAAACCATGTGATCCTACTACCGATTCGCCGTACGTCTGTACTCCCACTTTAGCGTTGAAATCTCCCATGACAACGTTGAAGTGGGCCAGTTGTCACAGATAGATTTTACTTTACCTTATCTTGGCTACCACCTTAGAAATGTGCTTTCAAATAGAAGAGATACACAGGGGAACTAGTCAATGTAACATCACTTCATAACGAAACGTATTCGAATACCAAACCGACCAATAACGAAAACGATTGACTACCTGATTTATCGCGTTACGTGGTGGTGGCGATTTCGTTTCGTTATGAAGCGATGTTACATTGACTACAGGCTCAGGCCTTCCACCATATCCGTTAGGATGTGCTGGCGCGTGAAGACTAAGAGCAGGCCTCATCATTCTGGGGCACAAATCTCTCCACAGTGCTACTCACTCAAAATAGTGAGCCTAGTATGCAACCTTGTGGTACTCCACACAAATGGGCTCTGATTTACTTCGATGTCCACCAATACCGACTACTTGGTACTTTTTGTAAGTTAATAAATTCAATATTTCTAATGGTAAAGCTGTATTACCTAAACTTCTCAGTTTTGTAAAAAAAAGTTTGTGATGTACGGTGTCAAAGGCCTTTTTTAAATCGATCAAAATCCGAAGAGTACATTACCATGTTTAGTTTGTTGAGCAACAGATGCACGTCGACCATGTCCGCTAAGATGAGGAGACGCGTGACAGCTGACAGGAGTCCTCGGGCTGCACGCACCATGCTGGAGCGTACTTGCGAGGCGCAGGGCTCCTCGGAGAATTCTCGGGCTGCGAGGCTCATTGCTGCGCCTGTGAAATAAGGTCGAATAATACACACATCGAGGCGTACATCGAAAGAATAGAACAATTTACAAAGGTACCCAATTTCCTCTCTGCCAATGCGGTGTAGTCAGTTGGAACTTCATCCAACTAAATAAAAACCCGCCTCTGACTTAAATTACCCTATCTAATCAACACAATGACCCTTGCTGTCAAAAATTACCTTAGGTGTTTATATATAATATAGATTTACAACGCTATTTTTTTCTTTTTAAGAAACCTGAATATAGTTTGTTCAAAATAAACAACTTAAACGATTCCAATCAATTTTACACCATATTATATTTTATCCCAAATACATTTAGAAATTGTTACAGTGTGATTACCGAGCGCACACACAGCTGACGGTAGATCATAGTACTAGGCGCACGTGAGACAATAATGAATGACTTGGTTATCATACATACCAGCTTTTCGCACGTCCTCCACAGCAGTCAGCATCTGCTGCGTGATCTCAGGGTTCTCATAGGCGATGCTCTGTCCTCGCTCTATAAATATCTCCGTCGCGCGTTCTACGGTGGCCACCAGGGCGCTGGCTCGCTTGGATTTACCCGCTGTAAGCATACATTACTATAGTCTGACTATAGTCAAATTTTTAGGGTCGAATCGTCCCCGGCAATTTTATCCTACTACATAACCGCATCTACATGAAACATTCGATATTTGTAGTGACACTACACTAAGTCCCTAAGTCTCTTTTAAAAGTAATTTTCGAAGATTATTCAAAATTATAATACGTCAAATAAAACTATTTTAATTTGACGTATTATTATTAATCGCTCTGAATTCCCTAAGCTCTAAGCGGGAAACCGCTGGATGCGGGAGGCGCAGAACCGGTCGTCGTGGAGAGCCTTGGGGGAGGCCTATGTCCAGCAGTGGACGTCTTTCGGTTGAAATGATGATGATGATGATGATGAATTCCCTACCGAAGATTACCGGTTCCAGTCTCGTGCGAGTCCAGTCCAGTCAATCTCTGTGCGCTATAGTCGCACGCGGTTTTTTGACAATAGGGATGTATCCAAGGTATGAAAACCAAAAAAATAATAATTAGTCCGTCTTACAGATAATAAAAAAAATTAAGACCCGTATTTTTTATTTTGTCGTAATTACCAAAAAATACTGAGATATAGCGTATTAAAGTTACAGAGTGGGGGCTAATTACGTCACGCCGTTCTATATTTTCCATCATGGCGTGACGTCATGCGACATTTCAAATCAATTTATCTTCGTAAGTATTTGAATAAATAAAAATAAAAAATACGTGTTCAATATTTTTTATAAAGCTATCTGACGGACATTAAATTATTTTTTAGGATACAAGCCAATTAAACCGTACATTTTGGCCAGTGTCTACTGAGTGGTTTATTTAAAAGTTAGAGAGTAAGTCCCCGTTTATACTTTGATTAGTACATAATTAGGGGAGTTCATACATGTACTGCGAGATTTCCAGGGTAAGCCCCACCTGCCTTGGGGTACGCCCATGGTCAGAAGTCTACATAAACAACCAGTCTTAACAAGGGGTATTTTGTTACCCAAAGTAGTAGGTCATAAAGCTCAGATAGGCAGTGGCTCCAAGTAAAAAAGTAGTAATGAGATACATCAGTGTGTTTTCTCGGTTGTAGACCATAACATCGGCTGCCGACAGAAGTTACCACACACCAGACAACGTCTTGCCGCCGGGCCGGGTACGATGCGCCAAACGTTGTTGTGTCGAGAGTTTGGTCGTGGAGGGTCTCCAGATCAATCTTCCTCTGGCGCAGCATCGTTGGTCGTGTTGTTGGGTTTAACATTGCATCACCTTTTTTTTTTTTTGTTTACGCTGGGGAAAATGACAATTACGCACCCCCACCCGTCGGGGGACGGGAGGGGTATGTGGGAAGCCTCCCGGTATACCCACTAAAGACCCCAGCGGTACTCCGGCATCGCCATAGTGGCGGGGGAGTGGGTAACTAGCGGAGCCTGAGCTACCACTTCTCCGCCGAAGAAATCCGCCTAATAAGGCGGGCCCTCATTTGCCCCTCCTAGGGAGGGGCAGTGGCTCCCACATGGTGAGCCGTGCAAGGGGGCGCGGGCACCCCCGTGCCTCACGCCCGCCGCTCACCTCAGGGTGGGAGAAAGCGGGCGAAATCCCGCCTTCTCCCGCCCCTACGCCGTCTACGGAGGGGATCCTCCTCTCGCTCCCGCTCCGCGGCCTCCTTCTGCGACATCACGACCTCGCAGGAGGCCATCGCCCCCAGGCCCCCTCGCTCCCCGCCATCGCTCTGACGATGGCGGGGAGCGAGAGGTCCCCTCCTACCGCCGCGACAAGATCGCGGCGCGGCACGACCCACGACGGGCACACCGCAAGGGTGTGTTCCGCCGTGTCCTCCGCCGCGCCGCAACTGTGGCACGACAGCGTCTCCTCTCGTCCTATCCGGTGCAGGTACCTGCCGAAGCAGCCGTGACCGGAGAGTACCTGCACCAGACGGAAGGAGAGGAACCCATGACGCCTGTCGAGCCAATCCTTCAGGACCGGCCCGATGGCGTCGAGGGTACGGCGGCCGAACACCGCGGAGGCGAGGCCCCGCGTCCAATGCTGGACGATGGCGTCCCTCGCCTCCCGGCGGACGGCCTCCCTCACCTCTGGGGCCGGACGCTCGCCCAGCGCCCTGCCCCCGCCGTCCCCTCGTACACTCTGGCGAGCACCCAGGCCTCGAGCTCCCAGGGCGGGGTGCTCGCCAGAGCGCATGCCGAAGCGAAGCCTACCATGCGGTAGGCCCGCGCTGCCCGCTGCGAGATGGCCCTTTGGGGCGCCCGAATAGCGGTGAGGTTCTCCCTCCTGTGGAGGGAGTCCGCCCAAATTGGGGCCCCATATAGGGCCATGCTCCGCAGTATGCCAGCGTATAAACGCCGGCACCGCGCGCTGGGCCCTCCCATGTTCGGCATGAGCCATGAGAGGGCGCCGGCGGCTTTCAGCAGGCGCGTCGACAGCCCGCCGAAATGCGGGCCGAAGCGCCACCTGTTGTCCAACATGAGGCCCAGATACTTCATCTGGGCCTCGACCCCAATCCTGACGCCCTCCACAAAAATGTGGGCGTCAGTTGGGCGGCGCTGCCGGGGGCCGTGAAAGAAAACGGCCTCCGTTTTGTGCAGCGCCATCCTCAAGCCCAGGCGGCGGATCCTTCCCGCCACTAAGGATCCGCCCGCCGACGCCAAACTGGCCGCCTCCCGGAAGGTGCTCCCGCGGGAAGTGAGGAGAGTGTGGATGACACTCGTGCCTCGAAGGAGGGTTCCCCGCGGGAGCCAGTCATACCCGACGTTCCACAGTAGAGGTCCTAGAACGGACCCCTGTGGAACGCCGGTTCCGACAGCGTATCGCCGCAGCTGGCCAGCTCCGTCTACGAGGAGGACAGCACGGTCCTCCAAGTAGCTGGCCAGAAGGTCCCGCAAGTACAGGGGCACTCCGTGGAACCGGAGCGCTTCCAGGATGGTGGAGTGAGGGATGGAATTGAAGGCGTTGGCAATATTCGAAAGACACAGCCAACACTCCATACCCCACTCCCACCGCCTCTGTCACCTGGCCCTTGAGACGGGCCAGGGCAACATTGCATCACCTCGCTCAACTGCCGTCTTCCTTCCTATTCACTCAGTTTGTTTCGAGTGAATAGGCTCTTAATAAACTAGCGCGCTTTACCATCAACGATTGCACTGCTTACCATCAGGCGGGATTGCGGTCAAGCACTAGTTTATAATTATTGATAAAAAAAAAACTGGTTTGAGGGTAAGCCACCCCAACACAGTTGACTATACTCACGTCTTTTCTTCTTAGCATCCCGGTCCTTGCTATTGACGAGCGTGGTCACCTGCAGCACAAGTGGCTCCAGCGTCCTCTCCACAGACATAGTCCGTATCTCCAGGTTGCGCGGGTCCCATTTGAGGGTCAGGGTCCCCGTAGTACCGTACTGGTCCGTCATTGTAGCCATGACTGCTGAAATTAAAAGTTGTTGAGATTCAAAGATTGTTATTTGTTGTTGTGGAGAGGCGTGTGAAGAGGCTAATTGGCGACCCAGATTTAGCTCAAAACTGTCTCCAAACCCTGGAGCACAGGCAAAGAGTAGCCAGCCTGTCGATGTTCTATAGGATGCATTTTGGAGTATGCAAATGATTGCTTGATTCAATTCTCCCATCTCCGTTCCATCATCCGAGTTTCCACCCTTACGATGTTGACACCACAACGGTCTGAACGAAGCGTTTCCCCTCGTCTTTTATAGCGCGTACATCGAGGGTCAGAAACAATTCACCAGCGGCGGTGTTTCCGTCGGACTACAATTTATGTATCTTCAAGGCTAGAGTGAATAAGCTCTTAATAAACTAGCGCGCTTTACCATAATTGATTGCATCACTGCTTACCATCAGGCGGGATTGCGGTCAACCGCTAGTTTATAATTTATCCTTACTAATATTATAAATGGGAAAGTGAATTTGTTTGTTTGTTTATTCCGCTTTCAAGTCGTAACTACTAAACCGATTGATTTGAAATTATGCAGACATAAAGTTTGAAGTCTGGATTAAATAATAGGGTACTTTTATCCTGAAAAAAATTGATATTCCTGAGGGAAATTTTAAAAGCGCGATTAACCGAACTCCACGCGGGCGGAAACCTAGTAAAAAATTAAAAATCTACCCTCACTCTGTGGTTTTGCATAAGAGAGTAACACACACACACACAAATTCACACTCCCACACACTATCACTCACTCACTTGCATGCATGCTTTAATCCTCCTTTTTATTATTATTTACTTTAGTTTTGTATAAAACAAATGAAACCTATTAAATTATGGAAGAGCGGAGTCTCTTAACACAGGCTTTTCTGCTTAAAAGGAGGCTCCTATCGCAAGATTGTAATGTTACTTATTAAAATAATAAACTATCATTATTATTATTAGCTGTGGCCCTTAGTTTCATGCACAAGTTTCAGTCCCATGGGTACATAGGGATAAAAAGTATTTTATCTACTCTCATATCAAAAAATTAAAAATATAAAACTAAAAAGGAGTTTATATTGATGTACTTTACCAATAGTATATCAAAAGGAAATTAAAAAATTAAATTATAACATTGTTTCTCTGACAATATAATGTTATAATACAATTTTTTTTTCATTACCATATAGATTACAAATCATAGACAGCACATTTCATTTTTTATCTGTGGCTGCGTACGCGGTGATGCAGGGTGCAAACCAATAAATAAACTGTATCCTTCTCTATCTATTATTTCATATATTCAATACAATGTGTGAGATTAGATAAAGTAGTGTATGAAACTGTACATAATTAGGTATTACACACTCATGTGATAGTATTAAAAAACTCCATTCACTCATTTTTTAAACTCACACTCATGCATAATATCCCTCATTATGTTGTATGTATACTGTTCACTGCCAATGTGTACCCATAACTTATCGTTATGCACCCAAAACCACCAGGCGACCAATCTACTGACTGCTCTATTTCCTCAGGAGTCTGAAGTTGACATATTTAGGTATGTAGCAACAAATCTGTGTTAAATGTTTGTATGAAGTTTTTTTTTTTTTTATAATGATAATATTAACTATTCACTCTAGCTTTGAAGACACTAAAATAGTAGTCAGACAGAACGACAGCAACTGGCAAATTGTTCCAATCCTTCAATATATGCAGTATTAAAGATGAGGCTAAATGCTTTGTCTGGATTTAAGTGGTGTCAACAACCTATATACAAAAACGTTTGTATCTACACTCTAAAGATTTGTTTCAAGCGTAAATTTACATGATCCTCACATATGCCATGAGAAAGATTGAGTTTGGACTTTTATACAGACTGCAACCTGGAAGATTGTCTTGGTCTTCTCTAAAGAGTATACACATAGTACAATTGGACTTCTGAATTCATACTAAGTTAAAATCACATCATTAAGGCAGATAAATATAAAAAAGTTATTTTCCACCCTCAATATCATTAATGTTATATTTTAGGTGACATTATTGTTTCAAAACATATAATTGTGAGCTTGAAAGGGATGCTCTAAGCGAGAAAATTAAAAAAAGCTCAATATTTGCGAAGGAATTCATCAATCCAGCCTATTTCATAAGTATTAATCACAGAAAAGTGAAAATTTCAAAGAAATATGATCTTTTGCACCATGGAATGTACCACAAATGTACTTCAATAACGGAAATAACAAGATAACAGAATTGAAAGTACTTATTTGTATACTTACAAGTTCAAGTAACAATGAATGAGTCATTGGAAAACTATGGGTTTTCGCACCTTTCAAAAAGTTTACGGGACGAAATTACGAGGTAAACATTATCGAATATTAAGGCTTTCATTTAATCCATAATTATTTTGGCTGATAACTATGTTTGTGGGCTATAAATAAATAAGAAACCCAATTACAAATACAACATATTATACGGCAAAATTTAAAAGTGCTGTAAATTTATTGACGGTGCAATTGTAATAGGTTTATGCAAATTGGTCGGTTTATAAGTTCACAACATATTATAGCTACTTTTACCTGAATACCAACGACGACTCCTTAGTTTAATTCACTTAACACTGTATCTAAAACACGAAACAGTTTATAACACACAATATTTCACTTAGTTTTTATAAAATAAACACAAGAAATCACACAATTTTTATAAAATAAGTTGAAGAATACCACCTAGGCGTGTCAAATAATATCAACTAGTAGTTGCCAGCGTATGAAAATATAAACCTACTTACTATAATCTTTGAAACCTACTACTCAAGCAGTAGTGTTACCACAGAATACTTTTTGTGCCAAAGTAAAAGTCTTTTGTTTTATAATTTTGATTTTTAAATTCCAATGATTTTTTGGAAACGAAATCAAGAGATAAATCCATGCCTTTATTTTTTTTTATTTTTGATATCCGAATTCCGGAAATTATATTTTTCAGAACAAAAACATAAATTAATATAATATAAAGTACTTTTATAGACGACATAATTATATCGTTTATAAAATTACTCCAAAGGAGAATCTCATATATGTATTTTATTTGTGAGACGCTCCTTCGCAAATTGGGTTCGAACCGCAACATTTTTATTTTAAAAAGAACCAAATGGTTATTAAATGAGGTTTAGATATTTAACGAAGAAACTCTAAGGACAGATTTATCGTAATTAATAACATTCTTTTGAAATAAACACGAAATCTTTACTTAATATCCTAAACAGCACAAATAGTACACACTTTCATCCTAACTATATATATTATATATAATATAATAAATGGGAAAGTGAGTTTGTTCCACTTTCACGTCGTAACTACTGAACCGATTGCTTTGAAATTTTGCAGACGTAAAGTTAGAAGTCCTGAATAAATAATAGGGTATTCTTTTCCCGGAAAAAAATGATATTCCCGAGGGAAATCTAAAAGCACTATATAACCGAACACCATGCGGGCGAAGCCGCGGACGGACAGCTAGTTTTAATATAAAAATGCCAACATTTTTATGGAATCATAAACCTTGCATGCACTTGCAACTATTTGAAAAAAATCTAATAAAATAAAAATATTACTACATATTTTATTGATTGTAAAACTGAAATGATAACTGCTTTTGAATAAAGTTATATTTGGACGTAGGTTTTCTGAATTTGAACAAACATTGCCCAGATATTGATATTTGTAACACTGAGTTATACTAATGGTGTTTAACATCACAGCATGAAAATACTGATATATTAACAATTCATAGTTTCCTAGTCTTCACAGGCCCAGCGGTTTAGTGATCTCCAAAGTTGTGAATAGCATATAATAACATACATTTTGACTTTAAAAATACCTGGAGGAGTGAGTAGCATAATAATATATGAAGATGTGAAAGTTGCGAGGATTTTAAAATTTAATTATATAGAAAATGTAGCCTAAACAGTTAAGTGAAAAAGTTTTGGAGAAAAACACTAGTTATGTGTAGCACCATTTATAAAATCGTATTCTATTATAATAGCGATAAAGTTTAATTTATTTTAATTGTGATTATAGTTAAAGCAACAACACTATGCTACTATTTATATTAATTTTCTATTTACGCTACGGTTTAATTGAATGCGAGGGAACTGTCAATGGTATGTAAGTGTTTTTATTATAGTTGTCATTTCTTGATCTATGCCTATAAAATATGATCCACGCTCCGCCCGGGCGGGCGAGCGGCGCATTGACCTATGGTGTCAGCTGTTGCGCAGGCGATGATCTACCGTAACCTGCGCGTAGTGCGCTCAGAACAGTAAGAATATAACACGGTGTAAAAATTACAGCAACATATTCAGCTTCGCATAAACGAAAATAACGCTGTATACCTACTCATTTTAATTTTAATACTCATTAAAGTGAACTTTTACATAATCTGCAATGGTGACGAATGTTACGATCATAGACATAATTTTATTATTCTAATGGACATGCCGTACGTGTATAATCTGCAGTAATTTTTTGGTTTGAAAAGAGTGAGAGAGATGGCCTATGCTTTTGGTCTAGTACTACCTCTTTCCTCATAGATTATTGATGACTTTGAGGGAGATAAAGATAGACGAAACTTCGTTTTCTCTCTTTCTTTCGGAATGCCATAATTTTCATGTCTACGGCATGTCCATTATTATATGTCGATGGTTACGATTAATGGCAGCTGGAAAAAAACGGTTAATTTAGTGGACACTTGGACAGAGTATAACGAACCAGCAAAGTGATTGCAACACATTTTGAGTAGCAATGATTTTCACGACATGCAAATAGGGCACTGCACCCTAATTGTGTAAAGCACTATTTTCTCTATTTGAATAATTTTGTACCTATAGGATATTGTTAATACTCAATACACAAAAAGTGCGCCGATTCTGTTGTTCACAAACTAAACTAATTTTAAGATATGTGCATCTTTTTCTTTCCATTTCATTAAGAAAAGGACAGAAGATAAAATGTCAGTTTAGACCTGTCAAATTAGTGCGCTCCTGACGTAAACTGGCGTATTTTTAGTCGTCATGTTTATAATCGCGTCTAAACTGTCTATGGAGTTCCTTTATTTGACAGGATTAAATTAAAATGTTATCTTCTGTCCTTTTCTTAACGAAATGAAAAGAAAAAGACGCACATAACTTAAAATTAGTTTAGTTTATGTTCACAACAGAATCGGCGCCAATATCTTTATTGCTTTACCATAAGTTCATATAAGAGTGGTAACAATTTAAGTGAGATCAATTATGGACCCTGTAGGGCACAGCAAAATAGGGTAACAGAAGAGAAGAAGCCAATGCCTTGCCAATGTTAATCCAATGCCTTTTATGTTCTAAAAAAATAACTACTCAACAACGTAAATACTGCAATGAATGTTGTCGAACTGTCATAATTAAAGGCATTGCTACTGATTGGCGTTAAAGTAATTGCCCTGCCAATTTCCTTGGAGGAAAGAATTTATATTCCTTTTACTAGTTATCTACTACTTCCTAGTTTTACGTTTTATTTACAGCAAACTTCAACGAATCCTTTATAATAGATAATTACCATCGAAAACGCCTCCAAGTAAACGCATTTCTCAAAGGAAACAAAAATCTTTCAGCTGAATTTCATCCTTCGCCAAAAATCGATCCTTTCGACCGTCGTCAGGGTCTACCTCATTGGTTACGACCTGTTTTACCAGGATTTAAATTACCTTTACCACCTTCGGGTACACAATCATCGTCCTCGTATCCTATTCCAGTATTCCCATTACAAAATTCAGGTCAAAGACCAAGTCCACCTAGACTTCTATTAAGTCCAATGAATTCGGTGTATGCTACAGACTATGGATACCAAAATATTTATCTAAGACCTCCTGATCCTTATATTTCACGTCTTTCGTATATACGTCCTCCTAGGCCCGAAAACTTGCCGTTTCTTTATGCAATAAACGCTTATCTAGAAAAAAATTTTGGCCTGATAAATCCTCCTCAGCCTACTATTTCTCCACTTATATCTGATCCAGCGTCAATTACGAAGACCTCCCTGCCAATTATAATTCCTTCTTCCACCACAACAATTGGCTATAACGCAAAAATCTGGATGAAAGAGATCGCTCTGTATACATCTGTTAAGAAGTTAAAGAATCCTTCAACAGAGCAGTCACCAGGCCACCAGAATGGAAAAACTACAGTGCCTGTTACTAATAGAACGCCCAAGATTAATGAGTATTGGTTCCCAAATTTAACAACCAATACGGGACAATTCTTTAATGAAGGTGAGCATAGATTTCGATACAAGATATTTCTAAAGAAAGCTGGTATATCAGTCCAAACGGACGACTCTGACAAGGTAGACTACGATTAGAGATGAGCTACATAGAAGTTTGTATCTATAGCTGTTATTTATTGCGCACACCATCAGCACCATGGGCGTACCCAAGGAGGTGGGGGTAGCGGCCCCCTGGAAATCTCGCAGAACATGTATGAACTCTCCTAATATTACTAATCGAAGTATAAACGGGGACTTATCTCTAACTTTTAAATAAACCACGCGGTAGACACTGTAAAATGTACGGTGTAATTGTCAAAAAACCGCGTGCAAAGATTACCGAATCTAGCCCAGCGTTTTAACGCTTGTGCTCGGCTGTAATTGGTAATCTTCGGTAGGCAGTTGCAAGCTGAAGTTGTGAACGATTAGCATTTATTGTATTTGACGATTCGACCTTAAGAATCTGACCCCCCTTAAGCCAGAAGCTGAGTACGCCCATGATGATCAGAACCATCTCTTGCCCTAACCGAGATTAATTTGTAGTTGCTCCAGTATTTTCTGATGGTCTTTTCCTAGCGTTATCACATTAGGTCTAGCTGTAAATCTACAGATAGTATATAACTAGGATTAACATCATAGAATACTATTTCTCCCGATAAGTTAAGATAAGTTTTAATGCCTAGGGAACTAGGCATTAAAACTTATGCTGGTGAACGATGAAGCGCAGCTAGTCATAATCAATAAATTACTGGTGGCTTCTCTTGAGACCTTCTCTGTATGAGAGGAGACCTGTGCCCAGCAGTGGGACGATAAAAGGTTGATGATGATGATGACTCTGTGGCACTGACCGCGACTTTCGTGCTATAGATCTTAGGTTTGAACCCAGCCTGGCGATTAAATCCATGTAATTTATAACATTTGAAGAAACACGAGAAGGAGGCAAATTGAAGGACCCAGCTGGGATGGGCAGCATTTGGTAAACTTCGTTGGGTTTTTCGTCGCTCATACCCCAATGTTGTGGACACTAACGGTCAGGCTAGTCCACAAGTTTAAAGCCGCTCAGCGAGCTATGGATCGAGCTACGTTAGGCGTCTCTCTGAAGGACCGCATCAGAAATGAGGTGATCCAACAGAGGACCATAGTCACCGACGTAGCTGAGAGGATTAGCAAGCTGAAGTGGCAATGGGCTGGTCACATATGCCGCAGGACCGACAACCGTTGGCGTAAACGAGTCCCCGAGTGGAGACTGCGTCTCGGCAAACGTAGCGTGGGACGCCCTTGGGCGAGATGGAGCGACGACATCAAAAAGGTGGCTGGTAGTGGCTGGCGGAGAACTGCTCAGAATGCGAGCTTGTTGGCATGCCATGAAGGAGGCCTATGTCCAGCAATGAACGAGTGAGGCTGGTGATGATGATGATGATGATGATGAAGAAACACGGGTGGGTTCTGAGGCCTTCTGCTTCGCCCAGAGTGGGAGAGGACATTCGATGCTTTCCCATCCAAAAAAATTGAATGGTCCTAAGATCAAAAAGTTACCAACCCGCACTGGGTTCACGTGGTAGATGACGGCCACTCCTTCTCACCTCAGGAGGCCTATGTCCCAGGCGTGGGATTGTTGTAAGCTGATTACGCAATAAATTTCTTTATAGAAATCAAGGTAACCACCCCATCGTCAATATCGCAGAAGCAACGTTACCTCGACTTGATGGAGCAACTTGACGAAGGCTACATGATGGTGTTCTTGATAGAACTTTCTAGAATGATCGCCTTGAAGGACAAGTGGGAGGTCCGAGAAGTTCTGCACCATACTGAGATCATCTACAATAAGTATGCATCATTTTATGTCGTTTTTCGTAGAGCTCTGAGCATAGCTGGTAACCCCATTGAGAAGCTGTCGGGTAGACTCAGTTCTGCCGCTTTTGCTGTTAAGAAAATTAGACAGATAACTGATGTGGATACAGTCAGAATTGTTTATTTTAGTTATTTTCATAGTCTTATGACTTATGGGATTCTTCTCTGGGGAACTTGTGCGGACATCAATACCATCTTTGTTTTACAGAAAAGGGCTGTTCGAGCCATTTGCAACCTTGGTCCTAGAGATTCTCTTAGAGAAAAATTCAGAGAGGTGAACATTCTGACTGTAGCTTCACAGTATATATTTGAAAATCTTATGTATGCACATAAAAATATATCGAATTTTAAGAAAATAAGCGATATTCATAATATAAATACCAGGAACAAACACAATCTTGCTGTACATCTCACTCGTCTCCACAGAGTAGGCAACTCGTACATGGGTCAATGTATACACTTTTACAACAAGCTTCCCATGGACATTCGAAACTTACCCATTAAACGATATAAAAACTATATAAAGGCCAAACTTTGCAAAAAGGGGTATTATAAAATCACAGATTATTTGGAAGACAAAAAAGCTTGGGACTGAGCTGCTCGCTCTGTTAAGCATTGTTATTAAGCAATATGCGTAATTATAACGTAAATTATTGTAAACATTTCCATTTTTAATGCCTGGACTTGAAAAAAGACGATGATCCCTGAGTATGTTTCGGCTATTTCTTCTCAGAGGTAGTCAGTAAGGAAATGCCGGCTTCATCTAGTTCAAAAAAAAAAAAACATGACGTGTAAAAGTGATCGGTGATCCTACTTGCTTAATAAACGATTTCATTTCATTTCCCCTCCCTCAATGTTAGCAGGGACACGGTAGGAGAAGCTTTGGCAACCAATAGCCAGGCGTGTAATCAAAGTGTATATAACACATGTAATTTTCTCGGTGGTAGGCCATAACATCGGCTGCCGACAGAAGTTACCACCCACCAGACAAAGTCTTGCCGCCAAGCGATTCGTCGTGTTCCGGCATGATGTCTGGTGAAGCCGTACGGAGGATGGGTCTGAGCAGTTGTATTGCGATGTGTGCCGGGTACGATGCGCCTAATGTTGTTGTCTCGGGAGTTTCTCTGGTACAGCATCGTTGGTAGTGTTGTTGAGTTCAACATTGCATCACTTCAACTGCCGTCTTCCTTCCTAGTCACGAAGTTTTTTGAGTAAATAGCCTTAATGAACTTGCGCGCTTTACTATCAAAGATTGCACCCCTGCTTACTATCAGCTAGGATTCCGGTCAAGCACTAGTCTATAATTATTAAGAAAAATAACAATTATGCTGGCAACAATATACCCTAGGATATATTGGCGCAAATTCTCTTGTTGACGAACTAAACTAATTTTAATTTAAGTTTATCTTTTTCTTTCTATTTCATAAAAAAGGTATAGAAAATAACATTTTATTTTAGACCTGTCAAATTGAAATTGAATTGCGCTTGACGTAAATTGATTTATTTTTGGTCGCCATGTTTATAATCGCGTCTAAACTGTCTATGGAGTATCTTAAATTGACAGGCTTAAACTAAAATGTCATGTTCTATCCTTTTCATAATGAAATTGAAAGAAAAAAATGCATTTAACTTAAAATTAGTTTAATTTATCAATAAGGGAATCGGCGCCATTTTTTTTTTTTCAGATTATGGGACAATGGCCGACTCAAATGGATTGAAGACCCACTTGAAACTGTCATTTGGAAGATGGCGATATTAATGTCAGGAAGAGACATAGATGTCGTTCAGAGTGAGTTGATCATCATCTTTCATCAAACTGACGTCCACTACTGTACATAGCTCTGTTTATTATTAAATATCATTATAATATTAGATATTTATTTATTATATTTTTAACTTCTTTATTTCAACATATAAATTATTAACATTTAACATTGCATCACCTCGCTCAACTGCCGTCTTCCTTCGTATTCGCTCGGTTTTTCTGAGTGAATAGGCTCTTAATAAACTAGCACGCTTTACCATCAACGATCGCATCACTGCTTACCATCAGGCGGGATTGCGGTCAAGCGCTAGTTTATAATTATTAAAAAAAAAAAAAAAAAAAAAAAAAAATAGTAGCCCACCGGGTTCGGCTACAGGGTCCAAGCTACCGGCGGTCAGGGCTCCAGAGAGGAACTTCCTGACAATGCGGGCCGTGTCCAGAAGTACCGCTTTCTGAATCAAGCAATCAAAAAAATCCAGCTGCTTAACGAAAGCTTCCTCAGATGTTGGTTGAGGCTCTTGGCTATTAAGCCATTGGTTGTCACGACTATCGGTAGGGTGAATGATCCAATTATCGACAGTTTTAGGACTGTGTTCGCAATAAAAAGTGGTAAAAAATAAACTACAAAACTCAGTTCAACAGCACTTAGTGCAAATAACGATCAATATTTTCAAGAATGCGCACAATGATTTACAATTGAAGTATAGGTAATACGTGATTAGAAAATTGACAAAATATTAAAAAATACTAAAATCACCAGTTATTGACATCTAGGATCCAGTTGTCCATACCCAGTGGTCGACAGTTACCCAGTAATGGACATCCAGTCATCGACACCGAACAACATAAATTATGACTGACAAGATAGTATTTGGTAAGGAGAAAAATAAATTAATAGGTACAGATCAATTTGAATCATTATATTAATTTAAATTAAAAGAGGTACCTATGTAATCATTAAATATACAGTCTGTAACTTGAATGTCATTTGTGCACAAATTTCGAGAGGTGCAAATTAAGATGAGATTTGTGGCCATCTAAAAAAAGTAGAATTGGCTTCTATATTTTCTCCTTTTCAAGCCACGGGTTGAAGATATTAGTCACATATTCATAGAATGTGCTGCTGCACATCCACCCACTTTCATACTTCCCTATCGCCCAATTTTCAGGCAAACTGACTGCGATATGTGACGGAATTCGTTCGTAGTTGTAAACTATCATGGGTGGGGCAAGCTGTCCAGCAGCGTTTCAGGTAAATAAAACTATTAGATTTTCGTTTTCGTCACCACACGCAGAGTAAGGATGTTTATCTCCGTTTTTGCTATAACACGACCTGGTTTTGGCGATAAAAAAATGCACTCTCGTCAGCATTGAACATTCGGTTTGGGTCTTTGAATATTTCTTTTAAATTATTAAAATTATTAAAATAGCCATTTATTTCTTGAAACCGCTTTCTTATATCTTTTTCAGATACGTTATCCCGAGCCATATATACCTAGATTTTCCGGCAATTTTGCAGTCAAAATTGAATGTCTTTTTAGGAATAAATTACATCACTTTTTTCCGGGTCTGTTGTTTGTAAAGGGGTTCGATATTATTTCATCCTTTATTATTTTTTGCACACTGTCTAGTAGGCAATCATTTAAAATAGGAAAGTGTTTTTCAGCCATGTCTAAGAGCCACCTGACCAAAATTTCTTCATGCTCATTTAAAATTATTGTTAGGCCCTATTGTACACTTTATAGGAGTCTTTCCTGAAATTTTATTATAAAGTGTTACACGAGGCACCCCAAATGATTTAGCAGCAAGGGCAACCTTCTTTTCATTGCGAACAGCTTTCACCACATAGCCCGTCTGTTCAGGAGAATAATTTTTTTCTTGGAGGCGCCTGAAAGAAAACATAAAAACCAGTAATGAACACTCATTGGATCCAGTAATCGACACTTTGTTCATTACTGGTACGTGGACTCCAATTTGTTTATTTTAGAAATGCAATTAAACTGCATGGAAAAAGGAATCAGAACGGTGTACCCACTTAAGAAATTTCTAAAAAATTAATTATGGACATGTGTCCATTACTGGAGAAAGTATGTATGTCGGAACCAGTTAATGACACTGGCTTAACCTTAAGAAATGCGTGATAATGAGCGGGACGAATAATTACAATGATGCTTAGCTTTAAAATCAATTAGAATTCAGTTACAATAAATAACAATCACATAATTTAAAAAAAAAATAGACTCACCTTCTTAACGATTATGTAAGTAAAATTGGATTCTTCCAGAGGAACACTAACTTGGTCAATGTTTACTTCGCCAACTTGAAACAAAACGGCCGATCGCACTGACGCATAATTATGAGTCAGTCAGTCTCTTAGATTAAGTGTTGCTATACCAAAATATGAGTGTACAAGGCTTGTTTTCATTCAATAAAGTTAAAAAGTGTCCATCACTGGGGTCTTGTCCATCACTGGTTCTTTCACCCTACAATGGTTGCTGAATCCACATCCCACATGTCGAAAAACTCCCGGGCCAAACCAAGATACATGATTTGTTTATTTTTCTCGGCTTTCACGAGATTCTCATCACGCGGGATGGTTTTGTCAAAAATACAAGCTTATTTTTTGTTTATACGAAACCTGAATAATATAGTTTGTTCAGAAAAAGTAACTGAATCGATTACAATCATTTTTATACTGTGTATACAATATGTAAAGAAAACCCTGTCCGATCCGTAAACGTATTGTTAGGTATCGATAACTGATTGTACTAATGGATACAAAACCGGGCTAAACTTAAAAAAAATCCCCCTAAAAAAATAAATATTATTTCGCAAAAAGAGGTAACTTAATACATGTGCTGTAAGCAACCATTACGCGGGCGGCGGGCGACAGGGCACGCGGAACGTGGTCGTATCGCTATTCGCTCATAATAATACAGGTGTTGTCACTTTTTAAAAGTTACCAAAGTTCGGGGAAGTTGGAATTAATTCGTGGAAAAAAAGATTATTTCAAAATTAATTAGTATTAGGTAATTAGTATTACGTAAAATTTTATATTATATTTGGTCATGTGTTTACCTAACCTTTATTATCCTTATGGGTCGGACAGGGTTATCTTTACATATTGTATGTTTATACATTTTTTTAAATACATTTAGAAATTGTAGCAGTGCTAGTTTATTAAGAGCCTATTCACCCTCTTATTTCAGCCTTAAAGACACATAAATTGTAGTTTTTTTTTCAATAATATTATAAACCAGTGCTTGATCGCAATCCCGCCTGATGGTAAGCAGTGATTCAATCGTTGATAGTAAACCGCGCTAGTTTAATAAGCCCATTCACTCAAAAAACTGACTGAATAGGAAGGAAGACGGCAGTTGAGCGAGGTGATGCAATGTTTAACCCGGAGGGAGATTGATCTGGAGACCCTCCACGACCAAACTCCCGACACAACAACATTTGGCGCATCGTACCCGGCACACATCGCAACACAACTGCTCAGACCCGTCCTCCGTACGGCTTCACCAGACATCATGCCGGAACACGACGAATCGCTTGGCGGCAAGACTTTGTCTGGTGGGTGGTAACTTCAGCCGGCAGCCGATGTTATGGCCTACCACCGAGATGGATACACCGCCGCTAGTAAATTGTTCCAGTCCGTCGATATACGCGGTATAAAAGCCATCTTGTTCTACAGCCTATAGAGGTCCACTACTAAGGGGGGATCGCAGTAATCTGATATTCCACGGGAGAAGCGCTGCTACCTGCTTCCCTGGTGAGAGTTCCTTAGTCGCCTCTTATGACACCTACGGAAGGATATGGGCTGGTACTATTCTAGGCCCGGTACCACACGGGAAAGAGTAACAAACCATTCAGCCATACCCACAAACTTTTGCATTTATTAAGTGTGATGACAGTAATGGCAGTGGGCCGGGCACACTGCTCATAGGACCAATGCCCGATGGGGCCGACGGGTTCTCGAGTGGCGACCACACACCGGAAGACACAGCGTGGGTGGGCCCCCGACTAGGTAGGCCGATGACCTGGTGAAGGTTGCACGAGACCACTGAACGCGGGAGGCGCTGGACCGGTTGCCGTAGAGATCCTTGGGAGACGCCTATATCCAGCAGTGGACGTCGTTCGGCTAAAATGATGAGGATGATGACTGCAATGGTTCTCTCCCCCAGCCTACGCGTCTATGATGTTCCACACACTGCGACAAAGGAAGGAGACGCTGTCTAAAGAGGTGAACAGCATCATTGATGAGGCTGACTTGTTCTACAATCACGACGAAGGTGACCGCCTCTTAAATTCCTTGAAGGAGTTTGAGGATTATCCCAAAAGTGAGTGGACCGTGGTACAGTATGTCAAGTTACCCGGAACTGTTAAATTTCCCCAATCAATACTGAAACCTAATGCTTTAGAGAAAAACTTGAAAGTAATTATTATTTTTAATTCTTTCTTTTTTTGGCTTCCCACGAAAATTCATTACGTGCATTTAGCCAATGTCACGTAATGAATTTTCATTCATGTCGAAAAAGACGGCCACGTGAACCGTCTACGAGGGAGGTTGTGGAATGTTCTTATGAATTATTTACTGACTGCACTTTTTACTATATAAATCACGCACTTTTATTTAGTAAACAACACTATGAATAATTTGAAAGTGCATTGAAAAATGAGCTTGAACTGAGTTTAACTTTCCCTCCAAAACTCCCCTTGAAAGTAATTTAATAGATTGTTGTAGTTTGATATGACGTTGGTACCATAATCCATGCTTGTATTAAAGTGTAAAAATAACAATGGCCCCAACTCCTCTGCTCACAAACCGAACTAAATTTAAGTCCAATGCTTCTAATTCTTTATACAGTATGTTAAGAAAACCCTGTCCGACCCGTGAAGGTGTTGTTAGGTATCGATAACTGATTCTACTAATGGATATAAAACCGGGCTAAACTTAAAAAAAAATCCCCCTAAAAAATAAATATTATTTCGCAAAAAGAGGTAACTTAATAAATGTGCGTTAACCACACGTCCGCGACGGCGGGCGGCAGGGCACGGGGCACGTGGTCGCATCGCTATTCACTCATAATAATATCGATGTTGTCACTTTTTTAAAAATTACCAAATTTCGGGGAAGTTCGAATTAATTCGCGGGAAAAAAAGATTATTTCAAAATTCATTTGTATTGGTACTACGATGATTACGTAAAATTTGATATTATATTTGATCATGTGTTTACCTAACCTTTATTATCCTTATGGGTCGGACAGGGTTTTCTTAACATACTGTATTTCATTAAGTAAAGGAGGACAGAAAACAAATACTAGTTTAGTCCTGTCAAATTAGTCAGTGGCACTAATTCTCTTGGTCTCAAACTAAACAAATATTAAGTGCATCTTTTTCCTTTTTTTATTTTTTAATAATTATAGTACTATCAACTACTAACTAGTGCTTGACCGCAATCCCGCCTGATGATAAGCAGTGCTGCTATCGTTGATGGTAAAGCGCGCTAGTTTATTAAGCCTATTTATTCACTTAAAAAACTTACTTAATGGGAGGGAAGACGGCAGTTGAGCGAGGTGATGCAATGTTAAACCGAACAACACGATCATCGATGCTGCGCCAGAGGGAGATTAATCTGGGGACCCTCCAAGATCAAACTGTCGACACAACAACACAAATGCTCAGAACCGTCCTCCATACGGCTTCATCAGACATTAGGCCGAACACGGCGAATCGCTTGGCGGCAAGACTGTCTGGTGGGTGGTAACTTTTGCCGGCAGCCAATGTTATGGCCAGTTTAGATGCGTTTATAAACATGGCGACCAAAAATACATCAATTTGCATCAAGCGCGGACTCATTTGACAGGTCTGAACTAACATATTATGTTCTGTCCTTTTCTTAATGAAAGAGAAAGAATGATGCACTGAACTGAAATTTAATTTAGTTTGTGACAAAAGTAAATTGACGTATTTTTAGACGCCATGTTTTTACTAACGTCTAAAAAGTGTCTATGGAATATCTTAATTTGACAGAACAGAACAAATATTTTATGTTCTGTCCTTTTCTTAATAAAAGAGAATGATAAAGATTCAAATAAGCAAGGGTTGCTGGATGAATGGTCTCGACTTCCCTTCACACACTTAACTAAATACTTAAATAGGGATGTTTCCTGGATTAAAAAAAACAAATTGGTTGTCTGTAGAACTCCGTCTACTGCCGATATTTGAACGTGACAACGTCTATTCGCTCTAGGGGTGGGGGTAAAGTAGGCGTGGACTCCGTGTGGCGTCAGATTCGGCCGTTACGGTGTTTTCGAGAATGACTCCACGCCGTACCAATTTAATAGACGTTGTCACGTCAAAAATTCTATTTAGTCCGTCAATCAGATTATAGAAAAATATTGGATACGTATATTTTGTTTTATCAAATCAATAAAAATTGACAAATATAAAAGGCATCAAAGATCAGGAGTGGTGGCTGGTGACGTCACTGCTCGCTAAAAAGTGTAGCGTGCACTGACGTCACACGAGTTTTCAACGCACTGTGTCGTCTTCATTTTTTGTTTATATGAAAAAAGAAAAAATACGTGTCTAGTATTTTTTTGGAAATCTGACTGACGGACTAATTGGTTTTTTTTAGTCAACTACCCTATTTAACTTTAATGCATCTAGTTCTTTCGAGCTTGTTTAGCTTGCCTAAAAGAAGAGTGGATAGCGGTCTATCTAGTTGATTTGGTTAGTATTTTTCCTCTGATTTCAGCATTAAAAAACAGTTATTGGCTCTGCGACAGTCTCATTGAAAGCTTCTTACTCCCGTTCAGACGGCTATCCGGCACGCGTCGCCGGCAACGACTAATCGACTCAATTAACAATGCTTTAAAGCAACGCTTCCCTCAATTGTTGAGAGAACACAATCATGGAACTGTGGTTGGTCAAGGTAAGTCTGACGTGCTTGGCAAGTTAGGCCTAGGGGAGGTAAGTTAGGCCTAGGGGGAGGCAAGTCAGGCATAGGGGAGGTAAGTTAGGCCTAGAGGGAGGCAAGTCAGGCATAGGGGAGGTAAGTTAGGCCTAGAGGGAGGCAAGTCAGGCATAGGGGGAAATAAGCCAAATTTTTAAAGTGATTTTTTGTCAGTGTCTGCTGCGTGGTTTATTTAAAAGTTAGAGATAAGTTTTCGTTTATACTTCTTCTTCTTCTTCTTCCTGTGCCTCTTCAATCCTGAAGGCTGGCCGTCAGCTTCTTGTACTCGGTCTTGTTAACCGCGAGTGGGAACAGTTTTTCGCCAGAAGTAATGCCGGTCCCCTCCCTGATGTTTCGCAGCCACGACTTTCTCTTCCGTCCAGCGCGCCTTTTTCCTTCTACCTTGCCCATCATAATGAGTTGGAGTAGCGCATATCTACCGTGTCGGAGCACGTGGCCGAGATAATCTATTCTGCGTTTCTTTATGGTGGGCAACAACTTTCGAGGCATTTGAACGCGCTGAAGGACGATGTCATTTCTGACCTTTTGGGTCCAGCTTATGCGCAACATACGACGGTAACACCACATTTCAAAAGCCTGCAAGCGTCGTGTAGTGTCCTCTTTCAGAGTCCATGACGACAGGCCATACGTAGCACATCAGTAACCTGACTCGGAGCTTTATGTGGAGTTTACGACAGCACAGAACTTTCTTCATTTTGTTAAAAGATGCTCGGGCAAGTTCTATCCGGGTCTTAGCACCGAGATACTTGTACTGTCGTACCCGCTCAAGTTGTTTGCCTGCCACTGATATGCTAGGGCGTAAGTCTGGGTTTCTAGAGACCACCATAAATTTTGTCTTGCTGATGTTCATCGACAGACCGGCCTTCTCGCTGCACACATTGACTTTATCCACAATGGCTTGCAAGTCTTGCTCAGAGGATGCAATGAGAACAGTGTCGTCCGCATAACGCAGATTATTAACGACCTTGCCGTTGATCTTCACTCCGGCTTCCAGACCCTCAAGAGCCCAAATTTTTAAAGTGATTTTTTGTCAGTATCTACTGCGTGGTTTATTTAAAAGTTAGAGATAAGTCCTTATTTATACTTTGTTTAGGAATTAGGGGTGTTCACACATGTTCTGCGAGATTACCAGGTACGCCTATGGCTGTGTGTCATGGTTTCGATTACCTCACTACTCAATACTCAATATCTTTATTGCTTTACCATAAGTTCATAAAAGGGTGGTAACAATTTATGTGAGATCAATTATGGACCCTGTAGGGCACAGCAAAATAGGGTAACAGGAGAGAGGAAACTCTGTTTGAATATCTTAAAATAATATAAGTATATTGCAATTTAATTTAATAATAAATAAAATATACAGTATGTTAACAAAACCCTGTCCGACCCATAAGGATAATAAAGGTTAGGTAAACACATGACCAAATAAAATATGAAATTTTACGTAATCATCATAGTACAAATGAATTTTGAAATAATCTCTTTTTCCCGCGAATTAATTCAAACTTCCCCGAAATTTGGTAATTTTAAAAAAAGTGACAACACCGGTATTATTATGAGCGAATAGCGATCCGACCACGTGCCGCGTGCCCTGCCGCCCGCCGCCCGCGGAAGGGTGCTTAACGCACATTTATTAAGTTACCTCTTTTTGCGAAATAATATTAATTTTTTTAGGGGGATTTTTCTTTTAAGTTTAGCCCGGTTTTGTATCCATTAGTAGAATCAGTTATCGATACCTAACAACACCTTCACGGGTCGGACAGGGTTTTTCTAACGGACTGTATACGGAGATTATTAGCATCATTTTACTTAAACGCAATAAATAATTGTTTCGGGTCCAGCTGGGTGTAATGTGAGTTAAAATGTTTATAGACGAACTCACGATACCGGAACAAATCTTAATGGAGGGAAAAATTTAAATTATATAGTTAACTGTTTTTGTTTTATGACAGCCTCCGTGGCGTAGTGGTAGCGAACGCGGCCCCCGGCCCGCGGCGCCCGCGGCGATCCCCGCGCTGTGCAAATATTTGTATGCATGAATATGAATATTTACACTAGTCTGGTCGTGCCTCGGAAAGCACGTTAAGCCGTTGGTCCCGGTTGCCATACGAACATCTAGTGGCAGTCGTTACGGGTTGTTGGAGCCCTGAAAAGTCCGACAATTGATCTAACTGCAATGCTTCGATATCGCCTTCGGGTTGTGGAGGTCAGACGGCAGTCGCTTCACGGAAAATGTCGAAGTTTCACCAAAATCAGTAGTTAGACTGGTAAAGCGGACCCCAGACTCCAAATCTGAAAATAAAAAGCTTCGGACACGATTGGGATTAACGCTGAAATGATGATGGAGGGAAAAAGTAAAAAAAAAATAGGTTATTTATCCATGCCTCTCAATTATCACCACGCCACCATTATGTAAGATAAGCTTTTGCCTGCAGCATTGCTCACTTAAAGCGAGACATGATTTATAAACATGAACAATTCAAACATTTATATTATCATTTATTTTCACAGTAAGCCCTAAGAATGGACCTCGACACAGAAAACGAAAGAAAAAGCGACGTCAAATTAGTAAAAAAAAGCGAGTTAGAGTAATACATCGTATACCGGAGTATCTCAATAAGAATATATATGTACAGAGAGCAATGATGCCAAGATAATATACAGGATGTATCTGACATCGTAACGCAAACTTCGCGAGAAGGCTACACCGAATGCCACTAATAAAATTATAATAGTCATTTATATCGTTAATGAACGGTTACAGAAATAACAGTGTTTAAAAAAATGTGTCGGCTCAGCCTTTGAATGTTGCAAGCGTGCCGCCGCGCGTGTTTGTGGGTATGACGTTGACCCCTGATGTGAACTCTATTAAATCAGCTGATAGGAGAGTTTTTCGAGTTTTGTTCACATTGCGCTTTTTGTGTAATTAGCGAATTAATTAATTTTTACTTTAAAATCTTATTGGGTTATAAAAGTATAGCAATTTATGAACGGTTTAAAGTGAAAAAACCTGCATATATTATTTTTTTTAAATCAGGAAAAAGCCGACGATAAATTCCACCACTAGGGGGTTCAGAATCATGTACTGGATCCATGGTACTCGTTTGTGGCCGATGATACACCTTTTATAACGTTATTTTTGTTTATGCGAAACCCGGAACACGTGTTCAGTATTTTAATACAAAATTAATTAGTCCGTCAGTCAGATTTACAAAAAATACTAGACACGTATATTTTGTTTTATCAAAACAATAAAAATTGACAAATATAAAAGGCATCAAAGATCAGGAGTGCAATGACGTCAGACGAGTTTTCAACGCACTGTGTCGTCTTAATTTTTTGTTTATATGAAAAAAGAAAAAAATACGTGTCTAGTATTTTTTGGAAATCTGACTGACGGACTAATTAGTTTTCTTTTAGTCATCTACCCTATTTCTAAATGTATAAAAATATAACATGGTGTAAAAATGATTGGTATCGATTCAGTTGCTTATTCTGAACAAAATATATTCAGGTATAAAGAAAACATAACATTGTACACACCAGCCGATCGATCTTGTAATAATACCACCATGGAATGAACTGTCTACCCCTAACCCTAGTTGAAATGAGAACTCACTCCACGATCACTTCACCTAAGTTTTCACGGCAAGATGTTCATCGAATCGATCGGCAGTAACAAGTGAACAGCTGAAGTTCAGCGTCACCACTGCAAATCTACAGAACGAAAGAAACAGGACGACAACTGCGATCAGCTCCATCAACCAGAAATAGAAACCGAGTTATAGATAGTTCAATCCACGAAGACGCGCCCCACTATTTCTCCTAACCGTTTATAGTATATGTGTGCAAGCTTCCGTCAATGTTTGAGTGTTATCCGTACACAATAATTATCTATGAGTGCACACCCACACTACAATAAATTGACTAATCAGGAGAGAGCGTCATGGTCAAAGTGAAAGATGCTCTACTTCAATTTTATACTCTTTACCCGACTGCAAGGAAAATTGAGGTGTGGTTATTTTATGTGATTATTAGTTAATATACGATTATAATACCATTTTTATATAATAATAGGAGGTAATTAGAGACATAAATGAAATACGTGAAAAAGTTTTATGGAACTTTTTTTATTGAAATAAAAATCGTCAATCACTAGTTTCAGAAATGTCTGATTCAGATTCTGAAGTATCACTGACATTTATAATAAAATTGAAATCAAGATCACAGTGTCTCATGTATTCGTCTTCTATTTTTTCCACGTGCTGACAAGTATTGAACCAGACATCTTTATTTACTCGATCAAATGCTTCATTTAAAATGGGCATAATCGAAGTGTAGTTTTGATTGATATTGCGGCTAGCAACGTCGTTTTTTACAATACCCCAAATGTTTTCGATTGGATTTAACTCTGGGTGATAAGGAGGCAGCCGAAGCACTGTGAATCCATATTCCTTTAATAATTCGTCAACTCTGTACTTGCGGAAGTTTTCTTTGTTTTTTAATATAAGGTCATAAAGTTCAGGCTTTTTGTAGGTTGGTACAAAATGGATATTTTTTGCATTCAGCCAAGTCTGCATGTCTAATTTGTTGGAGTTGGATGTGGGTATTTTTTCCGAACTAGTATTGTGATAGGCTGCATTATCCAAGACTACCACGGCATCATTTGGGAGATTTGGTATTAGTTTCTCCTTAAGCCACTTTAAGTAATTATCCGAGTTCATATTATCGTGGTAGTCTCCGGATTTGATCTCTGCTCTGTACGTTAACAACGCATTTGGTACGAAACCCTCAGCACTTCCGGCATGTACTATAATTATGCGCACACCCTTTGTTAAATTTTGTTTCATTGCTGTTTTAGAGCCTTTGTCGGCCCAAGATTTTTTTGCACGTGGTTGGTATGAATATATGATTCATCTGTGTACACTATAGGTCTACCTGCATTACGAAAAGATTTTACCTGTTTTAAATATTTCAATCTTAACATTTGAATATCATGTTTTTCGGTTAGGACCTTCCTATTATTCTCAGTTTTTCTCCATTTATAACCAAGCTTAAGTAACAATGTTCTTAGGGTGGTTCTACATCCATTAAATTGTATACGGTCTTTCAAAATAGTATTAAGTCGTGATAATGTTGGAAATTGATGATGTTCTTTATGGCAGTTTTGGATAGTTCTTCGGACTACACCAATATCAAATTTGTCTAAATTAATTTTTCGTGGTCTTACCCTTCTCTTCTTCATAGGTGATGTAAAAATAGAAGCACTTCTGCCTGCTAAATTCGAATGCGACGTACTCGCTTCATTTTTAGAATCAATATCCATTTCCGTAGTCGGCTCTGTTGTACGCTCTTCACTTTGGACTACAGAAACTATCGCATCCGTCTCCATAGTTATATTAGACTCCATAGTAGATACTGTAGTTTGCTTTATTGTCTCAGTATAAGCCTTTCTTTCGCGTAGAATTCTAGTCACTGTGCTTTCAGATATTCCAACAGCCTGTGCGGTTCTCCATCGAGCATCAGTGAGTTTTTCTGCAAAATTTTGACTTGCTTCTTTTTTCATGAAATCGTAAACTTTAGAAATAATTTCTCTTGCCTACAATTAAAAAAAAAATAAAAAGAAATAACATTAGTCTTACTTTTAAATATAAAATGAAGTCTAGTTAGTAAAATTTAATTTTGAATTAAACTACTTTTCTTTTATTATTTTATGTGTTTCGTAACAATAATTTACATACCTGGCTTTTAAGTACAACACGCTGAGATTTTTTCGACATTTAAAAAAAATATAAAGTAGAGCAACTTTCGTGTCGAGTCTGGATTTTTGAAATACAGGTTGTACTACTTGTGTGCATCGAACCACTGACGGTCCGTGACTGACGCTCGGAAAAAACTCCCCGCGCCCCGCGATCCCCTCAACCTAAAATTGGTGGGGCGCGTCTTCGTGGATTGAACTATCTATACCACAAGACAACATCTTTTTTTTTTGGAGTTTTTGGCTTGGTTGTTAAGACCTTTGAGCCATTTCTTCGTTGGGATTTTAGGTATCTTTTTGTTAGATAGTTTCCACTAATCTATCTCTTATCCTAGCTTAACCTAACCTAAAACTGTCTCCTTTCGTTTCCCGCGTGAACGGACACTTGGAGGAAGATTTGGGACAAAGCCATGATGTGACCACTATGCTACAATATTTCACTGTTCTTTATGAATTATTCACTGAATGCACTTTTTACTACATAAATCACGCATTTTTATTTAGTAAACGACACTATAAATAATTTAAAAGTCGAATGAAAAATGAGCGTGGCACTCATCTTAGCCTTCCCGCCAAAAACCCACAAGACAACAGCGTTCCACAGAGGACAGATAAAAAATATTACATAGTTCAGTCCATAGACATGTACTAATGGACATGCCGTACGCGTATAATCTACAGTATTTTTTTGGTTTGAAAAGAGTGAGTGAGATAGCCTATGCATTATCTTTTTCCTCAAAGACAATTGATGATTTTGAGAGAGATAAAGATAGATGAAACTTCGTTTCCTCTCTTTCTTTCAGAGTACCACTATTCTCATCTCTAAGGCATGTCCATTAGTATATGTCGATGGTTCAGTCCTGTCAAATTAAGATACTCCATAGACAATTTAGACGTGATACTGATTACAAAAATGGCGACCAAAAACGCGCCAGGCGTTGAATAATTTGAACTAATATTTGTCTTTTAAATAAATATAAAGAAAAAGATGCTTTGAATTTAAATTTACTTTAGTTTGGGAAATGAAATTGGTGCCAGTATAGAGCTATCCGCTGAGCTTCTCCGGAAACGTGTTGACAGGCACGTGTTATAACCATAGGTTTATAACAACGCACATTAAGATCATCACCTTTTATCGTCCCACTGCAGGGCGCAGGTCTTCTCTCATACAGAGAAGGATTTCTAACTTATACAGTGTGTATCTGACATCGTAACGCAAACTTCGCAAAAAGGCTAGACCGCATGCCACTAATAAAATTATGGTAGTCATTTATGTCGTTAATGAACAGTTACAGAATTCGGTGTTTAAAATAAAGTGTCGGCTCGGCCTTTGAATGTTGCAAGCGTGCCGCCTTGCGGGTTTGTAGGTATGACGTTGATCCTGATGTGAACTCTATTAAATCAGCTGTTAAGATAGTTTTTGTTTTCATTGCGCTTTTTTATGTAATTAGCGAGTTAATTAATTTTTACTTTAAAATTTTAATGGGTTATAAAAGTATAGCAATTATGAACTGTCTAAAGTGAAAAAAACTACATATATATATTTTTTAATCAAGGAAAACCGACAAAATATTCCACCACTGGGGGGTTCAGAATCATGTACTGGAACCATGTTACTCGTTTGTGTGTCGATGTCAGATACACCCTTTATGTACTTTCTAAGTATTTCTTGGACACCAATGACTGATTACAAGGTGAAGGAAAACATCTTGAGGAAAAAGTCTGAAATCGCCAACCCGCATTGAGCAAGGGTGGTGATTACGCTCAATACTTCTCTGTATGAGAGGAGACCTGTGCCCAACAGTGGGACAATAAAAAGGTCGATGATGATACATGTTCTGCGAGATTACCAGCTACGCCTATGGCTGTGTGTCACGGTTTCCATTACCTCACTCAATAAGACGGAGACGGAGAGGCGATAAAAAGGTTGATGGTGATATTGAAAATTACTCCGAAGGAACGTCTCGCAAACGAATTTTGTTTGTGAGACTGTCCTTCGTAAGTTGGGTTCGAACTGCGACATTGTCATTTAAAAAAAAACTAGATCGTGATCAAATGAGGTTAGACATGTAACGAACAAACTCTGAGGACAGATTAAAACATTTTATTCAAATTCATTAAGTTTTCACATAACAATAGACTAATTTCTATAAATGTATTTTTTTGCTAAAATCCCTCACAAAATTAAAACGTTCTTAATTTTTTTGTTTTCTTGACTGGGTCTTTCGTTGTGCCATATTTCCCTGGGCCGTGCTTTCGTCGGCGTCTGTGTACCCCATGCCGTTTCATCTCTCTTTCCCTGTTGTGTGATCGATGATGTTGCTTCCTCTTCCTTGGTCTTTGTAACCGTGTGGTGTAGCTTTCAGTTACTGCTTCTGTCAGGGGTGGAGATTTGGTATCTGTGTGAATAAATTAGATAATTCATTACTCTAGTCAATAAATCAATGAACTCGGTCTATAGCTGTCCTTTGCTGGACATAGGCCTCGCTCAGGCTACTTCAGAACACTATCCACCGCCTTCCGCATTCAATCTATCCCAGCCGTCTCCTTTAGGTTGTCCGTCTATCAACACTTGGTGATACGCGGTCTTTTGTCTGCTCTAGACGTTCGACACACATGGTCAGCGTACTGATACACGTACGAGCGTACAAATTCCTCTGTCTGCCTGTCTGTCTGTTACGCTTTCCTGCCTAAACCTCTCAACCGATTTTGATGAAATTTGGCACAGACAATCTTTAGACCCTGAGAAAGGGCATAGGCTACCTTTTATTGAATCATTTGATATTTCCGAGGGAAATCTAAATGCGCAATATAACCGAATTACACGTGGAAAGCTAGTATTATCATAACTGGTATTACAAAGTAAAGATGATAAGGAGACTGCGGATTGTTCGAAAATATACCGTGACTCCTGGCTCACAGCTAAGTGAGGGCATGGCCCGGAGTGAGAGTGCATGGCAGGCCGTCACCTCCTGCGAAGCAATGATGATGACATAGGAGGAGGCGGAGCGCAGGAGGGAGCGGGAATCCCAGCGTCCTCACGCCTCTAGCCGCCGCAGGAGACGCCCTGGTCGGGAGACAACATCGAACTCCCGGCCACCGTGGGTGCGGCTTTGCGGGGTGCGATTTCATCCCTCATTTCGGCCCTCAAAGAGATGTCAGCACATCGTGACGGAGTCCACGAAGACCGATGCCTCCTAAGTCAGGGTTGCGGTTTGGTTAAAAAAGAAACCTAGCCCCTGGAGCACAGGCAAGTGCAGAAACACGGGTGGGTTTTAGTCAGTAAAAATCTGACATGCCCTTTCGCTCCGCCCAGAACTGAAGAGGTAATTTGATCAAAATCAAATCAAAATCAAAGCATTTATTTCAAATAAACCAGTTACTTTTGAATTGTCAGAAGGTCGGTCAGTCAGTAAGGTGAAGCTAGTCGCCCATTCCAAAAAGTAGGTACCTATGGAGAAGAACGGGCAAGAAACTCCATGGACACTCTTTTAAATTATCAAGCTATTGATACAAATATTTGATTACATCATTCATTTTGAAATCAATCGTGTGAGAACGATGCAGAAATATATTGTACGCTAAGAGCGTCCATTATGAAAAAAAAAAAAAACAACAATTCAGAAATTAAAATACGCCGTAGCAGCTAAGAGATGACCAGTCCCCTCTGACGGCGTCCGTTCACGAACATGACGTATGGATCAACCATATTGAAGGGAACCTAATGACCCAACACACACGCCACCACCAGCGAGACATTTGAGTGAGCATGACATACTCTCAACAGCCATAGCACAATCAAGTCAATAAAAGACTAACCCAACAAATAGATGCTTTACAGCAAGTAGATCGTGCTCACACGTGTTCCATGCAATTATACAATACTAAGAAATTGAATCTACACAATGCAAAGACAGTTTTGTCCAAGGTTCAGCAGCTCCAACGGTGTTCCCGAATGCTAAGTTTAGCTCCTGTGTAGCTGCACCAGTGCCGAATACCCCTGTCAGAGATGCAATTCCGTAACGTATAATATGCCTGGCTACAACTATGTAGCCACTTAGCCAGGTATATTATACAGCCAGTACACACAAGTGTACTGGCTTTGAGTTAAAAAAAAAAAAAAACAATTACAAATTTAAACTACAAGAGGAAAAATCAAAGAACAATCAGGGTAAGCATAGAAATCGGACGCAGCTCAAGCCCAAGCCTTTTTGTCGTCAATATAATCTCTAACACTATAAAATGCTTTCTGACACAACTTACATTTAATGAAGGATTTGAATTTATTCAGGCTCAGATCTTGAACCACCTCTGGAAGTCTATTGTAAAAATGTATACATTGGCATCTAAAAGAGCCACCTATTATCTTGAGCCTTGTTGTAGGTACAATAAATTTGTGCTTGTTCCTAGTATTTATATTATGGACATCACTGTATTTTTTAAACAATTTTATATTTTTATGAGCATACAAAAGATTTTCATAAATATATTGAGACGGCACGGTCAGTACATTAATCTCTTTAAATTTTTCTCTGAGAGTGTGTCTCGGACTTTTTTTTTTTGTTTTTTTTTTTTTTTGGGATGGGAAATCATCAAATGACTTCTCCCGCTCTGTGCGGAGCGGAAGGGTGTGTCTCGGACTTAATTTATAAATTGCACGAACAGCTTGTTTCTGCAAAACAAATATTGTTTGAATATCAGTGGCATTTTGCCCACAACAGAATGCCGTACGACATTACGCTATGGAAATAGCCCAAGTACACTAAATGGGCCGTCTCAATATCAGTCAAATTACGAACTGTTCTAACTGCGTATGCAGCAGAACTTGGTTTTTTTGACAATTTTTCTATATGTGGACCCCATTGAAGCTTAGCATCTAGAGTTATACCCAAGAACACTGTGCTGTCTTCAGATTCCATCGATGATTTTCCATCTACAAAAAAAGGGCTACATAGCTATGAACTTTGCGTTCGCACAACCAGCGCATGTACGAGTGCTGTATCAACATTCCACAGATAACATACACTAATGAACTGTCCTCTACGCGAATAAAAGTTTTTCTGATGTAGAGCACACGTCATATCGGCACGAGACTTTTTAGCTTCGTCTTTAGGTTACGGTATTATATATTTATACGAAATCTGAATATATTTTGTTCAGAATAAGCAACTGAATCTACTCCAACCAATTTTACACCATGTTATATTTTTTCCCAAATACATTTAGAAATTGTTGCAGTGGCTACCGAGCGTGCACGGTAGATCATAGACTCCGTGCTCGTGCAGTTGCTGACACCAAAGGTCAACGCACCGTATACCCACCCGAGGGGAGCGTGGACCATATTTTTGTTGGAACAGCCAAGTAAAATAACAAGCTCATAACTTTGTGATTTTTTAGGGTTCCGTAGCCAAATGACAAAAAACGGAACCCTTATAGAGTCGTCATGTCTGACTGTCCGTCTGTCCGTCCGTATGTCACAGCCATTTTTTTTCCGAAACTTTAAGAGCTATACTGTTGAAACTTGGTAGGTAGATGTATTCTGTGAACCGCATTAAGATTTTGATGCAAAAATAAAAAAATAATAATAAATAGGAATTGGGGCATTTTTTTTTTCATTAAACATACGTTTTGGGGTATCTATGGATAGGTCTTCAAAAATGATATCGAGGTTTCTAAAATATTTTTTTTTCTCTAACTTCTAAAATACGATGTACATTGCTATAAAAACTACCAACGAAAATTGTTTTGAACGAGATCTAGTAAGCAGTTTTTTTTAATAACTCGTAAATCATAAACCGCTTATTACCGTGTAATCTTTCATACAAATAACTTAAATTCTTTAATTTCATAAATCAATGGTACGGACCCCTTTGTGCGTGAGTCCGACACGCAGTTGGCCGGTTTTATCATGAAATCTTTTTGAAATTTTGGAACTACATCCATTCTTTAGTTAAAAATACTAGACACGTGTTTCGAGTTTCACATAAACAAAAAATAATATTTTATATCTAAAGATAGTGTAGATCACTTACCATCCAGTGTTCCGACGCGATGTTTGACGTCAGCGTTCCTCAGTTCAGTTTTTTTTTGAGATTGTAATACCAAGTTCACGGAATCCATTAGTGCTTTTCGTTGTTGCGTCTCTTGGAGACGTCGATACGGTCTCAGAAAGTTATTTATGAGACTATGACAGACCCAGTAGCCGGTTAATCGAACTGGAATGGGAAAAACACAATTTGATCTCACAATGTTAGATTTGGACAAGTTTCGTAATCTACTTACAAAATGGCGTCATTATGACTTTCCAGTGGTCAATCACTGACACTCCATTCATATTAATAAAGTCATTCCAGGTCTGGCTGTGTGTGTATCTGTAAACACACTTACGATACAGGAGAAATTCCTAGTGTGGGGCAATGTTCTCTCTTTTTCTTTTTTAAAATTTTGTAGTACTTTTTAGAAAATCATTAATAATAACAACACGGCTTTATCATTCTATTAATTCCAGACCGATAAAATGATCGATCATTATGAATTTAGCAGATTACGATCTTTTAGCACAATGACAATGGAATCGTGTTGGAATGACAAATTTATAAAAATACAGATTAGGGCCGCAAGTCTGATGCTTTATTTATTTATATATCCATACTTTATTCTATACCAAAAACATAGATCGAACAAAACACATTCAACACAACCAGACATACAATGGGCGGTCTTATCCCTAATGCAATCTCTTCCAGGCAACCAATGAATGAATCGCGATTTCCATCTTAAAATTAACGATGAAGATATAAAGGCGGACTTGGAGGTAGCAACTGAGTTTGAGAATTTTTTTACTAGTATTCCAATAATAACAACAAAAACTTTGTCTTCTTCCTCCACTTCTGCCTACGCCATACTAAAAGAATGTGTTCCAGAATGTGACAAACACTTTGAATTTACGTTTGCGACTGCTAAAGACATTATAGAATCTTTTAAGGATCTTGATGTAAAAAAAACTGCCGATCATTGGGGTTTGTCAGTATATACTGTAGCTTCAATAATAGATGTTATCGCACCTTTCTTAGCAATTGTTTTTAATTCTTGTGTCACATCTGGTATATTTCCTGATTTGATGAAACTTAGCAAAGTAATTCCACTGTTCAAATCTGGTAGTACAACTGATCCCACGAATTTTCGGCCAATTTCTATATTACCAACTTTGAGCAAAATTTTTGAAAAATTAATTTTGAAACAGTTGTTGAGACATTTCAACTTATATAATTTATTGCACGTGAAACAATTTGGTTTTACAAAGGGTCGTTCAACTACCGATGCGGGCGTGGCGTTGCTAAAGAACATATTTGGGGCCTGGGAGGAATCGCAAGATGCTCTTGGTATTTTTTGTGATTTGTCCAAGGCCTTTGATTGCGTACATCATGATACTCTTATTAGGAAACTGTACCATTATGGTTTAAGGGACAGAGCTCTCGACCTTCTGACTTCTTATCTGAATAATCGAATTCAGAGGGTTGATGTTAATGGCAACAAATCTGCAGGATCTGAGGTCACCATGGGCGTTCCGCAGGGCTCAATTCTAGGTCCTTTCTTGTTTTTAATTTATATTAATGACTTACCTCATCACGTGAGGGATAATCACAACATAGTATTGTTCGCGGATGACACTTCTCTTATTTTTAAAGTCAAGCGTCAGCTAGCAAATTTTGACGAAGTTAACAATGCACTTTCGAAAGTTGTCCATTGGTTTAATGTAAATAACCTTCTTTTGAATGAAAAAAAAACTAAATTCATTAAATTTTCTACGCCAAATGTCAGGCAGTTAAGTACCAATGTCCAACTGAATGGAGTAGAGTTGATCCCTGTCGAGTCGACAGTTTTTCTTGGATTGACTATTGACTCCAAGTTACAATGGGGTCCTCACATTGAGAAGCTGTCGGGTAGACTCAGTTCTGCCGCTTATGCTGTTAAGAAAATTAGACAGATAACTGATGTGAATACAGCCAGAATTGTTTATTTTAGTTATTTTCATAGTCTTATGACTTATGGGATTCTTCTCTGGGGAACTTGTGCGGACATCAATACCATCTTTGTTTTACAGAAAAGGGCTGTTCGAGCCATTTACAACCTTGGTCCTAGAGATTCTCTTAGAGAAAAATTCAGAGAGGTGAACATTCTGACTGTAGCTTCGCAATATATATTTGAAAATCTTATGTATGTACATAAAAATATATCTAATTTTAAGAAAATAAGAGAAGTTCATAATATAAATACCAGGAACAAACACAATCTTGCTGTACATCACACTCGTCTCCACAGAGTAGGCAACTCGTTCATGGGTCAATGTATACACTTTTACAACAAGCTTCCCATGGACATTCGAAACTTACCCATTAAACGATATAAAACCTATATAAAGGCCAAACTTTGCAAAAAGGGGTATTATAAAATCTCAGATTATTTAGAGGATAGAGAGGCTTGGGACTGAGCTGCTCGCTCTGTTAAGCATTGTTATTAAGCAATATGCGTAATTATAACGTAAATTATTGTAAACATTTTCATTTTTAATGTCTGGACTTAAAAAAAGACGATGATCCCTGAGTTTGTTTCGGCTATTTCTTCTCAGAGGTAGTCAGTTAGGAAATGCCGGCTTCATCTAGTTTAAAAAAAAAAAAAGAAAAAAAAAAACATGACGTGTAAAAGTGGTCGGTGATCCTGCTTGCTTAATAAACGATTTCATTTCATTTCATTTCATTTCATTTCGAACAGAGATTCTCCCGAACCACCAATGGGACTGTCGTTGGTACAAATTTTATAATTGAATAGATACTATATTAAAAATACAATATACCAAAAAGATACATACATGCATAAATACATAGATACTGTACATAACAGGTAAGCAAATAAAATAGCTAAAAATTGATTGTTGGACAACATCATAACAACAAGCAGTGATATTGATGAAGTAGCACTACGTACTGTTAGGATACACGGCGAACTGTCTCAGGGCATCAAACAGGAGTCTTCCTTCTTTGTCATCATACAACGTGTCAGCATACTCCAGGATCGTGTTCACCTCTACTGACAGCATCTGGTGTCTCTGACTGAGCATCTGATACAATTTGGCTGCGTGGTCTGGTGGAAAAGAGCTGTGTAAAAACTGGCTGCCAGTACTGACAAGTAACTATTTAGTGCTGACCAAGGAGTAGGCAGAAATATGCACACTTCTGCTATACAATATGTAAAGAAAACCCTGTTCGATCCGTGAAGGTATTGTTAGGTATCGTTAACTGATTCTAATAATGTCAACGAAGCCGGGCTAAACTTTAAAAAAAAAATCCCCTAAAAATAAATATTATTTCGAAAAATCGAAGTATCTTAATGCATGTGCATTTAGGGGGGCAGGGCACGCGGCACGTGGTCGCATCGTTTCGTCGTCACTTTTAAAAAAAATACCAAATTTTGGGGAAGTTGGAATTAATTCGCAGAAAAAAAAAAGATTATTTCAAAATTCATTACTATGGTCACTATGATGATTACGTAAAATTTCATGTTTTATTTGATCTTGCGTATACCTAACATTTATTATTATCCTTTTGGGTCGGACGGGGTTTTCCTTACATATTGTATAATACTAAGTCCTATGTTGGTAATAGGTATGGGCGTACCTAGGGGGGGCAGATGGAGAGAACATGTATGAACTCCCCTAATCATTAATCAAAGTATAAACGGGGACTTATACAGGATCATTTGTGTCTGTTTGTCCCACACTCTACACTAGAAATACTTAATATTTCATGTAGGTGTGCTTGTATAGTTTGTAAGACAAAATAGCTGGGAATGATTTGACCCTAAAAATCTGACTTTCCCCCCCTAGCCTTGATTTCTCAAATCTTAATCTCACACCCCATACTGAGTCTATTACATTAAAAACTGTTGGGGAGTTTGTTCCGCCACTTCTTCTTCCCAGCGAAAGCATTAGGAACTGGCGAAGGGCGAGCGTTTTAGGAGACTGTCTTGTGTAATACTGACGTTCAAACAGCGCTGATTCTCAGCCTAAGTTGAGTTTGATAATGAGTAGTTTTCCGATAGATTAGTTTCAAAGGTCATCAAGAGATGGCGCTATCATAACTTTTAGTATTTTTTTTTATTTTATTTGTTGCGGTAATTTAGTCTGTAGCAAGAAAGAACTAAAAGTGGTAGAATGTTATAAGTATTTTTTTTTATTTGTTGCATGTTTTTACTGCTACCAAAAGTGCCGGATGCACCACCTAGCAAGTCATAGGAAAGCTCCTGGAAAACTGCTCATTGAAGAACTCACTCTGAATGATATCTGTCTCCGATTCTTTCAGTAGTCTGGCGACCTTCCTCGTGATGTTTATGAATGGCTTGCCAAGCCACAGTAACTGTTTACTTTTGTATAAGCTGCAACAAAACACTTCATTTACTACTTTCCTATTTTATTGGCGCTGATTCTTATCATCATCATTTCAGCCGAAAGACTGCTGGACATAGGCCTTCCTTGAAGATCTCCACGACGACCGGTTCTGCGCCTCCCGCATCCAGCGGTTTCCCGTGACCTTCACCAGGTCGTCGGTCCTCCTTGTCGGGGGCCTACCCACGCTGCGTCTTCCCGTGCGTGGTCGCCACTCAAGAACCCATCGGCACCATCGTGCATCGGTCTTACGGGCAATGTGCCCGGCCCTCTGCCACTTTAGTGTTTTTTTTTTAAATAATTATAAACTAACGCTTGACCGCAATCCCGCCTGATGATAAGCAGTGATGCGATCGTTGATGGTTAAGCGCGCTAGTTTGTTAAGAGCCTATTCACTCAGAAAAACTGAGCGAATAGGAAGGAAGAGGCAGTTGAGCGAGGTGATGCAATGTTAAACCCAACAACACGACCAACGGTGCTGCGCCTGAGAGAGATTGATTTGAAGACCCTCCACGACCAAACTCCCAACACAACAACATTTGGCGCATCGTACCCGGCACACATCGGAACACAACTGCTCAGACCCGTCCTCCGTACGGCTTCAACAGACATCATCAATCATCACAGACAAATCGCTTGGCGGCAAGACTTTGTCTGGTGGGTGGTAACTTCTGCCGGCGGCCGATGTTATGGCCTACCACCGAGAAGAATTGTTGCAATTCTTAGGGCTATGTCGGTTACTTTCGTTCTTCTGCGGATCTCCTCATTACTGATTTGATCACGCAGTGAAACCCCAAGCATAGCCCTCTCCATTGCCCTTTAAGTTATCTTGAGCCTTCTTATAAGGCCCATTATTAGTAACCATGTCTCAATTCCATAAGTCATCACTGGCAACACATACTGGTCAAGACTTTTCCAAACTAAAGTAAACTAAATTAAAGTTCAGTTTTAAAATTACAATATGTACATAAGGAAGAGTAAAAATCAAAGGGCATTAAAGAAAATTAGCGGTAGAGGAACTGACCGACAGAAGTGATAACTGAAATCATTAAAAAATACAGAATACACAAAAAGTAAAAATACCATCACGGTGTCAGGTCGGTCACGCTCACGCCAATTCAATATTTTTTCACATCCAAAAAAAGTGCTTAACGTCACTGAAGAAGTTTTCCGTTCAAAAATAAACAAGAAACGTACTCAAAAGGCTACACAAAATGCTGATTCTTTTCTGCTAATTCAAAAGTCCTTCCTAGGTATTATGGTCAGAAACCGTGGCACAGGCCGACAGGCAAGTGAAGGAACACGAGTGGATTTTCGTCAGTAAAAGCCTAACATGCCCGTCCGCTCCGTCCAGAGCGGGAGAGGTCATTTAACGACTTCCCATCCCTAACAAAAAAATAAATAGTATTATGGTCAATCGTCTGGTCTCTACCCATCGACCCGTGCCAAGCCTTGGGTACATCACAGCTCAGTGTATATTTTTCGTTCTATTTCATTACGAAAAGAACCGAAGGTTACCGATACTCCATAGCCATTTTAGACGTGATTAAAAAAAGATGACTAAAAATGCGTCAATTAATTTACATTGGGCGTCGACTTATTTAACAGGACTAAACTGAAATCCATCACTAAGCCGTTGTAAAAAAGGGATAGTACTATTTTTCCTGTATAGCCCTATCTCGGTCTGACATTGGAAACATGATGGTTTTAACACATTATAGTAACCCCCAGTACCCGTCCAGCAACCAGTCTTACCATAAAGTGTCGTATTACCCAGTAATTGAGCTGTGGAGGTCAGGTAAGTACCCAGTGTTAGCCATCAGAAGTAATGTTTATTAATTTAGATAGGAACGCAATAATAATCACTGAGCAGCTCTTAATTAATATGGAAAATATAGGTCTCACAGAGTTTGCACCATGTTACCGGTCTGAGTGACGGTTGTCAAAAGAGAACAGGCGCGGGTAGTCATTCATTTCAACACGATTCCATTGTCATTCTATAGAAATTGTGCTAAAAGTTCGTAATCTTATTCTAAATTCATAATGATAATTCAATTATCGGTTAGTCGTCTCGTAATGGAATGGTGATAGAATGACATTGCCGTATTGCCATTATTGTATAACCCATTAGTCGAAATTATTTCTAAAAACTACTATTCAATTTGAACATTTATTAAAATGGAATGGATTGTCAGTGGATGACCTCTGGAAAATTATAATGACGCCATTTTGTTAGTAAATTACGAAACTTGTCAAAATCGATCACTAGGAGATCATAGGCCCCTGCTTAGTAATGAATAAAATAATAAATACTAGTGTATAATGTGCTCTGTATGCTTGACCACATCACGAACAGCTTTCCCATCCTTCATAGCTATAAGTCGCGTCAGCTCGATCAGAAACACCATCATATATCCCTCTTGTAGTGTTTCTATCATTTCGTAGTACGAATGTACAACATTTTTTCTGCAATAAATTCCATACCTCTTTCATCTATTTATTTGCTTGGCTTTTAGACATGTGTTATGTTTTGTATCGTAATTTAATTTTAAAGTCATAATTTTTGAAATTGTATTAAAGATCTTAATAAATATCTTAATCTTCAGCTGTGTGCTTCGTCAGCCATGTTGCGCCCTCGCTAATCACACTGCAACAATTTCTAAATGTATTTATGAAAAAAATATAACATGGTGTAAAAATGATTGTAATCGATTCAGTTGCTTATTCTGAACAAACTATATTCAGGTTACGTATAAACAAAAAATTAACTTTGCCGATTTGACTATTAATATTATTTTTTATAATTACAAACTAGGTAGTGCTTGACTGCAATTCCTTCTGATGGTAAGCAGTGCTGCAATCGTTGATGGTAAAGTGCGCTCGTTTATTAAGCCTATTAACTTAAAAGACTTAGTGAATAGGAAGGAGACTGCAGTTGAACAAGGTGATGTAATGTTAAACCCAACAACACGACTAACAATGCTGCGCCAGAGAGAGATCGATCTGGGGACCATCCACGACCAAACTCCCGACACAACAACATTTGGCGCATTGTACCCGGCACACATCGCAACACAACTGCTCAGACCCGTCCTACGTACGGCTTCACTAGACATCATGCCGGAACACGACGAATCGCTTGGCGATAAGACTTTGTCTGGTGGGTGGTAACTTCTGCCGGCAGCCGATGTTATGGTCTACCACCGAGAAAGGTATTTTAACGAAACAAACTTTAAAAAGGTGATAACGTAATGGTACATACGTTTAAAAAATTGTCTGGTGGTCGTAGCTTTAGTAGTAGGAGAAAAGACTGTCGTAACTGCAGTCTGATCTAAAAACCACAACTTCTCCGTAATTTGACGCATCCTCAAGACCCTTTCATCTGCATTAATTTGTGGGAACGCGTCCTCACTGTCGTCCTCATCATCAGTGTGCGTATTATCTATATGTATGCCATCACTAAGCAGTAGATTTGGTATCAGCCGTTTCTTGGTCGCAAATGTTTCCTGCCAACCAACCGTCTGTGAACGCTTAATTCTATGTGATGCAGCTCCTCTAAGCTGGCTAACAGGGTTATATAATAATGAAGCTTTAGCTTTTGATCCTGGGTTTCTTCTCTGAGATATCCCAAACACTGTGGTCTCCTGATGTAGTTGGTAATGTGGTCTGGACGAGTTGCTATTCAAGAGTATGTTGCTGGCCTTTCGATGAGATATCTCCCGGTTTGTTTGTGGAATTTTTTCAGCTGATGATGAAATATTTTTGTTTAGGGAACAATTCAATGGGAAGTCGTGTTAGCCTAGTGGTTAAAACAGCCTCTCAAGTATGAGTGTGCAGGTTCGATGCCTGGCCAGGCAAGTACCACTATAACTTTTTTAAGTTATATGTACTTTCTAAGTATATCTTGGACAACAGTGACTGATTAAAAAGTGAATGAAAACATCTGGAGGAAACCTGGACTAAGTCTGAAATCGCCAACCCGCATTGAGCCAGCGTGATGATTACGCTCAATCCTTCTCTGTATGAGAGGAGATCTGTGCCCAGCAGTGGGAAGATAAAAATGGTTGATGATGACGATGAGGGATAAAGTTTTGAGAAATATAAAGTGACAGTATGACTTGTTTACAAGCTGAGTACTTAACTTGAGCGCATCTTTTCTTTTAATTAAGAAAATAGGGTATTTGACTAAAAAACTAATTAGTCCGTCAGTCAGATTTCCAAAAAATACTGGACACCTTTTTTTTCTTTTTTTTTTACACTTTTTAGTTGTGAAAAATACTGTTCAGCTGCATCCGGTTAGACTGGATGCTGACGCTAAAATACTTAATGAAAAAACTTACAAACGCACTGGTTGCCCCTACGATTTTTGAAAGTTCCCCTTGATTTCTCTGGTCTTCCACCTTCTAACCCTGATGCCCTTATCATGGGACCACCTTGGGAATGTCTTCTTTTAAAAAGAAAAACAATTATCAAAATCGGTTTATAAACGACGAAGTTATCCGCGAACAAACATAAAAAAGCATATATGCCGGTCGAATTGAGTAACCTCCTCCTTTTTGAAGTCGGTTAAAAAAATGAAGACGAAACTGTGCGTTAAAAACTAGTGTGACGTCACTGCACGCTACAAATTTTTTAGCGCGCAGTGACGTCACCAGCTGCCACTCCTGATCTTTGATGCCTTTTATATTTATCAAATTTTTATTGATTTGATAAAACAAAATATACGTATCCAATATTTTTCTATAATCTGACTGACTAAATAGAATCATTTTTTTTTTACCCAGGAAATATCCCTATTACAGAAGATAAATATGCGGATGTATATGGGTGGGGTTGTGCAGTGCAGTGCACTTTTAATATAGATACATCTCATTTAACTCACAAAAATCCTTACCCGATGAAGGTGAGCCCGCAGCTGAGCCAGAAAGCCGAGCCTCGTATCCTAAAGCGAGTACCTTTACTGTTATCACCCCTAGCTGGAGGCTTTGAGTTCACTTAAGGCAACCGAAAATAGCGGTGGCCTACTGGTATCAGTTGCGACTTACAAGCAGGGGCCTTAGCCTTCTATTATAATAGTGTCCGAATAGTCGATCAGTGATCTCACAATGACAGATTTTGATAAGTTTCGTAATCTCTTTTCGTAATTTTTTGTGTTCATCACTATACATAGTATTGTATAAAGTCATGTGTTTTTTTTTAAATGAACAGACAGCTGTGCTGCTAGGGAGTTTGTTCTGCCACTTCTTTTTCCCAGCGAAAGCACTAGGAAGTGTCGATGGGTGGGCGTTTAGGGGGACAGTCTTATGTAATATTGACGTTCAAAAAGTGCTGATTCTCAGCGTAATTTGAATAAATGACTTTTGATTTTGAATCTACTAACAAAATGGCATCATTATGACTTTCCAGTGGCCAATCACTGACACTGCACTCCATATTAATAAATGTTCAAATTGAGTATAGGTTTTTAAAAATTTCTATTAACGGCAAAAATAATACGGCAATATCATTCTACCACCATTCCTCTACGAGACGACTGAGATAATTGATCGATCATTATGAATTTAGCGGACTACGAACATTTAAGCAAAATGACAATGGAATCTTGTTGGAATGACAAATTTATAAATAGCAGACTAGGGCCCCAGGTCGTACGTAGGCTCACACACCGTCAAGCACTTTATTTTGTGTGAAGTATTTCCTCACCACTGGTCTCAAAATGGTGAGGGAAAACCTCGTGAGGAAACCGGCATATTCTAGAGGCAATACTTCTAAGACATGTGACATCTACCAACCCGCACTGGGACCGCGTGGTAGAATACTGCCCACTCCCTCTTACTGAGAGGAGAGCGATGTCACAGGAGTGGAATCACTATAGGCTGGTTATGTTAAGGCACACAAAAAAATTCGGTTATAATAATAATATAATAATAATAAATTCGTTTATTTTCTCTCACAATGGTTTTGTAGTATTTAACAGTTTCGTACAATCATAAATTCACATTGTGAGAGCTGGTGCCTGAAGTAGGTTTTACGAAAAACCTGTAGTAGGTACAGGTCTTGTTGGGAATGAGACTCAACATAGTCGCGGTATGCACGCGCCAGCGGCGTGAGCAAAATACAGTCTATTATTTCATCACCCTTTAAACATTGATCCGGCTCGAAGGACCAATGTTTAAAGGCTGATGAAATAATGGACTGTATTTTTAAGGTCTAGTATATTGCCGTTGATAATAAATTCTATATATAACAAAATCCCGGACAAACAATTATTAAATTTAAAAGAGGTGTGTGTGGCGGCGGGGTCCGTGGAAGCGAGTGAGGTGAGGTTCGAGCCAGTCCGCTCACTCGGTCATGTCCCCCCGCCCGCGTCCCGCTCCCGCTGCCGATGAAGACTGCTCACGCCGCTGGCGCGTGCATACCGCGACCATGTTGGGTCTCATTCCCAACAGGTCACCAGGCTCCCCTTAGTGCCATTATGCAAGCAATCAGGCAGTTTTCCTTCTACATATTTAAACCAATAAAATAAAATAAAAATGAGAAGTTAGAGCAATGAGGATAAAGAACAAACGAGAAATAAAAAATAATCAGCAATATAAACTAAATATAAAAATAGAAGCAGTCAAAAAGTAGATGGTGAGTGAGTAGGTGAACGGTGGTGAATGTGAAGGTGAGTGATGGCTGGTATGTAAACGATGAGGTTACGTAACGTAATAAGTATGCCTAGTATGAGTTTTCATTACGAGACTCGATCGTCGATATCAAGCTCGTTTGGCGCTCTCATTTGAGTTCTTACAACTTTGAAGCGGGCCAATCGATGAGTCAAACGCGCTCGATATCGACGACCGAGTCTCGTAATGAAAACTCATACTAGGCATAAAGGTCACGAACTCTCAAGGTCAACTACGAGATGTAATCGTCAAAAAAAAACTTACAAAAATAAGGTTCATTCAATGCTTGTCGTTTAGGGCTCTGTAAGTATGTTTCACGGCCGATTGGAGTACGAAGGAGGGAGGTTTGAGGAGTGATCGGGGTCGTTTGACTTGGAATTCTGCTCCACGTGATATCTGTAACATTGTCCTTGAAGATGCAGTCTCTTGCTGCTTCATGATCAGGCCTCAAAGGTTCTTTGAAGGTTGCTAGAAATGAGGGGGTTTTAGAATTATTTATTTATTCTTTCGTACATGAATTGCACAGAGGCGGACTTAATGCCTTAAGCATTCTCTATCAGTCAATCATAGGTGGTGAAGAGATTAGTGGCAGGTGCTTTAGTTGAAAAAATTGTAAAGAACAAAAGCTCTTAACACTATTTAAAAAAATACTAAAATAAGCTGTATCTGACATCGTAACGCAAACTTCGCGAAAAGGCTAGACTACATGCCACTAATAAAATTATGATAGTCATTTATGTCGTTAATGAACGGTTACAGAATTCACAGTGTTTAAAAGAAAGTGTCGGCTCGGCCTTTGAACGTTGCAAGCGCGCCGCCGTGCGGGTTTGTATGTATGACGTTGATCTCTGATGTGAAATCTATTAAATCAGCTGATAAGACAGTTTTTCGAGTTTTGATTTCATTGCGCTTTTTTGTGTAATTAGCGAATTAATTAATTTTTACTTTAAAATTTTATTAGGTTATAAAGTTATAGCAATTATGAACGGTCTAAAGTGAAAAAACTATATACCATGGATCCAGTTCAAGGTTCTGAACCCCCCAGTGGTGGAATTTTTCGTCGGCTTTTTCATGATTTAAAAAAACATATATTATGTAGTTTTTTTCACTTTACGTGTCCAGTATTTTTAAGTAAATAATTTCTAAACAAAATTTCAAAAAGATATCATGAAAAACCACAATGTTATGAGCTGGTTATCCTACCTGGTTGTCCAAAATATGGCCAAAACTAACTTTGTATAATTATGTACATGATAACATTGAAATAATTTACACGTGTACTAACATATATCACCTGTGTAGCCTTTTGTTAACTAGGTATGTCGGGGTTGGCTTCCTGTCTGACCGGATTCTACTGAATACATTGAGCACATTGAGCACTACATTGAGCGACTGGTCTCGCGGACGCTGGGATGATAATGATGATTGAGCGACTAGTCTGACCTCCAAAACCCAGTAACTGGGTAATACGGTGGGATTTGGATAAGGAACAGATTCGGTATCATTTGTAAGTAAAAAATACAAACCTTCACAATTCATTATATCGCAGTACAACAATAAGCCTAAAGTTAATAATAACATAGTTTTGTCCCTTTAAATTGTATTCCAATTTATAAATTTTAGTACTGCCATAGTTTCCCCGAAATGAGGGGAACGCTTTATAAGTGTTTGTAAAATATTTCCAATTACAGTGTACTTTTACTGAGGAGTGGTTTTTTATCGTTTCAGAGTTACAGAAAATAGTATTTATACTAGCAATCACATGTAAAGTAACACATCACTGAAAGAATTATTAAGTTGTTCAAGTATTTAAAAGTAAAACGTTCGTCCACTACAAATAATGATTAACAATTTTAGAAAAGGAATATTTGAAAAATAAACTCGCATTTAGCTAAACATTATTTTTATAAAAAACACATCTTTCAACACACAAAAGTCTTTTAGCTTATTCATTTAAATTTTCTTTCAACTTCAGTTTTCTTTATATGAAAATGTAGTTACATTTTTATTGAGTCCATAACCGTATCATAAAATTTATAGTATATATGTTACAGTTAAAACTAGTTTTTAGATAGAACGCGTTTTTCCTAGTTAGAACTAGTTTTTACTGAATGTCTTTGTTAAAACTAGAAGTACCTAATGCTCAAAATTTCATTGCAGTCAAAACTAGTTATTACTAGATAAAACGCGTTTTTTCGAAGCTAGTTAGTTAAAACTGTTTCGAGTCATATCACAGTATTCAGATCAGAACAGATCTACGTAATATAGTCGGAGTGGTTCTTCAAAAGGATGGTCAGGGTTTTCACAAGATTGGAACGAAATATGGTGTGCTCGACAAATCATACTGCAGGTATGTATTGCTATAGGTAGGTATTACTTGTTTTATCATATTGTATTGCTATTAGGTAAAAGCTAACTATTTAAATGTCTTTTTAACCGACTTCAAAAAGGAGGAGGTTACTCAATTCGACCGGTATATACTCGTATGCTTTTTTATGTTTGTTCGCGGATAACTTCGACGTTTATGAACCGATTTTGATAATTCTTATTCTGTTGGAATGAAGACATTCCCAAGGTGGTCCCATGATAAGGACATCAGGGTTTTGATGGTGGAAGACCAGAGAAATCAAGGGGAACTTTCAAAATTCGTAGGGGCAACCAGTGCGTTTGTAAGTTTTGTCATTAAGTATTTTAGCGTCAGCATCCAGTCTAACCAGATGCAGCTGAACAGTACTTTTCACAACTAAAAAGTGTAAAATAAAAACTTTTTTAAAAACAAAAAACACTGCAAAGTGAAAAATAACTAATTTCGGAAGTCGGTGTCTTTGGTTTTTGTACATTAGTTTTTGACACCGACTTCTGAAATTAGTTATTTTTCAGTTTGTAGTGTTTTTTGGAAGTCGGTTGTTTTTTTTTTTGTAAAAAAAAAAATTATTCAGATCAGAATTTGACAAATGCAACGAAAAATTTTGGATAAAAAAGATGTTCCGATTACAAATTTACCTTTGATACTTGTAACTATTGCTATACGTATGCAAGAAAGGATATAGGTATGTCGAAAAGGTGTCTCTGCAAGAAAAATGGTTACCTTTGTAACTCAAAATGCCATGATAGTTTGTCCTGCAATAACAAGTAGATCCTCATCTTTTTTTTAAATAAGATTAAATATTTTTAGACAATAATTTTTTTTATTACTTATCCAATGTTCCTTAACAATGTTCTCTTTGAAATTTTATGGATTCATTCGGTAGACTTGTTTGATTATTTAATTTACTTTTAATTAATGTTGTCAATTTCTTTAAAAGTTTCTTTATTATTTTTATTAGGTACAAACTTTGTGCACAGTATCTTTTTAATATATTTTTAATTACCTAAGTATATTTTTTTTTTTTTCAATCCCAAAATAGTTTCTCTAGTGCCAGTGGAAAGCTCGGAGTGACAACTAGTTTTACCTGAAAACCTAATATATCAGAGGTAAATTCTAGTTTTGGCTAGGTATTTCTAGTTTTAACAAAAGCATTTAGTAAAAACTAGTTTTAACTAGGAAAAACGAGTTCTAACGAAAAACGGGTTATAACTGTAACATACATGCTATTTTATATCATAAATTCGAAAGTGACTCCATCTGTTTGTTTGCTAACTTTTCATATCTAAACTACTAAGTGAAAGTCTATAATGTTCCCTCTCCTCAGACGCAAGGCCCTCCTCTCAGTGAGATGTAGTTTTTTTTTTAATGATTATAAACTAGCGCTTGACCGCAATCCCGCCTGATGCCATCGTTGATGGTAAAGCGCGCTAGTTTATTAAGAGCCTATTCACTTTGAAAAACTGAGCGAATAGGAAGGCAGACGGCAGTTGAGCGAGGTGATGCAATGTTAAACCCAACAACACGACCAACGATGCTGCGCCAAAGGGAGATTGATCTGAAGATCCTCCACGACCAAACCCCCAACACAACAACATTAGGCGCATCGCACCCGGCACACATCGCAACACAACTGCTCAGACCCGTCCTCCGTACGGCTTCACCAGACATCATGCCGGAACACGACAAATCGCTTTGTCCGGTGGGTGGTAACTTCTGCCGACGGCCGATGTTATGGCCTACCACCGAGAAAAGTAGTAGTGGGCCGTATTCTACCACGCGGGCCCAGTACGCGTTTGTAGATGTCACATGTCTTAGAAGTTTTGCCTCTCGGACATGTCACCTCACGATGTTTTCCTTCACCGTTTTGAAAGCAGTGTTGATATAAAATAATTTACACCGATGGCTGATGGGGCCGACGGGTTCTCGAGTGGCGACCACGCAGGAACACGCAGCGTGGGTAACCCCCGTCAACGTGGACCGAATAAGCCTGGTGAAGGTCGTGGGAAACTGCTGGATGCGGGAGGCGCAGTACCGGTCGTCGTGGAGATGCTTGGGGGAGGCTTATGTTCAGCAGTGGACGTCTTTATCTTTGTGAATGAGAATATATGCAAATAACTTATTTTAAAAAGAAGTGTTTCGCACATATTCTCATTAGAATAGAATACTCTTTATTGTGTACACCATATAGATTACAGAAACATAAATACAGTATGTTAAGAAAACCCTGTCCGACCCGTGAAGGTGTTGTTAGGTATCGATAACTGATTCTACTAATGCATACAAAACCGGGCTAAACTTAAAAAAAAAATCCCCCTAAAAAATAAATATTATTTCGCAAAAAGAGGTAACTTAATAAATATGCGTTAACCACCCTTCGCCTGCTGCCCGCGGGCGGCGGGCGGCAGGGCACGCGGTACGTGGTCGCATCGCTATTCGCTCATAATAATACCGGTGTTGTCACTTTTTTAAAAATTACCAAATTTCGGGGAAGTTGGAATTAATTCGCGGGAAAAAAAGATTATTTCAAAATTCATTTGTATTGGTACTATGATGATTACGTAAAATTTTATATTATATTTGGTCATGTGTTTACCTAACCTTTATTATCCTTATGGGTCGGACAGGGTTTTCTTAACATACTGTATAAAGATTTTAGAAAGGGTGACACAATGGGCGGTCTTATCACTAAGAGCGAACTTTTACAGACAACCTTTGGATGGAATACCAAAGGGAAGGAGAGAGAATAATGTAGGTAGTGTATAGTGCAGGTACTATTTACATAGATTATATAATAAATATGTACGTGAAGTGTATAATACTCATTTAAAAAAATATATACATCTAATTAATAAACATATTACAAGAGCTTTCTTATCATAGTTTTAAAAGTAGACAGAGTGCGACGCACACGGGCAAGTCATTCCATAGCCGAACTGCTTGTACAGTAAAGGATTTATCATAGAAACTAGTGGAATGCATCGGCATCTCCAATATCAGATTTTCCGATGACCTCAGACATCTATTATGTGGGTGTGGGTTTTAGGATTAAACAAAGTGCTGTAGAGCTGAAATAGGATATGAGAATTCCAGCGAAGACGTATGGGAAGCCACTTAAGCTTTGTACGAAATTCAGATATCTGATCATATTTGCGCAGGCCAAATATAAATCTTATGCAAAAGTTTTGAAGTCGCTCAAGTTTATCTAGTTGTGGCTCAGTAAGATCTAGATAACTTATTAAATAAATTTAAAAAATAAAATTTCCGACGTCCACGTAGCCAAAGCCGCGGCCAGAAGCTGTGTAGAAATAAAAAAAGATTGCATGTTAAAATTATATAAATATGTTAGTGTTTTTATAATACAATGAAAGCATACACTTATTTTCTGCTGTTCGGGATACTTGGTAGTTTTATTTTATTGTTAATGCTGTTTGTCGGATTGCATTCAGCCTCCTTTTGACAGATATTGTGACTAAATATATAATAACATCTTCTACATCATCATCATATCAGCGTTAATCGCATCGCATCCGAAGCTTTTCAGCTTTGGAGTCTGGGGTCTGTTTTACAACTCACAACTTTGATATTTTCCGTGAAGCGACTGCCGGCTGACCACCACAACCCGAAGGCAATATCGAAGCATTGCAGTTAGACCAATTGTTGGAATTTTGAGGGCTCCAACAACCTGTAACGACTGCCATTAGATGTTCGTATGGCAACCGGGACCAACGGCTTAACGTGCTTTCCGAGGCACGAACAGACCAGTGCAAATATACATATTCATGGATACAAATATTTGCACTGCGCGGGGATCGAACGCGCGCAGTGCAAATTCCTTGGCCGCGGTCGCTACCGCTATAATAATATCTTTTACGTTGCAGAGAAATTCAACTTACAAATAAAAGTATTATAAATTGTTTCCAGCTTACACCAACTCGACACCTCGGTTCAGAGTTAAAGGCGATAACAGAGTCGCGGGCCCATCACAAGAAACTGATGCAGAATACAGTAACGACGAGTACTCCAGTAATCCTAACAACTTAGACAATGTACGCGACATTAGTTCATCAGGCGCTAGGCCTCAATACAAAAACACGAATGTTTTCTACAGAGCGCCAACAGTCGAAACCCTTACGGATTTCATACAGGAAGCAGTTCATATATTAAACACATACGAAGACACTGCATTCGAAGATTTCTTCCATGTTCTAGACAACGAAATAAGAAAATATCATTACAGCGGCTGCAAATTTTCCGAATTGACGCAAAATCCTGATACAAGGAGATTATTGGCGCGGTCGTTAAAGCTGATCAGAGGGAAGCCAGTTTCCTTCACAAAAGCCAACATCAATGAACTCTCGGCCACATTGAGAGATGAGAATTATGACAGAAATGTTAAAGATTTGTTGGATTATATCAATTCCTTGTACAGAAATACTGAACTGAATTTACAGAGTGTTTTAAATGAATTGAAGTATTATAGGAATACTAAAACTGTGAGGACTCATAATAATTTAGTACAGGTCATCAGAAGCGCTCTTCGCACTGTTTTGTTTAATCCTTACACAGAACTTGATACTCATACTAGAAAAGAATTGAAAGGAAGAATAGAAACATTTTGGACAAACATCAAAAATCATCCAACATCAAGCGTTGAAGTCAATGATGTTCCTTACACAGATCCTGACATTAAACCAGCTAGTAACAACTTCAAGGTCTCCGAAAATATACTAGACGCGGTTAACAACCTCAAACCTTATTCTACAAATGAACTACAAGCAAAACCAGAGAACAAAACAGAGAAAATCGTAAGCATAGAGACGTACAATGAACAATTTCAAGATGAAGAAATTGAGAACGATGGAAGTAGCAATGAATCCGGGAAACATATAAAAAGTTACAATACATACGAGATCTTATCAGGACAATCATTCGACAGCAGCTCAAACTCCATTAAAAACTCTCAAGAGCGACAGGTCGAGTACAATACTCAGCGTTACATGACTTTATATACAGAAGAAATATCGTACAAACCTTGGATTGCGAAGAAAAAAGAATTTATTCCCTTACCTGCGAATGTAATGACTAAAAGGCCGAAGGTTAAGCAGCGCTCAACGCCCACACCAAGCGAGAGTGATGTATCTGTGGACAAAACTGATAAGGTTGAAATGTTAAGAGCTAATCATGACTTGGGTGATACGAAGCTGGTCAATTCAAACTCAAACCAGGACACAGACGGTGGATTGGCGCTAGAATCAAAATACAAATCTATAGCGAGAGACAAGCCACGAAAGCAGGGCAAGGCATATGAATCAAGGTCCAGGAGCAAGCCTAAGAACGTGGAAATAGTTGGCCAGTACGACGCAGTTATTAATGTTCAGCTAGCTAATACGAAGTTATTGAAATCTTTGGGAATATTTAAACCACTGAAGACGGATACAAAGTAAGATTTAGATTGAATCGTTCAGAATTTAGTATAAAATTATAAGTTCTCTAGTGTGATTTCTACGTAAAGGTGTGTGCTATACATAACATCACGCCTTATGATCACTAAGAGTTGGACGGTGATGTAATGTAGTGAAGGTTCACGAACAAAGGATTCCGTATCATTATCTCATCATCATCATCAATGAACTGCTACAGGCTGATGATGCTGCTGCTCTACGCGTGGGTCGTGCGGTCCATGGCCCTTTACGGGGCACTGGTGTGGGAGCGGTTCCTAAGGTGGCGACCAGTCCAACGGCTGACCGTGTCGCAGCGGATCATGGCCGTTCGGCTAGTCCGAGGATACCGCACGGTCTTCGCTGAGGTGGCGAGCCTGCTACCTCAGCGAATGTCCCATGGGATCTGGAGACCAAAGTCCTCGCCCACATGTGGAAGTATTAATAAGAGGCAAAACGCCGGGGAATAACTTTGCTGCCGCGAGAAATCGTGGTACGGCGGAAAGAGCTCCGGCAGGATCTCATGACGCCATGGACACTGTGATTGTCCCAACCTAGTGCTGGGCACGCTACAATAGCGCCGTGAGGACACGGTGGAGGTCTGCAAGGCTTGGGCAGAGCACCGCCGTGTCCTCATGGCGGCTATCGCGTTCGGCCGTGGTCCAAGCCATGGTCCGAAGCGAGAGTGCATGGTAGGCTGTCACCTGCTTCTGCGAAGCAGTGATGCTGGCAAAGAAGGAGGTGGAGCGCGTGAGGGAGCGGAAATCTCAGTGCCCTCACGCCTTTAGCCGTCGTAGGCGCGGGCTTTCGGGTGGCGGACCTTGGGCAGCTCGCGCTGAGCAGTCGGCAGCTGCAGTAAGCTGTAACCATGTGGATGTACCCAGCAATACGCCTGATTTACGAAAGGGTAAAGGGTGGGGTGATGTTACAATCATTCGTAACAACTATCAAAATCAGTAGCTAGGGCCGATGCCGTCTCCCCAGACACAAGCAAGTCAAGGAAAACGGTATTAATCAGTAAAAGTCTAACAAGCGTTCCCGCTTCGCCGAGAGCGGGAGAAACATTTGATGATTTCCCAACCAACGAAAAGATCATGTACTGAATCATGTATAATCATGTACTGAATTGTATGGTTTTTTTTATAATTACAAACTAGTGCTTGACCGAAATCCCCCCTGATTGTAAGCAGTGATGCAATCGATGATGGTAAAGCGCACTAGTTTATTAAGAGCCTATTCAATGAAATAAACTGCCTGAATAGGAAGGAAGACGGCAGTTGAGCGAGGTGATGCAATGTTTAACCCGACAACATGACCAACGATGCTGCGCCAGAGGGAGATTGATCTGGAGACCCTCCACGACCAAACTCCCGACACAACAACATTTGGCGCATCGTACCCGGCACACATCGTAACACAACTGCTCAGACCCGTCCTCCGTAGGGCTTCACCAGACTTCATGCCGGAACACGATGAATCGCTTGGCGGCAAGACTTTGTCTGGTGAGTGGTAACTTCTGCCGTTAGCCGATGTTATGGCTTACCGTTTGTGCGCTTCTATAACGTTACCACTCTATATATATGTCGCAATAAACTGGTTTACATAGCCAACAAGTTAATCACCTAGCCTTTTAACTAAAAGGCAGCCGTCCGCGGAATGATATCCAAAAATTATAGTTTAGGTTGGAACTGTAACCAAGTGCATGTTACTAATTTAGGGCACTCATACCAAATTGGTTATGATATAACTGTTTAGAACTACGTGCGAGCCGAGAGAGTGATGCAAGACGAGCAATATTTAAAAAAGCTGGGTAGTAAGTAACTTTAATAGTTGGCTGTGTCATATACATACGATTATCTGGACTAATAGCTGTCAGTAGGCATCCGGATAATCGAAAGACCGGATAATTCTATGTATGAAGAAAGCGGGGGCCATACATATAGCCGTCCTCCGTGGCGCAACGGTCAACATGCCTACCTGCGGCCAGGTCATGATGGAAAACGAACTTTTCCTGATTGGCCTGGGTCTTGGATGTTTATCTATATCCTATTATATCCCATAACACAAGTCTCGAACTTACTTTGGGGCTAGCTCAATCTGTGTGATTTGTCCGTATATATTTATTTATATGTAGTATGTAATGTCAGGTGTTTATTAAAAACAACAAATACATAACACCGAAAATAAATAAATATATACGGACAAATAACACAGATTGAGCTAGCCCAAAAGTAAGTTGAAGACTTGTGTTATGGGGTACTAATTCAACGATACTTACTATATTTATAATAGATAAACATATAGATTCAAGACCCAGACCAATCAGGAAAAGGTCGTTTTATCAACGTTGCAGGCAGGCGTGTTCACCGCTGCGCCGCGGAGGGCGAAAAAAACAACGTTTATTAAGAAATTGTTCGTAAAGTACGCGCGGAGAGCGTAGACGGCACGAGTGGCGTGGCGTTATGCCAGTTCCGACATTTTCATGTTAGAATAAACTCGACAGGGTTGGCAGTCCGGATAATCGAGGTCCTTCTGTATTCTTACTAATATTATAAATGGGAAAGTGAGTTTGTTTGTTTGTTCCGCTTTCACGTCGTAACTACTGAACCGATTGCTTTGAAATATTGCAGACGTAAAGTTAGCAAGTCCGGATTAAATAATAGGGTACTTTTAGGGAAAAATTTGTTGTTTCCGAGGGAAATCTAAAAAGCACGATATAATCGAGCTCCACGCGGGCGAAGCCGCGGTCGGAAAGCTAGTCTTGAATAACTTTAAGCAATAAATAATTCCAGATCTGAAGGCGCTGTGTATCGGAAATCTGGTGTACAAACGGAAACAATACCCAGTACGAGTACAATACGTCCTGGATCTAATCAAACAGAAACAGAGATTCTAGCCGAGATACCGAGTGCTCTCACAAGCTCTCCTTCAAACCAATCGAAAAAAAATACACCTTTGAATAAAACAGAATTAAGTGACATCAAGGAAAACATGGCACCTGAAAGACAAAAACAATACCAGAAATATTTAAAACCTTCCGACAATAGCACTACTGGAGCAGATGATTTCAACACATATATTATTAAAAGAATTAACGCGATGGAAGATGAACTACATGAACTAAAACAAATGAAAACATTCAATTTTAGAAGTAGAATCAACGACAATAATTCTGATGAATTTGAGGCTAGCAATGTTACTGATAAGACTCAAGTATTCGATAAAGTTGATAGTAAGAGAAAAGATATGAAAGGAACCGCCACTGAAAATCTGTCAGAAGTAGAGCATGATTCAAATAATGAAGAAGTTAATAACAGACATAAAACAACGACTACAAAATCTTCTACAGCCAACAACGAAACTGATAAACAGGAAAAAACGGTTGGAAATAATACAACAAATATTGAAAACAATAATAAAACACAAGTCACAAACAAAACTAGTAAAATCAGTGTAAAAGTAACTGAGAAATTAAACAGAGAATTGATAAACAATAATGAGATTAAATCTCCTGTTAGTTTAGCCAACAACACGAAATATGAAAGCAATGTGACAACTTCCACGACTGGCTTGTCTAAAACAGCAATGCCTTATCTCGAGCCATCTTATTATAATTCCCTGGAAGATAATCGTCCAACTGTCCGTAACAGCCAATTTGAGCCATTTCTAGAACATGTCAACGATGGTCTTGATCTTCATATGTAATGTAATAAAAAGATTATTCCACATACTTGTAGTGCTATACTGAAAGCTGTTTTTGAGCCTAAATCTACCTTTGTTGTGGTCCTATACTGAGGCCTGTGTATTACCTTAAAGTAAATAATTAAAAGTCTAAAGTAAGTCTAAGTTTAAAGTCTTATTTCTCTACGTAGTAATACAACATTATTTTTTGTTTATGCGAAACACGTGTCCAGTATTTTTAAGTAAAAAATCCATGTACAAAATTCCAACCGGTGAGATTCAGTTTGAGAACAAGTGAACCGGCGCCATTCAGTTTGAGAACAAGTGAATTGGCGCCATTCAGTTTGAGAACAAGTGAATTGGCGCCATTCAGTTTGAGAACAAGTGAATTGGCGCCATTCAGTTTGAGAACACGTGAACCGGCGCCATTCAGTTGAGAACAAGTGAATTGGCGCCATATGTTATGACAGGACGGACGTGCCGTGTAGATATTATGTAATGTTTTTACTGCTTATTAAGCCCAATCAACTTTGACACTCATGCTTTAGCGATAAAGACATTTGAAAGATTGTTGAACTTGACGAGCAGCTGCAGTCCTATTCTGTCCATATTACTGTATAAACTTAGGTGAAATGAGTGTGGAATGAGGTCATTCAACTAATGCTGATGGATTTGACACTTGTAACCCAGCAACAGTCCTAAGACCTCTGACCGCGCTGCAGTATATTTACTTAAGAAATAGGTGTTAAGATAGGAGCACTAAATGAAACAATAAATGGATGCAATTACAAGTTTATTTTTCAAGTACCCTGAGTCATAAGTAACAAACTATATGACAAAAAAAACTTCCAACTTAACCAGTCAATTCCCTGACTCACTCTGTCTCGGGACCGAAGTGTGGCAGGGAATCCACATGAGACTTTTAACAAGCTCAGGGTCGCTTGGAGAAGGATTCGTGAGGTGAACCGTTGTGACCACAGCTCAATCGTTACAAAAGTTATCTTAGGTTGTGCTCAATATTGAAATCAATAAAACTTGATTTAGTATAGCCTACTTAGACGCAACCTGTTCTAAACTCACTCTCTCTCACTAGATATATCCAACAATAACTATAAGAACAGGGAGACTAACGTTTCTGATTAGCTTTCCTGACTAACGCTTCTGATTTACGGTACAAAGTCCCTTGGCATCACTAACTGACGGGTGTCAGTTACCACATGTGGAACGCGGCCTGCGGGAATAGGTAATTTCAGGAACAACCGCAACAAGGAAATGATGACAGTTTATACCTGTCGCGTCGCCTTCGAAAGAGAATTGGGTGTGTCATACCACCAGGGTCCAGCACACTACTACTCCACAAGCCTGATCTGGTCGGGATCAAGACCACCTGAGGCAAGCCAAGATGCGACGCCTCCACACGGGTTCCTGACCCTAGGCCCGCCAAAAAGAGAGATTTGGCTCTTTTGAACAACATTTGAGCTAAGTCAGCATTCGGAACTAGAAAATCACGGGGCGAAATACTCTGGGTACAGAAATGAATACTCACAGAAATTTCAGCCAAATCACTAGTCGTTTAACCCCATAGGGTTTATGGCGCAAAGACTCCAACCTCGCGTACCAGCACCGCAAGCAGACCAGAAGCTTCTCTCAAAAAAACGACCAACACTCAATCATTTTTTTTTTTTTCATGAGTCAACACGACTTGAACAATGAACACATTAAAAATATAATGACCCTTTTCAAAGAAGGAGATGTTATGGAAACTAGAACAATTGGACATCAGTCTCCAATATTAATTACCCCTTGGACCACCAGGAACGAGAAAGCAAAAGACAAAGAGTCGTTAGCAATCGAGGCAGTATAAAAGACCTAGTCACCAGAGGAGCGTTGGTTGTATCTACTTAGCAGTCGTCGTGATAACACTAAGTCTTAAGTTATAATAGTAACAGTGTAAAAATAAATAAATAAAATATATTATTATTTTTTTAAATTGGATATCAATCCAAGTATTTTGACTGGCGCCCAACGTGGGGCCCAGCTAAAAAAGTGAAAGTGTTATAAGTTCAAGAACTTCTGAGGCGAAAATCTTCAAGTTCGCTAAACACATTTCGCGTGACTTTCAAGTCTTAAAAACTGGGTAACCTACCAAACAAATACGTCAAAATAAAGTGAAGTGAAGAAATGCTGGTACTCCGTGTTGCTGTCAGCTGCGTTTTGTAAGAACCGAGTAGCATTATCTTATCCAAAATTCCACTCCTAAGATCCCCGCAATTTGTATATAAACCTAAGACTAGCATAAGTAGAGACACCGACCCACTTCCTAAAAATAAAATGGAGGGTAAATCAGGCTACGTACCACTAAGTGTATCTAGCTCAACACAAGGTCCATTGTCACAACCACCGATATCATCAGTGCAGTTGACAATCGATCCGAATAAGTTAATTCATTTTGTCCCCAAATATAATGGTGACCCATTTACTATTTATAACTATTTAAATAATGCAAAACAATGGTTACAAGCTGTAGGAGGTAATACACCTCAAAATATTATGTTATTGTTAACCAAACTTGAAGGAAGGGCCGCAATAATCATATCAATGATTAACCATGCCTTCAATTGGGATATTATAGAAGCCACCCTGAAAGCAGAGTGTGCAGATAATAGGGAACTTAATACCTTATTAGTAGAATTATCTAATGTAAAGAAAAAAACTAATTATAAGGATCTAGTTTTCGAACTTAAACAAAAACTATTTTTTATTAAAAGTAAATTAACTGATAAGCACGGAATAGCGAGACAGGAACTTATAGATGAGATCATGGAACCCTATATTAGGACTGCACAAAATACTTTAAGAAATAGCTTACCATATCACGACCATGCGATATATGTAAGCAATTGTAACTTTAACGAGACAGTTGCCAAAATATTACAACTAGAAGCAGAAGGGAGATTCGATAATATAAAACAAAAGTTTTCAAATTATTTACCTGCTCCTCGCGTAATAAACCAAATACCACCTCAACAACAATGGAACGTATCGCAACTGAAACCGACACAACACATTAATACTCAGTTTCATCCTCAACACTCGCAGTCACAACAACAGAAAATGCATACTCAGGTTACAAATGGACCAAATCAAAATAAATATACTTGGATTCCAAATCCAAATAATGTATTCCAAAGACCTCCACATCCACAGTTTCAACAATATAGAAATAATTTTCCACAACCACCGCTACCACAACAACGTCCCATACAAAAATCGGAAGACGTAACAATGAGAACCGCTGTTCAATTAAAACCAAATCAAATTAACTTAGGGAAAGGTTTTGTAGCAAAGGAGTTATTCCATCACTCCGACAACTTAGAAGAATCAAAACCTAATGAGAATGCTAATTATCATTTTTCCGAAGAAAACTGTTATTATATTCCTGAAGGAAATCAATGTGTAGAAGGCATTTATTATATTCCCGAGGAAAACTGCTTCCACATTCCCGAAGAAAATCAAAATTTTTACGAGGAATACGATGTAAACAAAACATTATAGAATTTAATCACGTAAAATCATATCTACCATATTTTGAAACAGAGAATCCAAAATTAAAAATATTAATAGATACGGGAAGTCAACGTTCATTTATAACCCCAAAAGCACAAAAATTATACTTTCCAGAATGTAAAAAGCGAGAAAAATTTACGGTTAGAACTTCACATGGAGTAACAACTCACGATGGAATAATAGAAACTCCATACTGGTGTAGATATTTCGGAAAAGATAACGGACCTATGAAATTTTACATTTACCAATTTAGTGATAAGTATGACGTTTTAATGGGTACTGAAATGATTGAACAAATTAATGCAAAAATAGATTTAAGAGAAAGAAAATTAAGTATGCCAGAACGAGAATTACTTATTTTTCATATGACGGATGATATTAATTTAAATATTAAAGAACTTTGTGATACGTATAGAGATTTATTTACAGAAAGCGTCACGAATAGCGCAACAACAAAAATTAAACATCATATCAATTTAATTCATGACGAACCTATTTATCAAAGACCATTTAGGTTACCACAAATCCAACAAGAAGAAATTAAAAAACAAATTAGTACGTTGTTAAGTGAAAATATAGTTCGCCCCTCAGAATCACCATGGGCCTCACCTGTACACATGATACCAAAAAAAATGGATCAATCTGGAATTAGAAAATGGAGAATGGTAATAGATTATAGGAAACTAAATGAAAAAACTAAATCAGACAAATTTCCTTTGCCTAATATTGATGAACTATTTTCAAAATTACAAGGTAATAAATATTTTACTACTCTAGACTTAACCTCAGGTTATCATCAAATTAAAATGGATGAAGCTTCTATTGAGAAAACCGCCTTTAGTACGCCTGACGGTCATTATGAATTCTTAAGAATGCCGTTTGGATTAAAAAATGCACCAACAACTTTCCAAAGAATGATGAATAATGTACTAAGCAAGGAAATCACTAGAAATATATGTCTTGTTTATTTAGATGATATAATAATTTATTCTAAAACAAAACAAGAGCACATTAATAGGCTACAACAAGTTTTTGAAGCATTAAGAACAGCCAACCTTAAAATTAACAAAAATAAATGTGTTTTTATGGAAGAAGAAATTGAATTCCTAGGTCATGTATTAAATAAAGATGGTTTAAAGCCAAATCAAAAAAAAATTGAAGCCATACAGAAATTCCCTATTCCAAAAAATATTAAAGAAATCAGAGCATTTTTAGGTTTAATAGGATATTATAGAAAATTTGTGCCAAATTTAAGTAAAATAGTCAAACCTCTTACAGAAAAAACAAAAAAGGACGCTATTATAGATATAAATCAAAAAAGTTACATTGAGGCAATACAGACCTGTAAACATTTATTGACCAATGCACCTATTTTAGCTTTTCCAGATTTTAATAAAGCTTTTGTAATTACTACCGATGCATCTGACATAGCATTAGGAGCCGTATTAAGTCAAGAAAATCATCCGATAGCTTATGCTTCTAGGACTTTAAGTATAACTGAACAAAAATACAATACAACTGAAAAGGAACTATTAGAAATACTTTGGGCTGTAACACAATTTCGTCCTTATATTTATGGAAGGAAATTCACATTGCGTACAGACCACAAAGCATTAATATGGTTAGCTAAATTAAAAGAACCTAATCAGAGGCTAACTAGATGGAAATTAAAATTACAAGACTACGATTTTACTATAGAACATGTAAAAGGAAAAGATAATAATGTTGCCGACGCATTAAGTCGTGTAGAGATTCATCACACTGATGGTGACTCATTAGAAGTAAATTTAGAAGAAGATTTGGCATTGTCAAATTCCGATATAAGTAATTCCTCAACAGACATAGCAATAAAAAATTCAAGACAATCTAAGAATTATTTAAATAATAGTCAGCAGGGTACTGTACATTCAAATCAAGAGGATAGTGATGAAGGCATCCCCATAATGAATGCATATCCACCCAAAAGATTAAGGCGTGTTATATTTGAATATGCTCCATACAAAAGGGCCAGTAGAGAAAACGGAATTTGGTATTTTTATATCCCACCAAATAATGAAGAGGATATTATAAAAGAATTTATGTTAGAATATTTACCTCTAGAAAGATATGCTTTCATAATTCCTAACGATGAATTATATTATAAAGTATCTGAAACTTATCGTAAATATTTTGATCATTCAAAATTTAAACCAATAAGGTTTACAAAAAGTCTTGTAGAAATATGTGAGAAAGAAGAACAATTAAGACTAATCAAAGAGTACCATTTAAAGGATAATCGACATCCTGGGATTGAAAGTTTATATAAACAATTAAAAGAAAAATATTATTGGGAAAACATGAGGAAACAAATAAAAAAATATATTCTTCAGTGTAGTCCTTGCCAAAAAGAAAAATACAATAGACACCCAAACGTAACACTAGCTTTTGAAACCGAAACACCCTACGAACCAATGGAAGTATGGCACATAGATTTTATGTCTTTAGAAAAACAGTGGTATCTAACAATGATCGACAAATTTTCTAAATACGCTATAATAAAACCAACAGAAAAAAGTAAAGTTTGCGATACACTATCGGAGATATTCTCGTTAATAGGAACACCCAAAAAGATAGTACATGATGGTGAACAATCATTTTGCAGTGAAATAATAACGGAATTATTTAAAACGTACGATATTATTAATCACACAACGTCTCCGCAACATCATAAGTCAAACTCGGATGTAGAAAGACTACATAGTACGATTCAAGAGTTGTATAGGTTACAAAGAGACAGAGATTTTAATCAAAATCAAAAGATCTATTTTATAACACATGCTTACAATAACACTAGACATAGTGCTATAAATATGACTCCTTTTGAAGTACATTTTGGAAGAAAACCGAAATTACAAAATTTCGATAACCTTAAAGTAGTTATTCAAAATTATACGACGCAACAAAAACAATTCGTAAGTCAACTAAATCAGAATGTCCATAATTTATTACATAAAGAAAAACAAAAACGCAATGATCGTATAAATAAAAAAATCAGACCATCAAAAACTTTTAAAGTTGGAGATAAGGTATATTTAAAAAATAGTAAAGCAGAGAGACATAAAACGAATGCTAGATATGTAGGTCCATATAATGTATTAGCTTGTGAACCACACAATAAATACAAGTTAAGTAATGACAGAATATATCACGAAGAAGAACTTATTGTTACAGAATCTTCTATGTCATCGGACACAAGTTCCGACGATTAGAATCAAATGAACATGTGATATTGGTGGAAATGCAACCCACCCGTATTATTGAAGGAAGATGGACGATTATCCATATGTTAGATATAAAGCCTATATCAGAACATAAAGATAGACTTAAGAATACTGTAACTAGAATTAATTCGCAATTTAATTTTAAAAATGAAGATGTAAAACATATATATAATCGCATTAACGTTATTTTAGATCATGTAACCGAAATATGTAATCATTTAGATGTACAAAGAAGAAGTAAAAGAGGTTTAATTAATGGTTTAGGTTCAATTATAAAAACCATTACAGGAAACTTAGATCAAGATGATTTAAATAATATTAAAAAAGATTTAGAAACTCTAAAAATAGCATATAATAAACAAATATCCATAACTGATGAAATCTTAGAAGAGTATAACAGTCAAATTAAGAAAATTGTCAATATTCAAAATATATTAGATAAACAATATATACAGATATCAAATTTTAAAACCGATCAAAAAGTAGCTTTAGAGATATTATTTCAAGCCCAAACCTTACAAGATATAGCAGAAAGATTGTCAACAGCTATCACTTTTGCTGAACACCATATGTATCATTATAGTATAATACAATCTCACATTTTACAAGATACTGTAAGTAAAATTCGTAAGAATGTAATGATATCTAGTAATATTAATGATATTGAACCATTTATTAATGTAAAATGTAAAATAATTGATCATATTGTATACTTTATATTAGAAATACCTTTAGTTAAGCCACAAGTATATAATACAAGAAAAATTGTTCCCATTGTCCAAAATAAACCAACATGCACCTACCCTATAATGCGAAAGGTTACATTAGCGTATACCGAATTAGAAATATATGAAGTAGAAGATTGCACAACACTAACGGAAATAATTTGTAAAGAAAGCATTAGACAAACAACAACTTGTGAAACTGAACTTTTACGAAACAAATCTACTGAGAAATGTATCAAAGTTCCAATAAAGTGTCCAGCAGAAGAAATCCAGGAGATATCACCAAAGGCGATCTATATGTATTTTAACAAAACTACTGAAATAAAGATTAGCTGTGGGAAAAACGAAGAAACGTCATGGGCAAGAGGACCTTATTTACTAACAGGAGAAAACTGCAAAGTTAAAGTTGCAAATATAATAAGATTCAGTACACAAGAATCACACGATAAAATAATTATAACCAATCTAGAAATTAATCAAACTAAAGATACTCCTGAAATTGAACTGAATTATGACCCAATGAAAATCTCAGCGAAATTAAAACATTTAAAGCAAATAGAAGAACTAGCAACGCAAGGAAAACATAATCTAATTCAGTACAGTTGGATATTTTGTATAACTATAGTTATTGTGATTATCATATCCTTCAAATTTTTTCGATCCAAGGCTTGGAAGAAGCCATGGACTTCCAAATTAAGGGGGAATAGTCAACACGACTTGAACAATGAACACATTAAAAATATAATGACCCTTTTCAAAGAAGGAGATGTTATGGAAACTAGAACAATTGGACATCAGTCTCCAATATTAATTACCCCTTGGACCACCAGGAACGAGAAAGCAAAAGACAAAGAGTCGTTAGCAATCGAGGCAGTATAAAAGACCTAGTCACCAGAGGAGCGTTGGTTGTATCTACTTAGCAGTCGTCGTGATAACACTAAGTCTTAAGTTATAATAGTAACAGTGTAAAAATAAATAAATAAAATATATTATTATTTTTTTAAATTGGATATCAATCCAAGTATTTTGACTCATGAATCACAGACAAGGCGTTCTACAATTGAATTTTAAATTGAAGACTCTTGAATTGGTTTTATTTTTAATGTGACAATGTTACCTATTTCCTTTCCATTTTATTTTATTTAACTAGGTAATCATTTATTTAAATTCCGTTACTCAATTATTGACCCGATTATCGCGAGACGCCATCTCTTGGCTCGTTGGCTCAACTCTAATGTCGTTTCATCCAGATACAAGAGATGTCGCCCGCTATACACACTTTAAGCTTACTTTACTTAATTTTTCACAGTGACATTTTTACAGAATAGAGTTTCCTGGGTAAGAAAAAAATTATTCTATTTAGTCCGTCATTCAGATTATAGAAAAATATTGGATACGTATATTTTGTTTTATCAAATCAATAAAAATTGACAAATATAGAAGACATCAAAGATCAGGAGTGGTGGCTTGTGACGTCACTGCTCGCTAAAAAGTGTAGCGTGCAGTGAGGTCTTCATTTTTTGTTTATATGAAAAAAGAAAAAATATGTGTTTGGTATTTTTTGAATATCTGACTGACGGACTAATTAGTTTTTTTTAGTCAAAACCCTATTCAAGTTACCCAACTACAGCAGGTCAAGCTACCCGAAACTATCAAATATCCCTAACTAACCTTAAGCCTTAATGCTTTAGAGGGAAAGTTGAAAATCTAATAAGGAAATCTGAAAGATTGTAGCAGCTTGATGTGCTGTCACCTATATAATAATATGTACCAGCAGAAAGTAGTTTATTTAAAGAATTGCGTTATTTTTTTTGTATGTATTTTTTATTTACTCTTCTTATAGAGGTCCACTGCTGGACAAGGCTTTGATTACATTGGGGGGTTTGCCATAATCCCCACGCTTATCGGTTGGGTTGAGGATCGCAGTAATTTGATATTCCACAGGAGACCACTCATCTTCCATAGAAAACCGGGTTATGTCTGGCGGGCACTTGCCCAGCGGTTGATATTGGGAAGTTGTATATATGCTAGTTGCACGGTAAACTCTGATTGCGAGATGTAGAATTCGTGTGGCGCTGCGTTATATTCCAGTGCATCGGATGTCGTACAACGCCGGGTTGAGGTTGGCTGCTGCGTCGACCAGGAGAGAGGGCTCTGCTTGTTGACCGGCCGAAAAAAGTGCAGTGCGCTGTGCCGAGGCTACTCAGGGTGATGACCAGGTATGCGCGGACGCTGCATGCTTGTGGTCAGGATACCCGTTGTAGCCGTGGATGCTGGCTGGCTGGGTGACTCGTCGCCAAAGCTTGCGAGAGTGATGATGATGACGTCACGCTGAAGTTGTTGCAGGAAGGCTGCGCTGACCTTCATGCTTGGGGTCACCAGTGTGGAGGCATGAGATTCAGGGAGTAAAGTTCACTCATCCTCCTTTGAAAACGGAGGATCCTCCGACCAGACGGGTGTTATGTCTGGCGGGCACTTGCCCAACGGTTGAAATTGGAAAGTTGTATATATGCTAATGGCACGGTAAACTCTGATTGCGAGATGTAGAATTCGTGTGACGTCAGTAAGACGCGTTATTCCATGTGGCGTTTGTTTGAGGTCCCGCTACACACAACAAAAATAACAATATGCACTAATTTTAATAGCAAAATTAGTCACAGATTTAAGTAAATCCCGAAACTCTTTTTGACAAACTAAACTAAATTTGAATTCAGTCCATCTTTTTTTAATTTAGTTCTGTCAACAAATTGACGTATTAAACTGTCTATCTTCTTCTTCTTCCAGTGCCTCTTCAACCCTGAAGGTTGGCCGTCAGCTTCTTGTACTCGATCTTGTCAACCGCGAGTGGGAACAGTTTTTCGCCAGAAGTAATGCCGGTCCACTCCCTGATGTTACGCAGCCACGACTTTCTCTTTCGTCCAGCGCCCCTCTTCCCTTCTACCTTGCCCACCATAATGAGTTGGAGTAGCGCATATCTACCGTGTTGGAGCACGTGGCCGAGATAATCTATTTTGCGTTTCTTTATGGTGGGCAACAACTTTCGAGGCATTTGAACGCGCTGAAGGACGGTGTCATTTCTGACCTTTTGAACCCAGCTTATGCAGCATACAACGGTATGAAACTGTCTGTGGTGCAGTTTAATTTGACAAGACGAAATCCATATTTATCTTCTATCCTTATTAGCAAGAAAATAGAGAACCTAGATTTGTAATCAGCATGGTAATTTCGTAACGCACTATCTGTAGTAATGGGTTTAATCTTGATAGTTCGACAACATTCACTGCGTTACTTACGTTGTTTTTTTTTTAATTATAAACTAGCGCTTAACCACAACCGCATGTAAGCAGTGATGCAATCGTTGATGGTAAAGCGCGCTAGTTTATTAAAAGCCTATTTACTAAAATATACTTAGTGAGTAAAAAGAAAGACGGCAGCTGAGCGAGGTGATGCAATGTTAAACCCAACAACCCGACCATCGATGCTGCGCCAGAGGGAGATTGATTTGAAAACCCTCCACGACCAAACTCCCGACACAACAATATTTGGTGCCTTGTATCCGGCACACATCGCAACACAACTGCTCAGACTCGTCCTCCGTACTGCTTCACCAGACATCATGCTGGAACATGACGTATCGCTTGGCAAGACTTTGCCTGGTGGGTGGTAACTTCTGCCGGCAGCTGATGTTATGGCCTACCATCAATAATATTACAGCAGATACATTCTTTCGAACATATGGAGCAGTGAATTTGCTTCAAAATGATTTCGGTTTATAATAATAATGTGTTACATGATTAATGTGCTAGACAGAACATCAGGACTTGTCATCTTAATTGTTTGTCTCCATTATTCCGTGCCACATCACGCTCAGAGATCCTGTTCTCAAATTGCAGAGCTTGCAACAAATTCTTCTTTAATGACGTCTCCTCATCACTATAGCTTGAACCTTCAACAATCTTTCGAAGCAGGACAGCTTTTAGCTTCATTCTTTTTTCTCTCTTCTTTGACTCAGCTTGTTTTAAACTTTCTTTTACATATCGATAGAAAGATGTTTTATCTTTCTGTGCTTTGTTCCTAATAGCTTCATTCATTCTTTCAATAAACTTGAAAAATGTTTCATTTTCTGTATCATCATGGTCGTAGTATTGTAATATAGCATTTGGATACACAGTTGAATCTGTGTGTTGCTTGCTGAAATGAAAAATATTTATTCATTAAAGCAGTTCTAAAAGATATTTTGAAAACTGATGATCTCTAAGAAGAAGTTTCTCAGCAAATCAGTCTCTTTTAATCCTAGTTATGTTACTTCTGAATTTGTTTCCTTGTTATATTTTCTTTTATGAAATTTTCGTTCATACCCTGTTTTGTTCATATCCTTTACTCAACCATTCTGATAATCCTGGACTCCCTCTTCTTCTTAAGCAATCATACATACACCACTCTTAGATACCTAATCTCACGGCCATACCAGGATTAAAGGTGGTTAGATAGTTACTATATAACTATATCTTAGACACCAATGACTGAAGGTGAAGGAAAACATCTTGAGGAAACCTGGACTTTAAGTCTGAAATCGCCAACCCGCATTGAGCAAGCGAAGTGATTACGCTCAATCCTTCTCTGTACGAGAGGAGACCTGTGCCCAGCGATGATGATGATGAGATAGATACTTGTAATTTGTTTTTCTATCCCGCCTAATGGTAGGCAGCGGTGCAATCATCATCACTCAAAACACTTCGTGAATAGGAAGAAAGACACCAGTTAAGCGAGGTGATGCAATGTTGAACCCAACAACACTACCAACGATGCTGTGTCAGAGGGAGATTGATCTAAAGACCCTTCATGACCAAACTTCCGACAAAACAACATTTGATGCATGGTATCCGGCACACATGGCAACACAACTGCTCAGACCCATCCTCCGTACGGCTTCACCAGACATCATGCCGGAACACGACAAATCGCTTGGCGATAAGACTTTATCTGGTGGGTGGTAACTTCAAAATATCAGCAGGAATACATCAACTATAATGAGCATAACAATTTAATAGTCCACTGCTAGGTATAGGCTTGTTTAAGGTGCTGACATTATGAATGAATGCTAACTGAATTTAACCAGTAGGCTGAAGTAGGCTCATATCATCATCATCATCATCATCAACCTTTTTTATCGTCCCACTGCTGGGCATAGGTCTCCTCTCATACAGAGAAGGATAGAGCGTAATCACCACGCTTGCTCAATGCGGGTTGGTGATTTCAGACCTATAAAGTCCAGGTTTCCTCAAGATGTTTTGCTTCACCGCGATGCGATTGCGATGTCTTGCCGCCAAGCGATTTGTCGTGTTCCGGCATGATGTCTGGTGAAGCCGTACGGAGGACGGGTCTGAGCAGTTGTGTTGCGATGTGTGCCGAGTACGATGCGCCTAATGTTGTTGTGTTGGGAGTTTGGTCGTGGAGGGTCTTCATATCAATCTCCCTTTGGCGCAGCATCGTTGGTCGTGTTGTTGGGTTTAACATTGCATCACCTCGCTCAACTGCCGTCTTCCTTCGTATTCGCTCGGTTTTTCTGAGTGAACAGGCTCTTAATAAACTAGCGCGCTTTACCATCAACGATCGCATCACTGCTTACCATCAGGCGGGATTGCGGTCAAGCGCTAGTTTATAATTATTAAAAAAAAAAAAAAAAATAATATATAATAAAAAAAAAGTAGGACAATACTTCTCTTTTGGTGGTTTTGGTGTGTTCATGCTAAATCTTCTCCGCCCTTCTGTTGTTCTTCTCAATATTCGGTGTTCTACTTCTCCCTTTTGCTTGCGATATATGTCTCCGTTGGTGTATTCTGTATATCTGTGTCTGTTTTTTATATTCTGGTGTCTGTCCCTCTTTTCCTGGCCTTTATGTGAGATGTAATGACGGTTTCTCATTCTTGCTTTAGAGTGGAATCTTCTAGATTTTCTGGGAGCTGATGCCGCTGTCTCAAGTTCTAGTTTTGTGAAAATTAATTGACTCTGTTCAGCCATCTATCAGTCAATTCAATGTTATTTTGAACAGGAATCTAATTTTAGTTATATTAGGGACAGATAGATGGCACTTTTTATTTGAGTAGTAAAATTAGAAGTCGGTGTCAAGATTCTCTAACAATAATATATAGTTTAAGGAAATAAGGTTCAATTTAGTACATTTTATGTATTCAGGGATGGTAGAATAAACATTGGATTTAGTAAACCTATGTTTCATTTTTGATATCAGCACTTGAGACGTAGGAACCCGTGGTGTCATGTGACCCTCACTAAGCCAGAGGATTCGCATGACCTACATCATCAGCAGCAGTTCTTTCTACCAGCTCGCAACATGAGCGAGCTAATACTCGTTAATCAGTAAGTAGGTTGTGGCGATCAGACAAGCAGTCGCTGAATGTAAAATTTATTTAGCTCCATCTGAATTGATCAAAAACTGATGTTACATTCAGCCTCCTGGGACCCAGCCCTCCTCTCCGTGAGAGGGAGTGGGCCGTAATCTCTTTTTTTTTTGACAGATCACACAGATTCAGCTATCCCCAAAGTAAGCTCGAGACTTGTGTTATGGGATACTAACTCAACGATACTATATTTTATAATAGATACATATACTCCACGTCGCAGGCAGGCGTGTGGACCGCTGCGCCACGGAGACCGACTAAAACCACCACGCGGGACCAGTGCGGGTTGTTGGATGTCACATGTCTTAGAAGTTTTGGCTCTCACAGTGGTGGGAGCAGTGGTGGTAAAATAATTTACAACAAAGTAAATCGGCTGATGTTTTTCGAACCAACAACTTGTAAGTTGTAGGTTCCGACATCAATAGGCTGACACTGTTCTCAAATCGGACTCTGTCATAGTTGGTCATCATCATCATCATCTTCAGCGTTAATCCCAGTCGTATCCGAAGTTTTTTAACCGACTTCAAAAAGGAGGAGGTAACTCAATTCGACCGGTATATATGCTTTTTTATGTTTGTTCGCGAATAACTTCGTCGTTTATGAACCGATTTTGATAAATATTTTTCTGTTGGAAAGAAGACATTCCCAAGGTGGTCCGATGATAAGGACATCAGGGTTTGATGGTGGAAGACCTTACGAGTGGTGGCGATGGTTGTCCCTACGAGTGCAGTGCGTTTGTAAGTTTTTTCATTAAGTATTTTAGCATCAGCATCCAGTCTAACCGGATATAGCTGAACAGTACTTTTCACAACTAAAAAGTGTAAAATAAAAACTTTATTTACAAAAAAAACAACCGACTTCCAAATAACTGATTTCGGAAGTCGGTGTCAAAGACAAAGACAAAGACAAAGACAATTTATTTTGCAAATATGGGTACAATAATGTTGTTACATAAATAATTGTAATATGATCAGCCATATTTTACCAATCAGCATGCAATATAATATAATTGAGCGTTACATAAAAATTGTTCAGTTTAAAAGTAAGATTAAGGATAAGAATAAGGAATTACATTTTATTAGGAATATGCATTGTGGTTCTTCCCTTTGTATGCAGTCGGAACATTAAAATCTTTCTCGTTAAGGAAATCTAAAATATTATAATACACTTTACGAATAAGAAAGTTCTGCAGTATTTTTTTAAAAAGTGGCAATGGCAGTTCTCTCCAGCTTTTTGGCAGTTTATTAAATATGATCGGAGCCATACAGAATACACTTTTGCGCATAAGGGCTGTTCCCGCAACCCGAAGGCATATCCTTCCATTGTCTCGTCTGTTTCGTGAAATTAGTTCATTTAAAAAACTAATATACAAAAACCAAAGACACGCGACTTCCAAAATTAGTTATTTTTCACTTTGTAGTGTTTTTTGAAAGTCGGTTGTTTTTTTTTGTAAAAAATGTTTTTATTCAGCTTTGGTGCCTGGGGTCTGCTTTACCAGCCTAACTGCTGATTTCGGCGTAACTTCGATATTTTCCGTGAAGCGACTGCCGTCTGACCTCCACAACCCGAAGGCAATAACGAAGCATTGCAGTTAGACCAATTGTTGGACTTTTGAGGGCTCCAACAACCCGTAACGCCTGCCATTAGATGTTCGTATGGCAACCCGGATCAACGGCTAACGGCGTGCTGCATACGATACTGCCATATTTGGTTTTGGGCTATATCACAACTGAGATACAAACCTCTAAATAAAATGTCTTCAGCAGTAGTTGGTGTCGTCTTTACTTCCACATCACTCACTAGTTCTACTGGTATTACATCAGTGCTCTTAGGTTTTTGCTCATTCTTCTCTGTTTCAGTTCTGATGTGAAGAATTCCTCCCAAACCGTTTATGTCGAACTGAGATATTTTGGCTGCAGCAGTATTTGCAGTTAAGAATATATAGTTATCAACCTCAGTCAGTTTTTGTGACAGTGGGATGCCCTGGCGGAGGATATATGGTGTTTGGTCCTTGGAGACGTTTTTCAACTGTTTGTTCAGGACCAAAGCTTGGCCATTAGAGAGAGTGCGTCCATATTGAAAAGCAGTATTGGCTGGTGGAAAATTATAGATAAGAATTTAAGAAACTGCTAGTGCACTATGCAAATGTAATTTTGGTTTATAACTGGATATGACCTTGTGTGGAGACTGTCAAGACTGAAGAAACCATTGAAACTAGTATCAAGCTACGCAAGGCTAAAATGAGTATATTTAATTCATACTTGTGTCTTTGTTCCTCGGCGAAAATCCAGTTTGCGTGACTAAGGTTTTGAACCATCGCTCAACTGGCGTATATGTGGTTATCTCCCGAAGCCATACTGTCTTTAATTCTTCATTTGGTGTTGTTAAAGTGATGGTAGGACCAAAAGGCTCACTTGAATGACCTCTTATGGAGGTATTAAGGAGAAAGGGTGTTTTGGTATGCCACAGTCCGGTACATTTATGTGATTTAGAAGAATTGATCTTGGGACTAGAAAAGTTTTGGTCTTTTGATTTTGGCCTCTGCGTTTTTGAAGTTAGTTTAGGATATAAGGGATTTTTCGGTGTGGAGGATATTTTGATATCAGTACGAAGTCCAGGTGCAGTTGATTTGATATAAATATTTTGATCGGGGAATATTTCGTCCCATTTCAAATGTCGGTTATTTAACTCTGTAATGAAAGGTGTGATCGAGAACGGGAAAGAAGGCCGAGATCTGATTAAAGGGAGAAGGAAAGTCTGCGATGTATTCCAGCCCAGCTGGTCTATAGATGATGTGTTGTCCCACCACCAATTCGTGATGCTTTGATCTAATGGCTCATCATCTCTTATCGATTCAGGTTCATGGTCGTCTGTTCTAAGCACTGATTTTTCTTCTTCGAATTTTTGTTGTGCTTTTTTAATGAAGTTCTTTATTTCAAGCAGGTTCTGGTGATGCTGTTTCATTAGTGAGGATTCGTCGAATTTCGCTGAAATCAATAAGAGAGCTTATGGTGAATAAAACGTTCTGACTTTGTCCCGAAGTTTGGCATGGTGCTAGATCGCGATCCCGTGTGATGGCAAGCAATGATGCAATTATTGATAGTATTAACTCTAGCCTTGAAGACACTCAAATTGTAATCAGTCAGGAAGACCAGGCAAATTGTACCAGTTCTTCATTGTACACGGTATAAAAGCGATGCGAAACTCTTCGTCCGAATCGTAGTGGTGTTAATACCGTAAGGGTGTACACTCACCGTCCGATGATGGAACGGTGATGGCGGAATTAAGTTATGTAATTCCCGCGCACACACTCCAAAAAGCATCCAATATATAGAATACCGACAGGCTGGCTACTCTACGCCTGTGGTCCAGGCTTTTTCAGATGGTAGGCCATAACATTGGCTGCCGGCAGAAGTTACCACACACCAAACAAAGTCTTACTGCCAAGCGATTCGTCGTGTTCTGGTAGAGCCGTACTGAGAACGGGTCTGAGCAGTTGTGTTGCGATCTGTGCCGGGTACGATGCGCCACATGTTGTTGTGTCGTGAGTTTTGTGTGGAGGTCTCCAGATCAATATCCCTCCGGCGCAACATCGTTGGTTATGTTGTTGGGTTTAACATTGCATTACCTCGCTCAATAGCCGTGTTCTTTCACTTCCGCGCTTTACTATCAACGATTGCATCACTGCTTACCATCAGGCGGGATTGCGGTGAAGCGCTAGTTTATAATTGTTAAAAAGAAACTATTTCATTAATGCTTTACATTCGAAATATGTACTTAATAGGATTGCAAATGAACCATATACGGATGTACTTGAGTATTTGGTGGCCTAACAATGATGATGTTTAAAGATGATAAGAAGCTACAGAAGGAATAAAAAATACATACCTTTCCCATAATTGTCGCAACTGAGTAAATCATAATATGTAAATAAGCTTAATATTATTAAAAGCATAGTTTTAAGACACTTGAAAACAACTTAATGCATAGTGCAGTCCATATCTAAGACATAGCAGTATTTAGTAAATTATTACACATTTGACATTTAAAATGGCGGCGTAGTTTGCACTGAAGATAGGTTAATAAAGTTACTGTTTCGGTTTTATTACTAACTAGCCACCCGTCCCGGCTTCGCACGAATGCTATGCTGATACAAATTTCACTACGGAAAAACTGTGAACATGGTATAAAAAAAACAGCGCAGTACCGCCGCAAACGCGACAAGAAATCGACAATGTATATAAGATATTAATTTGGATATCGATTAATGCTGTACCGTTTAAAATCGCTTCGAAAATTAGCCGGTATTTGTAGTATATTTTATTTTATTGTCATCACGTTACAATTTTCAGCGCCATATTGGAGTCAGCTTCCAGTCTAACCTAAAAACTAGTATTTTACATGGAGTGGCTGACTATCTGACTTCCCTTCCACAACCCAGTTACTGGGTTACTGAGTTGCTGGGTTTGTCGCACCTATTAAATTTAATTCTATACATGGAAACCACGAAAACTGATATGGAATATTGCCACAGATTCAGTGAAAATAAAGTCAAATATTATGAAATAAATCTACCAAACATTCTAAACAACAGAAAACAAGCAGGCAGTTTCATATTAAATGAAAAATGACTAACATTTCTAAGGAAACATAAACCTGTTTATATATTACGCATTCAGATTTCTTTTTATTATTTTAAATCTAATAAAAATACTGCAACTTTGTTAACAATATAACTGAAATTTTAACTGCTTTTGAACAAAGTTAAGAAATATTTGCGGATTTATAAACGGCCGTTATAAAAATACATCGACAAATATTATTTATTAAAAAAAAAAAACTGTCAAACCCCGCGCAGCCAAACATGAACTTAATTTAAAAACTGTTATTTAAAACACTAAGCACTAGGTAATAATTATGCAAAGTTTCTTTTGATCACAAACTAAACTAATTTTAAGTTAACTGCCTCTTTTTCTTTCTATTTCATTAAGAAAAGGATAGAAGATAACATGTTAATTTAGTCCTGTCAAATTAAGATACTCCATAGAAAGTTTAGAGACACGATTATAAACATGGCGACTAAAAATACGTCAGGAACGCATTAATTTGACAGGTGTAAACTAACGTTGAGTTTTTTTGGCGGGAAAGTCAAGCTGAGTGTCACGCTCATTTTGCGTTGGACTTTTAAAATTATTCATAATGTTGTTTACTAAATAAAAGTGCGTGATTTATGTAGTAAAAAGTTCATTCAGTAAAAAATTCATAAAGAACAGTGAAATATCGCAGCATACGATTTACGACAGTTCACGCGGCTATCTTTTTCGACATGAATAATTCATTATGTGTGGCTAAATGCACAAACCGTGCGAAGCCAAAAAAGAAATAAAAGAAGTAAGATTTTATCTTCTGTCCTTTCCTTAATGAAATAGAAAGAAAACGATGCACTTAAGTAAATTTAGTTAAGTTTGTGAGTTTTATTTGTAGAGGGTATTGGTAGGTATTGTGAATATAATAACAAAATCAATGTGTATGTATTTGTGAAATATTTTGAGAACTACAGCAATGCCTGTGGTGGTGCGTGGACATGTGCTGGTTATACGAGTATACATTTTAATTTCTCTGACTATTAAACGTAACGTGACAACATTTTTAAAACATGGCCGTACTAGTTTTAAATAGGAATACATTTTAAGAAGACGAAAAACAATGCTATTTTTATTTTTAAGCATATTATTTCTCTATGATTTACTTCATTATGGGCAAGCGAAAGGTATGTATTAGTTTTTGATCTTATAAAGGTTTTAATAGATTTTTATCACAGCGGGCAGTTATATCTTAGACACCAATGACTGATTACAAGGTGAAGGAAAACATCTTGAGGAAACATGATCTTTAAGTCTGAAATTGCCAACCCACATTGAGCAAGCGAGGCGATTACACTCAATCCTTCTCTGTATGAGAGGAGACCTGTGCCCAGCAGTGGGACGATAAAATTTTTGATGATGATGATGATGATGACAGCAAGCCTTGCAAAATTTTATTTTTATATTGTTAAAAGGGTCGGACGACCCGTTGTACGGCGAGTTTTCCACCCTGTTAACACCACAACGATCCGGACGAAGCGTTTCGCCTCCTCTTTTATCCCGCCTACATCGAGAGGCTGGAAAAATTTGCCAGCGGCGGTGTTCCCGTTGGACTGCAATGTCTTCAAGGCTAGAGTGAATAGGCTCTTAATAATCTAGCGCGCTTTACCATCGACGATTGCATCACTACTTACCACCAGGTATGATTGTGGTCAAGGTCCAGTTTATAATTTATATAAAAAAGGGTAAAAGCATCTATTTGACAACAATCAAAGAGTACGGACGACTGCAAGTGACGCTACCTGAAACTGTCAAATATTTCCAATCAACCTTGAACCTTAATGCTTTAGCGATTTAAATGATAATCTAATAAAGAAATTTAATAGATTGTAGTAGCTTAATGTGCTGCAGTCTGTACAATATCATAGGCCCTATGCCATAGAGTAATTGCCTCAATTCCCTTGTCCACGACTTAAACTAAATTTAAAGTCATTGCATCTTTTTTCTTTCTGCATATTTCATTAAGGACAGAAAATTAGTTTAGTCCTTTTAATATTAGTTTAGATTTTGTAAACGAAAATACAAATTATTATTTAATATTTTGACAAATAGATTTTTTTTTAATTATTATAAACTAGTACTTGACTGCAAAGGGTGAAAGCCCTTTGCAGTCAAGTACTAGTTTATAGGCTTTCACCCGAAGGGGGTTCATACAATAACGTCACAAATTAATCATAGTACCTAAAATATAACACTTAACCTTATTGTAAGAAACTTCAAATAAAGCTTTATTATTATTATTACTTGACTGCAATCCCGTCTGATGGTAAGCAGTGATGCAATCGTTGATGGTAAAGCGCATTAGTTTATTAAACCTATTCACTTAAAAAACTTAGGAATAGGAAGGATGACGGCAGTTGAGCGAGATGGTGCAATGTTAAACCCAAGACCAACACGACCAACGATACTGCGCCAGAGGGAGACTTATCTGGAGACTTCACGACCAAACTCCCGTCACAACAACATTTGGCGCATCGTACCCGGCACACATCGCAACACAACTGCTCAGACCCGTCCTCCGTACGGCTTCACCAAACGTCATGCCGGAACACGACGAATCGCTTGGCGGCACGACCTTGTCTGGTGGGTGGTAACTTCTGCTGGCAGCCGATGTTATGGCCTACCACCGAGAATAATAATATTTATTGAAAAAACCTACATATAGGTTAATACATAATAATAGCACCTATTGTTCAATATTTTCCGCTCCTACAAAATATTCATTCAGCAAGTCATTATTATTTTTATTATCTTCAGGAAACGGTAAAGACGAGTTCTTCGACTACAGCATCACAGAGTTCTGGTGGGACAGTGCGCCAGGAATCGACCAGACGGACCGGATCCTTCCCACTCCAACCAGATGGTTAATTAATAGTGAAAACTCTCAAATTGCTTCAAAACCAAAGACTCCTGTAGAACATCTTGAAAAATTTTATTCATTCCCAAATATTACACTGTCTTCATTTCCTTTCGATATTGAGAAACACACGGTAGTATCAGCCTTACGTCCCGAATCTTGGCATGAGCAGAACCCTGGTTTGACTCCCCCTCCAAAATTCCCCACAAACTACAAATACCCAACTGTATATCCATATACAACGCTGACACCGTATATTCCAAGTCCCACAGGACCAACTCCTAAAGGACCATCGTTCACGTTACCCAAAGCTGACCGTCCTTCATTTCCAACATCTTCAACATCTTCGACATCTGTATATAATTGGGATCAAGAAGACTACTTGAAAAATTGGGAGCAGAGGCTGTATTTGTCTGCAGAACCCTTTCATTCAACGACCAGCGTGGTGACATCGGACAACGAAGTTTTTGATAATGATTACACAAGTAAGTGGCGGCCACTTACTAGAAGACGCAGCGTAGGGAGGCCCCCAACAAGGTGGACCGATGACCTGGTGAAGGTCGCGGGAAGCCGATGAATGCGGGCAGCACAAGACCGGTCATCGTGGAAAGCCTTGGGGTAGGCCTTTGTCCAGCAGTGGACATCTATAGGCTGAAGAAGAAGAAGAAGACACAAGTAAGAATTGGTCATACATAATCGGCATATAATGTTCCCACTCCTGGGACACAGTCCTCCTCTCGATGAGAGGCAGTGGGCCGTATTTTACCACGCGGGCCCAGTGCGGGTTGGTAGATGTCACATGTCTTCCAAGTTTTGCCTCTAGGACATGCCGATTTCCTCACAATATTTTCCTTCACGTTTTGAGAGCAGTGGTGATGAAATAATTTACATAAAGTCAACTACTTGACGTGGCTTGTACCTATCACCAACTTGTAAGTCGCGGCCAAACCACTAAGCTCTCAAGAATTGGTAAGCTTGATTTACTAATACTGCTTCGTGGGACTGGTAATGGCAGGTGTAATTGCTGCGGTACAATTTCCAGGTCTCACAAAGCGGTATTAGGGCGCAGGTCCATTCGTGTGTCGAGTACAGCAGCCACATTTGGGCTGGTGCTGCAAAATGCCACCTGGTAACCTTGGACTCAGTATAGAGGCGTGCGAAGAGACTAGTTGGCGACCCAAGCGTTGTATATTATTCTTAAACAATCTACAAAGTCTAATAGAGGTGTAGGGTAACCAGCCTTTTTGTGATGATATGACTTAATTCCGCCGTCTCCGTTCCTTCATCGGGCAATCCATCATACGGCGAGTATCGACCCTTAGGTTATGGACACCACTACGATCCGGACGAAGTCTTCCGCCACATCTTTTAGACCGCGTAGGTACATCGAAGGACTGGAACCTGCGGTGATCTCCCCGTCTGATTACAATTTAAGTTTCTTCAAGGCTAGATTGAATGGGCTTTTAATAAACTAGCACGCTGTACCATCAACGTTTAAAAAGATTACAACGTCGCAACAACGTTAGATTTAAACGTCTATAAAGTTTTAACAAAAAGTTCGCCATTGTACGATGACGCCAAGACTTAAAGTAGAGGTTTCCCCAAGATGTTTTCCTTTACCTTATAATCAGTTATTGGTGTCCAAGATGTACTAAGAAAGTACATATAACTTAGAAAAGTTTCATTGGTACTTGCCTGACCTAGAATCGAACCCGCACATTCAGGAGGCTGGTGTTTTAACCAATAGGCCTTTTTAAACATCGTTTGACAATAATAGTCGTGGCTATTATTTTGAAATGATGTTTAAAATGTTTTAAGTAATAGTTAAACAACGTTTTTAAATGAACCTCTTATGTAGGTTGTGACTTTCTGGAAAGCAGTACTATGTACCCCAGCTGTATATAATATTTTAGGCTACTCACTCGACGACGTTCATGCTTACTTGCTTACTCGAACAACTATTTCTGTCTGCTAAAGGTTTTCAAGAAGCTCTAAGACAGGGTTCAAAGAGAAATCAAGATGAAAACACCCAGATAAAAACCAGCTTTTTCGAATACCCGACGCAAGCTGGTCTACTTGAGGAGATCACAGTGTTTGACAGCAGAGGGGCAAGAGACGCAGAGATTAAAGATGAAGCGTTATTGTACGACATTGTAAGTCAATAGTTTTGCATTTTTTGTCGTCCATAGGTTCAAAATTGAATAATTCTGTACAAAATTTGTATCAAGGAAGATATTGGCGACGATTCTCTAGTTTACAAACTAAACTCCCATCCCTATCTCCGTTCCACCATCAGACGACCCGTCGTACGGCGAGTTTCCACCCTTACGTTGTTAACACCACTACGATCCGGACTAAGCGTTTCACCTTCTTTATACCTCTTTATACAGGATGGGCCAAGAATTCGTTAACATTTAAACTTAACACCCCGCGCTAATACAAGCCGCGCGGGGAGCGGGGAGGGGCGTTACCACTAGCTCGCTTTTCGGAAATTTAGTCGCAATGGATCGTTTCACGACGCGCAAACGTTCGGCTGAATTAGGACTATCCCGAACATCATTGCGCCGTATTTTGAAATTAGATATGAAATTACATCCATATAAGATTCAGTTAGTACAGGAATTAAAACCTAATGATTTAAATTTGCGCAAGTCCTATGCCGAAACAATGTTAGATCGATTCAATAATTTTGACAACCTCTTATTTTGCGACGAAGCCCATTTCCACCTCAACGGACAAGTAAACAAACAGAATTGCAGATATTGGAGCAGCGAAAATCCCATATCTAAACACGCGAGGCCACTTCATTCTCCCAAGGTAACGGTATGGGCTGCAATTTCAGCAAAAGGAATCATTGGGCCCTATTTTTTCGAAGATTCTCGCGGCCGTTCGGTTACTGTGAATTCTGTTGAATATGTGAAAATGTTACGGGGGTTCTTGGCACCGAAGCTACTGGAATTTGCTGGCTACAATCGTAACACATGGTTTCAACAAGATGGAGCCACTTGTCACACATCCAACGAGTCCCTGCCGGTAGTCAAAGAAATGTTTCCGGAAAAGCTGATTTCCAGACGAGGCGACATCCCATGGCCACCCAGGAGTCCAGATTTAACCCCAGCAGACTTCTTTTTATGGGGTTATTTGAAGAGTCCTGTTTACATCCATAAACCAAAAACACTACGTGAACTAAAGGAAAAAATTAGCGAAGAAATGTCAGCGATCTCGCGGTCTCTTTGTCGACGAGTATTCGAAAATTTCGGTGCTCGCTTAGAAGAGTGCAAAAATCGAAACGGTGGACATTCAGATGATGTTATTTTTAAAAAATAAATTCCAAATAATTAACTTTCTTGTAAATAAATAATTTTAAAAATATGTCAAATAGTTTTCTTTATACGATTTTTTCAATTGTTAACTAATTCATGGCCCACCCTGTAGCTCATTGCTGAGAGGTTGGACTCGGACTGTATTTTTACGGAGTACTGGACAAGGGCGTATATTGTGTTCTCTTGACTGGTGGGCTCCGTCTAGCTTTTGTAATTAATTTACCTACCTAGTTTGAATTTGACATTTTATTTATAAATTTGACATTTTATTTTATTTTTTATTTTGGCATTTTATTTTTAAATTTGACATTTTATTTTATTTTTGATTTTGGCATTTCATTTTATTTTTAAATATCAGTTTAATTTTATTTTAGTTTGGAATGCTATATGTATATTTATAATAGTTCATAAATAATTTAAATGTATTTTGTGTATGTGTTTTTAAGAAAACTATGGACAATTGTCTGATGTAAATAAATTAATAATAATAATACCGAGTACATCGACGGACTGGAACAATTTGCCAGCGTCGGTGTTTCCGTTGGATTACAATTTGAGTGTCTTCAAGGCTAGAGTGAATAGGCTGTTAATAAACTAGTGCGCTTTACCATAAACGATTGCGTCACTGCTTACCATCAGGCGGGATTGCGGCCAAGCGCTAGTTTATAATTTATAAAAAAAAAAGTTCATTGCATTTTTTTTTCTTTCCATTTTATTAAGAAAAAAACCGTACATAATATGTCAGTTTAGACCTGTCGAATTAGGCCGCACTTGACGTAAATTGATGTATTTTTGGTCGCCATGTTTATAATCGCCTCTAAACTGTCTATGGAGTATCTTAATTTGACAGGATTAAACTTAAATGTTATCTTCTATCCTTTTCTTAGCGAAATGGAAAGAAAAATATGCACTTGCCAATCACCTGGCTGCATCGGCGAGTCCCAGCGGCTCACGTACACGTTTAGAAGGCTACCCGCTTATAACAATATCATCATCATCAACCTTTTATCGTCCCGCTGCTGGGCACATGTCTCCTCTCATACAGAGAAGGATAGAGCATAATCACCACGCTTGCTCAATGTGGGTTGACGATTTCAGACTTAAAGTCCAGGTTTCCTCAAGATGTTTTCCTTCACCTTTTAATCAATCATTGGTGTCCAAGATTTACTTACAAAGTACATATAACTTAGAAAAGTTACATTGGTACTTGCCTGGCCTGGAATTGATCCCTTACATTCATACATGAGAGGCTGGTGTTTTTACCACTAGGCCATAAAAATTATAACAAAATACAACATGTAAATTAATAAACGAACTTCCTGAAAATAGTTTGTCCAGAATCGTTTACTGAATCGGTTTATACCATTTTTAATATAGGTATTTTTTATTCCAAAAAATAATGAAAACTACGGAAATTGTTGTCATATTAGGGTTAATATGACAACAATTTCACATTCTTAAATTTGTACATACTTTTAAAATCACAATTTTACATGTATTCATACAAATGTAATCAAAATGTAATTCAATATAAAATTCCAAGAACGTTAAGGTCTTCTTTCTCCAAAAATTGGTATAACTAATTTAAGAAATAACAATGCATGTAAATGTTAAATTCTAAATACAGTATATGTATTATGATTCATCATCATCATCATCATTTCAGCCGAAAGACGTCCACTGCTGGACATAGGCCTCCCCCAAGGTCCTCCACGACGACCGGTCCTGCGCCTCCCGCATCCAGCGGTTTCCCGCGACCTTCACCAGGTCGTCGGTCCACCTTGTCGGGGGCCTACCCACGCTACGTCTTCCGGTGCGTGGTCGCCACTCGAGAACCCGCCGGCCCCATCAGGCATCGATCCTACGGGCAATGTGTCCAGCCCACTGCCACTTTATTGTTGCAATTCTTCGGGCTATGTCGGTTACTCTCGTTCTTCTGCGGATCTCCTCATTCCTGATTCGATCGCGCAGTGAAACCTCAAGCATAGCCCTCTCCATTGCCCTTTGAGTGAATTTGAGCCTTCTTATAAAGCCCATTATTAGCGATAGTATTATGATTATGAAATAATATTCTAATTGGGATGTTTGACGGTATGCGTTAATTACATTACATGTTGTAAATATATGCAGTGTCTCCCCAAAATAAATGCTTTTCTTTATTTCTGTCTCAAGAATCTGAAGTCTGGAGAATCAGCGACACAGGAAAATGCTGAGAGTCTTACCACACCCACCATCAAATTCCAGAAAACTGATTTCCTTGACATGTCGACTGTTAAAATAGATGATAATAGAGACATTTATGTTGATATCAAGCAGACAACTGCACGAAAGAATAAAGTTAATGTTTTAAGAATCTTGGCAAAGCCAGAGAGATCAGTGATGATGCTGAAAGAGGAGAGAAGACAATCGGAGCAGACGGTCACTACGACTCCAGCAACTGTCACTGAATATCTTAGACGTATGTATCAGTACAATTTTTTTATTTAACTTGTAATTAAAAAAAATAATGACTTAAAGAATATTTTTCAAAAATTGCTTCCGAGCGTTCTTATGCGACCAACATCTCCAAGAGAGTTAGCCAAGGAGATCTCCAATCTCGTATCAAATAAAGCTCCTGGCTTTGACTTAATTACATCAAAGATACTGAAGGAGTTGCCTAGGAAGTGTATTGTTTTTCTAACAAATCTCTTTAATGCAACATTACGAGTTTTCTACTTCCCTTCCCTCTGGAAAATATCGCTGATAGTGATGATCCACAAGCATGGCAAACCGATCAATGAAGTGACTTCATACCGACCAATTAACCTCACACCAATACTGTCGAAGTTATGGGAAAGAATCTTCTTGACCAGATTAAAACCACATCTTGATGAAAACAGCGTTTAACTACCTAACTTAAGCAATCCGGCTCGAAGGACCAATTTTCTTAGACCTTGACCCGTCATGGCTGCAGACGCAAATATCAAATGAGACATTACTGTAATAGTGTGATGGGATCCACGAAGAACTATAGACCTGCCAGGGTAGTGGGTTGTTCGTTAGAGATACCGTGGTGCTTGACGCACAGGCTAGTGAAACAACTTGGCTGGGTTGTAGTCAGAAAAAGTCTAACACGCTTTTCCGCTTCGCCCAGAGTGGGAGAGGTCCTTTCATGACTTCCTATCCTCATATAAAACAACCGTCATGCAGTGTGACGATCTGATTATACAATTTGTAAAGAAAACCCTGTCCGATCCGTGAAGGTATTGTTAGATGTCGGTAACTGAACTGATACTACTAATGGATACAAAGCCGAGATAAACTTAAAAAAAACTAAAAAATAAATATTATTTCGCAAAAAGAGGTAACTGAATACATGTGCGGTAGGCAACCCTTCAGCAGGCGACGGGGGGCAGGGCACGCGGCACGTGGTCGCATCGCTTATAATAATACCGTCAAAATAGTGTTGTCACTTTTAAAAAAATACCAAATTTCGGGGAAGTTTGATTTAATTTGCGGGAAAAAAAGATTATTTCAAAATTAATTAGTATTGTTACTGTGATGATTACGTAAAATTTTATATTATATTTGGCCATGTGTTTACCTTACCTTTATTATCCTTATGGGTCGGACAGGGTTTTATTTACATATTGTATTTGCATGTCATATGTAATGTCCAGTAATGCTAAAAGATAGGTTTGAAGGAAAATATTCTACCAACTGCACTGTATAGGCCTATACATTTGCCTTACCTCTGAAAATGTTCGTTTCTAGAAATATCAGTTACTCAATCTTACTTCGATATGATAGAAGCTCTACAAGAAGGATACATGATGGTGTTTCTGATAGAGCTGACTAGGCTCGTAGCTACAAAGGAGGGGAAAGCTGTTCGTGATGTGGTCAAGCATACCGATCAGATTATATACAGGTATTTATTATTTAATTAATTTATTAACGAACAGCCTTAAGCCATGGTTTCGCGCTAGTGCAATGTACGGGCGTGGTGGTGGTCTGGTGGGTAGTAACTTCTGCCGGCAGCCGATGTTATGGCCTACACCGAGAACCGATACCTTAGCCGACTATTAACATTGTAACAAGTAACTGTTTTTTGTCCCAAATAAATAAAATAAAATCACGCGTGGTCTATTTTGTTGCAGGTTCTACCAAAATGGTCAGCTGCAATGGATGGGAGACTCGCTCATGCATGTCACTACTATGGTCGCTAGATTGCTCAAGGAAATGGAAATAGACATCATACAGAGTGAGTAGTTCTTTACCCCTTTTTGGTGTATCTTCTTGTTAACGACCACAGCGGCATCTAGGAGCGGCGAGATGAGTCATCGGGAGTAAGTCGACGAAGCGCCAGCTGACAGCTCGGTCGCGCTGTCAAAGCGACATCTTCGCGCTCGTTTTGAATGTTACGATTCATGTGTGGAGTGTGTGACGCGACGTCGACCGTTAGCTATTGTTTACTGTACCTACCTAAATTAAATTAATTAATATAAGCAAACATTGTAAATCGATAATTAAAATCAATAGTACGAGCAGCTTTGGGTTTCACTCAACATCCAGACGACCTGACGCAGAATCCCCAACATAATTTGGACCCTCGAGCCGAACATTCATCCGGAGCAGCGACTTTGGAACAACCATCTGGAGCAACGGTCAGGTCAATCCACTCAATTTTCTTCCCAAGCCTATTCTCAGTTCAGTTTGTGCTAATATCGGTTTTTTTTCCACATTATTCCAGTGTTTCTCGGTGTTAATTGTATGTCTGCGGTGTCTACCTACCTACACCGCATGCGCGCATACCCACCGGTCAACTGTAAGTACTTGATCTTTCTCTCTTGCAAGCCACCAATATGACCATCAGCAAAGGACTTTCTATTGTGGAACTTGAAAGTAGTGAAGAAATCATTCGCGAGTTAGTCAAAAAAAGAGGAATCGTCAAAAGAAAGTTAACATTATTTTCAAAATACGCTCAGTCATTAGATGATTCGCAAATGTCGGGTGCTCAGAAAGCTGAGTTAGAGGAGCGGTTTCAACATTTTAAAATATTAATAGATCAATTTGCTACGATTCAGGACGAATTAGATTCCCACGTTTCCGATAGCGATTTAGACGGCGAAACGCTAGAGAGAGAAACGTTTCAAGATCAGTATTATGCGATCGTAGGCAAGATTAAGTATTTTTTAAAGAATAATATCACTCAAAATTCCGGTGCTCAAAGTCGAAATGCTAATTATATGAAGCTACCCACAATTTCATTACCGCAGTTCGACGGTTCATATGATCAATGGCTCGAGTTTCGCGATACTTATTTATCCATGATACATAATAGTGACGATCTAGATAATGTTCAAAAGTTTCATTACTTGCGATCAGTTCTTACAGGTGATGCACTACAAGTAGTTAAGGCGCTGGAGTTTTCCTCCGACAATTATTTAGTTGCTTGGAGTCTCTTAGAGAATAGATTCAATAATGATAATTTGCTAGTTAGTAATCACGTGAAAGCTTTGTTCTATGCTCAATCGATGAATAAAGAATCAGCTGCTCAAATTCGTAGGTTAGTAGACACAGTTTTAAGAAATATTCGGGCGTTAAAAACTTTAGAAGAACCTACAGATTCCTGGGATACTTTAATTATCCACATAGTAACTTCAAAGTTAGATTCGTCAACCGATCGCGAATGGGAAAGCCACAAAAGTACCCTCCCGAAAGTAAGAAAATTAAAATTGTCTCAATTAATACAATTTCTCACGGATCGTGCTGATTTCTTAGAATCGATTAAGCCTCAAAGTAAACAATCGTCAGATTCACACACAAAGAAACAGTCGGTCACAAAATCACACAGTCACGTTATAACACGCAAAGATAACAATAACAAAAAACCTTTTAAGCCTCGTTACAAATGCGTCCAGTGCGGTTCCAACCACCCGGTGTACTCCTGTGAATATTTTCTTAATCTAACTCTAAAAGAGAAGTTAAATTTCATTGAGGAGAAAAAGTTATGCCGTAATTGTTTACGGTCAGATCACGCAGTTAACGAGTGTTGGTATGGACCGTGCCGGCATTGTAATAAAAAACACAACACACTAATTCACATCGATAATGTTGTTGACACTCGTACTTCATCAGCTGTTGCTAAAATCACGCAAAATGTGCCACAGTCTGATTCAAGTCATGCGAGTGCTTCACACACACACATGTCGCTCACTACTTCTAACAAATCACACACAATGTACCAGGAAGATAATTATATTACGCCGCATGGTTTTCTAAACCCCGTACTATTATCGACCGCATTAGTAGAAATAGCAGACATACATAATAAATATCACACAACGCGAGCTCTTTTGGATAACGGCAGCCAACATTGCTTCATATCCGAATCGCTCTGTAAAAAACTTAACCTTCCATTGATACAGTCCACTGTTCAAATTATAGGAGTAGGTAACACTATCTCTCAATCCACGCAATCATGTAGTATTCATATGCGATCCAAAACAAACTTTTATAACACGCGATTGAATTGTTTAGTTTTGCCTCGTATAACGGCGCAACTACCCGCATTAGGTGATAATCATCACATAAAAATACCGGGCCATATTCAACTTGCCGATCCCGACTTTCATCTGCCCAGCGACATTAATTTATTGTTAGGTGCAGATAAGTTCTGGGATCTTCTTAGTGACGGTCTGATACGGTTACCGAATGGTCCATACTTACAAAACACACAACTTGGTTGGATCATATCGGGTACAGTACACAACAAGGTTTCACGCACTAATTTAACTAATTGTAATTTCACGCAAACGTTAGAATCAGATCTTAAACGATTTTGGGAACTGGAAGAAATACCCTCAACAAACAACATTCTCACTGAAGACGAAAGTGCATGCGAAAATTTATTCACAGAGACGACATTACGCGACGATAAGGGCCGTTTTTCTGTGCGCATTCCACTCAGTCGATCAGCTGATGAGTTACACGACACGTTTTCTATGGCAAAAAACAGGTTTCTTACACTCGAACGTAAACTGCTTAGAAGCGCGCCTAACTACAGACAAACGTATAAAGAATTTATGAGTGAATATTTACGTCTGGGTCACATGAGTGGCATATCAGAATACTCATCTCCATTTTATTTTTTACCACATCATGGCGTTTACAGGGGACACAGTTCTACAACTAAACTTAGGGTTGTTTTCGACGGTAGTGCAAAGTCCAAATGCAAATGCCCGCCAGATTCAACAATGGCTTTGGGATGGATCAGGATGTCACCTAACTTATTGAAAATGTTTGTACAAAACCGCGTTGTACAAATGAACGAACTCACAGGTAATCAACCTTGGTTTCACGTAGCCGGTAAACAAAACCCCGCAGACTTGCTATCGCGTGGTGTGCATCTAAATACACTCAAAATATCCGACATGTGGTGGCACGGGCCATCATTTTTACGTATTCCAAACGCGCAATGGAAACATGATTTTGAATTGATTCTAATAATCATGCTAATCAGAGTGAATTGCCTGAATTAAAATCAATTAAAACTTAATTTCTAGTTCAAGTAAGTTCGAATTCCTTTCTATTCGTTAGGTATTCATGTTTACGTCGTTTGCGGCGCGTAGTGGCGTACATAATGCGTTTTATCCACAATAGTCGTATAAAACAGAAAACACTGCGTTTTACAGGTTGCCTTTCGATAGATGAGATATTATTGCTGTTGGAATTCTAACTCGAATCGCTCAACAACAATCGTTCTCAGATGTTTACGACAATTTAAAACATAATCAGCCTGTGAAGGGCCCACGTAGTGTTTTTAGTTTAAACGTGTTTCTAGACGATCACAACTTAATTAGAGTGGGTGGCAGACTATCATACTCGGATAAGTTCTCTTATGATAAGAAACATCCTTTGTTATTATGCGGTAAACACACATATACTCGACTCATATTTGAGCATCAGCATAGAGAACTGTTACACGTAGGGGCTCAGTTATTACTGGCCACAATTCGAGATACCTGGTGGCCTACTCGAGGGCGTAACTTGGCTAAACAAGTTGTACACAGCTGTATGAGGTGTAAGCGTATACGACCTAAACCATTAAACATACAAATGGGTAATTTACCTCCTGAAAGATTGGAGTCAGGGTACCCACTCATTCGTAGTGGCGTGGACTACGCGGGGCCATTGCTCATGTTGAATCGCGAAGGAAAAGGGGCAAAGCTAACGAAATGTTACGTCTGTCTGTTTGTATGTTTCACTACGCGCGCAATTCATTTAGAACTGGTCACAAGCCTTACTACTAAAGCTTATTTACTGGCATTGAAACGTTTCATCTCTCGACGCGGCAAACCACTGCAGATTTTCTCCGACAATGGCACGACATATGTATTAAAAGAAATAAACAAATTTTTTGAAGTATCAAAAGCAGATATTATAGACTTCACAACTGAAAATGCGATAGAATTTAAATTTATTCCTCCGTACTCGCCTCATTTTGGTGGTTTGTGGGAGGCAGGGGTCAAGTCCTGCAAGTTTCATTTATGTCGCATTGTAGGCAATGCACATTTTACATATGAGGAGTTGAGTACGATATTGGCACAAATTGAATCTGTCCTCAACTCTCGTCCTATGTACCCGATGTCCACAGACCCGAATGACCTGCTTCCTCTAAGTCCTGCTCATTTCCTGATTGGCCGACCGCTCACTGCACCAGCCAGCCGGGACCTCACTGCAACAGCTACGCACCGGTTACCACGATACGATCGTGTGGAACAGATGAGACAGAACTTCTGGAACCGCTGGTCCACCGAGTACATCTCTGAACTCCAGAAGAGAACTAAGTGGCAACTGAATCAGGACACACTCACCCCTGATACCCTTGTCATAATTAGAGATGATAACTTGCCGCCTTTGAAGTGGCGCCTCGGACGAGTGCTGAAAGTATTCACCGGCAACGATGGTATATCACGCGTCGCCACCATCAAAACATCTACTGGCGACATTCGGCGATCATTCTCGAAAATCTGCCCACTCCTACATCCACATGATATACGCGCAAGAAGCAGCTCAGCCGTATTGAAACCTGGTGCTTCCAAGGCCGGGGGCATGTTAACGACCACAGCGGCATCTAGGAGCGGCGAGATGAGTCATCGGGAGTAAGTCGACGAAGCGCCAGCTGACAGCTCGGTCGCGCTGTCAAAGCGACATCTTCGCGCTCGTTTTGAATGTTACGATTCATGTGTGGAGTGTGTGACGCGACGTCGACCGTTAGCCATTGTTTACTGTACCTACCTAAATTAAATTAATTAATATAAGCAAACATTGTAAATCGATAATTAAAATCAATAGTACGAGCAGCTTTGGGTTTCACTCAACATCCAGACGACCTGACGCAGAATCCCCAACACTTCTTCTTGATTCAATACCTAGGTATCGGAATAGTTTTACTAACTGATTCTAATAGCGTTGGTAGGCCATAACATCAGCTGCCGCTTAAAAGTTGCCCACCAGAAAAAGTCTTGCCGCCAAGCGATCCGTCGTGTTCTGGCATGATGTCTGGTGAAGCCGTACGGAGGACGGGTCTGAGCAGTTGTGTTGCTATGTGTGCCGGGTACGGTGCACCAGATGTTGTTGTGTCGGGAATTTGGCCCTGAAGGGTAACGGAATCCAAAGTATGCCAGCCACACACAAAAGGCCGCCAACTGTAGAAATTCCAAAGTGGTCCCATCGTGTTGACAACCCAACGAGAGGACCCGATGGCGATCTCTGGGAGGGTTCGGGCGTCCCCGCAGTGTCCAGATCAATGCCCCTTTGGCGCAGCATCGTTGGTCGTGTTGTTGGGTTTAACATTGCATCACCTCGCTCAACTGCCGTCTTCCTTCCTATTCACAGTTTTAAAAATATAAAAAAATCATATAAAGAAAAGTAGGTAGGCACGGCGGAAGTACGTCCTCTCGTTCCGAGTGCGCCTCTGTAATATTCACCAGATAAGATCACTGCCTGAGGAGTCTGTATTAAATAATAATAAATAAATAAATACGGACAAATCACACAGATTGAGCTAGCCCCAAAGTAAGTTCGAGACTTGTGTTATGGGATACTAACTCAACGATACTATATTTTATAATAGATACATATATAGATAAACATCCAAGACCCAGGCCAATCAGGAAAAGATCGTTTTCAATCATGACCTGGCCGGGGATCGAACCCGGGGCCTCCACGTCGCAGGCAGGCGTGTTGACCGCTGCGCCACGGAGACCGACGTATTGTCCTTCTCCTCACTAGATGACACTAGATTACGACTCACACCGTGAATGGCGAATGTGGCAATACAAGTCGACACATTGGATCGCCTTTTCGTTGCGTCTTATCCTTGGCAGATTGATACGTGCTGTCTACTTTGAAAATAAGAGAAGTGTCATCAGTAAACAGCACAACGTCACAGATACCCTTTAAATAAAATGATAAATCATTAATACATAAAGGGTGTATCTGACATCGACACACAAACGAGTACCATGAATCCAGTACATGATTCTGAATCCCCAGTGGTGGAATTTTTCGTCGGCTTTTACATGATTTAAAAAAATATATGCAGTTTTTTTTTACTTTAGACCGTTCATAATTGCTATACTTTAACAACAGAATAAGATTTTAAAGTAAAAATTTATTAATTCGCTAATTACACAAAAAAGCGCAATGAAAACAAAACTCGAAAAACTGATTTATTAGGGTTCACATCAGGGAGCAACGTCATACCTACAAACCCACACGGCGGCACGCTTGCAACGTTCAAAGGCCAAGCCGACAATTTTTTAAATACTGTGAATTCTGTAACCGTTCATTAACGACATAAACGTACCTTTGTACTCAGATCTTCATTTTGTTGTATCTTTATGTATTTTATTGTGTGTACATAAATAATAAAATAAATAAATAAATAAATAAATAAATGACTATCATAATTTTATTAGTGGCATGCGGTCTAGCCTTTTCGCGAAGTTTGCGCTACGATGTCAGATACAACCTGTACATAACGGGGAAAACGTCAGGAGGGCGGGAAAGAAGATTTACTTAATAGTCTAGCCACACGTCCTATTAGAAGCTCAAGTGAGCTCGTAACTACCGGCCATATTGAACTTTAGTTTTGAAATATTCAGAGACAAATGAAACATCATAATAGGGTAGTAGACTAAAAAAAACTAATTAGTCCGTCAGTCAGATTTCTAAAAAATACTAGACACGTATTTTTTCTTTTCTCATATAAACAAACAATGAAGACGACACAGTGCGTTGAAAACTCGTGTAACGTCATTGCACGCTACACTTTTTAGCGAGGAGTGACGTCACCAGCACCACTCCTGATCTTTGATGCCTTTTATTTTTGTATTTTTTTTTTTTGATTTGATAAAACAAAGTATACATATCCAATACTAAATAGAATATTTTTTTTACCCAGGAAAACTCTGTTTTAAAATTTCGCAATCGTATTTAAAACAATTATCCGATTAGACTTGAAATAAAATATGCAGATCGAGGGTAGATTTGCATTATATTATCACAAAGAAAGAAATAAATTGTTCAGTACACAATACGTTGGTACAACCTATATCCTGTAAACGTACTATCGCGTTACATACACACGCGACACCAATGATATTACAGATAGCTTGACAAGAGAACATTTAGCACGGGAATCAAATATAAATAGTACGACTCACCGGATTGTTGCGATTACCCGCAAATACCTGCCACTTGGAAACAGTCAACAGTACACCAGGCATCTGAGAGCTCTGGGCGATCCCGGACGACGAGGCTGATAGCCTCGATCTACTGCGTCACACTCCGCTGCTGGATCTCCAACACTGCGCCAGTGAGGTTCAGATCTCACTTCAGATAGCCGAAGTTCCAGATAGTTGAGGTGTCTTCTCATCGTGGGCGGTATTTCTACAAAATGTTGAACAATTATAACTATAGATATAGTGATGTTCGATTCTTATTATTTTAACTGTACAGATACTTAGATCAATTAAATATTAAGGGATTACAAAGATAATATTAGATTAAAACAGATAAGAACCACTGGGTTTGAGTATGACCCACACACACTCGATCGAAGCTTAAGCAAAGAATTAAGAATACCCACGCTATCGGTCGCTCGCTATATCATACGCAACTCCAGTCGGGTGTTACCCGCTCTAAATAAAATTCATAATTTATCTGAATACCGATACAAAACAGATCATAATATTCAAAATTAACCAGTCACGCGCCGTTATATATACTAAAACAATAATGGACCCAGTATTGAGCCTTGCCACACACCTAACTGTACTGGTAGCGCGGAAGATTTCGCACCATTAATATCTACTACACACTAAAATCTATTGTGTAAATAAGAACTAATTGCGTTGAGAGCTTCGTTTTCGACACCGTAATGCCGTAGTTTACACAAAAGTGTGTCATGGTGCACGCAATCAAAGGCTTTGGGGAGATCACAAAAAACTCCAATAACATTTTGCGAGCTCTCCCATTTGTTAAAAATGTGTTTCAGTAGAGTAACAACTTAATCGAACCCTTTGTGAAACCATATGTTCACTATGTAGAATTTTGTCTTAGCAACTGCTTGGCTGTTGTAATTTTTAAACAGTTATTTTGCAATAGGAGAGGTCTATATGAGACTCCAACAGTGGACTTCTATAGGGTGATCACGATGAATGCGGTAACTAAATATAAGTTATTCTAAATAGGTGCTTCTTCTCCCCAGATCACGCGGCTAAATTGTATCATATGCTCAGTCAGCGACACCAGGTGCTGTCAGTAGAAGTGAACACGATCCTGGAGTATGCTGACACGTTGTATGACGACAAGGAAGGAAGACTCTTGTTTGATGCCCTGAAGCAGTTCGCAGCGTATCCTAACAGTACGTAGACTTCCACCATCAATATCACATGCTGTCCTTTTCTAAATTCTGTTGGGGTTGGCTTTTTTTAAATGTCATAAATTAGTGCATGATTGCGATCTCGCTTGATGGTAATCCGTTTGTTAAGAGCCTATTCACTCTAGCCTTGAAGACACTTAAATTGGAGTCAGACGGAAGACCGCCGCAGGCAAATAGTTTCAGCCCTTCGATGTACACGGTATAAAATACGAGGTGAAACGCTTTGTCCGAATTAGTGTCAACAAGGCAACGGTGAATACTCGCCGTACGAGGAATCCTCAGATGAGGTAACGTTGATGGTAGAATTATATAATTTACTCACGCACTCTCTAAAACGCATTCTCTAGAAAACCAAAAGGCTCTCAACCCTACGCCTGTGCTCCAGGCTTTGTTCTTAACCAAATCTGAGACGCCAATTAGCCTATTTGCACGCCTCTCTGATGAGTCCAATATATTCGGCTGAAACTGACTCAACCAGTATTTGACTTGGAGTGACTGCCTATCTGGCCTACTCAATCCAATTACTGAGCAACTTGCTCTCAAATACAACCTTATGGAATCGGAGGAGCTACAGGTTTATGCCAGACCCAGTTCTCGAAAATGGCCATCTCTTTTTTTTTTTAATAAGCCGTCTGTCCCTTGCTTGGCAAGAATCCTTGTCTATCTTTTGTTTTATTCCAACTTGCTCTTTTCCGCTATTTCTTTTGCGGGGTTGGCTGTCGTGGGTTGCTTTTTTCTCCACTGTGTCTATTCTTTTATTTGTCATGTTTCTTTTGACTTTCTATATATCATTTTTTATATTCGTTTCTTATATCAATCTTATCTACTTATTATAACATCTTATTATAAACATATTACATTCATTCTTAGTCGATTCTTGCTGACGGCACAGCGTTTGGCTGTGCTGCCCTTTTCCTATTTCGTTCGACCTTGAGGCAAAACCGCTCCAGGTACGGCCTGGAGTGTTTATCCGCCATAAGGTCGGCAATGGATGACTCCTTCAAAATTTTACCAGTGCTCATTTCCAGGTCGTACCTGTCGCGGTTGTGCCTCGGGTATTCCAATAGTAAATGCTGTACAGTTTCAGATGCCGGTGTGTCACACACACAACACAAGATGGTAGTTATTAGAAAATTTTGGAAAAGTCGAAAACTTTTTGTAAAAAAATGCAAACATGTTGAAAAATCATGCGATTTTATCGGGACTTTTTGACTTGAATCGACGAGTACTCGGAGACTATAATAGATAGAGGCATAATTCGAAAAAGCTCGTAAAAGTATTGATTTGGGGTATATTTTGCAAAAAACAATGATTATTTATAATAGTTTAGGCTGTAGTGGGGCCCTCCATTTTGAGTTTTTAAATAGTAAATATAATCAGTAAATATTGGTTTGGCTAAATTCATTTCCAATGTACCCCAAAGGTCGTGTAAGGCACGAGATCTGAGAATTTTTGCACGGTAGAGTAAAAAAACATCCGTCCATTTATACTTAAAATTGAATGAATTTGTGTTTTTCTTCCAGTATCGGTAACCGGCTATTGGGTCTGCAATAGTCTTATACACAACTTCTTGAGACCGTATCGACGTCTCAAAGGTACGCAGCAACGTCAAGAGCTGCTGGATTCGGTGAATCTGTCAATAAAGACGCGCTTATCTCCAGATATATTCAATGAAGAATCTCCACTTCGTAACGATGATATTGAACGATCTATTGACCCTTTTGATGGTAAGAAGTCACTGCCATCTTTCCGCAATACACATATATTGCTGTCTATTCAAAGCTGAAATATCTCCTTTGCTTAGGCGATTACACACACGGCACCGCGTACCGCCGCAGAGGGCGGCGAGGGTAAAGCGGATTTCGTAGCGGTGCTCCGCACGGTAAGGCGGTTTATGCGCCTGTCCGCGCGGATGGATTTAACTTCGTCCTGCACCCACCATAATCCGCGCAGTTATGCGACGCCCCGTGTGTGAGGTGCCACTCCACCGCGCGGACGGCAGCGCGGTGGTGCGGTGGCGGTGAAGGCACCGCACGATTGCGCGGTCGTGTATGTGTGTTAGGCATCTACGGATTTAATAGAAGTCAATGCGCCTTGAGATCCGCTTCACCGCCTACCACGGCGGCGCGCGGTGCCATGTGTTAAGCGCCTTATTATCACGTTAACATCCACATCCTTTAAGCCCGTACACAGCTTGGCGGCAAATTTAAGTATATTGGAATAGAGCTATGTGGAACAGGGTGTAAAGTTCACTCCTCCTTCATAGAAAAGGGAGGATCCTCCGACCAGACGTTTGATGTCGGGAAGTTGTATATATTCCAGTTGCAAAAAAAACTATGTTTGTGAAATGTAGGACCTGTGTAACGTCAGTATGACGCATTGTTCGCACTGCACAAAGAGGTGTGCTAATACAAAGTCTACAATGAGATTATTTCAATTGTGTTGTTTATTTACAGACACAAAACTTTCGACTGAGAAAGAACTCTGGACACGAACAGAACAGACACGAAAGAGAAAGCGACATCATCGATCATACAAGAGGAAAAGAAAAAGAAAACAATACACAGACACAGATCTAACATAACATTCTACAACGAAGAGGACATGAGTGTACCCAGGGTAGGGCAGCGGGAGGCAACTGAAATGACAACGAAGAGGACATGGGCGTACCCAGGGTAGGGCAACGGGAGGCAGCTGAAATGACAACGAAGAGTACATGGGCGTACCCAGGGCAGGGCAGTGGGAGGCAACTGAAATGACAACGAAGAGGACATGGGCGTACCCAGGGTAGGGCAGCGGGAGGCAACTGAAATGACAACGAAGAGGACATGTGCGTACCCAGGGTAGGGCAGCGGGAGGCAACTGAAATGACAACGAAGAGGACAGGGGCGTACCCAGGGTAGGGCAACGGGAGGCAACTGAAATGACAACGAAGAGGACATGGGCGTAACCAGGGAAGGGCAGCGGGAGGCAACTGAAATGACAACGAAGAGGACATGGGCGTACGCAGGGTAGGGCAGCGGGAAGCAGCTGAAATGACAACGAAGAGGACAGGGGCGTACCCAGGGTAGGGCAGCGGGAGGCAACTGAAATGACAACGAAGAGGACATGGGCATACCCCGGGAAGGGCAGCGGGAGGCAACTGAAATGACAACGAAGAGGACATGGGCGTACCCAGGGTAGGGCAGCGGGAGGCAACTGAAATGACAACGAAGAGGACATGAGCGTACCCAGGGTAGGGCAGCGGGAGGCAACTGAAATGACAACGAAGAGGACATGGGCGTACGCAGGGTAGGGCAGCGGGAGGCAACTAAAATGACAACGAAGAGGACATGGGCGTACCCAGGGTAGGGCAGCGGGAGGCAACTGAAATGACAACGAAGAGGACATGGGCGTACCCAGGGTAGGGCAGCGGGAGGCAACTGAAATGACAACGAAGAGGACATGGGCGTACCCAGGGTAGGGCAGCGGGAGGCAACTGAAATGACAACGAAGAGGACATGGGCGTACCCAGGGTAGGGCAGCGGGAGGCAACTGAAATGACAACGAAGAGGACATGGGCGTACCCAGGGTAGGGCATCGGGAGGCAACTGAAATGACAACGAAGAAGACATGGGCGTACGCAGGGTAGGGCAGCGGGAAGCAGCTGAAATGACAACGAAGAGGACATGGGCGTACCCAGGGTAGGGCAGCGGGAGGCAACTGAAATGACAACGAAGAGGACATGGCCGTACCCAGGGTAGGGCAGCGGGAGGCAGCTGACATGACAACGAAGAGGACATGGCCGTACCCAGGGTAGGGCAGCGGGAGGCAGCTGACATGACAACAAAGAGGACATGGCCGTACCCAGGGTAGGGCAGCGGGAGGCAACTGAAATGACAACGAAGAGGACATGGGCGTACCCAGGGTAGGGCATCGGGAGGCAACTGAAATGACAACGAAGAAGACATGGGCGTACGCAGGGTAGGGCAGCGGGAAGCAGCTGAAATGACAACGAAGAGGACATGGGCGTACCCAGGGTAGGGCAGCGGGAGGCAACTGAAATGACAACGAAGAGGACATGGCCGTACCCAGGGTAGGGCAGCGGGAGTCAACTGAAATGACAACGAAGAGGACATGGCCGTACCCAGGGTAGGGCAGCGGGAGGCAGCTGACATGACAACGAAGAGGACATGGCCGTACCCAGGGTAGGGCAGCGGGAGGCAGCTGACATGACAACGAAGAGGACATGGCCGTACCCAGGGTAGGGCAGCGGGAGGCAGCTGACATGACAACGAAGAGGACATGGCCGTACCCAGGGTAGGGCAGCGGGAGGCAGCTGACATGACAACGAAGAGGACATGGCCGTACCCAGGGTAGGGCAGCGGGAGGCAACTGAAATCTCGCTGAATATGTATGAACTCCCCTAATTACTAAACAAAGTGTAAACGAGGACTTATCTCTAACTTTTAAATAAACCACGCACTAGACACTGACAAAATGTTCGGTGTAATTGCCAAAAAACCGCGTGCGACTATAGTGCACAAAAATTTCCCACTTTAAAAATTTGAATTGAAAAAAATTGGTTCTATTTTGTCAGTTCCGTCATTCACGATTACAGAAAAATATTGGATACGTATAATTTGTTTTATCAAATCAATAAAAATTGACAATTAAAAAAGGCATCAAGGACAGGAGTGGGGGCTGGTGACGTCACGCGTTACTAAAAAGTGTAGCAAGGAGTAATGTCACACGAGTTTTCAACGCACTGTATCGTTTACATTTTTTATTTATATGAAAAAAAAAATACATGTCTTGTTTTTTTTTTGGAAATCTGACTGACGGACTAATTAGTTTTTTTTAGTCAACTACCCTATTTGCCGAGAAATAAAAAAAAATATATGAGTGCGACAAACAGTGTGTTATTTATTTTTCTACTTGTAAATAGTTATAAGTGTTTTATAATAAATGGTATATTTACTATAGTTTTCTTGGTTGTTTTAAATGCCAGATTCCGAGTAACCTTTCTAACTAAGTGGACTAAAATGCAATATTCCTTCCGCCAGTGTAGATACTTTGAGCCAAATTACCTTAAAGCTATATCAATAATTTAATTTTATAGTACAAAATGTACGGATGACAACAGGTCAAGCTAACAGAACCTGTCAAATACTGCCAATCAACCTTAAGCCTTAATGTTTTATCAATAAAGTTGTAGATCTAATTAAGGAATTCGACAGACTGTGGTGACTTGATGTGCTGTCGACTCTACATCAACAATAGCTATATTTCTGGCTTTGCCCTCGATTAATCCTGCGTGAAGATTTGGTTACATACAACAAAAACAACCGCAGGATTTTTGGCTATCGGTTGCTTAGCCTGACTTTCCTGTGATGCATTCAATCAGCCCGGGCAAAACCCTAAGAAACTGGCTGTAACAGTCTACGGTCTTAAAGCGTCTCGCTGCGTGTAGTACCGCAAGGGACATGCTGGAATCGGAATGAACAAACACAGATAGGACTTATAACTATAATTATTCTTGATAATTTGACGTTGTAGGAATAACATCGTTTTGATGATTCATGTCAATTTCATTAGTGACATTCGGAGTAATTTTACTGACGTCTGCAACCTGTAGTATGCTATTTATCTTTTGGTTTTTACTTTCATCGAAATTAGCGTTAATTTCACCGTTTTTTAAAATTTCTGCTGGCTTAGGAGATGTGGCAAAAGATATAGTTGATAATTTCAGTGTGGAGGGAGTAGTCACTGCCACAATAATCTGAATATTCGTTGTAGTTTTAGTGGTAGATTCTGTAGCCTTCGTGGAAGTAATCGATGAGGTTATTTTCCTACTCTCAGTTACCGTTTCTTTCCATGCTTCATTTGCATCATGGTCATTTATCATTATTTTAACTCCTATTTCTTGAGCTGTAGGAGTTATTTCAGCTATGTTAATGCGACTGGTTTCTTTTTTGTTATCTTCTCTATGTAGAGCTTGCTGACTAGTTAGCTTCATTGTTTTATGATCTTTATTAATCATTTCATCGATAATTTTTAAGTGTATGTTTTTTACATCTGCTATTTGTGTTACATTACTTATGTCTGTACTATTCTTGGAATCACTGGAGGTCATGTTTCTGATCGATCTAAAATTAGTTACAGGCTTTACGCTATTTTTAAAATCTTTTTCTATTTCTTTGATTGTAGAATTTTCTTCTTTTACGTCATTGTATTTGATTATACGATCTGTTTTGTTATCAATAGTTTCTACCATCCTGGATTTGTCTCTCTTCTCCTTAAAATCATAGGTGATCAGGTTTAAATTTGATCTAAACTTACTTTTGGACTGTTTAGGTTTAAATGTGTTATCTGTTACCATAAATCTATGCTTAAGTTGCCTTGCTTTCGATGCATCAGTATTAACATTCATTCTACTTTTAATTTCATTGAACTGTCTTTCAAGGTTTTTTATTCTTTCAATTACGAATGGGTCTTTTTCGATGCTGAAAGGTGTTATTTTACCATTTTGTCCATGACGTCTTCTATCTTCTCTTCTATCATATTTTTCTAGAGACATACCTTCACTGAACGATGATGAGTGGTCTGCACTATTCCAGGGTATCATTATGTTTCTTTCCGAGTATGCCCTAGGTACTGCAACAGACCGTCTCCTGGACGAACCAGTTGGGGCATGAGGTGAAGTCTGCTGCCTCTTTATCTTACGTTTCATTACATTTAATTTTGTTCGTGAAGATTCAGTTCTTCTGGCTCGTGAAGACTTTGTTGTTTTAGCAGTTCTTGGAGGCATCAGTGCATCTAAGACTTCCAGAAACTTCTGGGCTTTTGTGGAAGCTGTTGTCCATCGTTTATTTAGTCTGAAATTAATAAAGCAACATTATTGTAATGTAAATTATGACCTGCAGATAAGGGATCTTTATATTTTTTTAAATACAACGATGTTACCGAAACTTATCCTTCGATTCAAGGAGTTGTTTTAAAGGCAAACTGGTTGATCATAATGAATAGCTTTTTTAATTAAATTAAAACAATATCATACTTTAACTCAACTCCTAACGGCTTCGAACTTGTATTTGTTGTATTCTTGTATTTATATACTTCCATATTAAAAACTGAGCCTGTAGTTCGCATATAATTTTGCCTGAAGTAATCTCTATTATGTACTAATATAAAAGGGTTGTTGGGCTCTGAGGTCTTTACATTTTTGCTTCGCTTGTGCCTCGTTGTTTGTTTTTGCCTTGATTCATTTGTGTCGATCTTCGACAAATGCCTCTTCGTCATTTGATTCTTGTAGTGCTTCTTGCCAAACGTTTTTTCATAACTCTTGACATATTTCGGTTTATATGTTTTCCCGCGCCACTTTTTCTGGTTCTTTTCGTACTTATTATTATGCCCAAGACCGTGCTTGTTTAACGAATACTCTATCATGTTATATCTTGATTCATTTTTGCTGGACTTTACTGCCAATTTATCGAGGACAGCTTTCGGTAGTATTCCTGTTGACTCTTCTATCCATATCTGTTTAACTGTATTGCTTGTCACTCTTGTCGTCATATTCGGAGTTTCGACTTCTTCTGATTTATTTGATACTTTAATTGATGGTTTTTGGGTCATTTTTATTGGAATTATCGCCGTGTATTGCGTTGTATTATCCTGAGGCTCTTGATAAAACTCTACGGAGCTGAATGAATCGCCAGATAAAATATCTTTAGTTGAGTATTCTTGGTATTCGTCCTTGGTCGTTGGTTGACCTATAGGATCGTTATGTTGAGAACTTAGCCTTATATATTTCTCTTGAGTATGAATTGGATGAGCGTCGGTATCTTTTCTACTATTTATATATAGTTTATTTTCAGCATTCACATCATCACGCTTCATTTGTTTTTCATATACAGACTGACTTATATCGTATTTTGCTCTATTATTTGCATATATTTTATTAAGTTCTATTTTTTTATTTGCCTTCTTACTGTCGATGTCAATTAGATCTTTTCTTGAATAAGGTTTCGATTCCATAACTTCTTTTGTAACACTTTTAAAGTTCTTAGCATCATATTTGGAATAATTTCTGGCGACTGGTATATTATCCCTTGCTGGAGAACTTCTTGATAGTTGTTCCCAAAATATTTCTATTTTTTCTTTGACATCTCGTCTAACATTAGGACTTAGGTTTGTATAGTAATCAAAAATAATAGACCTGACTCCATTTTTAATAATCTGACGCAAGTTATTGTTAGAACTATTAGATTTCGTACTGCCATATACTTCTAGATCAGATATAACTTTATGAAAAACTTCTACGGCCTCTCGTTTGTATAAAGAATTAATATAATCCAAGAATTCTTTGACATTTCTGTCATAGTTTTCATATTTTATCATATATGTAAGGGTATTCATATGCATTTTCTTAACAAAAATTGGTTTCGCTTTAAAAGAATCTAATTTGGCGGCAATTAACTTTCTAATTTCATAATTCTCAGTCAATTCGTAAAATTTGCAGCCTCTGTAGTGATAATTTCTGATTTCTTCGTCTAGAATATCAAAGAACTTTACAAAGTCGGAAACTTCATAAGTGTTAAGAACGCGTATGATATCTTGAATGAATCCTGAGAAGATTTTAACGCTTGGCACTTTTAGATTACGACGTAAGTTTTTACCACTGCTATTTTCATCAATAACTGTTTTGACTTTTGTTATGAAATTCTGTACATTGTTTAAAAACTTTAAGTCAATTTCTTTGTCTTTATTATTGAATTCTAAAACAGTTTCTAATGCTAGTTTGACACTTCTCTCGTTGGATTTTGGTGTATTGGATGAGGTGGAATGTGTGTACGCTGAAAGATAATTCAAAACATCAGTCATCAGAAAAGTAATTTAGTTAATTCGTGGGAGCTAAAAACGATCTCAGACGTGGTCGCTAACAATGGGCCTTATAAGAAAGATTAAGGTTACTCAAAGGGCAATTGAGAGGCTATGCTTGGGGTTTCATTGCGCGATCGAATCAGGAATGGGGAGATCCGCAGAAGAACCAGAGGAACCGACATAACCCGAAGAATCGCACAGTACTAAAGTGGCAGTGAGCCGGGCACATTGCCCTTAGGACCGATGCCCGATGGGGCCGACGGGTTCTCGAGTGGCAACCACGCACCGAAAGACGCAGCGTGGGTAGCCCCCGACAAGGTGTACCGACAACTTACTATAAGAAAATTTGTGAAGTTGCGAATAAAAATAATAAATAGTTTAAATAGGCTGTACATTTCAGTATAATAATAAATAAATAATAATAAATATATACGGACAAATCACACAGATTGAGCTAGCCCCAAAGTAAGTTCGAGATTTGTGTTATGGGATACTAACTCAACGATACTATATTTTATAATCCATACATATATTGATAAACATCCAAGACCCAGGCCAATCAAGAAAAGATCGTTTCCCATCATGACCTGGCCGAGGATCGAACCCGGGGCCTCCACGTCGCAGTCAGCTATGCTATATTTTTCACTTTAAACCGTTCCTAATTGCTATACTTTTATAACCCAATAAGATTTTGAAGTTAAAAATAATTAATTCGCTAATTACACATAAAAGCGCAATGTGAACAAAACTCGAAAAACTATCCTATCAGCTGATTTAATAGAGTTCACATCAAGGGTCAACGTCATACCCACAAACATGCGCGGCACGCTTGCAACGTTCAAAGGCCGAGCCGACACATTTTTTTAAACACTGTTATTTCTGTAACCGCTCATGAACGATGTAAATGACTATCATAATTTTACGAGTATTCGTGGCATGCGGTGTAGCCTTCTCGCGAAGTTTGCGTTACGACGTCAATTGTGAAATTGCCATATGCAACCTCTAATGGGTTTGAAACCTAAAAAAACTTAACAATATAGACTGGGATCCCCGGCAATGAGCGCGCCGATGAATTGGCTAGGCAGGCGGCGGCCCAGTCCAGGGTCGCCCCAGCGTATGACAGGTGTCCAGTCTCTTACGTCAAGAGACGTTTGAGAGAGGGCACAGTAGCTGTCTGGAACGGGAGGTACACCGGCGGGGCCACGGCTGGGGTCACGCGGATGTTCTTCCCCGATGTGGTGCGCGCGCAAGGTCCTGAGGAGCCTCGACAGGACGTCTATTTGGGCGCAGATGTTGACAGGTCACGGCAGCTTCGCCGCATACCTACACAGATTTTAATTAAAAGATAGTCCTGCCTGTGTGTGTGACACACAGGCAACTGAGACAATCCAGCACTTGTTGTTTGAGTGTCCGAGGCACAACCGCGACAGATACGACCTGGAATTAAGTACAGGAAGTGTTTTGACTGAAACAACCATTGCCGACCTCATGGCGGATAAACACTCCAGGCCGTATCTGGAGCGGTTTTGCCTCAAGGTCGCAAAACAAGCTATAGACAGAAACAAAACAAGAGGCGGCACAACCTAATGATGCCGTCGGCAGGAATATATAGTTATAAGTGGAAGCTGTAAGAAACGTAACATGAATATGACGTATAAATAATGTAAATGTAAATAGGTAGACTAAGACTGAACAGAATTGTAAATAGTAATTAAGAAAGATATATGACAAAAGATTATGGGAAAAGAGCACCCCAAAAAAGCACAAGCCGAAGTAACAGCTCACTAAAAAACAAGAAGAAAAGCAAATAACAAAATAGTAAAAAACGATTCTTGCCATGCAAGGAGAAAAAAGACGGCTATAAAAAAAAAAAAACAATATAGACTGAGTAACATTTACCTGTAAGAATAATTAATAAGATATAATAAGAAGAAAGTTTACTGTCCCCTTCAGTATAAAATAAGATTTACTAGAGCGCGACAAAAAAAAAACGAAAAGCAAGAAAGATTCTCCCACCCCAATACGAGAGACAAAATAGCCTCCTTGAGGCCGGGTGTGCGTGTGCATTTTCCAGTCACCGTCTATTAAAACAAAAAAAAAGGTGTACCGACGACCTAGTGATGGTCTCGTAAAACCGCTGCATGCGGAAGAGGCAGGACCGGTCGTCGTGGAGGTCCTTGGGGGAGGCCTATGTCCAGCAGTGGACGTTATTCAGCTGAAATGATGATGATGAAAAAGGAATCTTTAATATTCTCAAAATTCACTTTTTCGGTACACAGCCCCGTAGAAGGACGTCAGACGACTCTTCAAAAACAAAAAAGTTTATCTATATCATAATTTTTAGTTTTTTTTATATCAAAACTTTTGTAATATACAATATGTAACAAAAACCCTGTTGTTCCTTCAACCTACGTTTTAAGAATCGGCATACGGACGTAATAAAGCAAGTAATTTATAAAAATTGTTCAACAAAAATAATTAAAATAAATGTTTAATTATTAATATTTATAATCTGTAACTGATTTCTTAGCTCTGCAATTCTGCATGAAGAAACTAGACATAAGTAGAACGTTCCCGCCAATTTATTAAACTTATAAAATCAGATATTCTAAAAAAAATTCGAATTTGTCGGTTTTAATAGGTATTTGATTGTGACCCCTGTTTTCTAATTATGACTTCATTAATGATGTGCTTGTAGGTAAAATTATATGTCCCTGAAAGGAACAACAGGGTTTTTGTTACATAGTGTGCAATGTGAAAACAACGGTCGTAATAGATTGTCTCATGACGCCCTAAGCGAGGCTTTCTAATAATTACAGAAAGACTCGAGCGTTCTCGAGATAACTCAATAGAGCGATTAGGCCATTAACCCAATAAACCAGTACTTAATATGTTTCTGTTTCAAGGCCACATTCAAAAACACTTCTGATACGAATTCATTTACTTAAATGTGTTCATCATCATCATTATCAACCTTTTTTTCGTCCCACTGCTGGGCACAGGTCGCCTCTCATACAGAGAAGGATTGAGCATAATCACTACGCTTGCTCAATGCGGGTTGGCGATTTCAGACTTAAAGTCCAGGTTTCCTCAAGATGTTTTCCTTCACCTTCAGTCATTGGTGTCCAAGATATACTTACTTATGTTGTTAATATTAAATTTCTTTAGGCTTAAACTTTCTTTTGAAAAGTCTAGAAGAAAAGTTGAAGTTTTAATTTCTGAGGCACAATTCTCTGACACTAGCGCTGATCCTCTTATTCACGAACTAAACTAATTTTAAGTTAAGTGCATCTTTTTCTCTCTATTTCGTTAAGAAAAGGATAGAAGATAACATTTTAGCTTAGTCCTGTCAAATTAAGATACTCCATGGACAGTTTAGACGCGATTATAAACATGGCGCCCAAACATGCATCAATTTACATCAGGATACCACAGGATGCTAAAGATCGCGCGAAATGAAGGAGAATGTGCAGGAAAGCAGACCCCGGGCTCCACCGCGAACGCGGAGGTTGCAACCGGTATAAACGTTGAGATAATGATGACATCAGGAGCAGACTAATTTGACAGGTCTAAACTGACATTTTATCTTCTGTCATTTTCTTATTGAAATAGAATGAAAAAGATAGAAGACAAGTTAATCGGAGTCAAATGTCTCTTAAAATACAGGTTTTCTTAGGTTTAAGAGGCAGGGCTCACAATATCTGCATACAGATTTCAGTACAATAGTTAGCATCTAGATAATCACTGTATACTTAATTACTAATCGTGCTTGAGCGACACAAGCAGGAACTGCATGCCACGGAGTTGAATATTCTGTGATGGATGTGTGGTTACGCGGAACGGCCCTTGTCCGTGACGTAGCAGACAAACTGCAGGAGGGTCGTCTACGCTGGTACGGCCACATCTTACGAAAACCGGCACGTTACATGGGTAACAAATGTCTTACCATGACGCCTCTGCCGATCCGGAACAAGTGGGGTAGACCAAAGATGTGATGGCTTGACGTTGTAAGAGATGACATGCGTGTCAACAATCTCTCACTGGAGAATGTGCAGAAAAGAGGACCCCGGGCCCAACGTGCAACCGGGATAAATGCTGAGTTGATGACGATGATGATGACTTAGAATACTAATCTATATTTCGTTATATCATTAAATATTTTTAAATAATTTATTTATAGCTATTAATATTACTTAAGGTTTATTTAGTTAAACACGAGAAGAGAGTTCGTAGTAAAAAAAAGAATCTTTAACGGAAACACGGTGAACAAAGATTTGAAATGAACACATAATAACTACCAAATAATCCAAACAGCAGGAAACAAGTACACACTTCCATTTTAGTATTGATGTAAAATTGTATGCATTTTTTATTGGATCATAAAACTTGTAACATTACACAACTAAGTTTTTTTACTTTCGACTAGCGACCCGACCCTGATCCAAGCGGCTTTTACAACTTGAATGAAAGAAAGGAAATCACCTTCAAATCACCTTTCAAAAAGGGGTATTATAAAATCTCAGATTATTTAGAAGACAAAAAAGCTTGGGACTGAGCTGCTCGCTCTGTTAAGCATTGTTATTAAGCAATATGCGTAATTATAACGTAAATTATTGTAAACATTTTCATTTTTAATGTCTGGTCTTGAAAAAAGACGATGATCCCTGAGTTTGTTTCGGCTATTTCTTCTCAGAGGTAGTCAGTTAGGAAATGCCGGCTTCATCTAGTTTAAAAAAAAACATATGACGTGTAAAAGTGATCAGCGATCCTACTTGCTTAATAAACGATTTCATTTCATTTCATTTCTTCCACAAAAATTACTTTATCAAATTATCAATTCTCCGGAATTAGCTTACTGACACGTTATACAGGTGTATCTGATATCGTAACGCAAACTTCGCGAAAAGGCTACACCGCATGCCTCTAATAAAATTGTGATAGTCATTTATGTCGTTAATGAACAGTTACAGAAATCACAGTGTTTTACAAAAAGTGTCGACTCGGTCTTTGAACGTTGCAAGCGGGCCGCCGTGCGGGTTTGTAGGTATGACGTTGATCCCTGATGTGAACTCTAATAAATCAGCTGATAAGATAGTTTTTCGAATTTTATTTTCATTGCTTTTGCTTTTTGTGTAATTAGCGAATTAATTAATTTTTACTTTAAAATCTTATTGGGTTATAAAAGTATAGCAATTATGAATGGTCTAAAGTGAAAAAAACTACATATATATTTTTTTTAATCATGAAAAAGCCGACGAATAATTCCACCACTGAGGGCTTCAGAATCATGTACTGGATCCATGGTACTCGTTTGTGCGTCGATGTCAGATACACCCTTTATGATTTCATATAATTTACTTTTTTACAATGCATAAATATGTGAGCTGTCACGTCCTTTATACCTGGGGCTTTTATTTAGGTAATAAGTTTTTAGTTATTTACATTTCCATTTTAATGATATTTTATTTTTTCGTTTTGCTTTGCTGGTATTTTGGAGTGGCTAGCTGGCATATGATAAATAATTTCATCCTTGTTGTGTTTTCTTGTGTTCATTACTGTACCTACATACTGTATATACCGTATAAAGTCATATGTTGTTTTAAATGAACAGACAGGTGTGATGCTAGGGAGTTTCTTCCGCCACTTCTTCTTCCCAGCGAAAGCACTAGGAAGTGTCGATGGGCGGGCGTTTTGGGGGACTGTCTTATGTAATATTGACGTTCAAGAAGTGCTGATTAACAGCCTAATTTGAATAAATGACTTTTGATTTCATTTGAAAAATCAGATGTGTTTTAATCCAGTGGTGTATTGGAATTTTGGATAGCAATAACAGAAAAAAACTGCAACACCACACCGTATCCCCCGATTTTGTTTTCATTAGTTTTTTTAAAAACGTATTCACGTCAAAATCAAACAAACAAACACTTCAGCTTTCTTATAATATTTATATAAGATAAAACTGTAATAACTACTCACAGTTAACAGAACTCAATATTCAATGTTACCTGTTAAAAATAAAACATGGTGGAATTTCAAAAAATGAAGCACGGTGTTTTATTAATCTTTATATAAAAGTTTACATATGTGAACAGTAGCCAAAGGTTCATAATTAAAATTATTTAAAATAAAAACATTGTACATAATAACTTGTGAATATCGTAAGCATAATCAACGTCATTATGAACCGTTTAAAGATTTTAATATTGATTGCATACTTATGGTTATAAAACGTTCAAAATAAGAATTATTAACTCTATGGTACTTTTTTTTAATTGTCACATACAAAAGATGGAACCATTTTAAAATTACTGGATAGATACAAAATTAATGACAGATATAATTTAAATAAAACCTAATTTACTTTTTAAGTAATATAAAACGATGTTACTATTATTAATTAGTTTATTTTCAAATTATATATCATATCATTGCAATGAAGTAGGACATGGTAAGTAAATATAGTTTGTTTTGGTTAAATAAATATTTACTACCGAAATTATAGACATAATAAACTAATGGACATGCCGTACGCGTATAATCTGCAGTATTTTTTTATTTCAAAAGAGTGAGAGAGATGGCCTATGCTTTCGGTCTAGCACGGACATTTCGGTATAGACGATTGATGATTTTGAGACAGATAAGGTTAGACGAAACTTTGTTTCCTCTCTTTCTTTCGGAGTGCCACGATTCTCATTTTTAAGGCATGTCCATTAGTGTATGTTGATGATGTATTGCTGCTAAAAATCTAATAAAGAAATCTGTGGGGAAAGTCAAGCTGAGTGTCACGCTCGTTTTTCATTGGATTTTTAAAATTATTTATAGTGTTGTTTACTAAATGTGCGTGATTTATCTAGTAAAAAGTGCATTTAGTAAATAGTTCATAAAGAACAGTGAAATATCTCAGCATAGTGGCCACATCTTGACTTTGCCCCAAACCTCACTTGTAAGACGGGTCACGTGGCCATCTTTTTCGACATGAATAATTCATAAATACGTGACATTGGCTAAATGCACAAACCGTGCGGAGCCAAAAAAATAAAGAAAGAAAGAAATCTGTCAGATTGCAGTAGCTTGAGTAGCTGTCGTCTGTAAAACATCAATTTTCGAAAATAATTCAAACAATATAACCTAACAACTAAATAACGAAAATCTACTAAAAGCAAGTAAGATAGCTAAACTACACAATGTTTCTCTTGTTCAGAAACTAAACTAATTTTAAGTTAAGTTCATCTTTTTCTTTCTATTTCATTAAGAAAAGGACAGAAGATTAAGATACTCCATAGACAGTTTAGACGTGATTAAAAACATGGCGATCAAAAATACGTCAATATACATCAGGAGCGGACTAATTTGACAGGTCCAAATTAACATTTTATCTTCTATCCTTTTCTTAATGAAATAGAAACAAAACGATTCTCTGAAGAGAATCGGCGCTAGTATTGAATTTCACATGGACTCTTTTCCTGTTGGGCACAACTATTAAAAAGTCGCTTAATAAAAAACTTCTCCCGCACGGAACTAATTTCTGTATGACCTATAAGTTGTTAGGTAGTTGTTCCCGCTCTGCTGGCGGCCATAACATCGGCCGCCGACAGAAGTTACCACTCACCAGACAAAGCCTTGCCGCCAAGCGATTTGTCGTGTTCCGGCATGATGTCTGGTGAAGCCGTACGGAGGACGGGTCTGAGCAGTTGTGTTGCGATGTGTGCCGGGTACGATGCGCCTAACGTTGTTGTGTTGGGAGTTTGGTCGTGGATGGTCTTCAGATCAATTTCCCTTTGGCGCAGCTTCGTTGGTCGTTTTGTTGGGTTTAACACTGCATCACCTCGCTCAACTGCCGTCTTCCTTCCTATTCACTCAGTTTTTTCTGATTGAATAGGTTCTTAATAAACTAGCGTGCTTTACCATCAACGATCGCATCACTGCTTACCACCAGGTGGGATTGCGGTCAAGCGCTAGTTTATAGTTTTTAAGTAAAGTATCTATGTACAGAATTTCAAAAAGCTATCATGTAAAATCATTCATCATCATCATTCATCAATATTTTTTTAAATATAATTGGCAAAAATATATAACATGGTGTAAAAATTATTGGAATCGACTCAGTTGCTTATACCCAACAAACTATATTCAGGCTTCAATTTAAATTCAATATCATCGTTTCCAAACATATTTAAATTATCGATAACTTTCAACTTTTTGATATTCCAGCTTCTTTAAAGAGACAACTTTCAGCACAGATGCGCAAATCTATTGACAAAATCGACACACTCCTCAAAGATTTTCAGCAAGAAATACACAAACAGAAATCAGTACTAAGGACAGTGGATCTCGAAGACAACTTGAAAGACATTGGTCTTTTGGACTATAGCGTGACTCCTTTGTGGTGGGAAGGATCTACTGGAGGTGACCAAATAGTATGGGATAACCTGGCCACATTCCTGCCTACTCCTGAAGATTTCAGATTGAGTATACCCAGCAAAATTACTCCGCAACCCACAGAGAATCTTTGGAGAAATCTCAGCCTCTACCCAGTAGTCGGACTAAACTCCTCAGCTGGTCCTCTTGACGAAGTTAACATCCCTGGCGGGCACTATACTTTCCCCACCCCGCCCACCCCTACGAAAACCAGGCCTCCCCTTGACCAATACTTCATGACATACAGCCCTACTAAAGCAAATGCCAGTTTCACTCGTCCCGCGTATCCATTTTCTGTCCCTCCATACACTCCAAGCGGTCCGTCCCCAATAGCTGTGCCTTACAGGCAGGGTTTGGACAATAACTATTTGCCGAGTTCTCCGTCAACTTGGGTTCATCCTTTACATCCGATACCACCGCCTAACAATACAGATATACTTGCAAAACTAACAGCTGAGACTAGACCTTCGGCTCCTTCGGAAACTACTGCTCATGTGTCGACCGTGTCTCCTAGCCGTCAGGTTACATACCCTGCCGTCGCAGGTAATCCTACATCAAGCATATTTTTTAACTTAATAATTATTATAATCTGGATCGCCTGGAGCACAGGCATAGAGTAGTCAGCTTTACGGTAAGCTATAGGATGCATTTTGGAGACTATACACGAAAACCACATGACTTAATTCCGCCATCATCGGACGACCGACCCATCGCACGGCGAGCATCCACACTTACGTTGTTGACACGACTACGACCGGACGAAGCGTCTCGTACATTGACGGACTGGAAAATTTTCCTTGAAGTGGAGACTACCTCAAATAAACTTTAGGTGTCTTCAAGCCTAAAGTTAATGGGCTCTTAATAAACTATGTATTACGCTTTACATCACTGCTTACCATCAAGCGGGATCGCGTCAAGCACTATAGTTTATAACGTATCCTAAAATCACACGAAATACCGAATCACATCGATGAGTTACTAAAACACAAAACTATTTGCACACACTCGGCCTGTTCAGTTAGCCATTTTAACAATCTGTGATCATTGCGTCATCTCCAACCACAGCGTTTTTATTCTAATATCATACTAAAAAACGTGGTAATGGTTAAAACACCAGCTACCTCAAGTATAAGTGTGCGGGTTCCATTCCAGGTCAGACAAGTACCAATGTAACTTACCTAAGTTGTATATCTTGGACACCAATGACTGATTAAAAAGGTGAAAGAAAACATCTTGAGGAAACCTGTACTTTAAGTCTGAAATCGCCAACCCGCATTGAGCAAGCGTGGTGATTACGCTCAATCCTTCTCTGTATGAGAGGAGACCTGTGCCCAGCAGTGGACGATAAAAGTGGGAAGACTAACCACTCCACCACACGCTCACTAAGCTACTTCCACCAACAGACCACCGGCCTCAGCAAATTGGAACAACAATCTCCAAAGCAAAAGCTTGGGTCCAGAATAGACAGTGGCTGAATTCCTCCAAGGCTGGAAGTACCAGTGATGGAGGAATCAAAGAAGTATTAAGATCAACTACAGCTACACCGTTCGTTGTGTATGAGGAAGCTGAAACAATGGCAACGGCGGAACTCGTAAAAGAGGATGACCAAGGCTTCTTATATGTGTCCATTCCGGCGAGCGTGCCTGAAGTTACAACAAGTCCACAGACGACTGCTGGCGGCGTGTTACACTTTGGTTTGTATGATTAAAGATTAAAGTTTGTTCTAGTATGTTAAAACATTTAAACCACAATTAATGTATGAACCACAAAAAAAAATTGATGAACTCACATAGCTATAAGTTAAAATGTAACAGTGGTCTCCGATGTAGGAACACTACAATTAATTGTAAGGTTCCGTGCCATTATCTTTAAAAACAGCAAATATATCATGTTTGTTGTATTGGAGCCCCCCTTCAATACTTTATTTAGTAAACGACACAATAAATATTCAAAAGTCGAATGAATAATGATCGTAATCTAATCTAACAAATTGCGTCATTATGACTTACTAGCGGCCAATCACTGACTTTCCACTCCATATTGAACATTTATTCAAATTGAGTAGTAAGTACTAATAATACTGCTGGTCTGTCATACTCTAAAGATACTGAATGCCCTTCTAATGGCCAACCTTGATTGTGACGTTTTTGCGGATGTTTGGAATAAACTTACGCGTGTATGTTTGGTCTTCTGTGAAAGAAAGTATGCGAGAGTCCACTGTTCCATGTTAGTTTAAGTAGTAATATTTTCTTTGTTTTATTATTTCTGAGACAACTCAGACCTAGGGAAAGGCAAGCCAGGCCTAGGGAGTGCCAAGAATTTTTTTAGACTTGGTAATCTTTTTGCCCTATAATTACACGCAGTTTTTTGGCACTTTCACCGTACATTTTGTCAGTGTCTGCTGCGTGGTCTATTTAAAAGTTAGAGATAAGTCCTCGTTTATACTTTGATTAGTAATTAGGAGAGTTCATACATGTTCTGGGAGATTTCCAGGGAGCGGGGGGGGGGGCAGCTGCCTCCCCTGCCCCCACCTGGGTACGCCCATGCACTAGTCTCTTCCGATGACAGAATAAAAGTAAAAATATTGTGAAATAAATAATAATAATATTTCCAGCACACAACTTCACAAAACCAAGTCATCGCCCAGTGGTTCACCCTAACAAGAGGTATCGCGATCTTATGGACGAATGGGATGAAGGGTACATGGTAGTGTTTCTGCTGGAGCTGACACGATTGATCGCCATGAAGAGTGAGAACGAGGTCAAAAAAGTGATCTCCCACGGTGAATTTATCATGACTAAGTAATTAAAGAATTCTTTAAAACAAAAAAACCTTACCCCTTACTAGGAATTTCTCCTGTATCGTGGGTGCTTACAAAAACATAAACTCACAAACACAAACAGCCAGAACCGGAATGATATCTTTTTGAAATTTTGTACACAGATTCTATTTAGAACCCAGCTAAGCCGGGTCTGTTAAGATGAAATTATGCTGTTCCTTACAACCGACAACTAGCTTTGAGGTGATAAGATGGATTGTTGGGTACTCACGGAAGCTGGGAATCTATAAATAATCTTTCTCGGTGCGCAGTGTTGCCAGCGGCGTGTAGGTTTTTGCCCGCGATTTGTCTGTGTTGCCAATTATGGAGGAATGATGGGATCAAGGAAGTATCTCGAAGCCTGCCCAGATTCTTTACTTAAAAATACTGAACACATGTTTCGGGTTTCGTTTCTGCGTGGCCAGCTGCTCTACAATAATATCTACATTTACATGTTTTCGTCAAGTATGAAGAGCAGTGAAAATTGAATGTGGTGTCAATTGTTTATAGCAATGATAATTGGGGAGATAAAGGTTTCAAAAATGCAACCGTTCCATCAACCAATTTTTTTTTAACTAAATCTGGGCTGCCAATTAGCCTCTACGTACGTATACAGATATAGGCATTTTTGACTGTCATTATGGGGAGTTTAACGCCCGGGCTGTTGGCCCCGGTTGCCATACGAACATCTAATGGCAGTCGTTACGGGTTGTTGGAGCCCTTGTAGGTCCAACAATTGGTCTAACTGCAATGCGTCGATATCGCCTTCGGGTCGTGGAGGTCAGACGGCAGTCGCTTCACGGTAAATATCGAAGTTTAGCCAAATGAACAGTCAGACTGGCAAAGAGGAGCCAAGACTCCAAAGCTGAAAAGCAAGCTTCGAATGCGACTGGGATATTAGCGCTGAGGTGATGATGATGATGACTCTCCAAACTGCATTCTATAGAACACCGACAGGTTGGCTAATCCACGCCTTTTCCGGACTATCATGTGGCTGCCTTAAATGAATTTAAAGCCTCCAGCCAGGGCAACTAAAAACTAAGCGACTACACGCTTAGGGCACCCCCTGTGGGGTACGAACCTCGCCTTAAGGCGTCGCTGGAGAGAACAGCAAGGGACGGCTGGATCGAAGTTTTATTTTAATTCGGTTTGATGACCGCGGCGTTTCCTATTGCTAGCTCTGAGAAGAAACGTCCGAAACAAACTCAGAGGTCATAGTAGGGAATTTATATTTACTGGCTCAGCTGCGGCGTGGGCTGGCCTTCATCGGCAAGGCACGGGGGAGGGGGCTACTACGTTGAACGCGTCGCGATAGACCTCGGCGGCGAGGTCGGTAGGTCGGTCTTTATGTGTGTGCTGGTGGCCCTATTGGCCTCTTGGAGGAGGGTTATCATCGGGATCTGTAAGGCATGCCGTGGACGGCGTAGCTTGGAGATGGTGGAGAGGGTATAGTTAGCAGCCGCTGCTATCAGGGGTTTGCGGTGCTACTCCACACCTGTGCTCCGTGACCGTTTTGAACAAAATCTGGGTCACCAGTTAGCCTCTTCGCACATGTACAGATATTTGACTGTGGTTATAGGGAGTCTAACGTCCGAACGGCTGACAATCATTTTGCCAATGAGTATGTCGATGTGGAGGTATTCAGGTGTCCCCGGACGAGCCCCTACACAAGGAGCTCTGACTTCTTAGTCGGCATGATGCTCTATATTGTTTCAGGTTTGACGAGACTGCTGAGCTTTCTTGGGCTGGTACTAAGATCATAGATATAGCTATGAGAATTGGTATGCTCTGCTCTGAAGCAATCGCTACTGATATGGGTATCATACGAAGTGAGTAGTCATTACTGAACTGTTTTTTTAAATCCTTTGCCTTTGTTTAAGGACATTTGTAATCGCAAAGCGTATGTCAGTCCCATCATACCCTATATACACATTTATCATATTTGGGCCTTGAACCTGAACAGACTCTTCACAACATCGCCATTTGGTTGAGCCAGGATTTTATGTAATGTGCCTATTTCAAGACTGTTCAGCCTCAAGACCCGAAACAAATCATTTCAACCAGACTCGTACCGGACACAGTCCATCAATAAGTGATTATATCACTTATTGATGGACTGTGTCCGGTCCCGTCTTCCACAACCCCACACTCCACACAGTTAGGCGATATTGTTTTTTTTTTCAATATAAATAAATAAATAAATAAGGACAAATCACACAGATTGAGCTAGCCCCAAAGTAAGTTCGAGACTTGTGTTATGGGATACTAACTCATCATCATCATCATCAACCTGTTTATCGTCCCACTGCTGGGCACAGGTCTCCTCTCTTACAGAGAAGGATTGAGCGTAATCACCACGCTTGCTCAATGCGGATTGGCGATTTCAGACTTAAAGTCCAGGTTTCCTCAAGATGTTTTCCTTCACCTTCAGTCATTGGTGTCCAAGATATACTTAGAAAGTACATATAACTTTAGAAAAGTTACATTGGTACTTGCCTGACCTGGAATTGAACCCGCGCACTCATACTTGAGAGGCTGATGTTTAAACCACTAGGCCACCACGACTATACGACTATACTAACTCAACGATACTATATTTATAATAGATACATATATAGATAAACATCCAAGACACAGGCCAATCGGGAAGAGATCGTTTTCTATCATGACCTGGCCGGGGATCGTACCCGGGGCCTCCACGTCGCAGGCAGGCGTGTTGACCGTTGCGCCACGGAGACCGAATGTGTCCGGATATAAGTCTAAGGCGGCGTCCTAATTGGGAGTGATCTTACGATGGCGCGATGCTTTTTTCATCTCACGATCAAAGTGGTCGTGCGATGACCTAATAGGTGTCCTAATAGATCGCGCCATGTCCATCGTGTGATGCCGTCGCTCGATGGCTGGCGTCGTGCTCGCGCCACTTTAACGATGGTTCTTTACAGAGATGCACAGTTTTTGTTGTCGGACAATATTGCTTTAAAAATTGCAAATGGCATTAAAAAAGGAAACGTAGACAGCATAAAATAATTTCTAGATCATGGAATCTGCGCGGTGAATTTTTTTATCTTTATTTTGATGTACGAAATAACGAAGAAGACTTTTACTATTAGCTGTCCATGACAAAAGAAATATTTGCTGTATTTCACTAGAATTGGCCCCTTGCCCCTGCGTCCCGCGCCCCTCGCGCGTTGTCGCATCGCTTAGGGAACCAATTAGGACACTCAAAAGAGATCTGTTGCTTTGATTACATGATCGCATAATCAGACACATCATACGATCGTTATTAAGTATTTTCTGTGTTCGCACGATTAGTTCCGAGGTTCAAATATGACACTCTGATGAAATCTTTGATGTTGTCCTAATTAGCGAAGATTGCACGATGACACGATGCGTTCAAACGTACAGATTTTATCAGAATGTCCTAATTTGAACCTCGCAACTAATCGTGCGAGCACATGATTACCGAACGAAACGTTTCGCCTCCTCCTTCATACCGCGTAAATAGAGGGATTGGAACAATTTGCCAGCTAGAGTGAATAGGCTCTTAATAAACTAGTGTGCTTTATCATGAACGATTGCGTCACTGCTTACCATCAGGCAGGATTGCGGTCAAGCGCTAGTTTATAATTTTATAAAAAAAAACATGAAATGCTTAATAACGATCGTACGCATAGGATACTCTGATGAAATCTGAATGTTTGAACTCATTGAACGAAGAGAACTCATCGTGTCATGGTTCGATCTTCGCGAATTACAACAACGCCTATGAGCCATAATAACAAATTTTCTACTTAAATTATTATTTATAAACCAGGGCACACGGAAAGGCTGACTCTGCACCGTTTAGTACGAAATCCCTTTGTCTAAAAACGCCTGTTAAAATATTAATACTTACTGTACTAGTTATGTAGGAAGAACTCAACGGCTCGAGTTGCCCAATGGTCGAGGAGAAGCGATGCTGATTCCGTTCATTGCTTACACGTGTGTTTTAGCCTTTTGCGAAGTCAATTATTTAAATTAGGCTCAGAATCAGCACTTCCTGAACATCAATATTACATAAAGCAGTCCCCCAAAACGCCCATCCATCGACACTTCCTAGTACTTTCGCTAATAAGAAAGATATTTTATTTCCTATTTTCGATTTGTCGTGTTCCGGCATGATGTCTGGTGAAGCCGTACGGAGGATAGGTCTAAGCAGTTGTGTTGCGATGTGTGCCGGGTACGATGCGCCAAATGTTGTTGTGTTGGGAGTTTGGTCTTGGAGGGTCTTCAGATCAATCTCCCTTTGGCGCAGCATCGTTGGTCATGTTGTTGGGTTTAACATTGCATCACCTCGCTCAACTGCCGTCTTCCTTAAAATCGCTCAGTTTTCCTGAGTGAATGGGCTCTTAATAAACTAGCGCGCTTTACCATCAACGATCGCATCACTGCTTACCATCAGGCAGGATTGCGGTCAAGCGCTAGATTATAATTATTAAAAAAAAAAAGAAGAAGTGGTGGAACAAATTCCCCAAATACTTTATTGTAATACTTCGTATGTAATGACATCTACATATATGCTTAAAGGAAGATGTCACCAATTGTAACCCCTATTACAAAACAGGGCTTTTATTTAGAGCAGGTTTAAATCACCTAAATGGTTCTTCTTCCTTCTTCTTCTTCAGCCTATGGACGTCCACTGCTGGACAAAGGCCTCCCCCAAGGCTTTCCACGCTGACCGGTCTTGAGCTGCCCGCATCCATCGGCTTCCCGCGACCTTCACCAGGCCATCGGTCCACCTTGTTGGGGGCCTCCCTACGCTGCGTCTTCCAGTACGTGGCCGCCACTCCAGAACCTTACTGCTCCATCGGCCATCGGTTCTACGAGCAATATGCCCTGCCCACTGCCACTTAAGTTTAGCGACTCGCAGAGCTATGTCGGTGACTTTGGTTCTTTTGCGGATCTCCTCATTTCTGATCCGATCACACAGAGAAACTCCGAGCATAGCTCTTTCCATTGCCCTTTGTGTGACTCTGAGCCTTCGTATGAGGCCCATTGTGAGTATGTTATTGAAATGGTTATTGAATTACATTTCTATAATGATTAGGTATCTAACCTGCTATAGAAAAGCAGTTCTTTATACTAAAATGTCAGCTTAGTTCGGTACTAAATTGACACATTTGTATTAAGAACTTTGACCTCAATTAAGTTCGAAATAAAATACTGACTCAAAGGTTAAGAGGGGATTCTAGTGGCGTTTTCTCCAGACAAACGTATTCCACTGTTTTCTTAGTGGATAACTCTTTTAGAGCAATGATTTTTTTTTTCTACAAATTCACACCTTGATTATACGCGCCCCTATTATTTGATTTTTTTCGAAAACTTAATTAATAAAAGAAATATGATGATTTCAAATTTCGACAAATAACCCATTTTTACCGCGATGTTCAGACGACTGTTACACAAATATAATAAGTTTTTGACAAAAAAGAAAATAATAGAGGCATAGTTCTACTAATCCTCTAAATTTCGTTGTAAAAATAATTGAGATCTGTCGTGTTTTGATAAAGAAAACAGTGGAATACAAAACATCTTTTGGTCAACGTTTTTGTAGGTAATATCAGCCTGAGTTACAACTGTCCCTTTCGCACTTTAAGGGAAAAGACTGAAAGCGGCGCGACGGCAATAGTTTCTTCAGATACCTATTTCCCACTCCACTCCACTCTTAACTCTGGAACTAAAGTTAGATTTCGTTTTGTAATAAGGGGTATACAGAGTGGTGCTGACAATACGACAATAAATTAAACATCGTGTACCTTAACACATTCTCAGTCTACCCATAAAAAATCATATAAATATGTCCATTAGTTTAGTTACAGGAAATTATTTTTCATTTTTCACATTTTCTACATGATGTACATGTTGATAAGGAAGCGGTTACAGGTTAATGACCGCCGCATCCTGCAGTACCAAACTTTAATAATAATGGCGCGAAAAAATCAAGTCGATACAGGATCGCGCTGTCGCCGATCGGAGGTCAGTGAACCAATATTTTAAAAGATGTTCTATTCCGTTTGCAATTTTATGCGATTTAGTTTGTTTGAAATTTTCAGTTTTTTGTTTTTGATGCTATGTTTTTTTCTATGGTTTAGGATTATTCTTATGAACCAGCATTGTTCGTGTTTGTATTTTTGTCGTATTGTCAGCACCACTCTGTATATACAGCATGTATTAATGCAATAAAACAATCAAACCATAGTCAAGACTAATAAAATGGTTCCTTCTACCAGGCTACGCGGGTATGGTCCACCAAATTCTAAAGGAACGCAACTCGTCCCTGTCGGTCGAAATGAACTCAATCATAGACGATGCTGATCTAATGTATAATGATGAGGAGGGAGAGGCCCTGTTCGACGCGGTCAGGGAGTTCGACGAGTATCCTAAGACTTTTAGTAAGTAGAAATTGCTTAATACACTATTATCAAATCGGAATCATTTTTAAGATTATTGCTAATGGACTGCGCCATCATCGTCATCATATCAGCCGAAAGACGTCCACTGCTGGACATAGGACTCCCACAAGGATTTCCACGACGACTGTTCCTGTGCCTCCCGCATCCAGCGGTTTCCCGGGACCTTCACCAGGTCGTCGACCCACCTTGTCGGGAGCCTGCCCCATGAATTGCATCACTTAAGTGGCAGTGGGCCGGGCATATTGCCCGTAGGACCGATGCCCGATGGGGCCGATGGGTTCTCGAGTGGCGACCACGCACCGGAAGACGCAGCGTGGGTAGGTCCCCGACAAGGTGGACTGACGACCTGCTGAAGCTCGCGGAATCCGCTGGACCGGTCTTCGTGTAGATACCTTGGGGGAAGACTATGTCCAACGGTGGACGTATTTAGGCTGAAATCAGATTTTTATTTTAGCGCCAAAAACCAGCCGGGAAGTCTGCACAAATCTTATTCAGGCCTTCCTGAGTCCATTTAAACGACTGAAAGACACGCACCGTGGTCAACGACTGTTAGCTTCGATAAACACGATCTTAATACAACGGTTCGGTGCTAGGAGGACTACTGGAGAACTCCTCGCGCTGGGCGGTACAGGTATGTCTAACTAAAGTTTTTTTTTCTTTTTTTTTATTGGGACAAAACCCGCCACTCTTTTCCCACCCACTGCAACTCCTGAAAGCCAGAATCAACAGTGGAGACCGCCAGAAAAACGCCGAGCAATGAAGCTCGACGAGTCCCGGAGAAACTATTATCTGTCTTTGGTCCCGCAACGAAAATAATCAGAAAAGAATAGCGGAGGAGTAAGAAAAAAAAATAACTAAAGGTTGTTGTATAATAAATGCTCCTGCTACCAAATAATGCGGAGGAAACCCGTGCTTGCTTCCCAACTTTAATACTGAAGCAAAAATATACCCGACCAAGAAATATTCTCCCATTCGTTGTAAAAAAGACGAGTTGCTTCAATAGAAACCGATAGCAACCACTCTAGATTTTCGCGCAATCGCGAAAAGCTAGAGTGATCAATCACCGGACCGGGTGGGCTAGGTCGGTCACAGGAGTGGGAACATAAACTTATCCTGATTATACAGTATGTTAAGAAAACCCTGTCCGACCCGTGAAGGTGTTGTTAGGTATCGATAACTGATTCTACTAATGGATACAAAACCGGGCTAAACTTAAAAAAAAATCCCCCTAAAAAATAAATATTATTTCGCAAAAAGAGGCAACTTAATAAATGAGCGTTAAGCTCCCTTTCGCGGGCGGCGGACGGTTGGGCACGCGGCACGTGTTCGCATCGCTATTCGCTCTCATAATAATACCGGTGTTGTCACTTTTTTTAAAATTACCAAATTTCGGGGAAGTTGGAATTAATTCGCGGGATAAAAAGATTATTTCAAAATTCATTTGTATTGGTACTATGATGATTACGTAAAATTTTATATTATATTTGGTCATGTGTTTACCTAACCTTGTCCGACCCATAAGGATATGGGTCGGACAAGGTTTTCTTAACATACTGTATATTACTAGCGGCCGCCAGCGACTTCGTTCGCGTAGAGTTAGTTATGCTCCGCTCCTATTGGTCACAGCGTGATGTTATATAGCTCCAAGCCTTCCTGGATTAATGGGCTATCCACCGACATAGCTCTTCTAGTCGCTAAAATTAAGTGACAGTGGGCAGGGCACATTGCTTGTAGAACCGAGCGCCGATGGGGCACTAAGGTTCTGGAGTGGCTGCCACTTACTGGAAGCCGCAGCGTAGGGAGGCCCCCAACAAGGTGGACCGATGACCTGGTTAAGGTCGCGGGAAGCCGATGGATGCCGGCAGCACAAGACAGGTCATCGTGGAAAGCCTTGGGGGAGGCTTTGTCCAGCAGTATATGTATAACTTTTATCAAACACACAAACTCTAAATTATCATCATCATCAATCTCTTTATCGTCCCACTGCTGGGCACAGGTCTCCTCTCATACAGAGAAGGATTGAGCGTAATCACCATGCATGCTCAATGCGGGTTGGTGATTTCAGACTTAAAGTCCAGGTTTCCTCAAGATGTTTTCCTTCACCGTGTAATCAGTCGTTGGTGTCCAAGATATACCTACTTAGAAAGAACATATAACTTAGAAAAGTTACATTGGTACTTGCCTGGCCTGGAATCGAACCCGCACACTCACACTTGTGAGGCCGGTGTTTTTACCAATAGGTCACCACGACATATATTCACATAAAACTCTAAATATTTCACTCAATTTACAGCAACCACATCACTTTCCCTTTCAAAAGATACGGAATGCATACTACACAATTCACTAAAACGGAGAATCAGCGTGAAGAGACCTCAAATAAGCCGTGGGAAACAGCAGGATGACAACGAAGACAATCGAAGACAGATCATCCAAGCAGCCAAGAACCCAAGGTTGAGAAATGTCCTACCAATAACCAGAACCCAGAAAAGATTCAGAGTTATAACTCCAAGGCATTTGAAATCTAACATCTACTTGAATTATGAGCGACCGACCAAAGAAGATTTCTATAAGAGAAGACGTGGTAGACCTATACACCCACCTAATGGAATGTTACAGTTTTTTCCTTAAGATAACGTCTTTATAGAATCTTATCATAAACTAGCGGCCGCCTAAGCCTTCGTTCGCGTGGAGTTAGTTATTTGAACATTTTATTTTAACCCCAAAAAATTCGATTTCTATAGATACTTATTACACTTCTAGATCATAATGTACAACATTAATTTGAAATTTTTGTTATGCCCCGCTCCTATTGGTCCCACCGTGATGTTATATAGCCTAAAGCCTTCCTGGATTAATGGGCTATTTAAAGCAAAAAGAATATTTTTCAAATCGGGCCAGTAGTTTTTTGTTTTTTTAATAATCATAAACTAGCGGTTGACCGCAATCCCGCCTGATGGTAAGCAGTGATGCGATCGTTGATGGTAAAGTGCGCTAGTTTATTAAGAACCTATTCACTCAGAAAAACTGAGCGAATAGGAAGGAAGTCGGCAGTTGAGCGAGGTGATGCAATGTTAAACCCAACAACACGACCAACGATGCTGCGCGAAAGGGAAATTGGCGTGAAGACCCTCCACGACCACACTCCCAACACAACAACATTAGGCGCATCGTACCCGGCACACATCGCAACACAACTGCTCAGACCCGTCCTCCGTACGGCTTCACCAGACATCATGTCGGAACACGACAAATCGCTTGGCACAAGGCTTTGTCTGGTGGGTGGTAACTTCTGCCGACGGCCGATGTTATGGCCTACCACCTGAGATTAACGCATTCAAACAAACAAATAAACTCTTCAGCTTTATATATTAGTATAGATTATAAGTTTTACCTTGAACTTGTCATTAGACTTTTTGTTTTTTGGTGAGAATGGTATCTATAGCGGGAGTCGTGGGCAGTACATCCAAGTCTACCTGATACCCTAACGTTCCTGTATGAAAAAAATCTCAGGATATTAAGTAAGATATTCAAGGAAGCTGCTGGAAATGATAATCAATGAGATAATGGGAGTCTTAAAGCAAACTGACAACTCTTTCGATTTAGAAGTGAGGATGAACTGTGGCGAGCACTCGATGTGGCGATCTCTCGGGTCCGGCCTTGGTCCAGGCCATGGTACGGAGCTAGAGTGCATGGCAGGTCGTCACCTCCTTTTGCGAAGCAGTGATGCTGGCAAAGGAGGAGGTGGAGCGTGTGAGGGGGTGGGAATCCCAGCACCCTCACGCCTCAAGCCGCCGCAGGAGACGTCCTGGTCGGGAGACAACATCGAATTCCCGGCCAACGTAGGCGCGGGTCTGCGGGCGGCGAGCTGCTCCCTGCTCGCCGTTGTAGACATTAATACTTTGTTATATCACTCACCTAGTATTTTTTTTTTAATTATAAACCAGCGCTTGACCGCAATCCCGCCTGATGGTAAGCAGTGATGCGATCGTTGATGTTAGTTTATTAAGAGCCTATTCACTCTGGCCTTGAAGACACTCAAATTGTATTGTGACGAATACACCGACGCTGGCAAATTGTTCCAGTCCCTCGATGTACGCGGTTTAAAGGAGGAAGCAAAACGCTTCGTCCGGATCGCAGTGGTATCAACGACGTAAGGGTGGAAACTCGCCGTACGATGGGTCGTCCGATGATGGAACGGAGATGGGGGAATTAAATCATGCAATTCCCTCGCACACTCACCAGAATGCATCCTATAGAAGACCGAAAGGCTGGCTACTCTACGCCTGTGCTCCAGGCTTTGGAGTGTAATATTGGCACATCTGCAAAAAATGTGAAACTCAGTTTATTACATACCCTTAATATTTATTATCGTCTATACTAATTCCTCAACCCGTTGATAACTACGTTTGATTACTCACATGATTCTGTAATAAAACGTAAAATTAAATAAATAAATTAATTTCACTTAGTTATTTATAAGATATTTAATCTTTATTTTTGTTAAATATTAAAAACGAAGATGTGCAGATATATTACTATCATCATCATCATCATTTCAGCCGAAAGACGTCCACTGCTGGACATAGGCCTCCCCCAAGGTTCTCCACGACGACCGGTCCTGCGCCTCTCGCATTCAGCGGTTTCCCGCGACTTTCACCAGGTCGTCGGTCCACCTTGTCGAGGGCCTACCCACGCTGCGTCTTCCGGTGCATGGTCGCCACTCGAGAACCCGTCGGCCCCATCGGGCATCGGTCCTACGGCCAATGTGTCCAGACCACTGCCACTTTAGAGTTGCAATTCATCGGGCTATGTCGGTTACTCTCGTTCTTCTGCGGATCTCCTCATTCATTTGATCGCGCAGTGAAACCCCAAGCATAGCCCTCTTCATTGCCCTTTGAGTCACTTCGAGCCTTCTTATAAGGCCCTTTGTTAGCGACCACGTTTCAATTCCATAAGTCATCACTGGCAACATACACTGGTCGAAGACTTTTGTCTTGAGACACTGCGGTATTTCGGACGAGAAGATTCTACGTAGCTTCCCGAAAGCAGCCCAGCCGAGTTGGATTCGAAGATATATTATATATTACTAGTTGAGTGATAATTATGTAGATCAGTTCAGGTTAAGGCCTGCCTCGAAGCGTTTAGCGTGACTGCTATCCAAATGAAGTAATTGTTTTTTTAATAATAATTATAAACTAGTGCAATCCCGCCTGGTGTTAAGCGGGGAGGCAATCGTTGATGGTAAAGCGTGCTACTTTATTAAGCATATTCTCTTAAAAAACTTGGTGAATACGAAAAACGACGGCAATTGAGCGAGGTGATGTAATGTTAAACCCAATAACACGACCAACAATGCTACGCCAGAGGGAGATTGATCTGGATACACTCCACGACCAAACTCCCGGCACAACAACATTTGGCGCATCGTACCCGGCACACATCAGACCTGTTCTCCGTACGGCTTCACCAGACATCATGCCGGAAGGCGACAAATCGCTTGGCGGCAAGTCTTTGTCTGATGAGTGGTAACTTCTGCCGGCAGCCGATATTATGGCCTACCACTGAGTAACTCTAGTGATAGAACAAATTATTCTGTTTCCAATTTTCAGCTATAAAACACAAATTCCTAATAAAATATAGAACGCAACAAGAGTACTACTCACTACGACGCAACTCATTGCTAACGTATACACGACAGGCGCTTCCAGTCATTTACTTAATTTTATTATTGGTTTTTAGAGACCTGTTTTTACCCTTTGGAGTGACTACCTATGACTCAAGTGTCTTTCTGTCACCAGGTTGCCTTATTCACAAACTAAACTAATTTTAAATCCAGTGCATGTTATTCTTTTTATTTCATTATCAAAAGGATAGAAGAAATATTTTAGTTTAATCCTGTCAAATTAAGATACTCCATAGAGAGTTTAGAGGTGACTATAAAATGGCGCCTAAAAATACGTCAATTTACGTCAGACGCGGACTAATTTGACAAGTCTAAACTAACTTTTAAACTAAAATTTTATCTTCTGTCCTATTTTTAATGGAATAGATTACATCACTGCTTACCATCAGGCGGGATCGCAGTCAAGCACTAGTCTAACATTAGATTTTTATGTCATGATTGTCAGGAAAGGTGTACAATTAAGTTGTAAAACTAATAGAAATAAACAAACACAATGATTTTATAACCTAGCTGATACTCCTCACTCATAAAACAACCCTTTATCTATGTCTTCACTCTTTTGTGCAGCAAATACAGTTAGTTATTCACCCACTTCAAATACATTCCCATAAATAATCGACCAGCCATGCAACACCGGAAATCTATTCAATATTTAAGAAGTAACTCAAAGCGCATGCGCCGGCAAAATTCTCGTAAACATCACAACAATACCATTCTTGAAATTGCTGTTACTATATAACTTATCTTTGTAAGTTATCTGGGAATCTGTGCTTTTGAATGGAGTGGTGAATGGACCAACACAGAACGCCTTCGATGTTCACATCGACACTGGGCATAGACCACAGGACTCCGCATTGTGAATCGAATACACACATGTTGAAAAGAGATTAGTGAAGTCCAATGGTATTTCCGAACACTACCGAATGTAATGCTCCATTTACGGCAGTTTTTTTTGATAAATTCCATCACGTCTGTGTTCTGAAGACGTGGGTAGAGATGTTCTATGTTACCGTTCTACGTGTGCGTCGGTGGTTAATCCAATTAGCCCGCCGCACTCCAGAAGCCTACTAAATCTCCTGGCTTGTTGAGAACAGGTCTTACACAGATTTTCTGGATGTCTCGAGGATTTCTGATCTAATCTGGGCATTTTTTTTTTTATTATAAACTAATGCTTGACCACAATCAAGCTTGGTAAGCAGTGATGTAATGCGTTGATGGTAAAGCGCGCTAGTTTATTAAGAGCGTATTCACTCTAGGCTTGAAGACACTTAAATTGAAACGCCGCCGCTGGCAAATTGCTCCAATCCCTCGATGTACGCGGTATAAAAGACGTGGCGAAACGCTTTGTCCGGATCGTAGTGGTGTTAACAACGTCAGGGTGGAAACTCGCCGTACGACGGGTCGTCCGATGATGGAATGGAGATGGGGAAATTAAATCATGCAATTCCCTCGCACACTCTCCAAAACAAACTACATATTTACTACTGATTACTTTTCGCCCGGCTTTGGAGACCGTTTTGAACTAAATCTGAGTCGCCAATCAGCCTCTTCGCACGCCTCTCCACAGAATCCAAAGTAGCCAGGTGACACTTAGCAGCACCAGCCCAAATGTGGCTGCAGTACTCCACACACGAACGAACCTGTACTTTGTATATCATTAGAAGCTGTCCTGATGTGAAGTACCGCCAGACCTTAGCTTAGACAGTGGTTTTTCTGAGAGTTTTAAAATGTTCGCAAACGATTTAACTTATAAAATTTATTGAAAAAGGACTTGATTGATTAACTGTCCACTAATTTTTTTTTTTGTAAAAAACCACTAGAAAGGTAAGTTATTTATTTATTTCTTTATTTTTTGGCTTCGCACGGTTTGTGCATTTAGCCAATGTCACGTAATTATGAATTATTCATGTCGAAAAAGACGGCCGCGTGACCCGTCTTACGAGTGAGGTTTGGGGCAAAGTCATGATGTGGCCACTATGCTACGATATTTCTGTGTTCTTTATGAACTATTTACTAAATGCACTTTTTACTACATAAATCACGCACTTTTATTTAGTAAACAACACTATAAATAATTTTAAAAGTCCAATGAAAAACGAGCGTGAGGCTCGGCTTGACTTTCCCGCCAAAACTCCTGAAAGGTAAGTTCATCACAAGACTCAAAGTAGATACTTATTTTGGAAAATTTGTCTTTTTTTTTCGCAAAAAGGTTTTACATTATATGTGTTACCGGCCAAACCCGATTTCAGGACAAACTAGTTTTGTCTAAGCTCGAGTTGGTCTCCAAAGTCCAAAGCCTAGAGCACAGGCGTAGAGTAGCCAGCCTTTCGGTGTTCTATAGGATACATTCTGGGGAGTGTGCGAGGGAATTGCACGATTTAATTCAACAACTACAACAACAGGATCAACTAGTTTTTCCTATACGCGTTAGGATAAACCAGTTTAGGCTAGGTCAAACTAGTAGATCCTGTCATAAATACGCACACTCTAGGATAAATTGGTGTGGCCTAGTCTCGTAGACGGGCGGGGCGAAGAAGGCGGGGGACGAACACCCGTCTCCTTTAGCCCCGGAGTGTGATCAGCGTGTGTCGGTAGCCCCCGCACGCGCATTGCACTGGTCACCACGTCTGAGGACGGTAATCCTCCCTTGGCGAGGAAACCGGCCTAAATCAGGCCGGTAAGCCCTGAGAGTGGCACGGGGACAGTGCCTTCGGGCAGATCCCGTGACGCTCTCAACACAGGGCCCGAGGGGAACCGAGTGGTTTTAGTGAGTATTCCCGGCTTCGGCTGGGCGAGTCCCACACACGCCCGTGGCCTATCTAGCGGCGGGTAACGTGCGTAAAGGCATTTCCACTCGTAAAAAAAAAAGTCTGAACATTATAGTATACCTATAAAATCAAAATAAACAGATAGGCTGAACAAAAATGGTAAGCAGTGACGCGATCGTTGATGGTAAAGCGCGCTAGTTTATTAAGAGCCTATTCACTCAGAAAAACTGAGCGAATAGGAAGGAAGACGGCAGTTGAGCGAGGTGATGCAATGTTAAACCCAACAACACGACCAACGATGCTGCGCCAAAGGGAGATTGATCTGAAGACCCTCCACGACCAAACTCCCAACACAACAACATTAGGCGCATCGTACCCGGCACACATTTCAACACAACTGCTCAGACCCGTCCTCCGTACGGCTTCACCAGACATCATCAAGTCTTTGTCTGGTGAGTGGTAACTTCTGCTGGTTTTTCATGAATTGAACATATCTCAAGCCATCTGACCATTTCGTTGAAACGTTGTCCTTCATCCAAGACCCTGTCATATTCTCAATAGCTTGATTGGCACATTCAACAAAGCCCAGGCTTTGACTGTGCCTGGGTTTTCTGAGCTCTGGCCACAGATTGGCAAGCTCACTCATAACATTATTTACAAATTCCCTACGGGTTGAAGAATGCACGGCGCTCCTAAAGTTTAGAAATTAATATATCATGCAAATGGTAAGCCTGAAAGAATTGTGCACGGAAAATCCAATTATAGTCAAAGCGTCCGTCTAGGGTCCGCTTTACCAGTCTAACTGCTCATTTTTTGGTTAAACTTCGATATTTTCCATGAAGCGAATAAAATAGTTCTTTATTTGCGTAGAAAGAAGTAAAAAAGTACAGATATTACGTTTTTAGAAGATCCTTATACTGACTATCTTAACTAAGGCAGGCAAACAAAAGCAATAATTAATGAATATCCAATAAGACTGCCGTCTGACCTCCGCAACCCGAAGGCGATATCAAAGCATTGCAGTTAGACCAATTGTAGGACTTTTGAGGGCGACTGCCATTAGATGTTCGTATGGCAACCGGGACCAACGGCTTAACGTGCTTTCCGAGGCACGACCAGACTAGTGCAAATATTTGTAAAAACGTATCTAATTTAAGAACAGTCACTATTTTAGTTTTAGTATTCATAAAATTGTATATATTTTTATTGAGCTAGAAATAAGAAAAAAATGGTTGAATGTCTCGTTTTACGAGCCCATAAAATTATCAATAGTTTTTTGTATTAAAATGAAGTTGTGTACTTGGTTCCTGTTATTCAGAATATTTGGTAGTTATTTTGTGTTTGTTTGGGCGAGTTTTCCTATAGAATTAAAACACTGAATCAGCACGGTAATTATGTACCTCACTATCAGTAGCAATGTTTCATTTTGACAATTCAACAACATTAATTGCGTAATTTAGGTTTTTTTTTTTATACATTATAAACTAACGCTTGAATGACAGTTGAAAAAGACGGCCGCGTGAACCCTCTATGAGAAAGGTTTGATACAAAGTCATAATGTGGCCGATATTTCAATGTTCCTTATGAATTATTTACTGAATGCACTTTTTACTGCATAAATCACGCGATTTTATTTAATAAACGACCCTATAAATAATTTTAAAAGTCCAATGAACAATACACGTGACACAGCTTAGCTTTCCTGTCAAAACTCAAAAAATATTAATAAATAAAAACGATAAAATATTAATATTTATTAACACATACCTTAGTTGTAATAAACAAATCAGATCTGACACCTTTTTTATCATCCATCCATTTATTAATTGCATTGCCAATTGCCTCTTCATTGTTGTAATTAAATACTGTATCAATGTGTCTATATCCCAGTTCTAAAGCCTCATATATGATAGGCTCTAAAACATTTGGTTCAGCCTAGAAAAAACCTGGATTATTTAGTTACCTAATTAAGATTTACACAAACCACTACAAATATCATTTACATTACCTGCCATCGTATTCTACCACATGGGCCCAGTGCATATTGGTAGATGCCACATGTCTTAGAAGTTTGCCTCTAGGACATGCCGGGTTCCTCAAGATGTGTTCCTTCACCATTTTGAGTGCAGTGGTGATGATATAATTTACACAAATTAAAACGCCTGATGAGGTTCAAACCTACGACCTCAACAAGTAACAACAAGTAAGTCGCGGTCAATACCACTAGGCTACCACTGCTCTCAAAAGAGGAGATTAATCAAATATTTTGATCTCAGCCTGTTTTAATGCGACATTCTATAATTATCTTTCAGCTTACACGAACTCTTTTAACACAACACAAGAAGATAACAAAACCGCCAAACTAGCTCTGGAAGTTGTTCTACAATTACAAGTAAATAAAAACTTAAATAATATTTTTGTTAGAACAAACAATACTGTAATTGATGATACCAGAATACCTAGACCTGTATTCAAAGAGCCAAGAGTGGAAACCTTCACGGAATTCGTTCAAAGGGTCGCCAACTTAATCAACAATTATGACGATAACTCATTCAAAGATTTCTTCGATGTACTAGACGAAGAAATCAGAAAATATCATTACAGAGGATGCAAATTTTACGAGCTGACGGATAATAATGAATTTAGAAGTCTAATGGCCGAGAAATTAGATTTAATGAAAAGGAAACCAACTGCTGTTTTGAAAGGAGATATCAATGAAGTAGTTAACGTATTAGGAAACGTTAAAGACAAACACATTAAAGAAATGCTGGATTATATCAATTCTTTATATGGAGAGGATGACAGGGAAAAGTTTAATAAAGTTATATCAGATCTTAATGATTATGGTAAGTCAAGATCAAAAAGGCCTAACAAGTATTTAGTTAAAGTAATTAGAAACGGCGTTCGCACTATTGTATTTGACCATTACACAGATCTTAACGTTAATGTCAGACGAGAATTTAAAAAAGAACTAGGAACATTTTTGAAAAAAATCAAAGAATTCCCATCGTCAACACCTACAACTATTTTATTTCCCTACAAACCTGCACTCAGAGAACCGGAGAATATCGACAAGATATCAGGATATAATATCGTCATTGAAGATAAAAACATCGCACATCATTCAAAAAGAGATCCGATAACAACTGCCATTGGGAAAAACATCCTAACCATGAAGGCAAATGACGTAAAACAAGGAAAGAATGCCACAAACCTGAACACTTCCAAAAAAGATATTCACAGTCAACAGATGAAATTAACACGAAATAAAGAGAATACATCAACTGATGAAACAATTGAAAGAAATTCTATAGAGTCACTACAGGAACCACTATCAATGAAAGACTACGGAGAGAACATCTACAAATCAGAATTGAAAAGCAAACTAGTGCAGAAAATGTTGGATGAAGAGTCTACAGGCAAGCTACCTACTGTACGAGCAACGACCACGCCCAGGCTAAGGTACCTATGCTAGACAGTAGACACATCAAAATATATTTCCAGTACAGGCTGGCTTTTTATCGCTAAGTCCCATCTTTAAGGAGTAGCTAGAGGCGCCACGGTGCTCTCACCTTCTGGTTGACGCAGGTCCTCACCGGACACGGCTGTTTCGGGAGGTTCCTGTTCCGTAATTAGCGGGAGGAAACGCCAGAGTGTCACCACTGTGTGGATCGCCCTGAGGACACGATGGAGCATACGGTGGAGGTCTGCCGTCTTGGGTATAGCACCGCTGTGTCCTCCTGGCGGCGATCGGCGGCGATCTCTCGCGTCCGACCCTGGTCCGGGCCATGGTCCGGAGTGAGTGTGCATGACAGGCCGTCACCTCCTGAGAAGCAGTGATGCTAGCAAAGAAGGAGGCGGAGAGCGTGAGGGAGCGGGAATCCCAGCGCCCTCGTGCCTCTAGCCACCGCAGGAGACGCCGTGGTCGGGAGACAAAATTGGACTCTCGGCCACCGTAGGCGCGGGCTTGCGGGCGGTGAGCAGTGGGCAACTCGCCGCCCGGTAAGGATCAGGCCCGAGTCGACTGCGCGTTGTGTTTCACGCGCGCGTCAAAGAAATGTCAGCAGCTGATCGTGACGGTCTCCACGAAGACCGATGCCTTCTAGCCCTGGGTTGCAAGTTGGTTGAAAATAGAAACCGTGGCCCTGGCCTACAAGCTAGTGAAGGAACACGGATGGGTTTTAGTCAGTAAAAGTCTGACACACTCCGCCCAGAGCGGAAGAGGTCATTTGATGATTTCTCATCCCAAACAAAAAAAGGGCTGATTTCTTATTATATGGAAAGTTTTACGATGTGAGGTCAAGTTACACTATAATTATATGATTTAAAAAAAAAACAATAAACAAAATTATATCTTGATTCCAGGCAAGTAACTTTATTAAATGAAGACACAGAAGTCGAATCTGTTAAACTACGAAAAGCAATTACTCTAAGAGCAGTGAGTGATGAAGATCTCAGGAGAAGTAGACCAGCCCCAATGCCCGGCGAAAACCTGTCCATCGATGTATTTGACAGAGAAGAAAGAAGAAGACAGAAATCTCTAGCGAAAGAACACAGCATTACTACTGTACAAATTGGGATAAAGGATTACATTATAAAAATAAAGAATCTCCAAAATGAGCTAAATCAATTAAAGAAAATAGATGAATATAATCGAAAAACTAGGATGAATGTCACAAGTGCCGTAGGCAAAGTAAGGAAAAGACAAAAGCCAAAACTTAGAAACAGCAAGGTTAAGAAGACAAAAGATATGAAGCACAGAGAAAGAAATAAAAGGAAGAAAAACAAAAAGATTAAAACAACAATAAATAACTATGAAAGACAAATTGATGAGTATGAAGCAAGAACTCAGACAGAGCTTAGTAAAGACAGAAAAACTAAACGAGAAGCTGGAACATCGAATCCTGTCAACAAAGATATACAAGATTTAGAAAGTAATACAGAAAAAGTAAAAACACACAATAAACATACACACAAATTGAAAAAACAGAAGAAGGACATAAGAAATGAATCTACTAAAGCAAAAAATATACACCCAACACATAAGGGTATTACAAGCACAAAAGAGGTTGGTAATGTATCTTTGAGTGTCACTGGGGAGGCAAAACAAAAGAGTTTTATCAATACAACGAAAGATGATTACATAAAGGATAACCCTACTCGAAGATACAGAAGGGTCATAGAATTTACTTCTCCACCTCTGTACGACCAACCTTTTTTTGAAGATTACACATTCCAGAAAATATTATAATCTTTAAAGGTAATTATTGTATTAGGTTGAGCAAGATATTGGCGCCGATTGTCTTATACTCAAACTAAACTAATAATTTTAAGTTAGATGCATCTCTTTCTTTCCATTTCGTTAAGAAAAGGATAGAAGATAACATTTTAATTTAATCCTGTCAAATTAAGATACTACATAGACAGTTTAGACCGTAGCAGTGAAATCCTAAATCTATGTTTTAGAAGCTATCTCTCTATAATCTATGTTTTAGAATATGTTTCAGTGTATACTTAATGAAATAGAAGAAAACACTTAACTTCAAATTAGTTTAGTTTGTATATATGAAAATTGGCACCAATATTTAGTAGCATAAGCGAAATAGAAATCATTAATCAATTATTTATTCTTACCAAGTTACTGATTAATTAATATCGATCCCTGAATGTCACAGTTTCTATTGAGAAACTATCAGCGCCTGCCGCAAATGCAATAGCTATCTGTTGCCTCTTAGTGAGCAGTCGAATTTGCTATTAATATTTTAAAGACAATTTACATTTTTTTTTCTATCTTTACTTCATAATAAAGCGACTAAAATGTGCTTTATTTAATAAATAGCTTGGATAGTTTATCTGGAGACTCAGAAACTGATCACTCGGATAAAAGAATATATATCCCAACTAACACAACGACCTAGAAATGTTTACGAAATCGACTAAACAATTTAAGACCAACTGTTCTAAACTTCACCTAAAAACCGCAATTATGTCCTTTCAAAATGATAAATTATCGTACCCAAACTCAATAGAATACTTCACATTGACGGGATCGAGCCCACACTGAACAATGGCATTCCCACCTAACACAAACCTCCAAGAACATGAAAAATGTTTAATATATAAAGATTTTTTACTTGAAAATGGCCGAGTATTTTTGTTGAATTGATGCCACATCGCTATTGTAAAAGTCAACAGGTAGATTGTTATAGAAAAACCAAGTTTTGGATTAGGAGCGAGTGTGTTGTTTCTAAACAAGATTGGTATATGTTATAAACTAGCAACCCACCCCAGCTTCGCACGTGTACAACGCTGATACTAATACACTACAGAAAAACTGTGAACGTTGTATAAAAAACCGCCGCGATCGCCCCGCCATATACCGCCGCAAACGCGATACTCCGCAATTTTTAAATCTGTAATATCTTCGAAAATATTCTTTTAAATCATATGCTGTAAGGGGCCATATAGATCTATATTAAATCAACAATATATTTAAGGTATTTAATTGGATAAGAATTAATCCCCTATTGGTTAAAATCGCTTAATTAATAAATTAGCCATTATTTGTCGTAAAAACAAATGACAAAACATGTTATTGTGGTATATCCATAAGACACATACTATCGCGGAGTTTTCTGTAGACCTTTTCAATGTGTACAATATTTAGAACATTATTTTGTTAAATCTCGTAGGGTTCAGCCTGCGTTTCACTGCAAACGCGGATTAAATGTAATTATTTACAACATCACATTAAAAACCTCAAACTTAATAGTATTTCTCCACAATTTAATGGATGTTATTATACATATAAACCTTTCTCTTTAATCACTCTATCTATTAAAAAAAAACCGCATCAAAATCCATTGCGTAGTTTTAAAGATTTAATCATACAAAGAGACATAGGGACTTTGTTTTATACTACGTAGTGATACATAGATTCCATTCTCAATTTATTTATAGTGCAGAAGATACCTTTTTCTTCGACACTTCTCTATTAGACATCATCTCCATACTCACTCCCTTGCTATCCATACCATCATCCACACATGACAGCCTCCGTGGCGTATCGGTAGCGAACGTGGCCGCTGCGCAAGGAGGCGCGGGTTCGATCCCCGCGCAATGCAAATATTTGTATGCATGAATATGAATATCTGCAGCCGCAATTCCGCCTGATGGTTAACAGTGATGCAATCGTCGATGGTAAAGCGCGCTAGTTTATTTAGCCTATTCACTAAAAAAAACTTAGTGAATATGAAGGCAGACGGCAGTTGAGCGAGGTGATGCAATGCTAAACTCAACAACACGACCAACGATGCTGCGCCACAGGGAGATTGATGGAGATCCTCCACGACCAAACTCCCGACACAACAACATTTGGCAACGCAACACAACTGCTCAGATCCGTCCTCCGTACGGCTTCACCAGACATCATGCCGGAACACGACAAATCGCTTAGTGGCAAGACTTTATCTGGTGGGTGGTAACTTCTGCCGGCAGCCGATGTTATGGCCTACCACCGAGGAAACTCTATACTAATATGAAGAAGACTTTTGGAAAAAGGTGACATTGAATCCAAAACAAAAATATAACCTTTTTTTCCGTCGTACATTCTGTTAAAACACGTTGAAAATCAGTTTAAAATTCATCATCATTATCAGCTCAGCGTTAATCCCATTCGTATCCGAAGCTTTTCATCTTTATTTATTTATTTGGACTTCTAACAGAGAAAACACCTTAAAGGCTAGAAAATATAAATAACAGGGGGTGATCGCGCTAAATAAAACAGTAGAAGTTCAACTCTGGTTCATATCTAATCCAGTTAAAGCTATGGTTTAGTTTAGATCATATTTCGTATCGCGCTAAAATTTTAACTTCGGTTGAAGTAAATTCAATGTAGGTATGAGTGATACATTTCATCAGATATAATAATTAAAACTAAATCAATTATAAGTAAATCTAATCGGTTAAACGTAAGTTTGACATGGCATAGAAAAAGTTAGCTTTGTTTCAACTTTTTTATTTGACAGCGGTTACGTTCCAATTGCGATCCAGTTATGGTTAAATCGTTAGCGCGATACGAAACATAACAAAAGTTATGGTTTGGTTGCGATCCAATTCTGTTTTGGTTGAATTATTTTAGCGCGATTGCCCCCCAGGATATGACTTTGTGCTTCTCCACTTATAAGAAGTCACAGCATGCAAATAATAATATAACAGCATGAATACAAATTGTTAACGTTGTATCAATTAAAAATTCTTCGTGATTGCCTTGTAGTCGTGGTGGCCTAGTGGTTAAAACACCAGCCTCTCAAGTATGAGTGCGCGGGTTCGATTCCAGGTCAGGCAAGTACCAATGTAACTTTTCTAAAGTTATATGTACTTTCTAAGTATATCTTGGACACCAATGACTGAAGGTGAAGGAAAACATCTTGAGGAAACCTGGACTTTAAGTCTGAAATCGCCAACCCGCATTGAGCAAGCGTGGTGATTACGCTCAATCCTTCTCTGTATGAGAGAAGACCTGTGCCCAGCAGTGGGACGATAAAAGGTTGATAATGATGATGATGAAATAAAAATTAAATTTTAAAACAATGTTATATGAAATTAGATTTTAAAGCAATGTCATATTAATTAAATTTTAAAACAATGTTACCTATATTAAACTAAATTTTAAGACAATAACAACAAAAATAAATTAAACAAAAAATTCCATCACGACACAATAATAAAATTTGTAAAAAAAAAAAAAAGAAACAGTAACAATCATTTTCTTAATTATGTCAAGTAATGATAAAGAAATAAAGTTAACATTAGATAAATTGAGAAGAAAGTAAAATAATCAAATAAAATTGCAATAGACAATGGAATTACAATAATACAAAATTATATTAAATTAAAATTAATTGTTTGAAAATGAATTACAGTAAATATTTATAGTTCATACAAATGTTACTACGACTCTTGCACATGTCCACATAATATTATGTCATTCAAGTTTTTAAAAATTAAAGATTTGTAGGTACTTTTGAGTCTGGGGTCCGCTTTACCAGTCTAACTGATGATTTTTGGCGAAACTTCGATATTTTCCGTGAAGCGACTGCCGTCTGACCTCCACAAACTGAAGACAATACCGAAACATTGCAGTTAGACAAATTTTTTTGGTTTTTTAGTTAGTTAGACCAACTTTTGAGGGCTGCAACAACCCGTAACGACTCCCATTAGATGTTCGTATGGCAATCGCTTCGAGCAACACTTCCTTTGTTGCTCGAAGGGCAACCGGGACCAACGACTTAACGTGCTTTCTGAGGAACGACCAGCCCAGTGCAAATATTCATATTCATGCATACAAATATTTGCATTGCACGGGGATCGAACACAGCGCAGCGGCCGCGTTCGCCACGGAGGCTAACAAGAAATCAGTTTAAAATTCCCAGGACATAAAAAAACACTAACATTTAAAAATTAGTGTAAACCTATAACAAATGTTTTCCGTCGGTGTTGCTAGTTGCAAAAAAGGAAATACCACCAGCATCACCACAGACAAATAAGGTTAACCGGGAATGCTCACTTTTCGCGCGAAAACATTATTTGCCAGTGTTAAGAGTAAATAGCGAATGTGTTTGAACTTGGTCAGGGCGGATGCAACTATTTAGAGTTTTGGTTAGAACTGCCACATTGTAGATAATGGTAAGAAGGTTCAGGACAGACCTTTCACAATAAAGTTACCTCTGATTTTCTGCATTGTCTAAATCGTGATGGACCTAGTTATTTTTCAGATCCCAATATCCTATATATTTGTAGGTATATACATCAATAATTAATATACAACTTAAGAAGTATTGTCAGTGCATCTACAGTATGTTAAGAAAACCCTGTCCGACCCATAAGGATAATAAAGGTTAGGTAAACACATGACCAAATATAATATAAAATTTTACGTAATCATCATAGTACCAATACAAATGAATTTTGAAATAATCTTTTTTTCCCGCGAATTAATTCCAACTTCCCCGAAATTTGGTAATTTAAAAAAAAGTGGCAACACCGGTATTATTATGAGCGAATAGCGATACGACCACGTGCCGCGTGCCGCGTGCCCTGCCGCCCGCCGCCGCGGATGGGTGAACGCACATTTATTAAGTTACCACTTTTTGCGAAAAAATATTTATTTTTTTAGGGGGATTTTTTTTTAAGTTTAGCCCGGGTTTGTATCCATTAGTAGAATCAGTTATCGATACCTAACAACACCTTCACGGGTCGGACAGGGTTTTCTTAACATACTGTATAATATGATAGGCCATAACATCGGCTGCCGGCAGAAGTTACCACCCACCAGACAAAGGCCCGTATTCCAGATCTCAAGCTCTGCTTAAGTCTCGTTTGAAGCCATTTGATTGGTTGAAACTAGTTTTAAGTAATGCTTGAGTCTTGAGTAACGCTCTGTAATACGGAACAAAGTCTTGACGCCAAGCGATTCGTCGTGTTCCAGCATGATGTCTATGAAACCGTTCGGAGGACGGGTCTGAGCAGTTTTATTGCGATGTGTGCCGGGTACGATGTGCCAAAAGTTTTTGTGCCGGAAGTTTGGTCTTGGAGAGTGTCCATATCTCCAATGAGGCTCTTAATAAACTAGTCCGCTTTACCATCAACGATTGCATCACTGCTCACTATCAGATGGGATCGCGGGCGATCGGTTGTTGGGTCTGCTGTGGTAGTCCAAATGTTGTGTGGAAGGTCTCCAGATCAATCTCCCTCTGGCACAACATCGTTGGTCGTGTTGTTGGGTTAAACATTGCATCACCTCGCTGCCGTCTTCCTTCCTATTCACTCAGTTTTTTTGAGTGAATAGGCTCTTAATAAATTAGCGCGTTTTACCAGTAACGATTGCATCACTAATTACTCATCATCATCATCATCTCAGCGTATAATCCCGGTCGCATCCGCGGCTTTCGCGTTGGAACCCGAGGTCCGCTTTCCTGCTATTACGCCTCCATTTCGCACGATCTCTGGCATCCTGTGGTGTGAGATTGTTGGCACGCATGTCATCTCTTACAACGTCAAGCCAGCACTTCTTTGGCCTGCCTCGCTTGTTCCGGCCCGGCGGAGGCGCCATGGCAAGACATTTGTTACCCACGTAACATGCCGGTTTACGTAAGACGTGGCCGTACCAGCGTAGGCGACTCTCTTGCAGTTTGTCTGCTATGTCACGGACATAGAGACTGCCACGGATGCGGGAGTTCCTGATGCGGTCTTTCCGCGTAACTCCACACATCCACCGCAGCATACTCATCTCCGTGACACGCAGCTCCTGCTTGTGTCGCACAAGCACAGGCCACGCCTCACTGCCATACAGCATATTGCATCACTAATTACTATCAGGCGGGATTACGGTCAAGCACTAGTTTATGATTATGAAAATACAAAATGTTTAAGTTATAAACGTGTTAAAACTGTCTTAGTACTGACTGCGCCCTACGTGTTATATGTTAGTCCTTGATTGATTATCATCATCATCATCTCAGTGTTAATTCCAGTCGCATCCGAAGCTTCTTCAGCTTTGGAGCCTGGGGTCCGCTTTACCGGTCTAACTGCTGATTTTGGCTAAACTTCGGTATTTTCCTTGAAGCGACTGCCGTCTGAACTCCACAACCCGAAGGCGATATCGAAGCATTGCAGCTAGACCAATTGTTGGACTTTCGAGGGCTCTAACAACCCGTAACGACTGCCATTATATGTTCGTATGGCAACCGGGACCAACGGCTTAACGTCCTTTCCGAGGCACGACCAGACCAGTGCAAATATTCATATTCATGCATACAAATATTTGGACTCCGTGGGGATCGACGCCGCGCCTCCTTGCGCAGCGGCTGCATTCGCTACCGCTACGCCACTGAAGCTGTCCTCCTTGGTTGGTTATACAGTATGTTAAGAAAACCCTGTCCGACCCGTAAAGATAATAAAGGTAAGGTAAGCACATGACCAAATATAATATAAAATTTTACGTAATCATCATAGTACCAATACAAATGAATTTTGAAATAATCTTTTTTTCCCGCCAATTAATTCCAACTTCCCCAAAATTTGGTAATTTTATAAAAAGTGTCACTTTTTAAAAAAATACCAAATTTTATTCGCTCATAATAACACTATTATGAGCGAATAGCGATGCGACCACGTGTCGCGTGCCCTGCCGCCCGCCGCCCGCGGAAGGGTGCTTATCGCACATTTATTAAGTTACCTCTTTTTGCGAAATAATATTTATTTATTTAGGGGGATTTTTTTAAGTTTACCCCGGTTTTGTATCCATTAGTAGAATCAGTTATTTTATTTTATTTTATTTTATTTTTACATTTTAAGGAAACTTACAGCTAGCATATATACATATAGAATATAATTAGTGAAAGAAGGCCAATTAAAAGTTTCCACAGATAACATCAGGTTAGCACAAGAGACAGTAACAGGTACAGCACAGGACATGAAAGTGAAACTAAGAACAAGTAAGCACTCTGAGAGTATTTAGTAAAACTCAATTTTTTTAGTAATTAACAAAGAAGCTATCACAAAGTATTTTTTTTAGTTTAGGAACACTGGTGGAGAACAAATCGAGATCATTAACCCTCCGACACAACAAATTATATGCTCTGCTAGCTCTTATCATATAAGAGTTTTGTCGGTATACGCATCGCACAGAGGGAACATACAGAGGCTGATGATTCCTTAAAGTGAAGGATGGAACACGCAGACCAATTTTGCTCAACAATTCAGAACAGTCGAATGAGCCATTAGCTATATTGAACAGAAATACCATGTCGGCAATTTTTCTCCGCTCAATCAGTGGAAGAACGTGAAACTTTCTGCAACGGTTGTTATAATTAGGCAAATAAGTTCTGGATCTAAACTGAATGCACCTCAAAAATTTCCTTTGGATACTTTCGATGCGATTGACGTAAGTATCGTAGATAGGATTCCATAATGGTGAGCAGTATTCGAGATGACTGCGCACAAAAGCACAGTACAGAATTTTGAGTGTTTTAATGTTTTTAAAATCCACTGATATCCTCAAGATAAAACCAAGGGCTTTAGAAGTTTTTTTAATAATTTTATCAATGTGTGTGTCAAAGAGAAGTTTCGAGTCAAAAGTGACTCCCAAGTCTGTAATCGTGTTAACTCTGGCTATTGAAGTATTGGCTAATTTGTAGTCATAAATAACGCGCTTTAGTTTACGAGTGAATGTACACGTGCAGCATTTCGAGACATTCAGATCTAACCGGTTGGCCGTGCAGTACCCTACGAACCTGTCCAGATCGTGTTGGAGGCGTTCAGCATCTTCATGAGTCCCGATCTCACTTAGAATCTTCATGTCGTCCGCAAATAAAAGGACTGTTGAATTCGAGAAACATGAAGACACATCATTTATGAAGATGTTGAATAACAAGGGTCCCAAAAGCGATCCCTGCGGAATTCCTGAGGGGGCCGTCATAGTTCTTGATGTATATCCATTAAGGACAACAGTTTGACACCTGTTGGCCACATAAGATGAGAACCACCTAAAAAGATTTCCACTGATACCCATAGCCAGCAGTTTGCGCAAAAGTATAGCATGATCCAAACGATCAAAACACTTGCTGTAATCTGTGTAAATTACATCTACTTGTGAGTGGCGGGCCATACATTCGGTCAAGTAGTCGCTACAAAGAATTAGGTTGGTGGTTGTGGACCGACCTCGCAGGAAACCATGTTGGCGGTCGTTAATGCTTGATTTAAGACAGGTGTAAAGCTGTTTGTATATAATTTTTTCCAAGATTTTAGCGAAAATACATAGTTTGGATATGGGTCTGTAATTTTCTACAAGGTTTTTAGGCCCTTTTTTATGGATTGGAGTGATTATTGCCGACTTCCAAACTGCAGGTACCTCTCCCAAATTTAGGGACCGCCTGAACAGGAGTAAAAGAGGAAGAGTCAGACCTTTGGCACAGTTGAGTATAAAAACTGGTGGAATATTGTCTGGTCCTGCAGATTTGGATAAGTCAACTCCTTTAAGTAGATTGAATACTTCTAATTCATTAACTTCGACCGAATGTATGTCCGAGACAGTATCGCTCAAATACATGCTAGGCCCCCGCACGTGGTCAATGGAAAGATCGTCGTCATTAATACTAGCAACAGAACCAAGAAAATTAGAGTAGAAATAGTCGCTAAACATGTTACAGATGTCCTCTCCGACACTTGAGGTGCTATTTCTATATTTAAGCAAGGAAGGGTAAGCATTGATTTGATTTCTTGATTTAACATATGACCAAAACGCTCTAGGTGTCTTAGAAATGTCTGCCTCAATTTTTGCAATATAGGAGTTAAACATTTCACTTTCAACTTCCCTGGCACGCTGTCGAAGCAAGACAAAAGACTCGTGATCAGACAGGTTTCCGTATTTCTTGAACTTTGCGTGGTACTTAGATTTTTCTTTTAAAATTTTTATCAGAGGTTGTTTGAACCAAAGAGGGTATCTGCTACTTGGAACTATCGTCCTAATTGGTACAAAAGAATCACGTAGTTCACTGATTGTATCATAGAAAAATGATACAGCATCCTCCAATGTCCCAGAGCTCACTGCGTTGCGCCAATCGATTTGGCTCAACCGATGATTAATAGCTGTATAGTCGGCCGAATGATATAAAAATTTAGTACGAGGACGTGCCGGGAGAGTATGAAGTTCTACGAAATCAGCAGACACACAAAGAGCTTTATGGTGAGGATCTTCCGGCACCAGAGGATCAGCGCAACTTGCTACTGAGACCTCACTATTGGATAAAACTAGATCTAGTATTTTGTTGTTAATATTTACTTGCTGATTATATTGTGAGATATTGCAGATTGCAAAGTTATCAAACAAGTTAGCCTGAACATTACCTTGAATATTACTAGGGCAAAAGGACTGACCATCATCATCTAGTTCCCAGCTTATATTTGGTAGGTTAAAATCGCCAAGAAGTAGAAATTTATCAGACTGATGCTTCTGAACAATCTCGGCTAGGTTATTAGAAAAATTTGTTAACTGACCTGCTTGAGAGTGCCCAAGATTTTGGTTGCAGATGTACACCACACAAATATGCATTTTATACGATACTCGTGGCCGCTTCCTATGTAGGGTGAGAGTAACCCATATGTCTTCAGCTGAGGAGAACCATTCACTGCGGAGATCACTAATAAGTTCACGTCGAACTGCGTGCTTATGCACGCCACCCCCCAATGTTTGTTTTGTGCTAGAATAATTTCTATCACGTCGCCACACTATGTAACGGTCATCAAACAATTCACTGTCTTTAATACCTTCAATAAGCCAAGACTCTGTTAAGCAAATGATATCGTAAGAATTGACACACACATTGCGATAGAATGTTAACGTTTTCGTACGCAATCCTCGAACATTTTGGTAATAAACACTAATAGGTGACATCGCAAACAGAAAGAATACAAATGAATAGCACTACAATAATAATTGAAATGAGAGGTACATTCAGATTAGAGCAAAAAAAATAAAATAAATGACGGTACATTATACATAAGATCAAGACAATCACAACCTTAGATCCATGCGAATAGGATTCAATAGAAAAATAGCCATAGTTAACACCGAGCGATAACTGAACAAAAGGGAAGCAGACAAGGAATTTACATAAAAACATGCCACCAGTGTCCCTCAAAGCGATAGCGATGTACTTATGAGTATACAAGTACGAAAAATTATAAAATTCACGCATCCTTAACTTAGAAACTTCTTTAAATCCCGTTCCGTCTTTATATGATAGGTTGGAGAGGTAGTGTTTTTCTTTATGAGGATTTTGCAACCAACTATCCAAGTGTATAAAAAACCTCGTTCTTTAGCGAGTTTTTTCGTTTTATTAAGCAGCATTTTGTTTTCAAGAGTTAGATGATCATTGACGTAGATGACACTGTCGGACTGCAAGCCCAACTTGCCTGCAGTTATAGATCCTTTAAGCTTTTTAGCGGCGGCGACGAAATCGTTTTTGAGGTATCTATTATGAACCGAGCATATAATATTTTTATTCTGTTCGTTGTTTCGTGTCGGTACTCTCGCAATGAAGTTTATCTGCTCCTTAGTGATACTGCATCCTATGATATCACCAATCTTGCCAATAATCGCGAACAGATTTTCTGAGTTGGTTGACGGAACACCCTTTATTTCCAAGTTGTTCATTCTTGATCTTTGCTCCGTTTCGCGATGAAGATCTTCAATTTTGGAGCAACGTTCGTGTAATACTGCCATCTCCTCCTTAGTTTTCTTAAGACAGTCCACTTCACTCTCCAATCCCAACACCTTGTTAGCCAATGTCTCCACCGAATGGTCCAGAAACTCAACAGCTGTTTTAAGGCTGGAGTACTCCGTCCTGATCGACTTAAGCTCCGCAAGTTCCGATTGAATAGCTCTAATATTCTCCATTATAGTGGGTAAGCTGTCCATCCGGGCTGAGAGAGCCTTTAGTTCTGACATTATTGCGTCCATGTCAGCTGTTACAGGCGTAGTCGTAGGGCGAGGACTGGATACTGCTGGGGATTTGCAATTACTGCACTTCCATGTATTCCTGCGATCCCCCAGTTTCCTCCATCCTCCTTCCGTTATGCCAGCGCAGGGAAAGTCGAACTGTTCCAGGCATCCCACGCATTTCGCTCCATCCCTGCTTTCCAGTTGGCAACGCTTGCATTTAAACATTTTGTGTAACTTGTTAGAAAAATTTGAGAATCGATAATTAATCGCGCGCGAAGTGTTATGCGTCCGGCCGATTTGCTGTCTACCGTCGGAATGATTGAATTATCGTTAACAACACCTTCACGGGTCGGACAGGGTTTTCTTAACATACTGTATATTGTTTAAAAACCATCTATGTGACAATTTTCATTCAAATCCCTTTAGTAGTTTTTACGTAAAAGAATATCAAACATACACCGATACAGTACAAGTCCTATAGTGTACAAGTTACATCTGGAGTCGTTTATTATACGGACCTTGTAGAAACTAGAACCAATTTCCGTGCGTTCAGGCGTTTTTGCCATACTTACCCAATATTGGAATCAATTGTAACAGCACATACCTACTTAGGACCCATTAACTTAATCAAATTTTATTCCGTGGTGCTTGGCAATCTGGGCTTCTCCAAGTTGCAATAATGTCCCTTTGTGCCGATTGGCGTAGTTCTGTTCTGTCTCCTGCTTGTTATGGAGGGAAGTGAAAAAAATATCTTATCTTTTCGTACTCCTCCGCTATTCTTTTCTGATTAATTTCGTTGCGGGACCCAAGACAGTTGAATCATTTCTCCGGGAGTCGTCGAGCTTCATTGCTCGGCGTTTTTCTGGCAGTCTCCACTGTTGATTCTGGCTTTCAGGAGTTGCAGTGGGTGGGAAAATGTGTGGTGGCTATACACCTATACACCAATCTATAAAAACTTTTACGTGTTTGTAAACACTGAATGAGCTTGTTGTTACTTAAACAAATGCTACAAATATTATAAATGTGAAAGATATGAATCCATGTTTCTTACTCATTCACCCAAAAACTACTGAACGGATTTGGTTGAAATTTAACATAAAAGTGGTTTATAACTAGGAATAACATATAGGATATTTTTTATCCCGATATTTCAACGGTAAGCTACTCACGCGCGCAAAGCCGCGTTGCGTAGAAAGTACCATATGTTTGTCTATCTGGCTGTCACAGGGCTGCAACTCATGAAACGTGACAGCTAGATATCAGAAAATTTTGTCTCAATAACAAAAGATATAAGAAACAGAATATAGAGAGTTCTGTATCTCATAAAGAAAAGCGGAACCCTAATAAGATAACTTTGTTATCCGACCATCTAGCCATCTATGAAGACCCATTTTCTCAACGACTAGTGGAATTGACCGTTAATTTGTATAAAGTAAAACTACTGAACCTCTCTGTAATGTGTTAAGTTACTAAGAAGGATGTAACAATAGGCAGAATACATTGTTTCCTTAGCCTTTCTGTTAAACAAGGATTGTTTCCTTTGCCTCTTTAAGAATGGCGGGAAAGTAACGGAATTATGTCAACAAAAGCCTTTTCTTATACTCGATTCTTATCCCGAAAAAGTTTGTAACGACTTTATTAAAGACACTTAAAAAAAACATATGTGCAATTCACACGCGGCTGAAGTGAACCTTTTTAAAGACTTTGATTTCAAGATAATGAGAAGAATCTTTTTTTTATAATTATAAACTAGTGCTTGACTGCAATCCCGCCTGATAGCGGTAATCAGTGATGCAATTGTTGATGGTAAAGCGCGCTAGTTTATTAAGAGGCTATTCACTCAAAAAAACTGAGAAGAGAAGACGGCAGTAGAGCGAGCTGACGCAATGTTAAACCCAACAACACGACCAACGATGCTGCGCCAAAGGGAGATTGATCTGAAGACCCTCCAAGACCAATCTCCCAACACAACGACATTTGGTGCATCATACCCGGCACGCATCGCCACAAACACTTGAATGTAGTTTTCTCGGTGGTAGGCCATAACATCAGCCGCCGGCAGAAGTTACCACTCACCAGACAAAGCCTTGCCGCCAAGCGATTTGTCGTGTTCCGGCTTGATGTCTGGTGAAGCCGTACGGAGGACGGGTCTTAGCAGTTGTGTTGCGATGTGCGCCGGGTACGATGCGCCAAATGTTATTGTGTTGGGAGTTTGATCGTGGAGGGTCTTCAGATCAATCTCCCTTTGGCGCAGCATCGTTGGTCGTGTTGTTGGGTCAGTCATAACTTCTTTATTCTTTGTTTTTTTTTTTCTTTACATAATAATTTAATTTTTCACTTTTGTCAGTTCCTCGAGGCCTGCCGACGACGACGGCGACTGCCTTTTAGAGTTCCGTACCTAAACGGTAAAACGGAACTCGGTTTTTTTTAAGTAATATTTCTTTTTTGTGCAAGAATGAATATAGTTTCCTTGTTTCGTTTTATTTTTTAAAAGTCTGGATTAGACTCCACTCAATAAATTTTACCAACTAAGGTACGATGCAAAAATTGAACGCCTCGCTCGCGACATGGGTATAGAATCTCAGAAAGGATAATGACCGAAGCGTCAACCAATGGATTTAAAAAAAAAAACAGTCAAGTGCGAGTAGAACTCGTGAACCGAAGGTTTTTTTTTTAATAATAATTATAAACTAGCTCTTGACCGCAATCCCGCCTGATGGTAAGCAGTGATGCGATCGTTGATGGTAAAGCGCGCTAGTTTATTAACAGCCTATTCAGAAGACGGCAGTTGAGCGAGGTGATGCAATGTTAAACCCAACAATACGATAAACGATGCTGCGCCAAAGGGAGATTGATCCGAAGACCTTCCACGACCAAACTCCCAACACAACAACATTTGGCGCATCGTACCCGGCACACATCGCAACACAACTCTCAGACCAGTCCTCCATACGGCTTCACCAGACATCATTTCGGTTCATGACAATTTTATAGGTATGTAATTATTAGGTGTACAAATAAGTTTCCGCTGTTTGACAAAAGATATCTCTAAGAGGTCTCTCTCTACTCACTAAGAGCCGTTTCGTTAAATTTGGCGATGGTTCTGTTGTCCATAAACTAAACTAATTTTAACTTATGTGCATTTTTTTCTTTCCATTTCGTTAAGAAAAGGATAGCAGATAACATTTTAATTTAATCCTGTCAAATTAAGATAATCCATAGACAATTTAGACGCGATTATAAACATGGCGACTAAAAATACGCCAGTTTACGTCAGGAGCGCACTAATTTGACAGGTCTAAACTGACATTTTATCTTCTGTCCTTTTCTTAATGACATGGAAAAAGATGCGCCATTGTCTGATGTAAAATGTGATATCGTAAGTTCGAACATCTAGCAATAACATAAACTTAGAGTATTAGTGACTCTGTGTCAGTATCATATATGTCGGAGATCGTTGATATAATTTTAATAGAAGTTGCTGATTTGATTTACGTAGTAGATGGGCGAACGCGTGTGACGTTATTTTGCGATGGCGTCACATGGACAGAGTCGCTTTGGAAAGTGGGGTTGGTCGAACGGTCACTTTGCATCGAGACGCGGATAAAGGCACTGCTCCGAACCGAAACTGTCGGTTTACCTATTCAAATTGTTATTATGAAGATTGGAGGGTATATCTACACGTCGTGCTTCAATTCAAAACTCGCCTACGAAATGGAACCTATACCACTACACCAAGATGCTGTCGACCCTACCGCTCTGCCGTCGCTGTCTCCGACATATATTTATTTTCGTGCTAAAATATATAGTTTTGCGCCCAATAATCATTTGTCATTTGTTTAACAAATTACTGCAATCCCCAATTTGTCTGCTAAGCGTGGGGATTATGGCAATGCCCAACCATTGGAATGAAAGCCTTGTGGGAGGCCTTTGTCCAACAGTGGAACTCTAAAGTCCGAGAAGAAGAAGAAGATCAACTGAAAGTATTCTATAAGTTTTGATACCCTCGTGAATGTTTTTTTTTTTTTTTTTAATAATTATAAACTAGCGCTTGACCGCAATCCCGCCTGATGGTAAGCAGTGATGCGATCGTTGATGGTAAAGCGCGCTAGTTTATTAAGAGCCTATTCACTCAGAAAAACTGAGCGAATAGGAAGGAAGACGGCAGTTGAGCGAGGTGATGCAATGTTAAGCCCAACAACACGACCAACGGTGCTGCGCCAAAGGGAGATTGATCTGAAGACCCTCCACGACCAAACTCCCAACACAACAACATTTGGTGCATCGTACCCGGCACACATCGCAACACAACTGCTCAGACCCGCTCATGTTAAAAATATGTGGCATCCGTATCTTGTAACTTGCGTTGAGTTAAAAGTTTCGCTGATAACAAAGCGATCATAAACGACACGGTTGACGCAGTGGCTGCGTGATTGAAATCAAAATCAAAGCATTTATTTCAAATAAACCAGTTACAGTCACTTTTGAATTGTCAGAAGGTCGGTCAGTCAGTAAGGTGAAGCTGGTCGCCCATTCCAAAGAGTAGGTACCTATGGAGAAGAACGGACAAGAAACTCCATGGACACTCTTATAAATTATCAAGCTATTGATACAAATATTTGATTACATCATTCATTTAGAAATCAACCGTGTGAGAACGATGCAGAAATATATTGTACGCTAAGAGCGTCCATTATGGAAAACAAAAAAAGACCAACTCAACAAATAGATGCTTTACATCGACTGCTGTTCTGTGTGTCTTAAAAAGAAAAGAGCGTTTTTCCTTTTGACTCACGGAGCCCTAAAAGCCTACAGTATTTAATAATGGATCCCATGCCATCGTATTAGTTCAATGTACGCTCCGCCATCAGATCGGAGACTTGTCGTAATGCTAGAGTTTTTACCTACGATTAGTCTAGAAGTCCTTATGGAGCTATTAGTCATAAAAACTTGCTGCTTACTTAGTTAGAAGCAGCTTCCACTTACTTGGAATAGCTAGACTGAATGCCCATTAGTTGTGTGCCTTGATTACAGATTAATTAAAAGCCAAGTTATAAAAGACACGGAATACAGCTAGTGCGGCACGGTAATTGCGTAACCTAAGTACTATCAGTCGCAATGGATTTCATTTTGACAGCTGAACAACACTCATTGCGTCTTTTACGTTTTTGAGCAAACAAATTTTTCGAACATTATGTAGCAATTGATTGGATATATGCTTCAAAATAATTCAAATTGGTAGTTGTTTTGTGTGTTTTAGCCAATTTGTAGCGTTAGAGAATGGCATCCTTACTTTGTTGATAACACTTCCATCATGTATGCCATCTTATGTTATGCCTCCAAATAGTGCTGTAATGGTGAGGAATTCTATTCAATCAATAAGCATAGCGGAAGACGTAGCGTGGGTAGGCCCCCGACAAGGTGGACCGACGACCTGGTGAAGGTCGCGGGAAACCGCTGGATGCGGGAGGCGCAGGACCGGTCGTCGTGGAGAACCTTGGGGGAGGCCTATGTCCAGCAGTGGACGTCTTTCGGCTGAAATGATGATGATGATGATGAATAAGCATAGATACAATCGTTGATAGTAAAGCGCGCTAGTTTATCAAGAGCCTATGCACTCTAGCCTTGAAGACATTTAAATTGCAGTCCGAAGGAAACACCGCCGCCGGCAAATTACTCCAGTCCCCCGATGTACGCAGTATAAAAGTGGAGGCGAAACCTTTCGTCCGGATCGTAGTGGTGTTAACAACATAAGGGTGGAAACTCGCCGTACGACGGGTCTTCCGATGCTGGAACGGAGATGGAGGGCTTAAGCCATGCAATTCCCTCGCACACTCTCCAAAATGCATCCTATAGAACACCGACAAGCTGGCTACTCTACGCCTGTGCTCCAGGTTTTGGAGACTGTCTCCTCAACAACGTAGATAAGACAATGAACGTGGTTAAACTGTCAAAATGAAACCCATTGCTGCTGATTGTGTGTTATTCTTACCCTGCTGGTTTCAGTCACAATCTTTCAAACAATACTTTTGTTTAAATAATTATAAACTAGCGCTTGACCGCAATCCCGCCTGATGGTAAACAGTGATGCCATCGTTGATGGTAAAGCGCGCTAGTTTATTAAGAGTGAATAGGTCACTCAGAAAAACTGAGCGAATAGGAAGGAAGACGGCAGTTGAGCGAGGTGATGCAATGTTAAAGAAGAAGACGGCCGCGTGAACCGTCTATAAGAGAGGTTTGAGGCAAAGTCGTGATATGGTAGTGGACACATGCTGCGATATTTCAATGTTCTTTATGAGTTATTTACTGAATGCACTTTTTACTACATAAATCACGCGCTTTTATTTAGTAAACGACACTATAAATAATTTTAAAAGTCCAATGAAAAATGCTCGTGACACTCTTCTTAGATTTCCTGTCAAAAAACTCAAAATAAAAATTTATTAATAACATAGATCACAATGACAGTATAAAATAGCTCAGTTTTACAGTAATCAAAATTCTTGAGATAACAAATATAAGAGTAAACTAATACATAAGTAGGCACATAACTTACTAAGCTTATAATTTTATTGTAGGATTTTTTTCCGTACCTTTAAAATTGAGGGTCTGTGGCTGTTCAGTTAGCATTACACTACATTTTTTTTTTAATTACGCAATTAGGTGTTTTGACCACGTGTCCTTTGAAGTTAGGTTTTAATAACTGTAACAGATTGATATGCGAGACGAAAATATCGGCCGTCCTGCTTTTACGCATTTCATTAAAAAAGAATAGTGTTTAATGATACTATTATTGTATCAGACGATAAATTATCGAGCGGTCGATATTGTGTCGCGGTTCTGTAAAACTATCACCGTGAATAGGTATTTTTTTTATATAAATTATAAACAAGTGCTTGACCGTAATCCCGTCTGATGGTAAGCAGTGATGCAATCGATGATGGTAAAGCACGTTAGTTTATTAAAACCTATTCACTCTAGCCTTGAAGACACTCAACTCAACTGTAACCGCCGCTGGCAAATTGTTCCAGTCCCTCGATGTACGCGGTATTTTTATGCAGCGTATTTTTTTGCGTTCTTTCGGATCGATGTGGTATCAACAACGTAATGGTGGAAACTCGCCGTACGACGGGTCGTCTGATGATGGAACTGAGATGGGGGAATTAAATCAAGCAATTCCTTCACACACTTTCCAAAATGTATCCTATAGAACACCGACAGGCTGTAGTAGTGGTAAAATGACAGTTGACTTCACATCATTCTATTTTCACGGTGTCAAGGTTACAGGATCTCACTGCTGTAAATGGTTTAAGAGAAAAAAGAATATAAAATTAATATAGATTTCGTCGTCAAAGATACCACAGTGTCTCAAGACTAAACTCTTTGACCAGTGTGTGTTGCCAGTGATTACTTACGGAACTGAAACGTGGTCGCTCACAATGGGCCTCATACGAAGGCTCAGAGTCGCACAATGGCGATGGAAAGAGCTATGCTCGGAGTTTCTCTGCGTGATCGAATCAGAAATGAGGAGATCCGCAGAAGAACCAAAGTCACCGACATAGCTCTGCTAGTCGCTAAATTTAAGTGGCAGTGGGAAGGGGACTTTGTTCGTAGAACCGATGGCGATGGGGCAGTAAGGTTCTGGAGTAGCGGCCACGTACCGGAAGATGCAGCGTAGGGAGGCCCCCAACCGATGACCTGGTGAAGGTCGCGGGAAACCGATGGATGCGGGCAGCACAAGACTGATCATAGTGGAAAGCGCTCCAATTCTAGTTGGTTGCTCGATGCTTGGGGTTTCACTGCGTGATCGAATCTGGGATGAGGAGATCCGCAGAAGAACGAGTGTAACCGACATAACTCAAAGAATTGCAACACTAAAGTGGCAGTGGGCCGGGCACATTACCGGTAGGACCAATGCCCGATGGGTGCGACCACGCACCGGAAGACGCAGCGTAGGTAGGCCCCAAACAAGGTGAACCGATGAACTGGTGAAGATCGTGGGAAGCCGATGGATGCGGGCAGCACAAGACCGGTCATCGTGGAAAGCCTTGGGGAGGCCTTTGTCCAGCACTGGACCTCTATAGGTTAAAGCAGAAAAATATCACAGTTAATTTGTATCGTTCAAAAGCAAAACGAACATTCTTAAGATAACAATAACGGTTACTCGCCACTGAATTTTGATCCCAGATATCGTCAAAGTACAAATAAAAGATCCATTCGTGCGATAACTATTGAACGGACACTGGCGACTGCCGTCTGACCGGATTATTTTCACTAAAGACTGCTACCTAACCACCTGATATAATCCCTGAGTCGCGACCAACATCCACACTTGCCCACATCAAAGCCGAGACAGACCCTTATAAAAAAGAACCATTTTTATAACCCAAATACACTAACGTTGCAAAAACTACTAACCTTTGTGTTAATTCTATAAATAAATGGACAATAATAAAAGTGAAATCTTATTTCTTGCTGAACAAATATCAATTATATTTCAATGTCAATTAAGATGATTTTAGAGTGAGTTCCGTTCGTTTAGCTTTAGAGGCTCATAGAAGCAGAGACGTACTGACGACAGCACATCAAGCTACTACAGTCTGTCAGAATTCTTTATTAGACTTTCAACTATATCTCTAAAGCATTAAGACTCAAGCTTGATTAGGAATATTTGACAGTTTCGGCTAGCTTGACCTACTGTCGTCAAAACAGCAAAAACAAACAATAAGAAATAACTATAAAAATAGGCAAAAACAAGTAAGATAGCATTCACAAGTATCGACTATAGTGAATGACAATAAAATACAGCTACGTATTTTGGTGGAAGCCGGTTTGGTGGAAGGTGATGTTAGACTTATAGTAAAATGTAAAAGTATTGACCACTTCTGATTCTTCTAGATTGTTAACAGTGATTCTAGTACCTTACGGAAAAACGAAATAGGTAATTTAATTAATTAAAAACCTCAAATTGCATATATTTATTGATCCTTATATATGAAATTGGCGATGTGTATTGGAGGAACAAAAAACGTTTATTTTTTTAATATATTTATTTAATCAAAGTATGATCCATTGCTATCTATGCACTTCTGCCATCTTAAGTTATAGGTAGTTCGTTTATGCATTTTCTAAAAAAAAAAACATTAGGAAGGGAATCAATAAAATCTTTGAAGGCGGTTTGGACTACCTCATCAGAGTTGAATTTTTTCCCTTGCATAAAGTTACCCAAATTTCTAAAAAAATGGTAGTCTGTTGGAGCAAGATCCGGGGAGTACGGTGGATGTCTTAAACATTCCAATTGAAGCTCCTCTAATTTGATGGCAGTCTTTTGTGCAATGTGTGGTCTCACGTTGTCCTGAAGCAGCAGTCGCCTTGTGCAATTGACCAGTCTCGGTTGTTTAGCGGCTAGTTTATCCATCATTATGTGGAGCTGCTCACAATTGAGATCTGCAGTAATCGTCTGGCCAGAATTAAGGAAGCTGACCAATAACTTTTTTCTAGTCAATTTTGTCTTGGGACAGAATTTGAATGGTTCATCGGGGTTCAGCCATTGCGATGTGCGCTTCCTATTGTTGTAAAGTATCCACTTTTCATCACAGGTAATGATTCGATTTAAAATCCCATCACTATTGTGCCGATTTAGTAATGTAACGCAGCAATCGACGCGCGTTTGTCGGTTTGCTTCACTCAATCCATGAGGTAACACACCTTTCGAGCTTTCGTATCTTCCCAATTTGTTTCAAATGGATTAAAAACAGTTTTATCACTAGCACCGCAGCCTGCAGCTAACTCGGACGTAGTTCACCATGGTACCGCTTCCACAATAGCCTTCAATTCCTCATTGTCGACTTTGGTCTCCGGCCGTCCACGACGATAGTTCTGTAGGTTGAAATTTCCAGAACGAAATCGTTGGAACCAAAAACGCACTGTGCTTTCTCTAACGACACCACTGCCATACACATCATTAATTCTTCGAACCGTTTCTGCAGCACTGATGCCACGACGGAACTCATATTCGTAAATAACGAGAAATTTTGAATTTTCCATTTTGTAAACACAATGTCGCAGAGAAAAAACCAAAAGAAATACGGTTTTCGAGACATAAATTGATGACATGAAGCTGTATAAATTTGAATTTGGAATTCTAAACAAAAGAGGAGATATTTCAGATCAAAGTGGCCAGTACGACAAAACGCCAATTTGATATGTAAGGGCCTAAAACTTATTCACACACCGACAGTTACAGGTTGCTTAACCTAATTTGGCAGAAAGGATACATTTCATGATATACATTTTCTCCTCAAGTCGTTCTCCTCATTACTGAGAGTCGTGATGTCCCTGTGGAATGATCTTCTCCTTTAGGATAGTTCACCATGTTCACCATCTGTTACGATCCCTGGCCGCGAGTATAGCATTATGCAGTACGGTGTCCAGAGATGAACGAATTTGGTCAGTTTACCTTAATGGACTGCGACCTCTAGAACGTCGTTCATCCACCTTTCCAGTAACCATCACATGTTCCAGGTCGTCTCCATCTTTTCTGGCAATATGGCCAAATTATTCTAAAATTCTTCAAAAGCAGACAGAGGTGAGTCTTATTGTGATACCCAGCTCTCGAAGGATTGATTGATTTGTGCGGAATGCTGTCCAAGGAATTTGAATAAAATTTAAAAAAAATTAATAAATAAATTCCGTATCTATTTTAACTGTAACAAAGCACAGTATACATATATTGTACTTTTAGCACAAAATGTACCCAAAGACAACATTTTTATTTCTGCCTCTCTGAGTATAGCGCTATTGAAAAAGTTATAATGTTTCAAGTTCTAACGTAAACTTAACTTATATACAGTATGTTAAGAAAACCCTGTCCGGCGTTGACCACCCTTCGCCTGCCGCACGCGGGGGACGGGCGGCAGGACACGCGGCACGTGGTCGCATCGCTATTCGCCCATAATAATACCGGTGTTGTCACTTTTTAAAAATTACCAAATTTCGGGGAAATTGGAATTAATTCGCGGGAAAAAAAGATTATTTCAAAATTCATTTGTATTGGTACTATGACGAATACGTAAAATTTTATATTATATTTGGTCATGTGTTTACCTAACCTTTATTATTCTTATGGGTCGGACAGGGTTTTCTGAACATACTGTATATATATTTACCAAATAAATCACAAAGGCACCATAATATAAAATTCTATACTAAGCACGGTAACTGAAAGTCAGAATCTATGGTTATTGTTTTAGTTTCAATGCTTAGTGTCCTCACAAGATATAAATCAATGTATCGAGGACAGCAGCTCAAGCTACACGAAACTGTCAAATATTCCCAATCAACCTTGAGCCTTAAAACTTTAGAGATAAAGTTGAAAATCTTAGATAATCTTGAAAATTTATGTGTTGTCATCTGTACTTAGTATTGTGCCAATATAAGTCGAAAATGTTAAGCCAAGTCATAAGCTGTTTAACAATGAATGGTTTCTTTATTTTGCTTGTTATTAAAGATTAAAACTCTTTTGTGGAAACCTTTGGGCATGGTAAGCCTTTTTAGTCAAAATCTTTGTGTGGTGCCGAAAAATTCTTGGTATAATAGAATGGCATAGGTCGTTGTTAAGGCTATTATAACGTATATTATAAAGGTACTTGGAAGAAAGGATTGTTGTTGTTTTAAAAAGTCCTGCTAAATTTGTTTGTGAATGTGATTGCAATGGTAGAAAAACAGTAGTATTAGTTAGTTTAAACTTTGGCTTAAACTGTTATTCTTCTGATATTATAAATGCGAAAGTTTGGATGAATAGATGGATAAAAAATAAAGAAAAATTTTAGGTACTCTTTCGCACAAAAACTACTGACCCGATTTGATTCATCAAATCAAATTTAATTTACCACACAGGTGGTTAAGAACCAAGAGAGCAAAAGTTCATGAGTAGGTATATGTGCTTCTTCTTCTACGCAAAAACTACTTTTCTCTGTAGTAGGCCATAACATCGGCTGCCGGCAGAAGTTACTACCCACCAGACGAAGTCTTGCCACCAAGCAATTCGTCGTGTTCACGACGGCATGATGTCTAGTGAAGCCAAATATTATATCTGACGAAATTTATTAATCATACATTTATTTTACTTCAATCGAAGTTAGAACTTTAGCGCGATACGAAATGAGATCGAAATTAAACCACAACTTTAACTGGATTAGATATGAACAAGAGTTTAACTTCTACTGTTTTATTAAGCGCTATTGCCCCCCAGAATGTGCAGTTGATAGCTATATCATCATGACAGCGTTAATCCCAGCCGCATCTGAAGCTTTTTTAGCTTTAGAATCTGGGGTCCGCTTTTACCAGTATAACTGCTAATTTTGGCTAAATTCGATATTTTTCGTGAAGCGACTTACCAGTCATCATCATCATCTCAGCGTTAATCCCAGGCGTATCCGAAGCTTTTTTGTCTGGGGTCCGGTTTACCTGTCTAATTGCTGATTTTGGCTAAATTCGATATTTTCCGTGAAGCGACTGCCGTCTGACCTCATCAACCCGAAGGCGATCTCAAAGCATTGCAATTAGACAAATTGCTGGACTGTTAAGGGCTCCTTTTAAGGGCTGCTTTTAAGGGACAAGCCCTAACGACTGCCATTAGATTTTCATATAGCAAACCGTGACCAACGGCTTAATGTGCTTAACGTGCTTTCCGAGTTGATAGTTATGTGATGGTTCTTTTTACAATAGCAAAAGTTAGCTAAAATGTAGATTAACTAGCATCAGTTGGAATGACAACTCATCTCAACTAAGTTTTTACTGAGATGAAATGATTGCAGAATCACGCTGCTGTATCACACTAAATATTATAAAAACTAAAGTTAATGAGTATATTTCTTCACGCAAAATTGAACGGAATAAGATAAAAGCGAGTTATGCTGATTTTTTAGAGGATACTTTTTAACCTAATATGTATCAGGATGCCGTTGGTCCCAATTGCCATACAAACATCTAATGGCAGCCGTCACGGGTTGTTGGAGCCCTCAAAAGTCCAACAATTGGTCAAACTGCAGTACTTCGATATCGCCTTCGGGTTGTGAAGGTCAGATTTGGGAGTCGCTTCACGAAAAATATCCAAATTTAGTCAAAATCAGTAATTAGACTGGTAAAGCGGACCCCAGACTAAAGCTGAAAGCTTCGGATACGACTGGGATTAACACTGAGATGATGATGATAATTAGTACGGGGTTGAAACTTATTCAGGTAAAATTTCAAGGCGTAGTGAAAATGATACAAACTTGTAGAGAGCTTGGAATCCTTGCCATCCCCACCTCACACATCAGGTTCAATTCAAAACCAACTGCAGACACTAGTTGTCTGGGCGAAGGGCGGGCGTTTTGGGGAATGTGTTATGTAATATTGACGTCCAAAAAGTGCTGATTCTCAGCCTAATTTGAATAAAATGACTTTTGATTTTGTCATTTTTGCTGAACTGGGCCTGCTTGGTGCAGCCACGAGGAACATTTTACTAGTATTTTTTCATCGGGGTTCTTACTTTCTATTTGATTTTTATTTGTTGCTTCCTGATGTATGTTTATTTTAGATGTATTGGTTGTCATTTAGTGCTGAATAAAAGTATTTTCTGTCTTTTTTTCCTATAAGCCGCGTCTACGTGTATTGTAGTTTGAACTATAGAATAATTATTTGTATGGTTTAGTTTACAATAGCTTTACTTATAATTCTCGGCAGTAATGCAAGAACACGGAGCCATTACAGTAAAAATTTTGCCAGTAGAGCTCTTTGTTAAAGAGTTTGTATGCACCAATACCAATATGCAATTGCTAACCAACCAGGTAGCATTTCTTCCCGAGTAAAGTGCCCAGTGTCCGTTAAAAAGGACCTCAAATGTCTATGTTGCTATCCGTAATGTAAACATAATGGCATGACACGTACACAGAAGTTCATTCTATTGTAATATGCAGAGAGGCTGACCGTTAGGTACCAGGTAGGCCGTCGACTACTTTTATCTTTGAGCCAATAACCAGTTCCATCACATTGTTTCACCCAGGCACTTGGTGGTAGAGACCACGTAGGCAGTTGTTATATGTAAACCCTGGTATTGTGCTGTTTTTCTTTTATGATAAAACTGTGACTGCGATCATCCCACCTGATGCGATCGTTGATGGTAAAACGCGCTAGTTTATTCAGAGCCCATTCACTTTAGTCTTAAAGATACTTAAATTGTAATCAGATGGAAATATTGCTGCAGGCAAATTTTATAAAGGACGAGGCGAAATGCTTCGTCCGGATAGCTGTTAACAACGTAAGGGTGGATACTTGTCGTACAACGAGCTGTCGGATAACGGAACGGTAAAACTGATATTGAGCTTCATCTGACTACTCTGGACGCTGTCTTCAGCGTAGTTGGGGAAAAACAGGCTAGAGAGATTGATTGATTTGTTCATCCCATGTCACGATGGCCTAGTGGTTAAAACATCAGCCTCTCAAGTATAAGAGTCCGGGTTCGATTCCAGATCAGGCAAGTACCAACGTAACTTTTCAAAGTAATTACGTACTTTCTAAGGATATCTTGGACACTGATTACAAAGTGAAGGAAAACGTCTTGAGGAAACCTAGACTGAAATCACTAATCCGCATTGAGCAAGTGTGGTAATTACGCTCAATCCTTCACTATATGAGAGGAGACCTATGCCCAGCAGTGGGACGATAAAAAGGTTGATGATGATGATACATCGCATATCTCATGCAATAGGGACAGCAAGCCTACTGCAACTTAATTTGCTTAGCGATCCGCGTCAATAAGTGTCGGCTCACAAAGAAACTCCCGACCATCGTAGGAGCGGGCTTGCTTGCACAGACACAGAGCCGGTCGACGGCGCCTTACTTCCTACCCAAAAAAAAGGATTCCAATGAAAAATACTCGACACAAAAACCTAATAATACTTTGGCCGCCAGGGCCTTCTCAGTCTCTTGGCAGGCTGTAAAATCACTTGTCAATACAAGAAAGAACATATCGGCCGATTAATTTTCTAAAAGTGTCTCCAGGAAAAGTTCAGTGAAGTGAGTTTAGAGAGTTGTCAATAGTGATAGCATTAGTTCGACTGACAGCTGACTCCACGCCCTCATCACTCAACAGACAGAGACAGAGAGAGAGGTGGTTAAGAAATCGCCCTGCAGGACTCCCTAGGCACCAATTTCTTCTTGGCAGAACAGACCATAGTCCATGACAGGCGTGCTTTTACATGACAAATCGCTAATTCCCTCAACTCCACCCATTCTTAATAGGCGAGGGTGAAACGAGATTTTTTCATCGGTCAATTTAACTTTTGGGACCCACCAGGGCAGAAAAAAAATGGTTTTCGCCGAAACATCTTTTTGCAAGGCAAGGGAATACAAAAGTATTTTGTATTTGGCTTATATCTTTTTAATGGCCCCCGGGGCTTGAAGCGGTATCAAAAAGAGATATTTAGGAGAACTTTTATTATGCACTGTGGTCTCCGGTTTCGATGGCCACCCCGGGTTTTCATGTATGGAGGCGGGCTTTTAATAATATGTGAGAATCCATTATCCATCATGTGAGTGGTCTCGAACGTTCACATACCAAAATTGCCCTTTTATTGGTACCTAATAAAGGTTTTTGAGGAAAAACGTTGCTTGCTATTTGTACAGAGCGATAGTTTGAATGAAAATCATAGATAATAGGTACCTGTGTATATTATAATTAACCTATAATACCGTTAAATTAGGGGTAGGCCCCCGACAAGGTGGACCGACGACCTGGTGAAGGTCGCGGAAAACCGCTGGATGCGGGAGGTGCAGGACCGGTCGTCGTGGAGAACCTTGGGGGAGGCCTATGTCCAGCAGTGGACGTCTTTCGGTTGAAAATGATGACCGTTAAATTAAAATTCTTTATTTCAGATCTGATTAAATAGTGTTAGTACCAACATGAAAAGTTTAATAAAAGCCACCATCTTCCGAAATTAATTACTGTTCACTGTGTAGAAATTGATTGTGTGAGAAAAATTAAGTGGCACTGGGCGGGGCACATTGTTCGTAGAACCAATGGGGCAGTAAGGTACTGGATTGGCGGCCACGTACCAGAAGACTTAGTGTAGGGAGGCCCCCAACAAGGTGGATCGTTTACCTGGTGAAGGTCGCGGGAAGCCGATGGATGTAGGCAGCACAAGACATTGTGAAATGCCTTGGGGAAGGGCTTTGTAAAACAGTGGACCTTATAGGCTGAAGAAGAAGTAAACATCATCAATACATCTTCAAGTACTTTCGCTTTTATCATATTAGTAGGAACTGGGATAAGCTATTACCCTATTTGTCTAGAATCTAAACTTTGCAAAGTTAGGCCTTGTAAAGTAAGAGGCTTAGTTCACACATGATCTGATAACTATACAACAGTAAAAGCGTTGTCCAATGTGTACCATTTTATCGATGAAAGTATTACCTAAGGCAACTTTTTCAAACGTGTGCTATCCATACGACATAATTAATTTATTTATATACAGTATGTTAAGAAAACCCTGTCCGATCCATAAGGATAATAAAGGTTAGGTAAACACATGACCAAATATAATATAAAATTTTACGTAATCATCATAGTACCAATACAAATGAATTTTGAAATAATCTTTTTTTCCCGCGAATTAATTCCAACTTCCCCGATATTTGGTAATTTTTAAAAAAGTGACAACACCGGTTGACAGAAGTTTTCAGAACAGAGATTTTCCTGGACATTAACCCACTTATTCATAAAAGTTGTAGCGATTCTTTAACCATACATTTTTGACCTTTTAACGTCACTTAACTTTAATCATCATTAAAGTTAAGTGATGTGCAAACGTCTAAAATGTATGGTTAAACAATCGCTATTCACTAGTTAACTGTAAACGTTTATGAATAAGGGATTTAATGAGACTGACGTTGGTGCAAATATTAGGATACAATTCACGAAAATAGATACACAGATACATACATATCCATAATTATTAGAGATGTGCGGACTAGTCGCCGACTAGTGGGTTAAAGTCGACTATTTGCATTGAGCTATTATTGCAATGACCTATTCGGCCACTTTTGTAGTCGGCGAGTAGTCGGTGGCTAATCGGCAAAAAACGCCGACTAGTCGACGTTTTATTTTGTAATTACATATGTATATTAATATACTCATTAATATGTAGTATATAAGGGAAACTGAAATGAAACAAAATCTTAATTATTCATTATTATTTTTATTTTATAATAAATCTTACACACAATTCTCTAAAAAAAATACTGGCTTAAAAAGAAGACATTCATATCTATAACACCAACAAAACAAAATAATATCATCATCATTTCAGCCGAAAGACGTCCACTGCTGGACATAAGCCTCCCCCAAGGCTCTCCACGATGACCGGTTCTGCGCCTCCCGCATCCAGCGGTTTCCCGCGACCTTCACCAGGTCGTCGGTCCACCTTGTCGGGGGGCCTACTCACGATACGTCTTCCGGTGCGTGTTTGCCACTCGAGAACCCGTCGGCCCCATCGGGCATCGGTCCTACGGGCAATGTGTCCAGCCCACTGCCACTTTAGTGTTGCAATTCTTCGGGCTATGTCGGTTACTCTCGTTCTTCTGCGGATCTCCTCATTCCTGATTCGATCGCTGAATCTGATTCGATTCCTGATTCGTTGTTGAATATCTTCTTAACTTAAACATTTATTATTTGTTAATCAAATAAAAAGTCTCTATATTTTAATTACCAACACATTAAAAAATAAACAATCAATGTTTTAAACAAGAACAGTTGTAAGAAAATAATAAACAAACATAGGAATTTATATGATTAACCGTATACCGGACACAACCCAAATCAAAATGTCATATTTTTATAATAAAAAAAGCGGAATCTCTTTACAGCCAACTAGTCGGCTAATCGGCTAGTCGGTCAAAGTGGTAGTCGGCACATCTCTAATAATTATACATACAAATCAAAATCAATTTTATTTGTATAGATCGCTTTATTATACTAAGAAGCGTACAAATATACATACTTGCATGCAAAACATTAAAAAATTTTAGTCAATCATGCTAATCAAAGGTAACAAACAAATCATTAATTATATAATGCCAAAATGAAATTAAATAATGATAAATAAATAAATAAACACCTACATACTGAATATACAATATGATTTTTTTTTATGCGAAGCCTAATATACGTGTCCAGTACTTTCAAGTAAAGAATTAAGTACAAAATTTCAAACAGATATAATGAAAAACCATAAAGTTATGTGCTTGATATCCTACTTGGCTGTCTCAACAAAAAATGGTCCACGCCCCGCTCGGGCGGGCGAACATTGCGTTGACCTCTGGCGTCAGCTGTTGGAGCGCGGAGTACTATGATCTACCGTGCGCGCACGGTAACGAAACTGCAACAACTTTTAAATGTATTTGGGAAAAAATATAACATGGTGTAAAAATTATTGGAATCGATTCAGTTGCTTATTCTGGACAAACTAAGTATATTCAGGTTTCGCATAAACAGAAATTAACGGTTTATAGGCTAAGTAAGGCAGCTAGTTATTAAAAATGTATTTCTTTAAAACATAATCGCAATCTGAAATCACCAATGAATATGTAAAACATGTCATAAATGTAGAAAAATTATGGATAGTTTTAACAGCTAAAAAGGTTAGCTGCTAAAGCTAACCTTTTTTATTAATAAGTACATAGTATTTGCTACTCTTGTCATTACTTTTAATGCAATAGGGTAGTTGACTAAAAAAACTAATTAGTTCGTCAGTCAGATTTCCAAAAAATACTAGACAAGTATTTTTTCTTTTTTCATATAAACAAAAAATGAAGACTACACAATGCGTTGAAAACTCGTGTGATGTCACTGCACGCTACACTTTTTAGCGAGCAGTGACGTCACCAGCCATCACACCTGATCTTTGATGCCTTTTATATTTGTCAATTTTTATCCACAATCCACTCATAGTAAAGCAGGTTTTGTAAGGGATACAGCATCCAGTTCTCGAGGAAGTAACATCCCACGGTTTCAACAGACAACTGACAGAAACTTGACTTTTTCATTTGAACCCCTCAAAACGACAGTGTATTATTTATACAACACAGTAAACTTGAAATAAAGAAATAATTTCGCGCATTCAAGCATACATACACCCTCTGTTTAATAGTCCTTTTTAAAAACGAAGATAACAATGCATAATATCGAACGCTTCCTTAGTAGGGAACTTACAAAATAAATCACGCTTTGCCAAACGAGTTTTGTCTCAAGATGGCCGCTTTCCCGCCAAATCAGCTGAGTTCACATGAGAATAAATTATCATTCGCTTCATGTATTTTTGCTAACAAAATGTCATTGTTAACTGTATAAACGTGTTTTTAATTAAGTTTAAATACATTTTCAGCGGGCAAAGCGGTTTTGAATGACTAGATGCGTTGAACTGTATTTGTTAGTAAAATATTTGAACAGAGGGGTCTGATTATGTTGGAAATTGAAACTTAAGTTAGATGACCTCTATTTTGATACTGGCCATATAGGACGGATTCCCTTGTTCAAGAACTAAATTTAATGAAATAGAAAGAAAAAGATGAACTGAACTTGAATTTAGTTTAGTTTCTGCAACTTGGTAAGACTGGGCTTCTGACGATCAGAGATCACAGATCACCCATCAACCGACAAAGCGCGGTAATCGTAGCTTCACCTGATAGTTATTAAGTAGAATTACTAACCCTTAAAAAAAGCGTAGAAAAGTTATATTAAACGGTTTGTTAAGGTTTTAATCGATTAATTTCGTAAAACTATTTTCCTTTATAGCGCCGATTTTTACATTTACATCGTCATGTAAATCTACGTTTTCTTAGAAATATCCATAAAAAACAGTACTCAGGAATCCAATATCACTTTAAATTTCGAACCACGTGTAGGAATGACTATAGTTTTACAAAGTTGGCAACGCGGGCCAGATGACATAACTTCCGGTAAGGTTTTGGTGATTAATGTTGGCAATTTTAATAATAATTCATTGGCAGAGTGTGGTAAACATGATTCATGATCCTTCGTGTGCATATTATGATTTTCAGCCTCAAAATGAATGCCGACTGACTGGCCTTTCAAAGGAAAAAAATTCAGTCAAAATTGAAGTCTATGAGCAAACTTTTGGTAAGTTCAAAAAGCTTACCAGCTCTACCTTAGTCTTTCATTATTTGTTTGCTGATTTATCTCTTGATCTCGTTTATTATACCTAGTACATATTTATATTATACAGTTATGGCTGCAGGGATGTGCCCGCTAAAACATTGTTCATCTAAAATGTCCACTATTCGAATTTCAAATATTTTCAAAACACTAAACTAATGACAGGTTCAAGGTTTCAGCATAATCAAGCAAAGGCAATAACCTATACAGTCAATTTGCGCGGGACAACCAGCTGACGTGTAGAGCTTTTGCAAACCGGTAATGTAACTTGACAATAACCTTTTAAAATATCTTGTAAACATTAACCGATTGCTCGAAAACATGACAATAACTCTCCTATACACTAAAATCATGATAATAAAGTATTTTGTCAACTATTGTTGATTTTTTTTTTGATGTGACGCTTGGTTTTGGCGGGAATCAGCTGAGAGAGAAAACAGGTTGGACGGCCTCCTTGTACCATGAAACTCAATGCGATATTCGTACGTGTTGGTATGAGGATTCATTTTAGGGATAAAATGCCAATTTTTGCTGACTAACCAATTTTAAACTAAATAATACTTGAAAACATAAGTCAGCCCTAGAAACCGACCACCTCACACAAAATTTTGAGCAGGATACTGGACACTTTATTGCTAATTCAAAGTTTAGTATGAAACCAACCTCAAAATAACCGAAAAGCTGCCTGAAATGGTTTTCAATCCAAATCAACTTAATCCGTTACATTATAATGCCTAACAATTCCATATAACATAAAAAGCTCAAGTTTCAACCCCCATTTTCAGCCAATACTATCAAGAAATAGAACAAAAATCAATCAATAATAATAACCCATAGCGATACATTCCAAACGCCTCGCAATCTCAGTACAGGGGCGCCTCACAGCTTCACCGATTTCAAAATCAGCTGATGGAACGGGCGGTCATGCCTTTTTTGTCCACTTTTTTTTAAATTCGCTAACAGGTTCGGGTCGCTACGCATACGTTCTCGGAAAGCTAGGACTTTTTTTACATAAAATATTTGTGGCAGGTACAAGGTTCCGGGGCCGCTAAAGTATTGTTAAAAGTTAAATTTTCGGATCTATAAGTGTTTATATGGTATTTCGGGTGCGACGGGGTGACTTTATCATGTTACATTTCTAAGGTTACGCTTTTATGATAATTACCGCCATTTTTCGAATTCAACGAATTTTGTATGTCATAATATACTTAAAAAAAAACAATGTTAAATCATTTATTTTTAACAGCCACATAAAATGCTCTTTGAACGTGAAAATTTACAAGAAAATAGAATTCATTTTAGCTGATTTTAAAAGATGTTTCTTATTGAGCTGAATAAGCAAGAAACTCAACTAAATCAAATCATTTATTCGTTTGAAAACATGGTTGTTTACTTACTAGATTATGTAGATAATAATGTTACTGTTTTAAAATGTTTTACAAAATTCATAATATTAAAATAATACTTAATAATAAAGTATATGTGAAGACGTGTATGTAGTACATGTCTAAAGTTATACGTACTTTCTAAGTATATCTTGGACACCAATGACTGAAGGTGAAGGAAAACATCTTCAGGAAACCTGCATTGAGCAAGCGTGGTGATTACACTCAATCGTTCTCTGTATGAGAGGAGACCTGTGCCCAGCAGTGGGACGATAAAAAGGTTGATGATGATGATGATGATGAATTACTCTACGTGCTATAGGTATAAGAATAAAAGAGTATTTTCTTACAGCCTCAGAAAGGTTCATTTATCTTGGTTTTTACAGCTAGGTATGTATATTGACTATGCGGGACAATTTTCAAGTTTCATCACAGCCTAACTGTGTAGATACCTATTCTATATCCACATCAGAACTCGGAATGTCCTGAATGTCCGCGCTACGTCCCAGTCGTATGTGAGTTCAAGGTCACAACGGCTGCAACTTTAGGAAGTTTGCGTACTATCTACACAGTATAGTATGTATTTAGTTTATTCTGAGATGGTTTCGGTTTCCAGCATTTTTTTTTTGGCGCAAGGCTCTATGTGTGTTTGTCTTTGCTCTATGATAGTTTGACAGTTATTCAAATCCAGAAGTGTCAACATTACAACACGAAATTTTAGATGGTTGGCTCATAAAAGCAGGAAATCTCGCAAAATATTTATGAACCCCACCAATTACTAATCAAAGTGTAAACGGGGACTTATACAATATGGTAAGAAAACCCTGTCCGACCTATAAGGATAATAAAGGTTAGGTAAACACTTGACCAGATATAATGTAAAATTTTACGTAATCATCATAGAAACAATAGTAATGAATTTTGAAATAATCTTTTTTTCCCACGAATTAATTCCAACTTCCCCGAAATTTGGTAATTTTAAAAAAAGTTACAACACAGGTATTATTATGAGCGAATAGCGATGCGACCACGTGTCGTGTGCCCTGCCGCCCGCCGCCCGCGGAGGGGTGCTTAACGCACATATATTAAGTTACCTCTTTATGCGAAATAATATTTATTTTTTTAGGGTATTTTTTTTTAAGTTTAGCCCGTTTTTGTATCTATTAGTAGAAACAGTTATTGATACCTAACAATACCTTTACGGATCGGACAGCGTTTTCTTTACATATTGTATAGAATCATTTGGGTCTATTTGCAGTACAAATACCTAACGTTTCATGTAGATGTGGTTGTGTAGTTTGTAAGATAAAGTAGCCGTGGATGATTCGACCCTAAAAATTTGATTGCGTTCCCTAAAACGAACATAAACGTTTTTAATATTACTACATAGATGTAACCGTTGGACAGCCTCCGTGGAAGGCGGGTCCGATCCCCGCGCAGTGCAAAGATTGGTATGCATAAATATGAATATTTGCACTGGTCTGGTCGTGCCTCGGAAAGCACGTTAAGCCGTTGATCCCGGTTGCCATAAACACATCTAATGGCAATTGTTACTGGTTGTTTGAGCCCTCAAAAGTCCAACAATGATTGGTCTAATTGCAATGCTTCGACATCGCCTTCGGGTTTTTACAAAACCCGCCACACTTTTCCCACCCACTGCAACTCCTGAAAGCCAGAATCAACAGTGGAGACCGCCAGAAAAACGCCGAGCAATGAAGCTCGACGAGTCCCGGAGAAACGATTCAACTGTCTTAGACCCGCAACGAAATTAATAAGATCGCCTTCGGGTTGTGGAGGTCAGACGGCAGTCGCTTCACTGAAATTATCGAAGTTTAGCCAAAATGAGCAGTTAGACTGGTAAAGCGGACCCCAGACTTCAAAGCTGAAAAAGCCTCGGATGCGACTGGGATTAACGCTGAGATGATGGTAAGCCATCGCTATGAGTTAATGGTAGACATGTGACTGATCTACTTACCTCCATAAAGCAGCAGTTCTTCCAAGCACTGAATAGCTATTTAAGAAATAAATGGTCTTCATGTCATTTTTTTCTATTCTTTGTTCCTGTTACAGAGCAAAATGTGACACCCAAACAACAAATTTTCCGTTCCTAACAAAAAACACAAAGTCGGCAAAAGTTGAAAGTTGTGAATGACATCCAGCAAAAACAAAGGACAGACACACTTCGAATTTGCGAATTATTATTAAACACACAGATTTTTGCTCGAAGCACTCGGTTCGTAATAATTTGGGAGGTACCAGTGTGATTTTCAAAATGGCAGAAAAATTCATTGTAATTCTATGTCACCTACAACTGATATATCGTTAAGACCTTTAAAACAACAAATCTAGAACTTAAAAGCTTATCTAGTCATCAAAACGTCATAAATATTAAAGATACCACGTCGTAACCTTCATGAAGAAAAGCGCGGGCTGTCAACTCAAACGGTACAAAATAAACAAAAATGAACTTTAAAATTGAGCTATAATGTCTAATTTTCTTTAATTGCAAAGACATTTCTTTTTGCCGTGGTATAATAATATCGATCGTGAGAATTCTTGCTTGTCAATGGAAATTAGACTTTTTGTCTTTGTAGTAAAGTTGAATTTCCATTGCATCGTAATGGCATACCTGTTCTCTAACCGACAATGACCTCTTGAAAAAGCGAGGGAATAATGCTTTATCGTTAACGTTGGTTGCCAATTGAAAAATAACTATAGATTTCGGACGTAAGGTTGAATTTTGCATGCTGTAGAACACATATGATGTAATATAGATAACATTTTTCGATTATTAATATAGTACAGTGCATTCAAACCGAAATTTGTTGAATCTGTGCTTTTGGCGGTAAAAGGCGGCCATTTTTTTTCAATATTCATGCTAGATTTCCTTGTTTACAACCGTGTAGGTAGTTGTAGATAAATAACAATAATAATTTCATAGAATGAATGATAAAGTCAATACAAGTGATGTAGTTGTCATATTTTTAGTAGCTTATCTTTATGGCTATTAGAGGCAATAACGTTGAAAATCTTTAAGCATGGTGGTATGTCAAGAAAGCGTTTACGACCTTTTTTTTTTTAATAAGCGTTGAGCAGTGTCGTCTCTTCTTCTGGCCAAGGCTTTCTGCAATGACCTGTCTTGTGTCCACAACCATCGTTTTCCCGCGGTCTACACTGTCATCGGCCCACCTTGTTGGGGGCCTCCTTACGCTGCATCTTCTGGTACTTGGCCGCCACTGCAGAACCTTACTGCCATCGGCCGTCGGTTTTACGTGCCCCACCCACTGCCACACAGGGTTATCTCCGTGCCTTCTTTCAACTATGGTAAGCTTTTAGTCCGGAAGCAATATATTATATTTTTTGTAAATTATAAACTAGCGCTTGACCGCAATCCCACCTGATGGTAGGCAGTGATGTGATCGTTAATGGTAAAGCGCTGTAGTTTATTAAGGGCCTATTCACTTTAGCCTTGAAGACACTCATATTGTAGTCAGATGGAAATACCGCCGCCGGCAATTTCCCTCGATGTACGCCAAGAACTAAAGACTTCATCTGGTTCTAACAAAACTATCACCCTAATTATGTAACACTGATAATGACTATCTCAATCATTTTGAAAGATAATTGCTGATTCAGACCTTAATTGTTCGAGAATGGATGTTTTTGAAGATTCAAAATGATTTACATACTTCAGTTTCGAATATAAGTAGTTAAACTAACAGTATACGCGCTGAAGGGTAGATCTTTGAATTTCTACAAATTATGTAAGACTTGTTATGACGCAAAAATCCCACTTATTCATAAACGTTGCTTAAAGTTAACTAGTGATTAGCGATTGTTTAACCATACATTTTAGACGTTTGCACGTCACTTAACTTTAATCATCGTTTATGAATAAACCCCTTAAACACTATGGTGTTTATTCATAATCTTTGATTAAAGTTAAGTGACGTTAAAAGTTCGAAAATATATAGTTAAAGAATCGCTATAATCACTGGTTAACTTTAAGCAATTTATGAATAAGGGGGATTGACTTTAGAGATGGGCGAAGGTCGTCCCTCCACCTACTGTGAGGGTGATCTAATTTATATGTATGTATGTATTTGCCAATTTTGCGGTAACCATTCAAGATCACGTACTTACACTCCAACGAACGGTCATCAATTCTACCACTAATATGGCATTAATATTTAGCTTTCAGAGCCAAATTCTCTAACACTACCTATACTTCCTAAAATAATGAAGCATTTATGCCAACAATAAAAAAAATATTTACAAGTCTTGGACTTGGCCATCTATGACTTTTGACAACATTATTATTCAAAGCATGCCCATCACAGAGCTCACAAATAAAAAAAAAACGTAAAGTAAAACCTATGGACGGCTGAATACGAATGCTTGTGCCTTGTCTAAAGAATGCACCAACCTGACTTGTAAACCTACGCAACTTGTTGGTCAAATCTTTTAGTAGACCATATTACTTGGTCGTTGAAGTTATTAATTGAACCAAGAGAATAAGCAAAAGGAGTTCCTATTCACAGAAACTGAAAAAAATTAAAATAGAACACTCTGAAATGTCAAATTCAAAATACGGTGTCATCGTCGGGATTAATAAGCACTTCCGCTGAAGGACCTCCTATGAAGTTACCTTTATCCATTATGCTTTATTTTCCATGAAAAAGTCGCTTTTTGGTCTTGTAGAAGTTCACAGGCACAGACTCACAGCTGATATAAAAATGCATGTATTACTTTAACACAATTTAAAAACGTAATTTCATCTCATTTCTCTCGGACCCGTAATAAAAAGTCAGCCATGTTAAAATATTACCGCTTAAATCTTAACTGTTTCGTACTTACCTTAATGCTTTATAGAAAGAGCTCAAATTCCTATAGCAATACAATATAGACGTGAACGGACCGGGAGAATTCCTGATTTAAAACAACGGTATAGTAACCGACGCTCTTGCTTTCGCGCGCTTTTGCATCCTGCATACTTTACATTTACCGTTTGAAAGAAACAACGTCGTAGACTTAAGGTTGAATTTTGTCTAATTTAGTAGACGTTTAAATTTGTGGAACGCTTGACAGATAAGGCTATTGAGCTGTGCTATTGAGTTCTTAGAAATGGAGAATCTAAACTTTTTGTTTTATTATTCTTTGAGAAAGTCAGCTGATTGTTGTTAGGAACAATGTTTAAAATCAGCTGTTAAATGTTTAGAACACAATGCTGTAAATTCTCTTGTACTTACTTTTTTTGTCAGCAAGGGAATCAGGTCCGTTGTCAGTTGTCAGTATCCCGAGGTTCCCACTAAACAGTTGATGTAACGTTCAATTTGCATGGTCCTCAATTAGCGTTTTCTCTACCCTCGTCCACCAGTTTCGTCTTTTACACCACGATTAAAGGACTGTAACAATTAATCTGCGGGGGTCTTCTACATGAAACCTGGCCTACAGGCAAGTGAAGGAACACGGATGGGTTGTAGTCAGTAAAAGTCTGACACGGCCTTCTGCTCCGTCCAGAGCGGGAGAGGTCATTTGATAATTTCACATCCGAAACAAAAAAAAGGCTAGAGTAAATAGGCTCTTAATAAACTAGCGCGCATTGCCATCAACGATTGCATCACTGCTTAAAATCGGGCGGGTTTGCATTCAAATGCTGTTTGTAACGTTAAGTAAGTAAATGCCCGGAAACTTTTTTTGACAATAATGAATTTTTTATTTCCAATGACATATCTATTTACTTTGTAAAGTTTTTTTTTTTTTTTTTTTGAGGACTATGTCACACTTTAATTTTTCTTTATTACTTAGTTGTAGGTATCATGTTCTGAGAGTATTGGAAGACCAAAGAAACCACACGATTCGTCGTCTTCCGCCATGATGTCTGGTGAAGCCGTACGGAGGACGGGTATGAGCAAGTGAGCAGTTTTGTTGTGATGTGTGCCGGGTACGATACAGCAAATGTTGTGTCAGGAGTTTGGTCGTGGAGGGTCTCCAGATCAATCTCCCTCTGGCGCAGCATCGTTGGTCGTGTTGTTGAGTTTAACATTGCATCACCTCGCTCAACTGCCGTCTTTCTTCCTATTCACCCAGTACAACTATGGTAGCTCTCTAAACGTACTTACTTAACTTTATATCTTATACATAATTAAAAACGACCATTTTATTTTAGTAGACACAAAACTTCGTAAGTTTAGCTTTGTTGTAACACATTTTGTTAAGAAATATGACTAAATAACAACACACCATCATAAACAAAGTCTTTTAAAACACAAAACCCAAAAAAGATTAAGAGATTATGAAAATTATTAATAATTTCTTTGCAAATGAAACTACATTTGGTTTAAAATAAATTGCATTCTAGATTTCAAATAAAGAACAAAGACTGTTCAATGGTGTAGGTACCACAAACGCGTCACAATTGATGTCAGTCCGGCCATAAACAATTTTTAAAGCTATGAACAGCCTCTATTGTGCCTTTAAAGAAATTATCGGAAAAATGAATAATATTTCTAAAGAGTTATAAAAGTGTCTACCGTGTCGTCTCTAAGCTATTTTCTGGTTTGAATTCTTAAACAAAAGACGGTCACATCAAAGCACACGTTCATATTAAGTTTGGCTCTTTGAATTTTGGATGCGGGTAGCATTCAAAATTCAAACCTAAAGTACCTATGTATATTTATATACATTTTGCTGCTATGTAATAACTTTCCTATGGGTCAATGGAACAGGTTAAACTACCCTTGCCGGGGTTAGTCCGCGGACGCGTGACCATCTTGACATATCATGATCACCTTTCACCAGATAATCAATTTATTTTCTTGTAATAAATAAGAAATAAGCTCTACCCTACTCGGTGGTAGGCTATAATATCGGCTGCCGGCTGAAGATATCACCCACCAGACAAAGTCTTGCCACCAAGGCATTCATCGTTGTTGTGTCGGGAGTTTGATCGTGGAGGGTCTCCAGATCAATCTTTCTCTGGCGCAGCATCGTTGGTAGTGTTGTTTGGTTTAACATTGCATCACCTTTTTTTTTTTTTTTTTTTTTTTTTTTTTTTTTTTTTTTTTTTTTTTTCTCGAGTGGAAATGCCTTTACGCACCATACCCGTCGCTAGCTAGGCGACGAGCGTGTGTGGGACTCGCCCGGCCGAAGCCGGGAATACCCACTGAAACCACCCGGTTACCGTCGGGCCCTGTGTTGAGAGTGTCACGGGGCCGACCCGAAGGCCAAGTACTCCGTGACACCCTCAGGGCTTGCCGGCCCTCCCCTGTAGGGCCGGTTTCCGCGCCAAAGGGGGATTACCCGGTAACGGAATAATCCCCAGACGTGGTGACCGTTGTGCAATGCACGTGCGGGAGCTACCCGCACGCGCTGGTCACACCCTGGGGCTAAAGGAGACGGGGGTTCGTCCCCCGCCTTCTTCGCCCCACCCGTCTACGCCGGAGGGGAGCGGCAAGTACGTCCTCTTCCCGCTCCCTCTCCGCAGCCTCCTTCTGCAAGAGGACGGTCTCGCAGAAGGAGGCGGCAGCCTCCCATGCTCTCTCGCTTTCAACCATGAACATTGCATCACCTCGCTCAACTCCCGTCTTTATAGTTTTTTAAATGAATAATAGGCTTTTAAAAAAATAGCGCGCTTAACCAACAACGATTGCATTACTCCTTACCATCAGGCGGGATTGCATCAAGCACTAGTTTAAAATTATAAAAAAAAAAACCTCTAAAAGCTAAACGGCAGGTTTCAAAAATCTAAAAATAATCATTATGGTAAGTAGTTCTTTGAAGGCCAATTTTAACGGCGTAGATTACTGTGTTAGCTCAAGAGTTATAGAGATCTACCCTGTAAAATGCGCTTACTACAACACAGAAGACCGTAGTTCGGTGCTGGACCCTATATGGAAGTCCGAATCGCATTTTGCCGGCTTTTCTTACTCTAGCCACGACAAGAAGTATGTTCTAGTTGTCCACACACATGCTTCCAGTGTGAGGTACTATATGTATCCATCAAAAAGGGATTTTGCTCTACAATGAAACATCTCCAAGCTCGCGAAGTCCGTGATTTCCGAATATTTCATATTTGACTCATTGATTCCGTGAGGTGGTCACACAATAGGTACAATAGCATATGGCTACATCATTCATACAGACACATGAATCAGCTTTGTGAATCTCTATTATCTGGGATAGTTAGGTGTGTTAAATATTGGGATGCCTCACTGGTTGACGTCATCAGTCAACACCAGCTGTCGCTGGAAACCAGGTCTGGTCTGTCTCGCATAGTCTGCCACATTTTTCGAACATAATTATAAAAGTGTTTAAGGTTATTTAGTAGGTTTCCGCAAATACTTTTACATGTGAATAATCATTTTAATCTGTGGTAGGCCATAACTTCGGCTGCCGGCTGAATTTACCACCCACCAGACAAAGTCTTACCGCCAAGCGATTCATCGTGTTCCAGCATGATGTCCGGTGAAGCCATACGGAGGATGGGTCTGAGCAGTTGTGTTGCAATGTGTGCCGGGTACGATGCGCCTAATGTTGTAGTGACGGGAGTTTGGTCGTGGAAGGTCTCCAGATCAATTTCCCTCTGGCGCAGCATCATTGGTCGTGTTGTTGGGTTTAACGTTACATCACCTCGCTCAACTGCCATCTTCCTTCCTATTTACTCAGTTTTTTTAAGTGAATATGAATAAAGTAACGCGGCTTATCATCAAGGTTTGTATCACGGCTTACCAATTATAAAAAAGGTAATGTGTAATGCCTATGTAACATTAATTTTCCTCGGGGACGGTGCACTCGAAGCCGTGGACGAGTATATCTATTTACCTATGACAATCCGTCCAGTTGGTTAGGTCGTACTTCGAGAGAGTAGAATTGTTGATTCCGGCTCGGCTGAGCAGCATTCGAGAAGCCACGCAGTATCTTTCCATCCCACATATAGCAGTATCTCAAGACGAAAGTCTTTGACCAGTTCGTGTTGCCGATCTTTGGCACTGAAACGTGATCGCTGACAATGGACTTTATTAGAATGTTTAAAGTCACCCAAAGAGCGATGGAGATGTATAGAATACAATAGAATACTCTTTATTATGTACACCATATATATTACAGAATATAAATATAAAGATTTTACAAAGGGTGACACAATGGGCGGTCTTATCGCTAAGAGCGATCTTTTACAGACAACCTGTGGATGGAATTCTAAGGGGAAGGAGAGAGAAATAATGTAGGTAGTCTGCAGTATACTATTTACATAGATTATACAATTATTTACACATCTAATTAATAAATATCAAAATATCATCTAATTAATACAAGAGCAAATAAAATATAATAATTTGTTTATAAAGATCTTCAGGAGATCTAAGATGAATTGGCAGATGTGGCCGAAAGGTTCTAGGATGGGGACCGTGTATCGGAAGACAGCGCTGGAAGGCTGCCCACAAATTGGACCGACGACCTTATTTAAGCTGCAAGAACCTGTTGGATGCGAGAAGCACGGAACCGGTCGCAGTGGACGTCTTGCGACTAAAATGATGATGATGACAGATTAACTAAGAAATGATAAAAAGGCACTGGCGCCGAGTCTGTTGTTCAAAAACTAAACTAATTTTAAGTCAAGTGCATCTTTTTCTTTCCATTTCATTAAGAAAAGGACAGAAGATAAAATGTCAGTTTAATCCTGTCAAATTAAGATACTCCATAGACAGTTTTGACGGGATTAAAAACATGGCGACTAAAAATATGCCAGTTTACGCCAAGAGCGCACTAATTTGACTGATCTGACAATTCAAAAATATAAATGCTTTAAGCGTTTTCATCAATATTCACAAATTACAATCTACTTCACGATATGCTCATAGACGATCCGCGTTAGCGCGATAAGCCTTTATCTAGCTTTATCAACTGTCTATGGTTGCTAGATCAAAGGGCCGTTCGCCAGGAAGTCCCTTAGCCCCCCATCTGATTGCAACGACCGTTGTGTTATCAAATACGTCACGGAAAGATATCGTTAACGGTCCGCCCTGATAACCTTAGGACCATGGCCTCTGGGTTAATGCAAAATACCTTTGGATTCCAGATTTAGGGAACTCATTAGGACTATTGTTTAATAATTAATAATTATAAATAAGCGCTTGACCGCAATCCCGCCTGATGGCAAGCAATCTTCAATCAACCATCTTTGATGGTAAAGCGCGCTAGTTTATTAAAAGCTTATTCATTCAAAAAAACTGAGCGTATAGGAAGGAAGACGGCAGTTGAGCGAGGTGATGCAATGTTAAACCCAACAACACGACCAACGATGCAGCGCCAAAGGGAGATTGATCTGAAGACCCTCCACGACCAAACGCCCAACACAACATTAGGCGTATCGTACCCGGCACACATCGCAACACAACTACTCAGACCCGTCCTCCGTATGGCTTCACCAGACATCATGCCGGAACACGACAGACACAAAGAGGTATGAACCTCTAAGGTCTAAAAATCAAGTTTTGTATGCAAAATCGCGGGTGTATTAGCACCGTCAAGTTCAACCATTTTACATGATGCAACACACGGACCGTGTGTCACCATCAGTGAGATGAGAAATATTAATTTAAATAGTTGTCAAATAAATTAGGACGCATTTTTAATAGCCACGATGATTTGACAGGGCTTAACTTATAATTACATACATACTTATACTTTATTATTTTCGTAGTGAATAAAAAAAAAGAAACATATTTACTGAATTTTTAGGTTCGTATTACAGAACGTCACTCAAAACTCAAGCTCTACTTAAGTCTTGTTTCAAGCCATTTGATTGGTTGAAACTAGTTTTAAGGAGTTTTGCCGGGAAAGTCAAGCTGAGTATCACGCTCGTTTTTCATTGGACTTTTAAAATTATTTATAGTGCTTTTAAATAAAAGTGCGTGATTTATGTACCTAGTAAAAAGTGCATTTAGTAAATAGTTCATAAAGAACAGTGAAATATCGCAGCATAGTGGCAACATCATGACTTTGCCCCAAACCTCACTCGTAAGACGGGTCACGCGGCCGTCTTTTTCGACATGAATTATTCATAATTACGTGACATTGGCTAAATGCACAAACTGTGCCAAGCCAAAAAATAAATAAAGAAAGAACTAGTTTTAAGTAATGTTTAACCCTTAAATTGTCACCCTTAGATTCCTTGGGTATTTTATGTTCAAATTTCAGATTATTGTTAGAATTGAGGTAGAAAAGGAGTAAATTAAAAAAAAAGTACATATATTTATATATTTTAATAGTTATTTAATGTCACATAAAACGGACATTGCCAATTACATGTAGATTTATAATAGGTAATAGTACGTCACATAAAACGGACATTGCCCATTATTATGTACAGTTAACGTAGCTGAAAATATGTCACATACAACAGAAATTAACAACAATAAGTAATAATAAACATCAAATAATAATTAGGAACATTCTAGAATCAGCCTTTTAAAAGAGTGGGTACCTCTTAAGATAATAAACTTTAAAGAAATTAACAAAAAACATTTTTAAAGCTTCAAACTTAAAGTAAAATCCTTAAATTTTTATTGATATTATATTAAAAAAAAAGGACAAAACAATCAACTTTTGGAAAGTAACCGTAAATATAAAATGTTACTTTTCCTTATGAAATGTATCTCCTTTTTTGCTTTCTATCATATCCTTCTATAGTACTCAGTGGATCTTGAGCGCAAAACGAACATGCAATATGAATACACTTATTATCCATCCACTTTGTCACGGCTATTTTTTTAGAGTTATAACATACTCCTCTTCCCTTTTTCTTCATAGCTTTTTCTGTCCTCAGCTTACAGTTTCGCAATCTATCTTGTCGTGTCGTTCCTAAAGATAAAATACCCATCTCGTTTCGCAAATAGTATATCAGTTCAAGTGACGTAAACCAATTATCAAAGTACACTGTGCTTAGAATCGGATTAGAAATGGTTCTACACAGCCCGAGACCTGTTTTACCGCCAACCCCAAGAAAATCTTCTTCCCATTCATAAATTGGCCACCCTGAAATGTGTTTGCGGCGTCGTAAGCAAAGAAATCATACACCATGCCTGAAGTACCAGCACGAACAAAAAATTTGAATCCCCATTTGCTGGGTTTTTGTGGCATGTACTGCCTCCTGCTACTAGCTTTTTTACCTTTGTAAGGTATCATCATCTCATCGATTGCAAACGATCGTTCTTTTTCTATCTTCAAGCATTGCTTGCGAATATAATCCATGACAGGGGTAATTTTATAGTAACCACCATTTAAGTCGACATTTGTATTATCACAAAAGTGCAAGTAGCGTTTGTTAGGTCTATATCGTTTAAGCGACATGGCAGATGAAATTTGCTCATACTTTAAATCAGTACTCCAGTAATATTCGACTGCCGGTAAGTCTACAATACCCATCATGACTTCTATTCCTAATAAAATTTCCATTTTTTTCGGTTCACACATATGGATTTCCTTGTGGTTTGTACCGAATATAAATTTTTCATTTCAACTATAAAATCGAGCAACTCATCAGTGATGTCGTGACGTTCCTCAAAGTTGGTGGAGTCTGATGTATGTACGAATCCGGTATACCTATTTACTTTTTATAAATACAAAATTTAATCGCTTCATTTGATGCTTCTTCTTAGCCGCAGGTGCTGTTGTCCCAGGTGGGGGCATACGTGACCTGTCTATGATGGCAGTATGTCTGGTTCGGCGTGTTGCAATGTTTTAAAATATTGTTGGTCTAATAAAACTAGAAGATGGTGATGCAGCAATAATTGGTGGAGGTGTTTCTGGTATGTAATAGGATACTGGAGCTGAAGGTCTACCAGAGAGTGGAGAAGATTCATCTCGCTCCGTCCCTAGCAGCTATTCCTCAGCAATATAATTTTCGTGTTTGTTATAATCCTTACCATTTATATTTTCGCTGTCACTGATATTAGCCAATATGTCGTATAACATCGGAGATATGGTACAGGATGAAGACGAATCACTGTTACCATTATGATAATACTCACGTCGCGGAAGGTTGACCTCTAAATCGTCATCAGACTTAATATCTGACTCATCAGAATCCGCTGGAGGTATGAGTGACAAAATTTTCTTTGATCGCCAAGCCATATCACTGTAGAATAAAATTAAAATGTCAAAAATATGCTTTAGTAACGACGATATTGCAAATGACAACTTATTGGCGACGTCCGTTTCATATGACAATCGTAAGGGACACTTGGAAATAGGACTAAATGGCGATGTCCTTTACGTGGGACAGTCAAAGAATACCCTAGTTGATAGTTAAAGTTGGCGAGGTCCGTTTTGTGGGACATTATAAATAAACCAAAGTTTTTCCTCTAATTACACGAAAATTTATAAAAATTATATCACAATACAATACATTTATTCATATTCTAACTGATAATATAACATCATAAACAAAATAACTCATATACTCACAGTTATTATGAAATTCATCAGGACCACAAACAAATCTGACAGTTGCACTTTTTCAAATGTTTACTGCTCGCGACCATTCCTCTCTTCATACATGTTACATGAACGTACGTGAAAGAGATAGCAACTGCAAGACATTCTGTGATCACACTGCACTTAGGGCTATTAAAACAGTATCTGTGTGCGTGTAAACACCATGTCCTTTAAAACGGACTAAATCAATTTAAGGGTTAAACAGAGTGTTTGAGTTTCCTTCTGGAATACGGACCTTAGTGTGTAAATCGGCACCAATTCACATTACAAAAAGTCTATTCTTAAAATAATACTCGTTGTCGCGTAAAATTCGCTTTCACACAGCATTCTTGTTTTTATCTCTACAGACTACAGAATCCCAGCGGCCGTCCTCGAGAATTGAGCTCTCAAAAGCAAAACTATTTTTTTCAAATTTGACAGTTCCAGAGATTACCTACTGCGTCCAAACAAATTCTACAACATTGTTATAAGCGTAGATTGATGTGTTGTCCGACTCGGCATCCGTGCTGATAGCAATTATTGTTTTCATTTAATATTCATATATTTGACAGATTTAAAAAAAAAGGAAGAGTTCTGAATTCGACTGCTATTTTTTTGAAGTGAAACTTCTTTAGGCACGCTTGACTTGGGGAGTAAACTCGCGAAAGCGTTACGAAAAATATTACAAAAATGATCGGGCAAGGCGAACGGAAAGCAAAGTATAGTCCTATTTCGTCTGTAATACAACGAAGCAGTTGGCACATGTAAATATTGCATGACATGCCGTGTATAAAGTTGTGGGTTCGCATCTCGCCGAAGATAATGTATATTTTTTGGATCTTTTTAAGATTTGTTAACAATTGAGTCGAGTATGAAGTTGTGAGTTCGCATCTCGCCGTAGGCAATATATATTTTTTGGATCTTTTTAAGATTTGTTAACAATTGATTACCTAAGAGCACAAATAATTTATAAATTTCGTTCTGTTCTGGCTTTTATATTGTTTTATATATTTTTGCTGAACATTTCTGATATAATTGAAAGTATAGAAGAAGATATCGTCACAATACGATAATTGGACACAAAGTACAAATTGCTTTCGAGCCTCATAAGCTCAATTATTAAGCTAAGTACCTTGATTGATTAAGAACTATGAATTTCTTCGAGAACATGACGCTGCGAACACCCCCCGACTCCCCTCATTGATTACCTCACCCCCCCGAGGATTATCTCGGGAACCAGAGGTCGTGGACTACCCGAGTTTGGGATCCCCTGAATCAGGAGGAGGAGCCCGACCTTTTGGCCCCGAGGGAATCCACTCCACCCTCTCCCCTTCCCCCCTCTCCCCCTCCCCCTACCCCCCGCAACCCCACGAAATCTAACCCCCCCCAACACCCCCCCCCCGCTTTAGTTACCTCACCCCCCCGTGGATTATCTCGGGAACCAGAGGTCGTGGACTACCCGAGTTTGGGGTCCCCTGAATCAGGAGGAGGAGCCCGACCTTTTGGCCCTGAGGGAATCCACTGCCCGCTCTCCCCCTCCCCCCTCCCTCCCCCGCAACCCCACAAACCCTATCCCCCCCCGACCCCCTTTAGTTACCTCACCCCCCCCGTGGATTATCTCGGGAACCAGAGGTCGTGGACTACCCGAGTTTGGGGTCCCCTGATTCAGGAGGTAGAGCCCGACCTTTTGGCCCCGAGGGAATCCACTTTTCTTTTTTTTTTAAATTGGAGGTCTATGCAAAAATATTAATTTATAAATGAAAGCATGAAATAAATTTAAATATTTATAGAAAATTAATATATGTAAATGTGTATACATGTATATATTGTACACACATATATATATATATATATATATATATATATATATATATATATACAGATGGTGCGAAAGAAGTTTCACTTCAGTCGTGTGGTCATAAGCACACTCGTTTTTTTTATTGTTGCTCTAGACTTTCGACTCGTTGAACCATAGATATCAGAAAATATCTCTGTAAGTTGAACAGAGTTTGATTATTCTTTTTATTTGAAAGTTGCTTGGTACTTCCCGTGTGGTCCCATTTGGGCGTGGCCAATGACATGTATAAGAAAACAGTATAAACTTTAGTATGTGCGCGACAAATGGACGAATAACTCAATACCACGCCAACAGATTTCGTTAAGTCTTTTTTATTGGAAAGGATCTACTTCTCACAACTACTTAAAAGTGAAATAAAAAAAAGCTAATTTCAATTTACAGTTTTAGTACAGGCTACTACAATCTGTCAAATTTCTTTATTAGATCTTCAACTCTATGGCCAAAACATTAAGGCTCAAGGTTGATTGGGAATATCTGACAGTTTCGGGTAACTTGCCCTGCTGTCGCGGAACATCTGAAATTAGTTATTGAAGTGAAAACTTCTTTAGCGATGTTGAACACTTTTATTGGATGGGGAAAAGAATTGAATTCGCGTGCCCTGCCCTTCGCCCGCGCATGTATGCCTACCGTGTTGCCTACCGCACATGTATTAAATTACTTCGCTTTTCGCTTGGTGGTAGGCCATAACATCGGCCGCCGGCAGAAGTTACCACCCACCAGACAAAGCCTTGCCGCCAAGCGATTTCTCTTGTTCCGGCATGATGTCTGGTGAAGTCGTACGGAGGACGGGTCTGAGCAGTTGTGTTGCGATGTGTGCCGGGTACGATGCGCCTAATGTTGTTGTGTTGGGAGTTTGGTCGTGGAGGGTCTTCAGATCAATCTCCCTTTGGCGCAGCATTGTTGGTCGTGTTCTTGGGTTTAACATAGCATCACCTCGCTCAACTGCCGTCTTCCTTCCTATTCGCTCAGTTTTTCTGAGTGAATAGGCTCTTAATAAACTAGCACGCTTTACCTTCAACGATCGCATCACTGCTTACCATCAGGCGGGATTGTGGGCAAGCGCTAGTTTATAATTATAAAAAAATATATATATTTTTAGGGGGTTTTTTTTAAAGTTTAACCCGGCTTTGTAGAGATTAGTAGAACCAGTTATCGATACCTAACAATACCTTCACGGATCGGACAGGGTTTTCTTTACATATTGTATATATACAGTTTGTTTCCTTTATATTTATACCTAGTGTATACAATGGTATAGATTTTAAAACTTTATTGTACTGTTTTTTTTTTTTTGTTTTAGTGATTTATTTTCTTATGATTTCAGTATTCACTTCTGTCGGTCAGTCCCACGACTGCCTTTTCTTTTTTTTGTCACTTTGTAGTGTTTTTTTGACAGTCGGTAGTATTTTTATTTTTTTGAAAAAATCTTTTAAAAGTAACTGAAATCGTTTCGTGTAACAGGCTAGACATTAAAATCACATCATTTTAAAGCACATCACACTTGCTAAAAAATAGCTCGGCGGCGTGGTGGCCTAGTGGGTAAAATACCAGCCTCTCTAGTATGAGTGTGCGGGTTCGATTCCAGGTCAGGCAAGTAACAATGTAGGTAAGTTTTCTAAGTATATCTCGGACACCAATGACTGATTACAAGGTGTAGAAAACTTCTTGAGGAAACCTGGACTAAGTGTGCAATCGTTAACCCGCATTAAGCAAGCGTACCTGTGCCCAGCAGTGGGACGATAAAAAAGGGTTGATGATGATTGACAAATAAATGAAATTGATTGGCGCTGGTTTTAATTTCGGGTATTAGTCGACGGTCGACTGCCATAGGCAACAAAGGGTTAATAGTCGCAGATAAGGCGAAAAAAAAAAAAACATTTAAAAACTCTTTAACTGCGTCCAATTACAATTCTTCGAAATTCAAATATTTTAATAATTGTTGAACATAGGCATGTTCGATTATGTGACATCACTCAATATTCCGCAGAGTTCCCACCCGACACTGGCTGGTAACAGAAATTAATAAAACAATTTTTATTATCTATGTCAATCAGCTGTTAAGACGAAACAAACATGGCGGGATTCCAAGAATCTGTAAAAACAATACGTGTGTTGAATTTGATTACATTATAACTGCTTTACGTTGGAACTTTTATTACATGTTAGATATTGATCGAATTTCTATTAAGTGTTGTTGTGTATAGTGACTTTGGGCTTGTCGAGGTAACGAAAGCCGATGTAGCAGACGAGTCATGACCGCGTACCGACAAGGGTAGTGTGGGGATGCCCTCCAGCGACCTAAAAATAGTCACTGGGACGGACTGGTTGCGAAAAGTGGAGGACAGGGGGTTGTGGCGCAACTTGGGAGAGGTCTATATGCAGCAGTGCACTACAATGGTTTGCTCGGTGGTAGGCCATAACATCGGCCGCCGGCAGAAGTTACCACCCATCAGACAAAGCCTTGCCGCCAAGCGATTTGTCGTGTTCCGGCATGATGTCTGGTGAAGCCGTACGGAGGACGGGTTGACGCAGTTGAGTTGCGATGTGTGTGGTACGATGCGCCTAATGTTGTTGTGTTGGGAGTTTGGTCGTGGAGGGTCTTCAGATCAATGTCCCTTTGGCGCAGCATCGTTAGTCGTGTTGTTGGGTTTAATATTGCATCACCTCGCTCAACTGCCGTCTTCCTTCCTATTCGCTCAGTTTTTCTGAATGAATAGGCTCTTAATAAACTAGCGGGCTTTACCATCAACGATCGCATCACTGCTTACCATCAGGCGGGATTGCGGTCAAGCGCTAGTTTATAATAATTAAAAAAAAGGTGATTGCTATTACTGCCTTTGACTACCCCGTTGGTAGTCAAGTCATGGTCGTTGACAGCCTCCGTGGCGTAGCGGTAGGGAATGCGGCAGTTGCGCAAGGAGGCGCGAGTTCGATCCCCGAGCAGTGCAAATATTTGTGTGCATGAATATGAATACTTACACTGTTCTGAACGTGCCTCGAAAAGCACGGTTGCCATATGAACATTGTTGTTTGAGCCCTCAAAAGTCCTCAAAATCGCCTTCGGGTTGTGGAGGTGAGACGGTAGTCGCTTCACGGAAAATATCGATATTTAGCCAAAATCAGCAGTTAGACTGGTAAAGCGGACCCCAGACTCCAATTAACGCTGAGATAATGATGATGAAGAGTCAAAGTCATGGTCGCTCTGGGTTACCAGTTCGGGTAAAGTTTAATTGGATTTTACCATTAAGAAAATCCTCAATAATATAGTAGTGGCCTGAACCCGTGCCTTACAAAGCACTGTAAGCTATTAGTCCTGCCGTATGGTAGATATTGTGATAGCAATACCTATTATACTGCTAGATACTGCACATATGTACCACAGTCTCGGTGGTAGCCAGAAGTTACCACCCACCAGACAAAGTCTTGCCGCCACGCGATGAAAATGATTCAGATTCTAATCAAAGTTCACAATTGAGGTGCTAGTTTGCTTCTCGTAGTCCGACAAATTAAACCGCTGCTCTTTGCAAGGGAATTTTGAATATCGAAGATATTCACATACAGGTAATTAATAGATAATAACAAAACCCTCAAAAATTGTTATTATAATACCTAACTCACTTATTTTATTTTAATTTATCCATACAAAAGTCGCATTGAAAACGTCGAGAATCATTTTTTTAAATACTGTTTCTTAAAAAAAAAAACAATGCCAGTAGTAATTACTGGTTAAACCTTCTTTATAAACTTTTCTGAGATTTACAGCATTTTTTTCTAACAAATGGAATTAGTATGTACTAACGCTTTGATCGTCTTATGACAAAATTAGTTTTCACTATCCTTAGGTTTAGCCTAATCCTAAGAGTATGACAATATAATTAGCCTAAACTTTCGTTTTCCGTTTATGGCTAAGGTCCGTTAAGTAAGCATTGATCTCTGATAGCATTACTTAAAACTGGTTTCAAACAATCAAATCGTTTCAAATGAGATTTAAGTAAAGCTTGAGTTTTGAGTGAGGGTCTGTAATTACGGACATTAGCCTCGGACTTAATATCAGTTTTCATAATAAGAATTTTAAAGTTTTTGGGATTACAAGTCGAAATTTTAAAAATGTCTCAGTGGTGTAAGCCTGTGTCTAAGGATAAACCTTACTTTGTTATAAGTCTGATTATGCTAGGATTATTGAATACCGTTGGTACTTAACAAACTTTTTTAAGGTCGACTGCCACACAAGTCGATACTCTGTTGAAAAAAAGCAACGAGTTATCGCTGCTCCGATTAAAACTTGAAACATATCGTGAACTTGGACTTTGGAGAGACCAATACTCAGCATACATTCCAGAGAAAGCGGAGTTTTAGAAATAGGGCGTTGCCATTTTGGGTACGAGACTCTAAATACCAGGATTCTCTAGAATATTTTCGGCAAAAAACATAAAAATCTTATTACCTTACTCCAATCCGCCACGTTTCGTTCATTGACTTGACAGGTAAAACGTGATCGAATAGTAAAAAATACATCCATTTGCAATGTTAATTTGAATTGACATCTCCAACAGCTCAAACTCCTGACCAGTATTTCTTGGTCTCGCGAGGTATTTTTATAACATTACTATCGGTAGCAATGCCTATCATTTTGACAGTTCAACAATATTGCGTTATTAAGCGGGCAAGTTTTTTTTTTAAATTAGGTAGAAAGGAATTTACATACTTCATTGTTGTTTTTGGTTTAGAATAGTAAGTGCATGGCTGGTGGCAATCCTAGATATACTGGACGATTAGTTTGAGAAAACAATGGCTGGTCAGATGAAGTATAACATAATCACGATGATGTACTCCGTAGAAGCCAAATTGATAATCCAGTTTCATGTTTTGGAAGCCGCCTGTCACGATTTGGTTCAGGTTGGACTGTGATTATTGATAATCTCCATACAACTGCAATTAGTTCTTTAATACAGCAGTGCAATAACGTAACACGTTATCAAGCGGAATCGGTTTCAGTTTGACAGGTTAACGACATTCATTGCGCAATTTGAGCGTTGTATAGACTAAATTTTTGAACTTATGAAGCAATGATTTAGAAATATGCTTCAAATTGATACTAGGATACGAAATTAGGTTTCTAATGAAATTATGTACTTTATAGTTTATTAGCTAGAATAAATAGGTTCTTAATAAACTAGTGCGCTTTACCATCAACGATTACGTCACTGCTTACCATCAGGCGGGATCGCGGTCAAGCACTACTTTATTTAATGTGCAAAAATTTCGGGAAATTTCGAAGACGTTGGTTGTAGAAAACTAAAGCGACGAAATAAAAAGATTTGACGATTTTATTGTGCTCAATGGTCTCTGTTAATATTGTTACTTGAAGTATGCATACCTGTCCCAGACAGCGACACATTCTGCCAAAAAAAAAAAAAAATAGACAAAGGAGTTGCAATGGACAAATCTGCTGTTTGTGTATGTGAATTTAAATATTTGTAAAACGCATCTACGATACAAGAGTAAGTAATTTCTAAAAAAATGCGAAACACTTCAGAAATTATTTAGATTTACTTCCTACGTATTAATCACTATAGTCGTCTCCATTTTCCTTTTAAACATTACTATTTGAGTAGCTTTAACAGTAATATTTCATTCAAATAAACAAGTTTCGAATTATTTATATGCCCACAACAAAAATAATAGTACTTACCTATCTCTGTGTAGGCAGTGGGATAATGATTCCTTTTTTCTCCGTAAGAGGCTCAGAAACAGGTACTTTGTTTAACAAAAAAAAAGTGCTTTTAACATCCGTGTCCTTTCAGATTCGACCGTTACAACAGGACAATATATGTTTGAATATAGAACGTGTATATATCCCATAAACTCTAGGGTTAAATTCTATAATTAAAAATAATACTATAAGCCGTAGAATTTGTGATATGTACGAAAAGGCAGGTTTTTTTTTAGTTTCAAAAATATAGGTTAGTTATGTGTCTACGTATGTATCTAAGTTTCTGCAAACCAATCTTGAATCTTCATACCAAACTTGTATTTAAAGCTAATAAAGTGCGACGTTGTCATATATTATTTCAGGTAAGGGTGTTTTGAGTTAATAACAGCTGTGAGTCTATGAAAAATTAAAATAAAAAAAAATGATAATTGAAAAATAACTCATTCATATTTCATAGATATCAAGAATATAACGGTTTATTTAAGAACAAACGAACAAAGGAAAGAAGATTCTTACAGTAGGTAGGTGGTAGGCCATAACATCGTCTGCCGGCAGAAGTTACCACCCACCAGACAAAGTCTTGCCGCCAAGCGACTTCTCGAGTTCCGACATGATGTCTGGTGTAGCCGTACGGAGGACGAATCTGACATTGAGGAGTTGTGTTGCGAATTGCGATGTGTGACATATTGCATCTCCTCGCTCAACTGCCGTCTTCCTTCCTATTCACTCTGTTTTTTTAGGCTAGAGTGAATAGGCTGTTACTAAACTAGCGCGCTTTACCATCAACGATTGTATCACAGCTTACCAGGCGGGATTGCGTTCATGGTCTAGTTTATAATTATAAAAAAAAGTGTAAAAACAATTTAGCCGTATGCTCGAACCTTAGTGAGAGCTAGAGTCTGAACTAGGTTCGGAATCTGTAATTCAGATCTGCAGGCCTACACTCCTTTAAACATTAATCGTTTGTAACGGCATCTAGAATAATTTTGTACATAAATATCACTATTAGAAAGCATGCTCAACAGAGTGGAGAAACACACGTTGTTTATGTGATTCAAATGCCATTTTCGAAATCGTCTAGGTGCCTACTCCACACCATTTTCATTGGTAAAGCACATCATTACAGCATATCCAACCTATATTGTTCCCGCTCTTGAGGCACAGACCTCCTCTCAGTGAGAAACGGGCCCACGCCTAGTGCAGGTTGGTGATGTTACATGCCTTCAAATTTTTGTTCCAGGACATGTCGGTCCCAGGTACACGTAACTATCAACAACTTCGAGAACACTAGAGTCTCCAATCTTTACAGGAGTCGGTACTATATGGTCGTTAGACATGACTATCCAGTTAGGAAGGTCCAACTTCGAGAAAGAGGTCAATCGTCGAATCCAACTCGGCTGGGCTGCTTTCGGGAAGCTACGTAGAATCTTCTCGTTCGAAATACCGCAGTGTCTCAAGACAAAAGTCTTCGACCAGTGTGTGTTGCCAGTGATGACTTATGGAATTGAGACCTGGTCGCTAACAATGGGCCTTATAAGAAGGCTCAAAGTCACTCAAAGGGCAATGGAGAGGGCTATGTTTGGGGTTTCACTGCGCGATCGAATCAGGAATGAGGCGATCCGCAGAAGAACGAGAGTAACCGACATAGACCGAATAATTGCAACACTAAGGTGGCAGTGGGCTGGACACATTGCCCGTAGGACCGATGCCCGATGGGGCCCGACGGGTTCTCGAGTGGCGACCACGCACCGGAAGACCGTGGGTAGGCCCCCGACAAGGTGGACCGATGATCTGGTGAAGGTCGCGGGAAACCGCTGGGAGGCGCAGGACCGGTCGTCGTGGAGAACCTTGGGGGAGGCCTATGTCCAGCAGTGGACGTCTTTCGGCTGAAATGATGATGATGATGACATGTCGGTTTCCTTAGAACCTTTATATTAACCGTTTTGAGACTAGTAGTAATGAAAGTATCTGCACAATGAAAACCGCCTGTCTGTGTGTGATTTTCTCACTCTGGCGCAGCATCGTTGGTCGTGTTGTTGGGCTTAACATTGCATCACCTCGCTCAACTGCCATCTTCCTTCCTATTCACTCAGTTTTTTAAGGGTTAATAAACTTGCGCGCTTTACCATCAACGTTTGCATCACTGCTTAATATCAGGCGGGATTGCAGTTAAGCCCTAGTTTATAAATATTAAAAAAAAAAAACAAGAAGCCCAACTGCCTAAAATTTTGATCACACCATTCCTAAAACACTGACGTAATTTTGGCAGGTTATATTAATGTCAAACGTGGTGATTGTAGCCTCTTAAGGCCAGCCAGATGTTCGCCTGGGAGATAACCATTTTTTATAAAACCGTTATGTAATGCCAAAACTTAAAATTTGAAGACATATTTTTACCTATCGTACTCAGTTTTAAAACATTTATGTCACGGAAACGCACATTTTTTGTTTTTCTGGTCAAGCAATGTACTCCTAATACAACCTGATGTTAATTTTTATAGTTTATTAATTAGATGTAAGCCAATTCTTCTTGACTTTGGCGCTAACCAGCAAACCACAAGCCAACGGCTAATGTTACGGTAAAAAGCTCCAAAGGTACCAACATTAAAACATTGGCATTACAGCATAACGTCTTCGATTCAAAAATCATGGCCAAGAAGACATGATAGATAAAAAAATAACACGACAAAATGGCAAAAATAAAAGACAGCTGACGATTTGAATTTCGAATGTAGGTATGTTTTTATTTGCAAATCAATATTTGAATCGAATTTGAGGTTTAAGAAGTCACAAGTTTCCTTCTTTTGTCGCCACTTCAAAAGCATAACTTCGACCATATGATTGTTGAAGAATTTAAGGATATCAGGACACACAAAGTTATATTTGCGGTTCAAAAGTTGTAAATAATACCAACTTTATACCGCATCCCTTATTTTACAATTGCAAATAAAAGTTGGCGCGCTTTTAAGTAAGGTTATGAAGCAAAAGTAAGTAAATTTTCACCTTAATGACACCGGACAGTAAGTTTTAATTCGTTTGTGTATTTCAGAACGCGACCATATGATTGTTACTTTGAATTTTATCAATGTGTTAGTGTGAGATACTGGATTCGAATTTAGAGTTTCCTGATTTTAAACTTTAACACAAACCATTACTATCTATTTTCATATATCAGCTGTTCTATCCATGTGTGAGAACAGGATTTGTTTCCCATATGATTTTTGTATGGCATTCCATTCAAGGTTGAGGCAGAAGTGAAGTATTCTCTATGTCCATTAGTATAAGGTTGCAATTTAAATAATTTATATTAATATCCTCGATCTAGTTAGGACTTATGTACTCAGACGGGTTGGTAGTTCCAGTTGCCAACTTCAAAAGTTCAAATAATACCAATTTTAATACCAATGATCCGGAAATTAAAAATGACAGCTGATTTAAAAATATGTTAGAAAAATAAGCACTCTTGTTATAAATAACATTTTCAATTGTTTTTCGAAATGAATATCCACAAGTCGTAGTATAGATCATTTCGTTTTGTCTGATAATGTTTTTGTAATTAATACTTTTTACAATTCAAGTATTTTTTCATGGTGTAGGTAAATACTACAGTACGCCAAGGAACTACTAAATAAGTTCCGAAACAACGACTTTCCAGAAGACTTTAAAAAAAAAATTGTAGCCACATGTTTCTGTCGTAAGTGTTTTTTATTCATTTGATTGAATGAAAATAATATACTAGCAAAACGCACATTGATCGGCAGTGAGAAAAACGTTATTTTTGTAGCATGCCAAATGTCTAAAGAAAAATGTGTAGTCATTATAAGAAACCAATGTATGCTTCAGTCCGTAATATTATACGAAAAAAACTACAGTTTTTTAAAGGCCTTCAGCGCTCTTAATTGCCTAACATACAAATCTCAATTTGAATAGTTTTGAAGGATATCGTTAATCGATTGCTACATATGTTGTGAAAAATTAGTCTGCTAAACAAAGTAAATAACGTAATGAATGTTGTTGAACTGTCAAAATGATAGTTTGAGCCCAGGGTCCGCTTTCCTACACTTACTCCTCCATTTCGCACAATCTCTAGCATCCCGTGGTGTGAGATTGATGGCACACATGTCATCTTTTACAACGTCAAGCCAGCACTTCTTTGGTCTACCTCGCTTGTTATGGCCTGGCGGAGGCGCCGTGGCAAGACATTTGTTACCCACGTAACATCGTAAGACGTGACTCTACCAGCGTAAGCAACCGTCTTGCAGTTTGTCTGCTATGTCACGGACACGACGACTGCCACGGATGTGGGGGTTCCTGATGCGGTCTTCTCACGTAACTCCACACATCCACCGCAGCATATTCATCTCCATGACACGCAGCTCCTGCTCGTGTCGCTCAAGCACAGGCCACGCCTCACTGCCATACAGAAGAACAGGTCTAATGATGGTCGTATAGACCTGTCTCTTAAGCTTAACCGGCATTTTGGGGTCACAAATGACACCTGTCATCTCACGCCATTTCGCCCAAGCTGCAGACTGCTAGTGATACAACTAAAATACATTAATATGCTGCCTTCCTACATATTGTGTTTTAGGTTTTGTTGTGTAAATTTTATATGCAAATGTTAAATTTCCAAAGCTACACCACAAAATAGACCAAAGAGGAAATCAAGTTTAGAAAGTATAAATAGATAATACCTCTGTACTGTATTTTATTTTTATCTCTCAAGATAAACTTGTATGCTACAAGTTTCCTTTAGGTACTCTCTTTTATTACATTTATGTAATTCTAAACTACTTGTCAGTTTGTAAGGTGGTTTTCACCAATAACTAAACCACATTTTTTGTAAAGAATTATATAACATTTATATTTAGTCTAACAAAGGCAGTGTATGTCGCTAAAACAGTACTACATAATTATTTTTTCAAATACAAGACCCCGAATTCTACATTAAAACTTACCATAAAAGTAGAAATCCCCCACCCTACCATAAAAAACATAAGAGGGTGGTATCACCAACGGCCGTTTCGCGCGCCCGCGGGAACTCCCATGACGGTCTTCAGTCATCGCTTGGCGCTTGTCAAGAGCGGTCACCAGTTTAGGTGTACTCCTAAAAATACTGTGATAAGAGAACTTTTTTTTTCAAAGACTGATTGGGTTATGTACTATTTGTGATTCTGTGCTATTATAATATTGTGCAAAAATGTGGGGAGAGAGTAGTCAGCGTTGTGAGGTGAACTGCCAGTGTTCTGGGTAAGTTTACTTCTATTGTTTTTGGTTAAACTTCTACCACAGAGCTTGATTGTGACCTAATTATTTATCTTGATTAGCAAGAAAAACATCTGCTATGATGGACCAAAACATTCATCGTTTACGTCCTTATCGTCTGTTCACTTCCGTCGGCTATTTTGTTCAATGGAATATCAACAAACAATGCTGTTACAGCTTTTATGAATTATCTTCGCAACAAACATCTGTTATTTTGCGTGTAACTGGCAGATAACTTTTTACAACATAAGTAAGCCAGCTGGAAAGATAAAAAACTCATTTCTATGGCTTTCATAAATCCACAGGTCTTTAGAACCTGTGATAACAGCTGGGTTATCCCATGAAAATGGATTTTTAGCAATAGAGCTTTTTATTCTTATTGTGGTGTGTGCATGTGAAATATTGGGCTTTTTACTGGTACAATCCAGCCTGTGGTCGTTATTATGCTTTTCCACTAGCAGCGGCTCCATCACAAAGCTCGAAATGAATCTTATGAATCGAAAGAATCCTATGTTATAGGTTCTAAAACTATGCGTGCCAAATTTTATCATATTTATTCCGTTTAGTGGTGTCTGCGTGACAATTAACAAACCATCAATCCTTAAAAACATTCGCGTTTATTATAATTAATTATTTAAATTCAAGATTTTATTTTATTTATCTATTATATTTAACACGAGCGTATATATACTGTGTGATTTAGAAAGATTTTAAAAAGAAAAAACAATACTTGATCTTAAACCTTTTCAGAACGACATTAACCATTTAATTAAACCTTTTTTACAGTTCATTCAATCGATTTTGACTACTATTCCGTAGGAATAAAGGCTACAGTACCTATTTTTGCTACCATGCAACCTCCACAACTCCTCAACAACAGATTTAAATTTAGAACATTATGATGTGAAAATACGTAATATATAAAATTCTCGTGTCGCGGTGTTTGTGGTTAAACTCCTCCGAAACGGCTTTCCCGATTCTCATGAAATTTCGTGTGCATATTGGGTAGGTAGGTCTGAGAATCGGACAACATCTATTTTTATTCCCCTAAATTAAGGTTAATCCACCACTAAAAATATTTTTTTTAAGAAAACTTAGAAATTGATTTATCAAAATCGCGACGCGCTCCGTGGTGCCGCGCATTTCTGCGGGAAGGCTTTACTGATGTCTGTCACGGGTAAGGAAATTCTGAGTAGCTCTAGATTAATTATCTCGTCATCAATTCAGTCTGAATCCATGTGTGCTGGAATAGGCTTCCACCAAGACGCTGCAATGACCGGTTACTTTATATCTGAAGAATTGTTACTTAATATTTTGTGCCATCTTGGGAATTCTCAAGTTATCAATAAATCTGGCTCATCAGTTTAGGGAGCGTTCAAGTATACCATCCTGTAGGGTGTATTTTCTAGCTATAGGTTGGTGCATCTGCTTACCTGGAAAATAGATGCCGCCTAGATGCGCGAAGGTTTATGTAAATGTCGGAAGGAAATACGTCAGAAATACAGGTTGACAACTTTATGACGGTGAACTTCCTCGTTGGTTCAACGGCCATAGAATTGCTGCCGATCGTGTGAGTCGGATTTTTAATAGTAACACAAATTATGAAAGAATTATTAATTATCACTTGTTGCAAAAATTGGTAGGTTTATTAGCCAGTTGGTAGGTACTTAAAGTCATCATGATCTTAAGACGTATGTATTACCAACATAGTGCACTATTTCTTTAAAAGATAATAAAACTTATTTTACAAATAAAAATCTTTCATTTAAGTACATATTCGCCATCTTTTATATTTGCGAAATGATGGACGTCTGTTACCTGTTATTAACTATTTAGAGGCCAAAGACAATTTTTATTGTTTATGGATAATAGCTCCAGTGTGTTCACAATGGCCAACGTTTTTTTTTTTCTTCTTGGCTTTGTCCTTTAATGGCCAAAGGAGGGCTATGCGTCACGCGTCCTGAAACACAGGCATCAACATAAACAGCCTCGTTTGTTTTCCTTAACTTTAACATTGCTTATCAAATATTACATACCTTCCTACTTAGCTACACATGTTCAACATAATAATAATATGCAAAAAAAAACTCGAATAATGACATCATCGTTTTTGGTCTTAGCCTTGAAGCATAGACTAGGTGAACGACCTTTTTTTAAGACACGACTCGATATGGTTGCAAGATGGCGCGAAAGTGGTCAGTGAAAGGGAAATTTTCATTTCTGTTACAATAAAATTGTACTTTATGGTTTTTGGATTATATAAAATTTAAGAAAAAAAAAAAACAGTTGGGTAAGTTATTTTAATGTAAATTTTCAGAGTAAATTAGTTAGTAATCAGTTTTGCGGTCATTTTCACGCATAGTGTTTTTAAGTAAAATTACCCGATTAGAACATTTAATAATATAAATTCAAGCTTACCTGTTACTACATCAAGTTTTCTTAACCATTTGTCATTCAAGAAGCCTATAAGTTCGTTATTCATGACGTAATTTCCGATTGTGAAGAGCTCTTGACTACAACTTGCTTATAATATTGCAATTATGATTATGATAAGGGTCTAGATTGACGAATCTAGTAGTCTAAACAGATAGGTACTAACTCGATTTGAATCTGCCTGAAAGTTATTTGTACTTTGTCAAAAAAAAAACACTCAAAAGCTGATATTCTCGTCTCAATTACGCCCACCTCAATCGAACATTCGTTTTTTAAAATTGCTCATCTTAAAAAAAAAAAAAAATCATTACCAAATCATCTTTTTATCTGCAAATAGGATGTTAGCAATATCAATATTCTAGTTTATGTTTGTATAGCGATCTCGCTCTCTCTTATTCAGTTTAGCGCGGAAGAAAGGAATGGAGATATCAGGATCGGCGGGAAACGCATTGAATGTCAACGTTCGTCGCCATTGAATTGAATCATTTTATTGGCTGCTGTTGCATATCTTTGAGACCGTTTCCTGTGCTCTATTTATGGAGAATGTTTATAAACCAACATATTTATTATGCCCCAGTGAACTAGTAATCTATCCCAGGCCAAGAAAACTTGCTAGCGATTACTAAGCCCTCGGAAATCGTAAAATTAAGGTCAAAGGTAACCGGAAAGGGGTTATGTAAACTTGGGTAATTTGATGTTATCGTGACTTCTAAATTTTGGAAATGGCGTTGGGTGAAATGGTGAAAACAATTTTTGTTTCTCAATATAAAGAAGTCGCATTTTGTTTACCTAACTTTTGTGTTTTCGTACGTAACCATCGTAAAAATTGCGTCGAAAAAAAGTCGTTTTATTAATTATTTACATATCTTTTGTGACGTAGGTTTACCCAGTTATTATAATCAGTAGCTGCATAATTGCGAAACAAGATAGGCTACCCGGAATTTATGAATGAAGCGGCCAGTTAATAACAATTGGATTTAATTAATAAGTAGAAGTGTAGGTACTAGCGTTAAGTAGGCCATTTTGATAAAAACGTGTACTAAAATAAATCGAGTTGATCTGTGTATTGTTATTTAGAGCTTTAAAATTGGTTGATACGATGACCATTTCTACTCTGAGATTTTAGCTGTCGGTTTGTTCTACCCTTTTAGCAGACAATGAAACTAAAACAATCATAGTTTCAGTTAACCCCTAAAAAAACAAAACAAAGCAAAAATCCATAAACAACACATCATAGACAAAGATATTTTTACTGCTGTGGTTTTCTATGGTGAGACAACAATGTGCCCGTATCCCACCTCTAATCTAAAAAAAAAAAAGTATAATTTAAGTGTCCGTACCACACATAAGATGCTTCATAGACGATTTTTTAAAAACCGGTTTTATAGAAGAGATAGTCCACATTGAATTTCTAATGAAACTAGTTTTTGGGACTGGACTATCAACATTCTATTTGTCGGTGCATCGGGAGTTTTGAATATGATTCGTTAGACAACCTGCTTGCTTTGGTATTTTTTTATAACTTTTTAGGGGTCAAGCACCTCAAACAAGTAGATTTAAAAAAAAATTGAATTCGAGTAGGTTTTTTTTAATACACGTCTGTACCCTACCTACCTACCTAGTAAAGAGATTATTTTGCGAGAGTTAAATAAGAGAAATACTTTTATAACATGATTAAGGATAAGTTAAATTATACAATAATCTTCATAAATTTTTGTATATTGCATAATCTAAGAAAAAAAAAAAAGAAAAATTACCACTCTAAAAAAAATCTTTTTTTTTTTCAAATTGGGCTGACAATTGGAACATTTTTCAGACAAACTTGCAAAATTCACTCTACCAAAACCTTCGCCCTTCATTACTACCTAGTGCTTTTGCTGAGTAGAAGTCGCAGAACAAAAACAAAGCTAGTTATGTGTAACTCCCTGTGACTGTAAGCTGTATGTTCAGACCGTTCACTGCGTTTCTTTTGCCGCCAAGCGATTCGTCGTGTTCCTGCATGATGTCTGGTGAAGACGTACGGAGGACGAGTCTGAGCAGTTGTGTTGCGATGTGTGCCGGGTACCATGCACCAAATGTTGTTGTGTCGGGAGTTTGGTCGTGGAGGATCTTCAAATCAAGGCGCAGCATCGTTGGTCGTGTTGTTGGGTTTAACATTGCATCACCTCGCTCAACTGCCATCTTCCTTCCTATTTCACTCAGTTTTTTTGAGTGAATAGGCAGAAAAAATACTTAATTAACCATCCAAATTAAATTTAATTTCCAATCTCATGCCGTAATCATGACTAGTTGTAATTATAGAGCTCAACTAATCACAACAGAGATCGTCTCATTATCTCCAAATCGTCTTCACTTTCTTCAAACGGTAAAAAGTGTAAAAACCTCTCGCTTTCAATCAAAACTTTTATTTTCGAAACATCCCAACCGTAACATCCGTTGAGCGACTTCCTCCCATTGTCATACTACCATTTTCGGTGCAGTGTATAAAAAGCAATCCTTTTAAATACTATTTAGTTGAAGTTCAACGGCTTACTGACCCAGTGACTTTTTGATACTTGAATAGCTATAAAAGGGAGGGAAACTAGACTTTAAATTCCGCCTAAAAAAAAAACCAGGGAACTTGGCAAACTTTTAAATTTAAAAAAAGAACAGCCTATCTCTAGCCTGTCAGTTGTCAATCACGGTAATTATGAAATTATTTTAGAGGCGTGCGGTACCGGGCATACAATAGTACCAACCCATGGCCTACCGTGGGTGTCTTAAGAGGCGACTATAGAACTCTCACCAGGGAAGCGGACAGCAGTGCTTCTCCTGTGGAATATCAAATTACTGCGATCCCCAACCCGCCTGCCAAGCGTGGGGATTACGGTAAAGCCGCAAAGGAATAAAAGCCTTGAGGAAGGCCTTTGTCCAGCAGTGGACTTCTATAAGCTGAGGAGGAGAACCGAGACCATGTTTCAGACAATGATATAGACCATTCTATATCGTGTTTAAAGAGGTCATTTTAGCAATGGCATTACCCTTTGAGTTTGCTATGCAAAAATTGCACCTCGCTTTTGACGTTTCAAGAGCGCCCATGTAGGCTTATATATAAAATCATCGTTTACTAAATCTATTGCTCTTTGAGGCAAATTTCATAAGTCAAAACAAAAGACAAAGAAAGTCATCTATTTATTGGCTTTAAAAAGTCTATGACAGTTTTAAAACAGAAAAAAAACAAGACATCAGTTTAAAAACGGTCTCGCACGTAAAGAAGAACATTAGCCATTTCTTCTAAGACAGGAAAATAAGTACTACATCGAAATGGAACCAGTAATAATACCCCTAAATTGCCGACCACCGTCCGGAATAGCGTGAAGATGGATCGTGACTACAGAAACGTGCGTAACAACTATTATTCTACGGAAGGATACCATACCATACATAAAGCCAACTCCTTATACTCAACTGAACACCCACGCACACATAGACACGTCTTTTATATAGTAAATTCCGAAGGATCTTGTGGGGTTATCACGGACCAAAGAAACGATAAGAATGTGTGAAAGATGATAGGGCTAGAAAGGAGTTTACTATTCAGATGATGGCTGGTGGAGAAATAATTATACGTTGGACTACGGAGGGTGATGTCGGTCAGTTAAAATTCCGGATACCTAAATGAGTTTTCGTGGGTGTCTCGAGGGACAAAAACTGTAATAACTACCACTTCTGCCTTTGTAGATGCTTAGTAGCTGATGAAGAACATCGAGACTGCCGTGGTAACAACGTCGTTCGGCCAGATTTCGCCGGATGTTTTCAAGTACCGTCTGTGGAGGATATCTTATTAATAGGTACCGGTTTTTCCATAACTTAAGAGCGAAGGACACTCTTGACAAGCGCTTCCTGACATCGACCTTGGTAATAAGCCCGGAAACCTTAGGATAAGGATTGAATAAATTATCGTTTAAAGTACTTTATAAATTCGCTTTTTTGAAGATTTTCGAAGGCATCCGATTCGGCGGTAAAATAACTATCCGCCTCTTTCCACGTCAAGAACATCTTTAAAATCGTTGTTCAAATATTTTGTACCTGAGTTGACTGTTGGGTTTATTTTCTTAACACAGTATCTGGTTCCATTTTGTCAACCAAACAACATTAATTGCGTTATTTACGTCGGTTATCAGCCAAATTTTTCGAATATAGAACATTCACGAAAATTTGTCTATGGTCAAAAAGAAAGGACACAAGTTAATGCCGCCTTCTATTCAAAGACAACGCTAGCGTCTTATCGTTACTGAGATCTTTAACGGACAGCCACAACTTTTTTAAATTCTTCTGGGAGCAGTACTTGAACTATATTTACGTTTGAAAAAGATAAAGAGGAAAGTGAGACATAACAGAAATATTTTTTCATGTCTATGGGAAACGAACTGTCAAAAGTTAAAGTTAGAATCTTGTTGTAACATTAGGCTTTAGGTTTTAGTAAGCATTAGTTTAAAAGTCACGTTAGGAACGGCCTAATGAAGGAATACATCTCAAGGTGTTCTATGAAGCTCATTGTAAATCATTGTCTTAACAAATAAAACAAATGAGGGCAAAGCCACGTTCAAACGCTAGTTTCAATCTATACATACACATCCAGACAAACCGTAAACACGTAGGCCGAACCACTTTTTATATCATTGCCTTCCAAGGATATCTTTAAAAAAATATATACTCTATGGCTTTGAAAAAAAAAAAAGTGACCAGTAATGGTATCCTGCGGACGTTCGGGAAATTACTCCAGAGTCCAGAGTGTCTTGTTTTTATTTTAAAAAGAAATAGACGCGAAAGTAATGCTTTGTTGTGGTTTATTTAATATTGATATGCTGAAATTATTGGTTGATGATTAGAAAAAGGAATGCTGAAAATTATGTTAGCAGTTGTTCTTTTTGTAAATCTAATGCGGCGCTGTGCCTCTACCGGCTAAAATAAGAATTAAAGGGCAGTTTTCTGTTTAGTGAAGAACTTTGACCCCGAACATTAAAGTGTTCACCTCAAAAATTCTAACTAATGCCAAACAGCCACGCCATGTGCTAGGAGCCCTACTAAATGCAGGGACATCACCCCCACATACCCGTTAGACCGTGAAATAATCAACAGACAAGGAACTCTGATAAGTTCACAACTGTTTCATAGTTATGGGCGGCTGGTGTTTGCACCAGTAAGCGGTAACGAGTTTTCAAAAAAATATGTATTAGAATATTAATTTTATCAGACTGTTAGCTTTTACATATAAACTTTCGCAAATATTAGTAGGATTTCATAACATAATTAAATATCCTAAATGGAAAAACAAAATGGAGTCGATTAGAAATAAAACAGGAAATGACTTTCTTTATTCTTCCATGACGTGGTTTTCATTCGTTTTATGCGAAGTATAGTATGTATTAATAAAGCGACAACCTCCGAGGCGTAGTGGTGGTGAACGCGGCCGCTGCGCAAGGAGGCGCGGTTTCGATCCCTGAGCAGTGCAAATATTTGTTTGCATGAATATGAGTATTTGCACTGGTCTGGTTGTGCCTCGGAAAGCACGTTAAGCCGTTGGTCCCGGTTGCCATACGAACATCTAATGGCAGTCGTTACGGGTTGTTGGAGCTCTCAAAAGTACAATAATTGGTCTAGCTGCAATGCTTCGATATCGCTTCCGGATTGTGGAGGTCATACGGCAGTCGCTTCGCGGAAAATATTGAAATTTAGCCAAAATCAGCAGTTACACTGGTAAAGCGGACCCCAGACTCTAAACCTGAAAAAGCTGCGACTGGATGCGACTGGGATTAACGCTGAGATGATGATAATAGCGACCTGTTGAATTTTCAACGCTCGATTCATCGTTTAGAAGTTAACTTTAGACCGTTCATAATTGCTATAATTTTATAACCCGCTAAGATTTTAATGTAAAAGTTAATTAATGCGTTAATTACACAAAAAAGCACAATGTGAACAATACTAAAAAAAACTAACCTTTCAGCTGATTTGATAGACTTCGCATCAGGGATCAACGTCATACCTACAAACACGCACGGCGGCACGCTTGCAACGTTCAAAGGCCGAGCCGACACTTTTTTTTAAACACTGTTATTTCTGTAACCGCTCATTACCGACTCAAATGACTATAATAATTTTGTTAGTGGCATGGCATGCGGTGTAGCCTTTTCGCCTAGTTTGCGTTACGTGTGTTTATAAGTAAGAGATAATTGATTAAGGATCTAAAAAGAGCCTTTAAAGACTAACAATATAACGCAGCAAAGCATTCAACCTTTTGTTCTAAATTTAAATAATAATCGAGGAAAACATTACCATAGATAAACTTTTTTTTTAGTTCCAACAAAGACCTTCTTTCGAATCTCTACTTAGTGTTCCATTTTAGAACATATCCTATGGTTTACAACATCACACATGCCACCTACGTACGCCGCACCCAACTGACATAATGTTAATTTCGTGTGGTGAAATAAGCCGTGGCCCAATTTATTAGGATTCATTCTATAGAAGTATAGGACCAAATGACCTCGTTCATTCTATTAAAGCTGTGCAATCTGCTTTGACTACACTTTTGAACTAGATAACGAATTTCATATACTGCCTTCGCTCTGTACTGACCAAGCATGAGAACAAAAGTGTTTTTGGTAAAACAAACATTTTTATTATGAAACCATTACTACAGTAAAGTTGAATAAAGCTAGTTAGATTTTAAAAGTACTTTTAAGTATTATTCGATATTACTTGCTCAAAGTGTGACATTGCAAATTGATGAAAAAAAAAAGAATGTTAATTTATTGAAGCTGAATTAAATAAAATGTCTAGTCTACACACTGAACTGTATTAAACTTCAAGCCAAAACGACAGAATTAGCTAAAATCGATATCAAAGGCCACAATACAGTCCACTTCTTATAATAAACCAAACAAAAATAAACTCGACGCTCTCTAGAATTACAGTTACTTTTCCATTGAACTATTTTCGCAATTCAACATAATACATATCCCCTATTGCATCGGGCAGGTGCTATCACACCCCTTAGTGTCGACCCTCGAAACTAACATAAACTATATTGTTTTGCTTAATAAAACCAAAATTTATCGTGCAAAAACTACAATGTCCCTTCCTTTTGCGATAAAGAGATGTATTGTCAACAGACTAGCATCATTTCATTAATGATGCTAGCTGTAAATTTGCTGATAACACGAAAAATATCGGATACTTGTCGGAAAAAAGCGTAAAATTAGGCATAATGCGGCATATTCCTTTACCGCTTGAAGCAAAAAAAAAAACAACTTTAAAAAGTAATTTTGACTTTAATAAGTCCCGCCAAAAATGGAAGCCTCGTTCTTTTGAATGTCGAAAAAAGTGCTCCTTTTATGTATAAGCCTATTGACATTAGCCACAAAGCTTCTTTACATCACGCACACTTAATGAATCTGTAAATTACTGTGATTACAATGCAATATATTATTTCATACATACAAACTACAGCTAAAGTGCCTTCATTTTACGTAATGTCTTTTTAGCTTTTTACAAAGTCTACCAAAAGACTACTTCAAAACTGATGAAACTGCTTATGTGCTAAAGCAAATTGAAAATCGAACTATTTACATACACTGTTTCAAACATTATACAATGGAAGGACAATTGAAGTTTTTCCGCCTTTTTTTTTAATGTCATCCAAGTTCATTAAAAGGCCAGGTCCACACACTTCCTAGTTTTAACACATGGCCATCGATATCCACCCTCTAAGGTTATCGACCTTACCAGATGTGTAACCCCTCAGTGTATACTAGGGGTTAGGGACTGTTCAACAATCAAGCCAGCTATTCATAGAGTAGGCAGAGATGGATGCCCTTTTATTTTGTTTGAGAAAATGAATTTTTGATACTTAGGTACTGTTGTTAGGAAAGAAATGTTGTCGTCCCCAAATAATTTGTGATAAGCGTAGGAAAATTATGAGTTGGGTAGTTTTTGGTCGAAAGTGTAAACAGTATAGTGGGCTAAAAATAAATTATAAAAACAAAACCAATCCGAAAAAAAAAATCTCCCCTCAAAGTCAACATAAGTTTTGAGCCAAATCTTTGCACCATATTGAGTCTTCACGATGCAATTTTTTAATAAAATCATCTAATCCGGCCTCCTCAATAACGCTAGGAAGAATCACTGACCACACCTAAAATCCTATGAAAGAATAAACAACTTGTTCGAAACCACAGCTTAAAAAGAATCCTTGATATTAAAAAAAAAACCATGAACCGAGCTTCATTCAGCCGTTATTGTCTATCCCTTTCCAACGCGTGCTTCCGTCTCGCTTGGACGCTAATCTTACATTCCATGTTCTTACACTTATGTCATCCTGGTAGTTTTTAGATTAACTTGATGGACTTCTTGGCTCATCTGGTCATAAAATCTAAAAGAAATATGTATACTTTTTCATGGAAGCTCTTCATTAGTTTTGGCGGCAATCATACCTCTTTTGAGACAAGACTTCTTCAATTAACATTTTGTTATGTACTCGGTATAAACGAAAACAATTCAAGATTAGGAAAATCTTTTTAATATCCACTTCAGTAAACTAAGAAAATGTAGACTATTTATAATTGCTACCAAGGCAGCAAGATAAAATTTATTACCCGACTGCCGTAGAAAGAAAGGAGGGTGGGAAATGTTTTATTTTGCCTTTACACAAATACGCTGTCGTCAACCTTCTACAAAAAAAAAAAAATAGTTTTCCATCTTATAGAAATGCTACCCCAAAAATATCTCCCAATAAACAAGCAGAATGGTAGTAAAGTAATAGTGTTACTCATATACGATGCAGATTGCAGGTCTGTAGGTACATACTTAAATAATCATATTATATATTATTTCTCAAGGGCTTGTTTTGTCGGTACGTCATAACTTCCTCCATACTCTATCAATATACATAAATGAGGCATCATGTTAAAGCTTTTCTGGACTGCTACACCGGAAAAATATACAAATTACTCACATATGTTATAGTGGTTTTTTGAATTCTCCGAGGGGATTGGCGCTGATAGCTGAAATACAGGCCTTGCCTAGTTCGGTTACAGATGCTTAACTCTTTTGTGTTTAATTCTAGCCTATTTTTGTTTGTAAAATATGTTTTTATCCTCTTTCTAATAAATAAATATTATTATTATTAATTCCCGCTTGATTCCCGCCCTTCACCTATCGATCTTCTATAGTGAACAGCGTAATGTGCAAATAATTGGGTTGTATCCTAAAAAATAATTTAATGTACATCAGATAGATTTATAAAAAAAATATTGAACAGGGTTTTTTTTTTATATTTATACGCTATGTCTCAATAGTTTTTGCTAATTTCGACAAAATAAAAATTACGGGTCGTATTTTTTTTTATTATCTATTTTTTTTTTTTTATTTTCATACCTTGGATACATCTCTATTCTAACGGGTTACCTAGTTGTACCTTATTTTCCATTTATTCCTTCCCAATTAACTATCATTAACTGTAAAAAAAAGAAAAAAAAAAAACTAACGTCTCGTAACGTTTTCTATGGCAATCGTAAGCGCTTACCGTGACGCTTCGTTAATACGTTAAGAATCGTTGAAAACATATGCGGAGAAAAAACTGTAGCTATGTTTAATCAATTCAAAAACAGTTATAATTTATACTGATAAATAATTTATCCTTTGCAAGTATGAAAGTTAATTTTGTTTTAAAACTTTAATAGCGTTTGTGGAAATCCAACAGACTGTCAAAAATCTACGAATGTATTTACACAGCTTAACTTTCTTTCCGAGGCACGGAAAGTTTTGGTTTGTGGCAAGATGGTCCCATCCATAGATTTACCGCGGCAAGTGTAGCTTAACCTGATCAATCAACACTTGCCGCTGTTATTACTTGGACACAAGTTGCGTAAAACTTTCGTGTAAATTATATACAATGGCGTCAAAAGAATTTGGTAATTTTCAGTTTAATTTAAAAACTTAAAAATTCCAAATTTGATTTTGTATCACTACTTTGAAAAATAGCAATAAACATAGTATCGTAACTTACCCTGATTTTTTTTAAATGTTCTTTTTTAAACAGGTTTAAAAAATAATATAAAAACAAAAAACTATTCAAAATAGTATGCCAGTTGAAATGAAGAGGAAGTAACGCGTTGCTCCTGACAAACTTCATTGTCTCTGACATCTCAGTTTTCTTGTCGCTGCAAGTGTGAGCAATAACTGCTCTAATAGACCATAGACACGATTGTCTCAATGAGAATGACATACATTAGTATCCTGTGCAATGTCGCAATGTAAATGTTTCTTTATTACGTGCCAGTTTGTATTTGTTGGCTTATACAGCGTATATATTTGCGGATGAATGCATTAAATTTAATTATTGATAAATATTGAAGTATTTTGAAATTGGATTATACTGGTCTTTTTTTGTTCTGGATGGGAAATCATCAAAAGACCTCTACCGCTCTGGCCGGAGTGGAAAGGCGTGTCAGACTTTTACTGACTACAACCCCTGTGTTTCTTGACTTGCCTGTACGCCAGGGCCACGGTTTCTTGTTTAACCAACCCGCAGCCCTGACCCAGGAGGCATCGTTCTTCGTGGGCCCCGTCACGGCGTGCTGACATCTCTTCGAAGTGCGCGTGAGAATGAAGATCTAAAAATGATCACCCATAAATTCAAGGACCAACCTTGACGAGCAAAGCCTATCCTCATCGATCGACTTGTCCAGCTGCATCGAATCATATTTTTAAAAGTAGAAGAGATCGGTTCACCATAAACCCGACCTGTACAGTAAACTCAATGATGCAATATTACCATAGACAAGTTCATTGACAGTTTTGCCGCTTTTTCCAACGGGATCGGAAGTTAGCACTTTGTCAATAGAAAGCTGCAGTACAACCAACTACGCGTCCCAATTTTGATATTGACACCTTTAAAGCGCCTCTATTTCGTGGCCTGTAAGGGCTGTTTTCGTAGTTCAAGTGTACCGAGATGGACCATACAGTTGTAATATTTAACAATATGTGTTTATCAAAGCAGTGCTATGCAAACACATGTTGTAATGCGATCTTGCTTTTAGAGTTGTAGTGTCAAAAATATAGATTAGCTGTACTATTGGCGCCATTATTTTTTTTTTACATTTAGGTTTCGGTAATCAAAGTGTAATAACGGGATCCTGTTACTATAACTTCACTGTCTGACAGTCAGTCGTATCTCATAAACCGTGAGAGCTAGACATTGACATTTACAGATGATGTACATACAAACAAATCTTATAATTTGATTAACTTTTCCCATTAGAAAACCGTTACTCTCGTTCAATTCTCTATTCAAAACACGGTGTAGCCATTTTAAATAGATACATCCTTTGTGTATGATGTAATAGGAAATTACGTCATCGCGAAAAAAGCTGTTCATGGGCTTTACGTTTTGGAATCTTAAGTTGTGACCTTTGCCTTTTTATTTGTTATCTGTGCTATATATAGCTGGTTTTACCACGCAAAGAGTAGTGAAGTATGCCTATTTTTGACAGCTGTCTTCTTTTGAACATATTTTTAGTTCGTAACTATGCTGGGCTAAGGTCTCATCCTTATCTGGAAACTGGACTTACAAGGTTACGAAATCTAAATAATTTGACCTAAGTAAATTACTTAATACTCCATCATTCCACTACATAGCAAAAAGCCTATTCATATAATTGTCACTGCTTACGATCTAATGCCAATATAACCGTTTACCTTGCTGACAGCTAAAAAGGTTTCGTGGTAGACCCTGTGGAGAAAACTGAGACGAGCTAGCTGGACGACCTTTAAAATCACAAAAGTTATTTGTTAAGTGAAAGATTCTTCAACTCTGCTCTTTATCTTGATTACAACAGAACACATGGAGGTTCTAAAAGCTGTGTTTTAACGTAAACTGAAAGCGTATGGTATGTTTGCGTAGTTAAAAGTCGGCTTTAACCTAAAGATAATAAACCCTTTTGTTTGGAAGACGGGTAAGTACAGTTATAAAGCACAGTGTTAATTTTATTGTTACATACATGGCTAAGAAATGCAGGAAAATGAAGACTTGCTTTTGTTCTGGCGTGGGAATTGAAGACAAAAAACGTGATTGATAAATTAGAAATGCTATATATAGCTAGCATTTTCCGTACAGCGTTAGACAATCCAACTTTTTTTTAAATATCTTTTCGAGGTATCAAGCAATTGACAGGGTCGCCTAGGGCCGATGCCTGTAAGGGTCGCAGGTGGTTCGAAAGAGGTAAAGTCAATGGCGCAGGAACCGAAGCAACACTGGTGGATTTCAATCGGTAGAAGACTTTTTTCTTTTGATTATTATCAACTAGTGCCTGACCACAATCATACCTGATGGTAAGCTGTGATGCAGTCCCGTTCCGTTCAAACCGGAAGAAGTCATTTGACGATTTCTCACCCCAAAATAAAGGTGCCGTGAATGATTCATTAAAGAGAGTATAGGCGTTAAAATGATAATATCATCATCACTATTTCAGTCTATATAAGCCCTCTGTGTGACAGGGTCCGTGAAGACCGATGCCTCCTGGGTCAGGGTTGTACACAGGTAGGTGAAGAAACACTGATGGGATTTAGTTTAAGAGCGGGAGAGAGCATTTGATGATTTCCCACCCAGAAAAAAAAAGACGTCCTCTGTTGGACATAGGCCACCCCCAAGTAACCAGCCTCTATTATTATTTTCATTCATTTGTAGTACCAACGTAACTTTTCTAAAGATATATGTACTTTCTAAGTAAATCTTGAACACCAATAACTGAAGGTGAAGGAAAACATCTTGAGGAAACCTGGACTACTGTCTGTCTGTCGAAGTCTGAAATCGCCAACGAGAGGAGATCTGTGCCCAGCAGTGGGACGATAAAAAGGTTGATGATGATTGTTATATTTAAATAATTTTTTCGCCGCCATTCCTGATTGTTTAATATTTATAAAACCGCCCACACTCCAAGCTTGTCGCATTCCACTTATCTGTGCGTCTGTACAAGGATAGGGCGCTTATTACTGACATCCTGTTGATAAAGTTTAATAACACGAGACTCTAACGGCTTAGTTATTACAAGTTTACACTAACTGAGCGCTTTGAGGTTAGTTAGATGTAGAAATTGTAAACCAAAAGTCTGTGAACAGAAAATGTTGTTAAATAGGTTTTGTAAAGGCTGAATGGATTGTGATCTTTGCCAGCCTACTAAATAAGGACTTTTATTTCTGGCTGACACACACACTAGGTCAGACATCTCGATTAATAGACAAAAGAAGATACGTTTTTGTTTAGACCAGTCAAGAATTCCAAAATATTCGGTGAAGGCTGTCAGCTGTCATCCAAATTGGCGTTGCTAAAATCCAAGATCGCCTTTTGTTTCGCAGAGGGGTCCGCAGAATCTCATAAGTAACAAATTATACACCGTATTATATTTATGACAAGCTTGAGAAAACCCGGAAGGAACACACGACGATCCCGTTTCACACCCCATATTTACAGGTGCTCCAAATTCGCTAAACCTCATTGCGCTGCCAGTTTTTTGTTTGACATTTCTCGCCCCATCCTTCGCGCCAAAATGACAATAGGGAGTTCCCATGCGAAATGTCTGATTGTCTATTGTTGTTCTCTTCTTCCGAATTTAAAAGTTTGAAATAAGGGGTTCGGCGGATTGAGATTTTCTCATGGTACAGACTGATCTTTGGTCATCCCTGACCGTCAGCTGGTCTGTTGATAATTATTAAATGGGGCAACAAATCGAATATATTGGGATTGATTTTATTATGTATAAGATTCTTGTACAATGTCCCCTTGAACACCGAACAACAAACAGTAAGGGAATGTCGGTGATCATAGAGAAGCTTACTTTTGCTTACAATTGGAAATTTCTGTATTTATTTCTACGTATCTCACTAGCTGTACCTTACAATGTACGGACGACTATATCCGAACAGCTCCTAACACTACCAATCTCAATAATTTAGAAGGATATTGCTAATTGATTGCTTCATCTGTTCATTAATGCATCTGTTGAACTACGTAAACAACGCAATGGATGTTGTTGAAATGTCAATTTGACAACCAATAGGGTATTGTAATACGCAAGCACCTTTGGCACTGTTTAATGTTTGTTTTAAGTGATTTGATTCTCATTTTAGAAAATAACTGTTCAAGAAAGCTTGAATTAAGTATACATTACTCAAGAATGTTTTTTAGTTAGATATATTTTTATACTTACATACAATATGCAGTTTGGTACAGAAGTCACCAACTAAACTAATTTTAACTTGCAACGTATCTTCTGTCCTTTTACTAATGAAATAGAAAGAAAAAGATGCATTGACTTTGAAGCTTTACCGATAATGTTGAAAATCTTTTAAAGAAATTCATCAGATTTTAATGGCTAGATTACGTCTATACATAATCCGTGGGAAACAGAATATCAATTTCTGGTTTTAAAACGCCTCTGCCTTGTATTTGAATATATTTGCATAGTTTTTGCATAAACTATTCAAATTCGTGTCTTTTGGCTAACTATTTTTATTTATTTGCATTCTTAGATTTGCAAATTTTGGGTCCATTTGAATAAAGTAGTTGTTGGCTGTTTGTTTTGGCACGAGACAGATACAAAATCTACTCGAATCCAAACATTGACAAAGATTTTATCGGCGTGTCGGACTGACTCTGTAAAGGGATATACGAAAATGTTATTAACTTTTTACTTCTCATTACTGACTATCTTGATGTCCCTGTGGAATTATCCTCTCCTTTACAATAGTTCGCTATCCGTTATGCAGGCCGTTGTACAAAGATGAACGGATTTGGTCAATCCACATTATTGAACCAGTAGTAGTTTAAAACAGTATTGATTAAAGAAATAAATATAGTATAAGTTGTCATAACACAAATAAATAAATGACGATGACGTATGACATATTTTGGTAAAATACCTTGTCTAAGCACAATTTCAATTCAACATGGACAAATTACGATTCAACATGGACAAATTACGACAGTTTTTTTTGTGAATTTAACGTCAAGTGATTTATCTTGAGCATCTTATGTATCCTCCATAGTAAGAATATAATGTCAGTAGTTTTAACCAAGTATTGACCTCTAAATTATCCTCAGACAAAACGTAAACAATAACTGCATCTCATAAAATAATAATAGTGCCAACATAAAAATGTGCAAAACCGTTAATGACGTCATGCGCTGAAAAGAACAGTACTGGTTTATTTGAATTCGGAACAGTCGTTTGAATATGGAACGTGTGGGAGCGCTGTTTAAAAATAGAATACTATACTTGTAAGCTAATTCGTTATTGTAATACAATCCCTTATTTGGTTAATAATTTACTGGTATTTAACTATTATACAATGGGCTAAAATTACTAAAATTTGTTTAAGGAAAACAGCAAGCCTAGTTGGCTGGGTTTGTGAACAATATTTTCAGAACAGTTCTGTTTCCCGAGTTGCTTTTGTGAGGTCCTACAGCCTATGTAACGCAGTATCATTATCAATCATTGTTAATCCATTGCTTCATGTGTTAGAAAAATGTGTCTGACCGACAAGGCAAATAACGTAATGTATGTTATTGAACTGTCTAATGAAACTCACTACTTTTAGTGTTTTACTCAGTGTAACGATATTACCCTGCTATTATCCATAGCTCGGTAGGCAAGACTTTATATTTGCCTGCGGCTTCACCCGACATAAGCTCTGAAAATAAGCTTAGGGTTAGGGATGGGATCCAGGATAAAATTACGTTTCTTCTAAATTTCATCCAAATTCGTCCAACCGTTTTTGCGTCATCGAGTAACAAAAATGCAAATTCTCTCATCATCATCATCAACCTTTTTTACTCGTCCCACTGCTGGGCACAGGTCTCCTCTTATACAGAGAAGGATTGAGCGTAATCACCACGCTTGCTCAATGCGGATTGGCGATTTCAGACTTATAAAGTCCAGGTTTTCTCAAGATGTTTTCCTTCACCTTCAGTCATTGATGTCCAAGATATACTTAGAAAGTACATATAACTTTAGAAAAGTAACATTGGTACTTGCCTGACCTGGAATCTAACCCGCGCACTCATACTTGAGAGGCTGGTGTTTTAACGACTAGGCCACCACGCCAAATTCTCTCATTCGAAGGAAATTGTACTGGGAAAGGTTTTCGAAACCAGAATCAGCGAAAAGTTCAGCGTAAAACCCAAAATAATTAATTTTAACTTATCTCTCCCAATCCCTAAAGTCATAGTTTATCTAACACAAGGCATAATATTATTACAACTTCTCTTTTAGGCGACATCATGGATGCTAACCTACTTTGATTCCCAAATAGGTTACAATTCGGTCAAGGCCCATTTGATTATATCAAAGAGATCGTTAGCGGTTAGTTTTTAAAATTATCAGCTGATTTGATGGACTGTATTTTTACTGTTCTCAATGTCTTAATTGTTCTTTTTTATAATTATAGACTAGTTCTTGACTGCAATCCCGCCTGATGGTAAGCATTGATGCAATCGTTGATGGTAAAACGCGCTAGTTTATTAAGAGCCTATTCACTTAAAAATCTTAGTGAATAGGAAGGAAGACGGCAGTTGTGGGAGGTGAGGCAATGTTAAACCCAACAACACTATCAACGATGCTGCGCCACAGGGAGGTTGATCTGGAGAACCTCCACGACCAAACTCCGGACGCAAAAACATTAGGTGCATTGTACCCGGCACACATCGCAACACAACTGCTTAGACCCATCCTCCATACGGCTTCACCAGACATCATGCCGGAACACGACGAATCGCTTGGCGGCAACACAACAGCCATCTACAGCCATCAAAAGATTAATTCAGCTTATAATGGTGGAAGCATGCTGGGTTATGGGCCTCCTCTCGGTAAGAGGGACAGACGACAGACGGTACAGGGTTGGCAGATGTCAAATGTCTTCAAAGTGTTGGTTCTAAGACATGCCGGTTTCTTCATGATGTTTTCCTTCACCGTTTTAAGAGTACATATTAATTTCGTCCAAGATTCTCTTATAGACTGTCTCCCTCTTGTTCAGTGAGCCAAATGATGAGACCACTCTAGCTAGGTATGTCCATCTATGTTAGATTCATCTTTTTTTTTTTTTTTTTTTTTATTAACGTATAAACCAGCGCTTGACCGCAATCCTGCCTGATGGTAAGCAGTGACGCAATCGTTGATGGTAAAGCGCACTAGTTTATTAAGAGCCTATTCACTCTAGCCTTGAAGACACTCAAATTGTAGTCCGACGGAAACACCGCCGCCGGCAGATTGTTCCAGTCCCTCGATGTACGCGGTATAAAGGAGGAGGCGAAACGCTTCGTCCGGATCGTAGAGGTGTTAACAACATAAGGGTGGAAACTCGCCGTACGACGGGTCGTCCGATGGTGGAATGGGGATGGGGGAATTAAATCGTGCAATTCCCTCGCACACTCCCCAGAATGTATCTCGGAGTTTACCAAAATCTATTCCTTTGCCTTTGAAGATATTATTACGTGAACTTTCAATATCGTAGGGTTTTCTTTGCCTGTATTGGTTTCTAGGCTAATCACTTGAGTGTTAAGTAAAGTCGTGCATACAATGACTACCTCCAATGAGATGATATATCTCCTGACGGCTTCACCATAAATTCGCTTTACAACTTCCTAACTGCCATATACCAAGAGTAATCAAGTTTAGAGCCCTCAAATCCTCTTTAATCTTGTCTTCGCCTTACTCTTAGTACACCACATGATCTTCACTTTGCAGTCTCTCATAAATCACGAATAATCTTTCGCTTTTTGCCGCTTTTTTTTCTGTCACTGTCAAATGAGCCGCCATCTTTAAAGACTTGCGAGACACGTCCGTTTTCTTTTTAAGGGTTTTATGTTTATCCGACGGTTTAGTTATTTTGGGGTGAAAAAGGGATTACAAAGTTACAGCGTCGAGTTAAAATTGAAAGTTAACTGTCGTTCTGAGAGTTCCAATGGGATTTAACATGTGTTAACTTCTCTTAATTCCTTTATTTTTTTGTTCGCACCTCAGTCTCCATCGCTTCAACGCTCATTCTACACGTACCGACAAACTGGGGAGGGCAGCTGACTGGCTGAGGTAGAACAGATGTGAATCCACTCAAATGGGTGTCAAGAATCTTTGGTAATTTCTTAAATTCTTGAACACATGACTAATGATTACCGGACAGACCTCTAATATCGGTCGGATACAGTCGATGCAACGTCTTTACGATAAATTTAGTTTTGCGAAGCCTGTACTATATTTCACCTCGCTCTCTAAGCACAAACGGTTTCTACCCAACCCCTCAAGACTTCCCAAGAATAAACCACAGCGATCATACTTTTTAAATGTAGGTATGTTTCTAAAATCAAAGATGGCGAGACCTCCCGGATTCCCTCCCGCGTCGCAAGCCCAACACATGGCGCGCGCAACGAATTATGAAATTTGCGTGACTGAGCCCAATCAAATATTGTTTTACATGCTTTATGGAGTTGGCAATGGTGGGCAGTCGGCAGATGGTGCTAATTTGTTAATAACCATTTGAATTGTTTTAAATACCTTAATGTTAGGTCATAGTGTGTATCATTGTAGTCTTGGAGGGTGAACCGCTATAGTTTGACTATAGACTTGGCTACTACTTCACTTAAAAACGTCATGTCACATCGATTGAAGTAGGTATATATTAGTTATAACCCATTGCCATGTTTGAAAATTTGCCTTCGATGATAATAATGGTGGATTTGTCCAAATTAAAGGCATACCGTTTTATTTGTCTGAAAAAATTAAAAATAGGCACAATAAATAGATAAAAACATGACTACTTGTTACGTCTAAAGATCTTGAGAGACAACGAACTTTACGTAACACTCAAGAAAACGAGTTCATTCAGTACATCCTGTGGTCTGAATGGAGTTACCATATACCATATCATTAACCACAGGAAGACGTGTGGTCAGCAGGATTCAAGCTTCGATACGCACTACCCTAAATATTGTGTTACGACGTATGTATACGTCGCAATCTCGGAAATTACTTAACTACTGCTTTCCCGGTGTCTCAAGGTTTGTGTATTGATTTTCTTGTTTTTTCTCATGCAGTATCAATTTTGTGTTATTTTTTTATTTATGTGACAGTGTGGTCAGATTAGCTAGCCAGCTTGGTTCGTAAACTAACCACAAATATTGTGTCAGATTTACTTAATGTTGTCAGTGATATCCGCAGGTCTCACTCCCTGTTCTAAGTCCCAAGTAAAGATTTATGAACAAAAAAAAAGCAGATCATGAAATTACTAAGCATCGTATAGTAACGGTTCTTAGATGGTCATCTGCTTAAAATAAAAAAAAAAAAACAATAACCTATCCCGTTGGATAACAGCATCGGATCAAAATAGGATTTGTTACAAAAAATCTTATTGAAGGGAAGTATGGGGAAGCTAAGGAAGTATAGAAAGGCAATTTATTTATCTATTGTAGAATGCAGCTGCGTGCACTTGCATTAGCAGATGTATAGCACGCGCCGTCTTGAGAATGTGTGTAACGGGCGTTATCTGTGTCTATGGTATTGTATGTATTATCTGTTGCGCGCGGGAAATGAAAATTCGTTGACGTTTGCAATACTTTTTTCGTGTCATTCAAGTCGCGCCTTTATCCCATATGGTTATGCAAAAACTATGTAACCTGTTTCTATCCTTGCCTTATGCTGATTTCTTAAAGATCTGAAAATAAAATAGATAAATTGAAAAGTGAAACGCGAGTCTTGTGTCGTTTCCGTTGATTTTAAACATATTTGTTGAATTTTAAAACATGGCCTCCCGTTATTGCCTTGCTTATCACCAAAAAACACTCAATTTCAAGTAAATAGAATAACATAAAACATGAATTTTATCTCTATAACTTGAGCTAAACTATTTTTTTGTGTTGCAGAGAAACCGGCAGATGGTATTCGCGATAAGATTATCGAATGATTTGTGGCTGCAATTCGAAAATCGATTTAGCAATTCGTTTGAAAAATTAATTTTATTGGTATTCTCGATTGGCGCACTGATAATTTTTTTTTTTTATACACTCGCGGTCGTAACCAAAATAACTGTTTTTAATTTTGATAAAAATGGCTATCGAAATTATTAACACCTAATTATTTTATTGTTGACAATATAATCACCAATTGAAATTAAATAGATAATTATGTCATTGTTGACAAAACCAGCTGTTTTTTATCAGTCATAAAAAGTCAGGGATTGCATATTTCATCCGGAAACGGAAGCGCACGTGCGCACCATACAAAGATCATTCAACACATCCCATTCGCTTTCATTCAATGAAGTAATGAATGTATTGAACATGTTTTGACAATAATACGTTTACCCCATTGACACACTTGTTAGAATAACCATTTATTGGAGTCGCGGCCTACAATTTAATATCTATTTATCAATCAAATAATTTCTTTTTGCATTTTCGCGATGTCAAAATCATAATTATTAGTATTGTAAGCAAGATATAGTACTTACATACCTAACTGAAAACTCGAAAAGTAATAATGAACTTGACCATCACTGAAGATCGCGAAACAACATAATCTCTATACAATACCTATTGTCGAGTCGTCACTAAAAATAAGATATTTAGACAGTAGAATTAATTAATATTTTCCCTAAAATAATGGTGTACTGATAAATTAAAATGCCCCAACTTGTAACACCGACAATCCCCGCGCAAACGTATTTTTCCATATGGCACGCAAGCACAGGACACACGCATACAGCCAAAACAGAACCGTTACCGATCGATGCTGGCACATTGTAGTTCATATTGCACAGAGGGTGTCACTTGATGCTTGTAAAGCGTAAAAAACTCATTTGGTTATTTAATACAAGCGCCCTTGATTAGGTCATCCATTAGAGCATATGGCTTTTTTTTGTAGGGATGTGCAACGAATTATAGTTTTTTTTTCTGCTAAAAGGCTGTACTTATGGTTTTTCGTTACTTTACTGAGCTTTTTTTTTCAAATATTGGTCACAGTTGGTTTTATTTTGTTAGTTGTAAATGCTAATCGGTCGATCGATCTTAGTAGATTTTGCCAAAATATTCTTCCCAGGCCACAGCCCGCGCTTGACAGTTGTGGCTGAATATTCTCATTACCCCTGGCAATTGTAAAAGTCCTCTAAATGTCCTATGTGTCATATTCAATACAATATCGTAGTGTCTTGACCAGACACCTGGATGCACCCCCAAGAAGTTATAAGCATAAAGGTCGCTACAGCCATCAGCTGTTCCGTAGCACGCGCCAAGATTTCACTTTATATCATATTTTTTTAAACAATTGAATTTCGAACAACAATAGTATGACTCCCCCACGGCACGTGCTAACGGTTTTATGAACGTTAAGCCGAAATAAACTTTATTTTGCCAACAATAGGATGTTAAATAGAATGTGTGCGTAACTCGTGGGTGCACGGGGGCATAGTAATTGTGTAAAATGGATAAGCAAACTACTTGAAAGGCCAAGGAACAGAATTTTGGGTAAAAAAAAAATAGCGGGTGTCACACCAGTTATGTTTTTTTTTTAAATTTATTTTTATTAATTTTAAAAATATGTATCTAGCAAAGTGTAGAAGTACCCCGATATAACTGTAGCCGGGTTGAATGTGAGCTATGTCGCTGGTAATATCCTGTCTCGGAAGACAGATGTCAGTTTGACTGGGATGTCTGTATTCTAAAGCATGGAGTTAAGGTGACTTCGCTGCTATCAACGATAGCGTGAAAGCTACGAAATTTTGGCCCAACGTGATCTGAAATACGAAGAAAACTGAGTATTTAAGAAAAAAAAGCAGTTTAATTGAATAATAATAATGTTATGATTTTTCTTAATTTTCTGGTGATAACACTACACTGGTTTATTTTCTTTTCTTTGGCTTCGCACGTTTTGTGCATTTAGCCAATGTCACGCGTTGAACACTAAACTTAAATAAAATCGACTCAACCCTCTAGTGTTGTACGCTCGTTGCCGCGATATAACGGTTTTATCGATTATTTCAACTAAGGGGTAGCTAACGTTTGATGATTCATTCACCAGTTGATATCAAGCCATCTGTCTGTTATTGTCCAGATTTTGTTTAATTAACAGGGAACCTAAGCTGTATTGTGATTATGGGGAAACAATTTCATTATATCCTGTATTGACACGCTTGTACCGCCTCTCATTTGGGACTGGTATAGTGCCCAAGTCCTGGAAGCTTGCCAACGTGCAGCCCGTGCCCAAAAAGGGTAGTCGTGCCGATCCCACCAACTATCGGCCGATTTCGATCACCTCCATACTTTGCAAAATTATGGAGCGTGTATTGAACTCGCGCCTCTTGGCATACCTGGAAGGTAACGATCTCCTCAGTGACCGACAGTACGGGTTTCGCCGCAATCGGTCAACTGGGGACCTACTAGTGTATGCCACTCACTTGTGGGGCGAGGCCCTCGAGAGAAATGGGGAAGCGATTGCTGTCTCCCTTGATGTCTCGAAGGCCTTCGACCGGGTATGGCACGCTGGCCTTCTGAGTAAGCTTCCAGCGTACGGCATTTCCCCTAGCCTGACTGGCTGGGTAAAAGACTTCCTGACTGAACGGTCCCTCCGAGTTGTTGTCGACGGATGCTCATCTGAGCCCATGTCGACTAATGCCGGTGTTCCTCAGGGGTCTGTTCTCTCTGCAACTCTGTTTCTGCTGCATATTAACGATCTGCTGATGCCCGGTATCTATGGGTATGCAGATGACAGCACAGTTGTGGAGAGATACCTGCCGGATGCTCGGGCTAGTAGGGAATCAATCCGGTCCGAAAGAGAGGCCATGGTAGAGCGAACGAGTGTTGCACTTCAGGCAGTCTCCGAATGGGGCAATGCCAATCTTGTAGCATTCAATGCCGCCAAAACGCAGGCGTGTCTCTTCACCGCCAAAAGGAGCCCGTTCACCTTGGCTCCTACTTTTCGGAATGTATCCTTGGAGTGTACCGACCGCCTTCAGCTTTTGGGTGTTGAGATTTCCTCGAACCTAAACTTTGGGCGGTTCATTGAGTCCAAGGCCAAGGTGGCTGCCAGAAAACTTGGTGTAATCGCAAAGGTCCGGCAGTACTTCACACCAGGGCAGCTTCTAATGTTGTACAAAGCACAGGTCCGTTCGTGTGTGGAGTACTGCAGCCACATTTGGGCTGGTGCTGCTAAGTGTCACCTGGCCACTTTGGATTCAGTGGAGAGGCGTGCGAAGAGGCTGATTGGTGACCCTGATTTAACTCGAGTTGGTCTCCAAAGCCTAGAGCACAGGCGTAGAGTAGCCAGCCTTTCGGTGTTCTATAGGATGCATTCTGGGGAGTGTGCGAGGGAATTGCACGATTTAATTCCCCCATCTCCGTTCCACCATCGGACGACCCGTCGTACGGCGAGTTTCCACCCTTATGTTGTTAACACCTCAACGATCCGGACGAAGCGTTTCGCCTCGTCCTTTATACCGCGTACATCGAGGGACTGGAACAATCTGCCGGCGGCGGTGTTTCCGTCGGACTACAATTTGAGTGTCTTCAAGGCTAGAGTGAATAGGCTCTTAATAAACTAGTGCGCTTTACCATCAACGATTGCGTCACTGCTTACCATCAGGCGGGATTGCGGTCAAGCGCTGGTTTATATTTTAATAAAAAAAAAAAAAAAAAAATATTCCATGATGGTTGATTTTTTTTTTACATCGTTAGCGTAAAGTTACTGTGCGTTGTATAGCATCGCTTCGTTTACGATACATCAGACAAGCAACAAATTAAAATCAAATAGAAAGTGTAAAGACCGATGAAGGAAGAAAACAGCCGCAAAGTATGCCTTGCAGCTGCACCAAAAATGACCAGTTCAGCAAAAATGCTAGACAACTAGTGCCTGACGCTGGTTGCTAACCAATCTACCAAAAATAGAATCATCATTAATCGCATTCTTCGGCAAATCTTCAATGTCCTTCCGCCAAGAGATTTAAAAACACATGCTCCATTGCCTCCAAAAACCATGATTATTACTTCAGCGAACGAAACTTTCGTTTCCTGTCAAGTTAATAACTCCCAAACACAAGGATTTTTGAATTTTTTCGGCCCAAACGTTTGACAAACGATTGGTGGCACTGTTCCTTAACAAATGCTTTAATTTTTCGAACGTAATTTTTTTTTATCCAATATACCATATTAAAATTTGCTGTCACACCACACATGTGGTTAGAGTCAAGGTTAGGGGAAGGATATCTGGGTCTGGTACATCCTGTTTGCAATACCAATTGATTTTCAAACTTCCTTGTATTGTTTGACAACAAGCAATTACTGTTTTTAGGGTAAAAACTGGATCCTTTTAGAGAAAATCGATGGTCTGTCTGTCACCAGGTTCCCGTGATAGCTAGACATTTAAAATTTTCACAGATAATGTATTTTTTTTTATTTTTTATACATAATAGGACGGATTTCGCACTTGGCTGCTGGTCTTTTTCCATTTTGCTCAACTTGTAAAGGCTCAAAAGAATTTCCCAAATTCGATTTGAATTTGCAGAGATCAGCGCTTAAAAAAAAAAGCCCGAAACCTGTTACCTGTGTCTATTGTATAGATGCCAGCCACTTCAAGTTACTACAATCTGTTAGATTTTTTGTTGGATTTTTAACTTTATCGCAAAATTATTAAGGCTCAAGGTTGATTGGGGTAATTTGGCAGTTTCGAATAACTTGACCTGCAGGGTAATTGCGTAACACACTAACAATAGCACCATTTTGACAGTTCAACAACATTCATTGCGTTATTTACATAGTTGAGCAGACACATTTTTCGAATATATGCAGCAATGGATTAGCAATATGCTTCAAAATGGTTCCAATTGATAGTTATTAGGGTACTGACGTTTGTACATACATTATTATAACTACAATTCAACAGATTAGCATTGCAAGTTTTTCCTGTTCATAATTTTATAGGTATGTTGGTGTTGTTTTGCAAATTCTAACGGTTTTCTGGACTAGGTATTATAATTCTGGAAGGTACAGAGGTAAAGATTAGCGTGGTTATTTGTCATTGATATTTATGAAATACTAGCTCCGCTCCGTGGTTTCTTTCGCGAAAGTTTCTGTGTTGTTGTGTTAATCCTAGTTATAAACCATCTGTGTGCCAAATTTCAGAAAAAAAAATTTTTTTTTTCAGCACAGACTTAAAGAGACACAATAAATCTAGCATACATCAGGTAGCAATAAAATAAAAAAATAAAAATCAAATAGAAAGTAAAAACCCCGATGTAAACAATAACAGCTAAGTGTGCTTCGCGGCTGCACCAAAAGGTCCAGTTCAGCAAAAATGCCAGACAACTAGTGCCTGATGCTGGTTTTCAACTGAACCTGATGTGAGGTGACGAATGTAAATCAGTTTTACACTACAACATAACGTTCATTCAAATACATTCAGTAGTTTTTGCGTAAAAGAGTAATCCATCCATCTATCCTCACAAACTTAACCATCATAATATTAATAGAATTTGCACAGATGTGCATGTTCACAAACTAAGCTAAATTTAAGTACATTGCATTTATTCATTTCTTTCGAATCGGTCCCTTACCCTTTGGGTACTGAAAATGGATAATAATTTCTTGACTATCCTCTGGATTCATCCGTATCCTTTCATTTTTATGTCCAAATAGGTAAACCAAAAGCTATTCTATGTTAAAATTGAATATTTTACCGGCAACCGTCTTCCAAAACTCTAGAAACCTCCAAAAGACAATTTCATTCGTCAACTCGTCGAGACAACCATTTTTAACGGCTCGTACAAACATCCTCAACGACATGCATTCTTGAATCCATAGACTAAGGACAAGTGTCTTGTAAACCGAAAAAAAAGTGGAAACGGTTATAAAAACCAGCTACACCCCTCCCCGTATGCATTATGCACCAAAACTAAACAAACCAACACTGATTTGAATAAATATTTATGTCTTGCGCACTTTACTTGAAAATTAAGCCTTAAGAGAAACGATTAACGGATATTTTCGGGGTAACAGTTACTTTACAGTTCAAATTAGCCGTTATCGATAGATTATTGGTTTTGTGACGGATTTTTGAATGAATGAGTGAAGTTTTTTCTTAGTCTAGAGTTGGGAATGTGTGCATTATGTGTGTATAGTATCGAAACTGAATTAGAAAGTAAATAAATTAAATTATCGGGATCATCATCAACGTTTTTATCATCGCACTGCTGGGCACAGGTTTCCCTCTCATACAGAGAAGGATTGAGCGTAATCACCACGCTTGCTCAATGCGGGTTGGCGATTTCAGAATTATAAAGTCCAGGTTTCCTCAAGATGTTTTCATTCACCTTCAGTCATTGATGTCCAAGATATACTTAGAAAGTACATATAACTTTAGAAAAGTTACATTGATACTTGCCTGACCTGGAATCGAACCCGCGCACTCATACTTGAGAGGCTGGTGTTTTAACCACTAGGCCACCACGACTTATTAAATTACTTAAGACTTAATTATCGGGATGATATTTTATAATTAATTTCGTTATAATTAATACTCTTTGTGTAGACAGTTTAAACGCCGAAGCACTGTTATTTTACTCTTTTTTAAAAAAATACTATATTGATAGTGTTGAGTAAAGTACCACATCCCATTTATCAGCTGCCTGTCTTCTGAGTACGTTTCCGGATGACAGCGATGCGGACGAGCATTTTGACACCCGTGTCCTTGGTATTTGTATTTATGTATTTGTAAATAAGGTAGTCATTTAATTTTGTAAAAATAAACTCAAATCAATTAATTTAACGTCAAAATTACCAAAGAGAGTCCCCTTCACCACTACCTAATACTTTCAGGGGGATGATGTGGCTCATCAAACCCCCCAACAGGATAACTGTATGTTCAGTTATTAATCTATCTTCACCACCAGATGTCGTGGTATCTAGATACACACAATCTGAACGTAACGTTGAAAAATGGGCGTTTAATTATTTGAAATAACTTCATCATCAGTCTATATCAGTCCATTCAACTCGATTGTCGGCTACTCTCATCCAGTTACTACCAGTCATCCTGCGAAGATCGCCGCTCCACCCAGCCTGAGGGCGTTTAGCTTATGTTTACCGATCCGCGGTCTCCACTCAAGAACACGTCTACTCCAACGTTCATCGGTTCTAAGTCTAATATAGCCGACTCATAGCCTCTTCAAAACACTGCTAAACACTACACAACACTACACAACGCTACTTAATTAAATAGGAGTTATAAGCACCTCAGTAATAATTATTTGGTTATTATTAGCATTATTAGCATCTGCAATGGAATGCAGATTGACTTGTTGTCTATTCTTACTCCGATATTTCGCACAAAATCAAGCTCCAATTGTAAGACGAAACCGCATCGAACCCATCAAAAAATTTCGCGACATTGTCAGTTGTATCTGACATTTACATGATTATATACCAAGGGAGCAATACCCGACTTTACTTGTTACTAAATATATACTCTAGTAAACACATATAAACTTCTTAAATCCAAGCTGTATCTACCCCAGTTCAACAATGGATGCATTTTTATGAAAGGGAACTTTTTTTTTCTTAACGGTAAGGTCTTGTAACGGAAAGGTCGGGAGTTCGTGACCTTAGGGGCGAAAAAATAACGAGACGAGCCGTTGCAATATTTATTAAGTTTTTGTGTGTGAAATCATGAAATTTCGTGTGCTTATTTCTCGGCGTGAAAAAAAAAAACAAGATCAGCTGTTTTTTTTAAAGATCATTTTGCGTATTGTTTTCGGTCTTTGGGTTGAACAAATAAAAAAAAAAGAAAATATTTCACGGCCCGAAATATAAAATCGTTGCATAAGCTAATTTTTTTTTATCTGTTCCTATTTATCTCATTTTACCTCTACATTCTCGTATCGCTTATATCTATTAGAGAGTAAGAATTGGTACTCTTGAGCGGCAATAATGGCACGTGCATGGTAATTTTCTTAATCTTAATTCAGTGGAGAGGCGTGCGAAGAGGCTGATTGGTGACCCTGATTTAACTCGAGTTGGTCTCCAAAGCCTAGAGCACAGGCGTAGAGTAGCCAGCCTTTCGGTGTTCTATAGGATACATTCTGGGGAGTGTGCGAGGGAATTGCACGATTTAATTCCCCCATCTCCGTTCCACCATCGGACGACCCGTCGTACGGCGAGTTTCCACCCTTATGTTGTTAACACCTCTACGATCCGGACGAAGCGTTTCGCCTCCTCCTTCATACCGCGTACATCGAGGGACTGGAACAATCAAGGCTAGAGTGAATAGGCTCTTAATAAACTAGTGCGCTTTACCATCAACGATTGCGTCACTGCTTACAATCAGGCGGGATTGCGGTAAAAAAAATTACGTAACACACTATTAGTGTCAATTGGGTTACATTTTGACAGTTCAACAACATTCATTGCGTTGTTTACTTTGTTGAGAGACACAGAGCAATGGATTAGCAATCTGCTGCAAAATTATTCCAATTGACAGTAAAAGTGTGTTTCACAATTAGGGTACTGATTTCACAAACTTGTCTAAATTTAAGTTAAAAAACAGAAAAAGAAAGTAAAGACAGAAGAGAAATATTAAGTCCTAGAACTCACTTTTTATGCAGAAACTGTAGAAAGCCACCTCATTTTACTTTTGTCATCTACAAATAACCACTCAAGATTTATAGTTACAAACTCCTTAGTCCTTTCATCACGAGAGGTTAAAAGCCATTACTCCTAATTCACTCCACTAACTACATACTTCTTTAGCTCTGACATCACCACTATAATCTAACTAGGCCATGTGGCTGTTACTTTTAAAATAATAATGAAGGCGCTTTGTTTCTGCGCAATTAGATAAAAAATGAGGTTTTATCTAAAAAAAAAGCTGGCTGGTTGTGCCCGCGACCGGGATTCGAACCTCTATGGGGACATTATATCGATATAATTTATAGGTAACTTAACATCACTACGGAATTGGAACGTAGTGTTTTGAATTTGGGATGATTTAAAAATTTCAGATTTAAAAAAAGAGTTCGTTTTCGAATGGCGTGTGGTCGCTCGAGTCTCACGGAATTTACAGAATACATAGTACCAATCTGTAAAGTACTCTTAAAGTACTTCATCTAAATCGTAAGAACTGCAGGGTAGTTGCGTAATACTGTGTTTCATTTTGACAATTCAACAATATTCATTGCGATGTTTACAATGCTGAGTGGACATATTTTTCGAATATGTGGAGCAATGGATTGGCAATATGCTTCAAAATGGCAGTAATACTGTAAATTACTCAATTATGGTTCTGAACTTAAAGCAATCACTTTATTAGTAAGTTTTTATAAAATAACGAAATTAGGTCAAAGGATATTCATATCAGTTATTTTTATCTTATTTGGGCACGTGTGAGTAAATAAAGGATACAGTTTATTGTAGGTATTTGTAGTTAGACTGAGCCCTATAAAAAGTTTTGATAACCTTTTAACCAACTTTGAAAACAAGGATTTTCTTAATTCTATGTGACAGATGATGTGAGCACGTCCTCTCAGTTTGTGTGATTTTTTTTTCTTAAAACATCACAGGCACCAATCTACATGGTATTCATATGATGTGATCAAGATTGACTGGACTTTAAAAGTAAACTGACTTCTGAGTTTAACTTCGAATACAATATGACACATATTGAACAGTCAAATTGAAACCCCTACATAGAACGTCTATGTTCTGTTTTCAAACCTACATACTGTTCAAAATAGTGACTCAATCCTTATGTCACATGTAGTAACCCAATTTAGTCGAGTTTTGCCATCTGCATAATCACGAGAAAAAGTATACAAACGCTCGGCTTTATGCAAAAACAATTTAAGTAGTCCTTTATTTTTTTATTTAATTTTATGTTATTCCTATAGGCTTATGAAATATGTATGTCTTATTTCATATTTTGTTCTTAGTTGACCTTGAAAGGTCGTGAATACTTAACCGGGCTGTCCTGTGAATGCCACTAAGTAAACGTAAAGCTTGCAGCCAGGGGCACTTAATCCTTACTGAGCAGCTACGCCTTAGTGCGTAGCTGCCCTTCCATCATAGTGGGGATGGATAAGATTTTATTGCCTCAGCTGCGGCGCGGGCTGGCCTACATCGGCAAGGAATCTTATTTCAACGCTGTGTTCGTTATATAAGGAAAAATCGAAACAAAAATTGCCAATTTGGAAATATTGGTGGACTGTGCTTATTTTTAGTTAACGATAAAAACAGGAAATTATATTGTTATACAATAATATTATTGTATTCCTAGGATATTGTTATTTTAACACATTTTCCTTCTTATAGAACACTTGCAAAAATATACTAAATAATTGTTTTTTACGTTAATTGTTAAACACAAATTGTTTTGTGTTGTTAATGCATTTGAAGTTTTATATACTCATTCTTTGCCTGCCTTTTACCAACTAGAATGAAATATAGACAAATTGCTAATTGTATAGGAAGGGCATAAAACTTAATTTAACACAATAATTAATAAAAAAAACAAATTATAAAAAGTAACATCACTTCAGCCCAAAGTCGTCCACTGCTGGATAAAGGCATACCCCAATCTCCACGACGACCGCTCCTGCGCCTCCCGCATCCAGCGGTTTCCCGCGAACTTCACCAAGTCGTCTGTCCACCTTGTCTTCCGATGCGCTTAAGTGTTGCAATTCTTCGGGCTATGTCGGGTACTCTCGTTCTTCTGCGGATCTCCTCATTTCCCCACGCATAGCCCTCTCCATTGTAACATCTCCAAAGTAAAATGAACCAGAAAGTCCTACACGAAGCCAAAAGGCTCTTATCTCGCCATAACCGGCTTCCAGTCTAATCGGGTTCAGGTGAATACCAGTATTGTACATGGAGCGACTGACTATCTGTCTTTCACAACCCAGTTACTGGATAGGTACTTGGTGGTAGACCATAACATCGGCTGCCGGCAGAAGTTACCACCGACCAGACAAAGTCTTACCACCAAGCGATTCGTCGTGTTCTGGCATGATGTCTGGTGAAGCCGTACAATGTGTGCCGGGTACGATGCGCCGAATGTTGTTGTGTCGGGAGTTTGGTTGTGGAGGGTCTCCAGATCAATCACCTTCTGGCGCAGCATTGTTGATAGTGTTGTTGGGTTTAAAATTGCATCATCTCCCTCAACTGCCGTTTTCCTTCCTATTTACTCAGATTTTTTGAGTGGTTAGGCTCTTAATAAACTAGCGCGCTTTACCATCACCGATTGCATCACTGCTTATCATCAGGCTGGTTTGCGGTTAAGCAATAGGATGTAATTTAAAAAAAGTTGTAAAAAAAAATACGATACCTTTTGATGAAACTGGTGGACAGACTTCGGGTTTCGGGCTTCGGACTTTCGGCTGTAACGGCTTAACGTACTTTCCAAAGTACTGATGGGTCTCTGTTTGTAAAGACTACCTACCACCTATCCACACACACTACAATCCTGTGCGGTTGTTACGTAACTCGTAACGACTTTTTTAAAACAGATTCTATTTTCAATTTTTTTTTTGTAAATACGATAACATAACGGTCTTTGTTATCGTCATTTTCTGTTGTTTTTATTCCTTTTATCTTTTATTTTAGTTATATTTTACAATTGTGCAAGGTTAGTTAAAGATAAGCAAATACGAAAAACATAATTTTGCAAAAAAAAATGTCTGCTAATATTGAATGACGATTTTGTTTCACGTAAATAATTACCTAGGTAATATATGAATGGACGAATGACGGAATGACATCACTAACGGATTTCGTATTACAAGTATTTTTTATTTTATTTTTTTTATTAAAATTCTGTAAGTGGTTACGGATATCAGGATTTTGGTCACTAGGAAGTTTTCATTGTTAATCAGAAGGCCAATTTAAGTAGTTATATAAGTTTGAATTCTAGTCGCTCACCTCAGCGGCAATCAATGTTATCAATGTCGTGTCAAAATTGTAGGAGAAATGGTAGGTAGAGGAGTTTTTTGACGGATTGCATGAACATTTAAAACATTACTACTTATAAATGTATTACAATTAATTTGTGGCGCTGTCGTTTAGGGTTAAACTAATTTATCTTCTGTCAATTTCTTAAAGAAATGGAAAGAAAAGATGCACTGGCGTTGAATTTAGCCTAGTTTGTGAAACATATCATTCTAAATTACGTTACAACCTAAATAAAGCGTCATGTGAAAATAAATGGGATTGAAATACGTACTCCATCTCTCATTACTATTTTGTTTCTAATGCAAAATATAAAATATGGGCCATCCAACATCTAACTCAGCCTTTTTAAAACTAAGTCGTTAAATAGATTCCGAATACAAATTATCAAAAAAATCCGTTATTATTCATTAAAAATGGACAAATGGACTCATCCCTACTGTATAAATATTGATCGACTAATTTATTTAATCGATTACAATATGAATGCTTGTAATATGCATCTTAAAGCATCGAAGTGTTCTTTCTTTCCCCCTTTATCCATATTTAACAATGTAAGCAACCGATTAATGTAAATATGTGACAATGATAACTTTTAAAGGATTAGAATGTTTAAGATTGATTTAATAAAAAAATGATTAGGCAATTCTAAAATCATTTTTAAAATGACACGATAAGCAATTTTCCATATTTTTTTTGCGAAATAAAAACCTTGGCAGTATCGCTAATACCTAAGCCTTGCAATGTTTGACATTTAAAATCTATCCTAATAGCGCGCGAATCACCGAAAGTGATGAATCACAAAACATCCAAAACTACCCTGTTTATTTATTATTTTCCTTAAAAACTAGTCGAAAACCTAAAAGTAATCGTGTACAAGTGTGTATAAAACTTGTTCTGTCAGTTTCGCATGAGAATTAAGTGTTAAAACCGTGGCCACCGAGGTTAAAATAAGTTTTCGTCAAACTCTTTTGTTGTTTTTTTTCCATCGAATTATTTATACAATGATTCCCCAAGGACTCGAGGAAGGGTTTGCCGGTATGTAGAACCAGTTATATCGATTTATTTACGACTGTAGATAGGTTATATCTAAAAAAAAAAACCGAAGGGGTATGTCAAAACTTCTTTGTTACCATTTTCGATAGATTTCTTTTACAAAAATGTTTTTATTCCATGCATGGGATTGAAATCAGGTGTAAGCTATGTTCACATGACCTGCAGGTTACTGATTAGGGTAAAATTTAGTTCATAGGCCTGAGAACTACAATATTATTTGGATCAGCTGTTGAGTACCTTGTGTTAGTAATGTACATTAAATCTTTTATCAAATAGAGTAGATTTGCTTTTCCTCTGCTGATGGTATCACTGGCTGTTAATGAAATATCCATAAAAAACAGTTTTAAATATCAGTTCAGGTACTCCGCTCCTTAGGCAACTCAGGTTTACAAAGTAATCACCATCACCCTTACAGAAGCTTGTGGTTGGCCACCTAATGTTTATTTAGCTTATTGACTCAAATAAAAAATACAGGTGAATCAATACCTCCCACTTTTTTGAAGTCTTTTTCAAAGTTTTCTATTTATCAATGTTGTCATTATGACTGCATGGTGTATAGAATATACTTTTAATAAACTAGCATGCTTAACCATCAACAATTGCAAAAAAAAAAAGAATGGAATAATTCCTTATTTTTAGAGAAAGGTACAAGTTACAGAGGTAAAGTTTTATAATAAACTACATTGAGTAAGGAATGCAATTGCAAGCAGTTTTAGAAATAAAGACTTGTTAATATTATAAACATGATTTTATGTATGTATGATTGTTATTCTTTCATGCAAAAATTACTGAACAGATTTGCATAAAATTTGGCACACAGTTGGTTTATAGCCAGGATTAACTGTGTACCTTATATTTTGTGTCAACATAAATTAATTTCCCTTTTTGCGGAATCATGAATGATTTTATTCATTTAATGGACTAATTACTAGACTGTTCATTATCTATGTATTGTTAAATTTAAATTAATATAAACCTTTCTATCTTTCCAGATTAATAACCGAAAACTTCAAAATAAACTCTGGCAACAGTGCAACAAAACGGAAACAAGAGGATGCATTAACAAATAACTACAAAACAAAGATGAACCCACACGCTATAGACTTTACAAAGTCACAATTATCCCCGATATACACACCAACCAAACGAAGGATATTAGGAGAGATACAGCTGCCAAAATCTCCTATGGAGAGGCTGAAATCACCTCTAACAAACTCACCGAAATCACCTCTACAGAGTATCAACTCTCCCTTACTGAATAGAACTTCCCCATTCTTGAACCAAACCTCACCTTTGAACAGAATTTCTCCATTATCAACAAGGGTGAAACGGTCACGGATCACAAAAGTTATGGAGGAACGGAGTAGGTTTAAGATGTCAAATAAGGAGAATGCAGGGTCCTTTATAAGTAAGATTTCAAATAAAGAGAACGAAGAATCCTTTATAAGTAAGATATCCAAAACGGAGACTGAAGTGTCTTTTATAAGTAAGATTTCCAATAAAGAAAATGAGGTGTCCTTTATAAGTAAAATGTCGAAAAGGGAAAATGAACAGACCTATATAAGCAAGATGTCAAATAAGGAGACTCAAAAGTCTTTTATAAGCGAGACTTTTACGAAGTTGGATGTGGAAGAGGAAACGAGAGACTTTCTGTTTGCGGAGAGATTTGAGGCTACGAGGGAAGAGACCACAAGCTGGTCAACCAAGGTTGGTATTGCAGGGTAATCGTGTAACACACTGTCAGTAGCAATGGATTTAATTTTGACAGTTCAACCACATTCATTGGCTTATTTGCGTTGTTGGGTAAACCCATTTTTCCAATATATGTAGCGATGGATTGGTAAAATGCTTCAAAATGATCCCAATTGATAGTAACAGTGTGTTTTTTGATGTCTGTGATACAAGTCGGGATATTTATTTTGCCTTTTGAAAGGCAACGTTATCTATAACGTCACATGCGAACAAATCCTGACTAACTGACGTTACTCAAATCCTGTGTCTCGCAAGCAGCTACTAACATACATTCAACTTCTCGACTTCAGCCTTTGGGCAAGTGCCAGCCAATTACAACACCCATCTGGTTGGAAGTTCCTACCTTTTCTACGTAGGATGAGTGAACATTACACCGTCATAGCTCTTTTAAAGTATTGGCACAATGGAATGGTCTATGGACAGGATGCTGGTGTACCATAATCAGATTGAGCAGTGATAATGAGAGTATTGAGCTTTATTATGAGCAGTCTGGAATCTTACACTTGTTAAGATTAACACAAAATTTGCTACAAATATTTTAATATGTGAACATATAAATAATTGTGTCTTAAATCTAACTGCACTAAATGCTCCTAGTGATTAATTTTGAAAGATTCAATATACTTCCATTATAGATGATTATATGGCAGGCAGTAATGGCATCTAATAGACAATGATATTATGTCTTCATGAAAGTCAACCTGGTAGCTGCGTTCATTTATAAGTTAGCATATGCTGTTCGCACAAGCGAATTAGCACCGAATACTGTGGCAAAGAAGTGAAGTGTTATAGGTTTGCAAGGTGGTCTACAGGGTACTCTGAAATTGAAACTATATCAACTGCAGTGTTATTGGGCAGTTTATATGCGAATCTCAGATCCAAGACTTCCCTCAGAGTTCCAGGGTACTTATTTTGTAGCAGCTTAGTTTATCAAGGTAGGAGAGATTTTTTACACTTGCTACTTATCTAGAAAAATGAGAGAGGGTATTTACATCCCTGCCTGATAATATAGTCTTGAATGTGTTTTTCCTTTAACATATATTTTTTTTAAATGAAGCCTTTTTTTTTACCATTCCAGCTGGAATTCCCTCACACACACCAAAAATCACCACAACAAGACCTATATGTCCCCGAGAAAGAAGTAACTCAAGATGTAGAAGACTTTGAGACCCTCCACGATTTGGAAACAGAATTCGAAGCAGACAACTTTGATGAATGTACTAAATATGAAATTATCTCAACTGACAGTCCTGACATTATCTCCAGAGGACGTACAGCATCATCCAGGAAGATTACCACAAGGAATTTCACGTTCGGAGCACCATTGGCTGAGGATGAAGCTTCAACAAGTTTCAACAGGCCTACAGTCAGCGCTACACGGATGCTCAACTTCGATGATGAAGATTTTGAGTTCCAGTCCCCAGCGGTTAAAAAACAAGCTGCTAAGAAATCCTTGAAATTCACAGAGGCACCTACTGAACTGAGGCATGAGAAGTCAGATTCCAGTATTGGGTCTATGAGCCAAGGGTCTATGAGCCAATCACCACTACCAAAGCCAGAACTGTACACCTCAGAGTCTACCACATCTATGGAAAGCGGCTTCATCTCTGAACTCGAAGAACCATTCTTGGATATTGACGAATCAAGCTCTCCCAAAGTTGCAAACTTCGGTGACCTACTCTCCGGACAAATCAAATCCAAAGTTGTAAAAGAAAATAGTTTTCTTCGAAGACCATTGAATCGGAGTCTAAGTTATAACACGGAGAGCAGAGCAAGAGTGTCTCTGTTATCAATTCTAGAGAATCCTGGACAGAGAAATAAAAAGAGGGTGGAACCAAGTGAGGAAGAAGTAGCATGTAAACGCAGGAGATCAAATTGTGAGATTGCTAAGATGGGGCGATTACAGCGGCCAGTGTTGCAGAGAGCATACTCAGAGAACAATGCATTGATTATGTCCGCTATGGCTAGATGTAAGTATTTTTTTAACTTATCCATCTTTAGTAAGTCCAATGAACTGCCTGGGAAACTAAATTCGTTTTAATTCCAATGGATATTTTTATATCTGTTTCATTAAGAAAAGGATAGAAGATAACATTTACATAGTTTCCTCTTGTCAAATTAAGATGTTCCAAAGACAGACGCGATTAAAAACATGGCCGCTAAAAATACATCAATTTACGTGGACTTATTTGACAGGACTAAATTAATATTTATATTCTGTCCTTAATGAAATAGAAAGAAAAAATTGCACTAATATTAAGTTTAGTTCTTGAATAAGGACAATTTTAAGGTAAAAAACAATATCAATTTTGAGAACCCGGTTTAAATATCTGACCTGCTACACCATCTAACATCCAATCACTTATAAAGAACACCAGTCTAAAACTGAATCTACTAATAATAATCTAACAATCTGTTTCTCTCTCTTTCCAGCGATGGTAGAGCCCGATCTAATAGGCGACTTCTCTGTACCCTATGCGTTGCCTCTGACGGACGGTGACCACTCTGACTTGAAAAGTATATCCTGTGAGACACTCGCAGCGCTCATCAGGGGCGAATACAAAGACGTTATCAGTGATTTTATGGTGAGATTCTACGAAATTTCAACTCAAGTTATTCACAGTTGTCGCTAAAGAAGTTTTCATTATAATGAAACCAACCCCTTTTTTACTTCAGGTGATAGACTGTCGCTACCCCTACGAATTCGAAGGCGGTCACATAGTGAACGCGGTCAACTACTACACCACTTCGCAGATACAGGATCTCTTGAACACGCCCCGGCCGGCCAGCACAGAGGGACGCAGCGTTCTCATATTCCACTGTGAATTCTCACTAGAGAGGGGACCCAAACTGTAAGTATTATTCATTTAAATAGAGTATACTTCATTGTTAGACATGGGTTTGTCCAAACCGGCCAAATGTACATAGCTTCGTGTAGTGATCTTCATAAAGATAGTTAAATAAGAGAGCTTTCTATACTCTATGTAATTATACAATATGTAAAGAAAACCCTGTCCGATCCGTGATGGTATTGTTAGGTATCGATAACTGGTTCTACTAATGCCTACAAATTGTAGCTAAACTTAAAAAAATATCCTAAAAATAAATATTATTTAAAAAAGGAGGTAACTTATATGGCAATACATGTACGGGCGACGGGGGGTAGGGCACGCGGCACACGGTCGCATTGCTTATAATCCGTAGCGATGTCGAAAGTTCAGACTACGTCTACGACCTTGACACTTGCATATGGTTAGTGCTCAGCTCTGGTGCCACACAACGAGTACTCAGAGTGGGGTCCTCGTTGGATAACTCGAGCCCCTGCTCTACAATATCCAGATTGTGGGTGCGTGGTCTCCCCATATCAGCGCGATGCGTTTCATTATCACTGCGCGTTATGTAGACGTGATTGTACAGGCCATGGAGCAAATATAAAGAGGAGGCGGCTTACGTAGTGGGCGCGGCCTTATTCAGTATACTGTCGCGTTGGTTCTGTGCCTTACGGTGGCATTTTCATATTAAGTAAAAAAGGATGAAGTGTTGTGTTTAATCTTGTAAAAACTACTCTGACATACGTTCTGGTGCTACGAAAGGCATCACATTTCACGTGGAAGTAATTCTAATTATATACATAATTTAATAGGATAGTCCTAGAAAAATCTCTTATCGTGTCGGCGTTTTCAAGTATATTGATTCTACTTGACAATAGATGGCGACACTTTATGCTAGCAGTATTAATATATTTTAATAATCATACGTACTGAAATTTGTTCTCCTGACATCCCTAAAGACTTTAGTTGTCAAAATATAAGTTCTACAGTTTTTATAACAATTTTTTAAACATGCACTTCATCATTGGTAAGTACTTTTACTAAAATAAGAACTTGAAACGTTCTTTAAGATACGAGGGGGTTTTAGGATTAAAGGCGAAGACGTATGGGAAGCCACGTAAGCTTTATACGAAATTGAGATATATGATCATATTTGCGCAGGCCAAATATAAATCTTATGCAAAAGTTTTGAAGTCGGTCAAATTTATCTAGTTGAGCCTCGGTAAGATCTGGATAACTAACATCTCCGTAGTCAAGGATGGGAAGTAAAAATGATTGTGCGCAGTTTTAGTGGTAGTAAGTAGGAAGAAAGTTCCGCAACCGTCACGGAGACTTACCAGATGCAAAAATTGGTTTATTTTTATTGGTTTTATAAATTAAGCAGGAACGAATTTACTGGATAAGGGCTATTCAAAAATAAAAATAGTCATTGCATGTTACAGCAGAAAGATAATTGTTCTATAAATCTGACAGTCTGAGTATTCCATGTTTTCGGTACTCCGTATCAGTAGTACTTCGGCGCTCCGTGCAAATAGCACTGCACGTGCCATCTGTAGTATATTCCTACATAATAGTGTTTGTAAATAAAATTTAGTTCGATATAATTTGTTTAGTTCTGCCTCTTAAATTAACATTACTTGGCCACAGGCACACACAGCTTCATTCGCATCATGCTACTTGTGATTTAGAAAGGTATTACGTGTTTGCATAATAGGTAATGGTACGAAAGTTCTGAGTACGTCCCTGTAGTAGTAGATGTTATGACATCTAGTGTGAGGTAGTTAAACTACGTAGTAACATCGATTCAGAACGAAGCAAGCAGTTTTGATTTTGACCAGTAGATGGAAAACAAAAAAGGGGGCGGTATCTTGTTACCGGCCCACACTTTGTACCCCCTTATTCTGCAAATTGTCATGCATTGTTTTTTCGGGAAATCTAATTACAACATCTCTCTATATTTGCGAGATGGTACAGGCGCAACGCACACTCAGACGGCACCGGAGTACAAACCGGATCTCATAGTCTCTACGAACTTCTAAATAATTCCAGTCACTCCTACCCAGAAACATCAGCATGTTAAAATACTCTACGTTAGAAAACAACATGATCATACAATACACGAAACGTCTACACAGAAGCAATGTTTACGCGAAACTGATAATTTAAAGTAAAAGTGATTTATAATTCATAAAAATAGGTATACAGCTGCACTTGTGGTATGCTTTGCCTAGATATGTGTAAGTACTCAAAATATTGTTGGATCGTTCTATACGATTTACTAGTAACTATTATGGTATCGATTAGTATTGCAGAATCTCATACATCGATTCAATATCGCATGGAATTGTTTAGAACTTTCAGAAAACTCAAATTAAGTAGACAACTGTTAAAAACAATAACATGCCAAAGTTTGAATTATAGTTTCTGTCTCAGAGTCGTATTGATTGACCGCTAAAATGTTTTACATACTTTACTAAAAGAGTATTTCATAAAACCTCATTTCTGTTTACTAATACATACTTGTGTTATAATAATGTTATTCGTAATTAATCTATAATGAAACGAAAGTACTTTTACCATTAGGTAATTTGTTTTTGCAACAAATTATTCAACCAGGTAGAAGTTTCGATTTGTAGCGATAAAAAAAGGTTATTACTTAAAAATAGTATATCTCTAGTTATTACTTTGAGGTCGCCGAATAGCTTGTCAGCGCGTCGGCTATTGGCTTCACTGATGGGCGCCGCTAAACATTGAGCATATATCCAACAAAGAATCGATACGAAAAGCCGATAATAATACCGTCGAAAATGGTGTCGCCACTTTTTAAAAATTTATCAAATTAGGAAGTTGGAATTAATTCGTAAAAAAAAGATTATTTCCAAATTCATAAGTAATCATCAATAATTTTAGCAACATTACTACAACATACGTTGTTGTGTGTATGTAAGGTTTCATTCCGTTGATTGTCGAATGCACAGCACGTCGTCTTCCTTCCCACGGAATAGGAACGGAATAGGAAAAACAAGGAAGGGGATACAGTATATAATAAGCATTCATAATTTTTCTCCGCTAAATACGATCCACTAATTATCAACAACAAATTTTTGGCACACAATAGTGTATGTTATAGTAGTTTTGCAATGATTATTATGTAAAAGTTTCAAATTATATTTGGTCATGTATTTACCTAATCTTTATTATTCTTATGGGTCGGACGGGGTTTTCTTTACATATTGAAGAGTTTATGCTAGTTCTTTTTCTGAAAACAGCTATATGGGTTGATTGATCGGGTTGTAGATGGAAAACTATGTTAACATACCATTCAAGACATCCGTCCCCCACAGGTGCCGCTGGCTGCGCTCGGCAGACCGAGCCCTGCACTCGGAGCAGTACCCCCGCCTGCGGTTCCCGGAGCTGTACGTGGTGCGCGGAGGGTACCGCGCCTTCCACGTGGCCGCAACCGCACTGTGCGCGCCGCCAGGGTACACGCGCATGCGCGACCCAAGGCACGCCGCGCTCTACCGCCGCCACCGGGACCAATAACAACACCCACATACAGAGTGCAATATCAACTAACTTGCCATATTATACCACGAAATATCTCCCACCTGTCATTTGTGCCAAGTGCGTTTGACATTTGCAATACATATATATATTATTGAAGATAAATTTAGGCGAAATTATATTTCTAGACTTCTTCGCGGATTTTTCTCTAGATTATTTCGGTTGGATTTGTGTTCGTTTTACTGGAATTATTATGTATATAACATTTAAACATCGTGTAGTAAGTATTTGTTAGTATCTACGTATAACGTTCCCACTGTTGGGCACAGGTCTCTGTGAGAGCTTGTAGATGTCACCTGAAACATTGACATCGATGAAGGACGCTGACTTTTATAGAGAAGGAAAATGTGATTTTTTTTAAAAATAAAATAATTACTTTATCTTTCATTAACACGTGGTATGTTGATTTGTTATATACCTAATACGTTCCCAATATTATATTAAAGTTAGAATATAAGTTTTAAGCTTTAAATTTATATATTTAGTGGTTCCTTGTATAGTTAATTTAGATTCATTTTATCTGTTGACTTCTTACAATTTAACTTAGAATATTACTGATTTGTCAAAAAAAGTCGCCATTTTTTAAAATTTTAATTTTTGTTTTTTCAACAAGTTGGTTTTTTTTTTTTTTTCAAAGGAATACTAATTTGCAATATCGTAGATACGTTTTGATTATGTTTTTAGATTAATTTTATTTAAAAGTATGTTTCGATTATATTAAGATAGTAAATGATTATGTTTTAATCTTTGCAACAGTTACTTGTAAGTTTTGAACTCTTTATGGAGCTAGGGTTAACTAGGAAAACGGACGAACTCATATTAACGGCCATCTTGTAAATCTGTCATTTTATTTTGTTATTGTGTGACCGTATTAGCAGGCTTTAAGAAGACTGCAGTGACTAATACGTATTTAAACTTAATTATTTCAATATAAATAATACAAGTACTTTAGTATTAATCATTATCCCCTTTATTCATAAACGTTGCTTAAAGTAAACTAGTGTTTATGAATAAACCACTTAAACACTGTGGTGTTTATTCATGAACGATGGTTAAAGTTAAATGACGTTAAAAGGTCAAAAATGTATGATTAAACAATCACTCATCACTAGTTAATTTTAAGCAACGTTTATGAATAAGGGGGTTTGTATCTAATACTAAAGTCTTAAGGATCCAATTACGCTTATTAGCATTTATCATAAGATTTGTAAATATTAATTTTAAGATAAAATGTATTGTATGACTCTAAGTAGAATTCTATGCCTGTCCGAGTGCCATGAAACGCCAAAATAGTGCATAAATGGTACTTTTTACTACACTTTAGGCCATAAAGTTCGAAATTTTAATAAAATAATATATAACGTATAACCATGTAGCATATAACAAAACAAATTGTGAAGTTTTAGGTTTAATTTTTAGTAAATTATGTGAATATAAGTACATTTATATGAAAATTAAGGTTTTTTTGTTTACCTCCCAATACAATCTTGTTTATCGACACTCGCTTCCAATGAACAGCACCCCAATATATTGCTAGTCCATTGCTTTGTATGTTCGAGAAACGTGTTCGCCAACAACGTCTACTGCGCAATGAATGATGATGAACTGTCAGAATTAATCTCATCGGTACTGACAGTGTGTTAGGTTAATTATCCTGCTGGCTGGTCAGCTCCAATCTGAAGTGGTGGCAGGCCGCAGGGCATACGAGGTGGCACGAACATCATTCTGAAAATTTAAATGCTATTTAACAATTGTCATAGCTAAATATTAACAGATTCAGGTCTATTGATCAGGTCGTGGTGGTGGCACACTGGTGATAGGTGCCGCGGTGGTCTAAAAGTGTTACAAAGTGACTGTAATCGGTAAAAGCGTTGGCGACTCCTACTCTTGATCATTATCATCAGCCTTTTTTTCTTCGTCCCACTGTTGGGCACAGGTCTCCTCTCTTACAGATAAGGATTGAGCGTAATCACCACGCTTGCTCTATGCAAGTCCAAGTTTTCCTTCACCTTGTAATCAGTCTTTCAGTGTCCAAGATATACCTAAAAAGTACATATAAGTTAGAAAAGTTACATTGGTACTTGCCTGACTTGGAATCGACCCCGCACTACCTCCTACTTGTACACCTCCAAAAAAGGATGTGAAGGCGCCTCCTTAGAACTGGAGGGGGCCAAGGTGCCCCATTATCCCCCTGCAACATTAAAACTATCAATTAACCATCCAGTTTCTCCTTTCAAACTTTTTTCTTCTATCTACTAAAAGCATTTTTTTTTTTTACTTTTCCTCATACTCGGAATTACTCCGGTATCGTGGATGCGTTTACAAACATATAAACTCACATACACAAACATTCAAACCCGGAACAACCACTTGTAGGTCATACAAATATTTGTTTCGCGCGGGAATCAAACCCGCTACACGCAGCGCAGCAGCTAGCAGCTTGACCACTGCGCTAACCGCTCATAATAAATAATCAAGTTATAAATGTCCAGTAAAAGCAGCTTATTCTGGAAAAATATATAATTATTTATGTGGTACGAACATACAACTCTTCACACACACACAAGTATACCAATTATTATTGTTCATTACACATCTCGCTTACTAGCTGCGTCGCGCGGTTTCACCCGCGCACTCCGCTCCTATTGGTCGCAGCGTGATGTTATACAGACTAAAGCCTTCCTGGACTAATGGGCTATCCAAAGCAAAAAGAATTTTTCAAATCGGACCAGTAGTTCCTGAGATTAGCGCGTTCAAACAAACAAACAAACTCTTCACCTTTACATATTAGTATATATTTAGTGCAGCGCGCGTCCTCGTTGTACAGGCGAGCTCCAATATAGTCTTCTACTTCCCTTCTGTATTTGACTTTGCCAAGAAACAAGTCTAGTTCCGGTCATTTCTGAAAATAAAATCACATTCTTTATATTTAATACCACACTTGTTAATCTCACAGTAAGAAGTTGTTAAAATAACTTATGTAGGTAGTCAATTCAAACAATTATTGTACTTTGAAAAGTTTCTTAATGTCACGGATCCCTTGTTCACAGACTAAATTAAATTTAAGTTCAGCGTATATTTTTCTTTCTATTTCATTAAGACAAGGACAGAAGTAAAATGTCAGTTTAGACCTCTCAAATTAGTCCGCGTATTTTTAGTCGCCATCTTTTTAATAACGTCTAAACTAGATAGTTTAGAGAGTTTACAGTAGGCCTAGTATGAGTTTTCAATACGAAACTCGTTCGTTGATATCGAGCGCGTTTGACTCAGCGATTGGCCCGCTTCAAGGTCGTAAGAACTCTCAACCAATGAGAGCGCCAAACGCGCTCTATATCGACGATCGAATTTCGTATTGAAAACTCATACTAGGCCTACCTTTCACAGTTTAGTTTAGACGCAATTAAAACATGGCGGCAAGACTGCCACAGACCTAAAATGTCACATGCAACCAATACGTTTTGTTGCATATAATGCTAGTTTAAGGCAGAAAGGGTTTTAATAGTAGATAAGTAGCCAAGGGCTCTAAGGCATCAATAATAATAATAATAATAATAATAATCCTTTATTTCCAAGAATGTAAGTGTACAAAATAGTAAGTTGTTCATAAAAATAAGTGTCCCATTTACATTCTACCAATAGATGTGGCGTGCAAATATTTAAATGTATATAATTAAAAAATGTTAAACTCGTCACATTATATTAGCTACTAAAACAAATTATAAAATGTCAGCTTGTATATAATAATTGAAATGTCCATAATTATTAGATATTATAATGTCAAAACAAAATAGATGCTATTAAGTCAATGGCAAATTAGAATAAATAAAATATAATAAGAACCAAATTTATTGACATTACTTTTTTCAACATAAGTCAAAAATTCATTTACCGTGTAACACTGTTTTTCTTTTAGCCACTGTATCAATTTCTTTTTAAAGAAATTCAATTTGATAATGATTTATACTTACACCCGAGCTAATTACTCTGCTCTACATCTCGACTGTGAGTTAAGTAGAAAAAAGACTACTTACTCGTATTTCTTTTCGCCACTTTATGAACTCGCCGTAAGTTTTCAAATAGGCACCTCTCTTTAGAACTTTCAGGCAAAATATTGTTAATTGCTGCTTCAGCTTCCATTTTCACTGAATCGGGAGTGCAGGTTATATCTTCATCACATGCAGAACTCATGAATTTTCCGTAATAAGCATGTAATAATAAAAAAATCCCATAAACAAACAATATTTAAAGTAATACATAGTTTTGTATTCCCGCCTTTTTCTTATATTTTTTTTTTTTTTAATTAAGTTTTCAGGAACGAAATTGAGTTACGCCGTTCCATATTTAAAATTGATGACTATTATACTCGTACGAAGAGAAGGCTGAATAGCGAAGCGACCTCTTTTGTCATTGGACTGAATGCATGATATCTAAAAAAGTTTCTCTGAATAGTTTTTTTTTTTTTTAAATTACGTATCGCCCTGGGGCTTTTCTAGCTACATAATTGGTCACCTACAAGCCGGGGGTATAAGTTGGCTAATAAGTTGTACTTACCGAATGTGAGAGATGTAATTTTTTTTTTTGTAAAACCAAATTAAATTAAAACATATTAATTCTGAAACAAATAATTTCTATGAGATGTAACGGAACCGGAAACTGAAACAAATTGTGACCGATTTCTATTACACCGAATAAATAAAATTGTACCGGATTGTTTTCTTTTTAATTTACTCAATACCAATTAAGGAAACCATTTACTACTGGAGTTGTAACAAAATATGTTGACCGATTTGGCTGCAGGTTAAGCAAAAAATTATGACATAATAAAATAAGAGACCGAAAAACAACGAAACACTGTATTTCTTTAATTTTTTTTTTTATAAATTATAAACCAGCGCTTGACCGCAATCCCGCCTGATGGTAAGCAGTGATGCGATCGTTGATGATAAAGCGTGCCAGTTTATTAATAGCTTATTTAATCTAGCCTTGAAGACACTCAAATTGTATTGTGACGGAAACACCGACGCTGGCAAATTGTTCCAGTCCCTCGATGTACGCGGTATAAAGAAGGAAGCAAAACACTTCGTTCGGATCGCAGTGGTGTCAACAACGTAAGGGTGGAAACTCGCCGTACGACGGGTCGTCCGATGATGGAACGGAGATGAGGGAATTAAATCATGCAATTCCCTTGCACACTCACCAGAATGCATTCTATAGAAGACCGAAAGGCTGGTTATTCTACGCCTGTGCTCCAGGCTTTGGAGACCGTTTCAAGTTAAGTCTGGGTCGCCAATCCAAAGTGGCAAGGTGACATTTCGGAGCACCAGCCCAAATGTGGCTGCAGTACTCCACACACGAGCGGACCTGTGCCTTGTACAAAATTAGAAGCTGCCTTGGTATGAAGTACCGCCGGACCTTCGCGATGACGCCTAGTTTTCTGGCAGCCACCCTGGCCTTGGACTCAATGAACCACCCAAAGTTAAGGTTCGAGGAAATCTCAACACCCAAAAGCTGAAGGCGGTCGGTATACTCCAAGGATACATTCTGAAGAGTAGGAGCCAAGGTGAACGGGCTCCTTTTGGTGTTGAAAAGACACGCCTGTGTTTTGGCGGCATTAAATGCTACAAGATTGGCATTGCTCCATTCGGAGACTGCCTGTATTGCAGCACTCGTACGCTCTACCATGACCTCTCTTCCGGACCGGATTGTTTCCTTACCACAGCACCTTACATCAGCAGATCGTTAATATGCAGCAGGAACAGAGTTGCGGAGAGAACAGACCCCTGAGGAACACCGGCATTGGTCGACATGGGCTCAGATGAGCATCCGTCGACAACAACTCGGAGGGACCGTTCAGTCAGGAAGTCTTTTACCCAGCCAGACAGGCCAGCGGAAATGCCGTACGCTGGAAGCTTACTCAAAAGGCCAGCGTGCCATACCCGGTCGAAGGCCTTCGAGACATCAAGGGAGACGGCAATCGCTTCCCCATTTTTCTCGAGGGCCTCGCCCCACAAGTGAGTGGCATACACTAGTAGGTCCCCAGTTGACCGATTGCGTCGAAAACCGTACTGTCACTGAGGATATTGTTACCTTCCAGGTATGCCAAGAGGCGCGAATTCAATACACGCTCCATAATCTTGCAGAGTATGGAGGTTATTGAAATCGGCCGATAGTTGGTAGGATCGGCACGACTACCCTTTTTGGGCACGGGCTGCACGCTGGCAAGCTTCCAGGACTTGGGCACTATACCTAAATGAGAGGCGATACAGGCGCGTCAATACAGGAGACAACTCGGGCGCACAAGCCTTACGAACAATCGCTGGTATACCATCCGGACCACTAGCCTTATTCACGTCCAGACGACACAAGACTCTCAGAACCTCCTTGTTTCTCATGCGAACCTCCGGCATTGAAGTTCCGCAATGAGGTAAATTAGGTGACTCCAGAGGTAAATGCAGTGTGAAGTTTTGACCACATTTTTGTTGGGAGAACTAAGTACAATAGCAAGCTCATAACTTTGTCGTTTTTCATAATATGTTTTTGAATTTTTGTACATAGATTCTTCACTCGTTCAAAATACCTACTGGACACGTGTTTCGGGTTTCGCTTGACCAAAAAATAATTTTGTTTATTCTCTATTACGAGTGAACTGGATGTAATGACACTTACTTATATTTAGTAGAGTTTTGTTTTGTTTACACCAATTTGCATGTCTGTTGATGTGATCCTGAATCATATCAGAGTCTAAGTTTCATTGAATCGACTTCATTACCTTGAAGACGTCAGCAAGTAATTGTAAGTTTGTAGTCGGTAACATATGCTGTTAACAGAAACGTTAAAAGAATCGGTCCTAAATGTGATCCCTGCGGAGTTCCGGAACTTCCCTGTTAGCTGTTAGAGAAATTACCTTTTACCACCTCTTTTGAATGTTTATTTTACAGGAAAGATGCAAACCACCCTATCAATATTTCGGCCACACTGAATTGATCCAATTTATTGACAAGAAAGAAGTGATTTATCTTATCAAATGGCTTACTAAAATGTGGATTTTAGTAAGCCATTTGATTCGCTCTGAGTTGAGGGCGCGAGTCATCCTACTGACGAGTTTATTCTACACGTTCGCTGACACCACCCTGCCACTGCTAGCTTGGGCTATCCTGACCAAAGACTGGGAGTTCCGTATGTGTGGACATATGACATCTACTAGGATACCGTTGTTGTGTAGAATAAATAAATATCTTTTATATTGTTCTAAGGCCATAAACATTTTCAGTAACAGTCTTATATGCCTAACGAGATCAGTTACGTAGATGAGTAACAGTTTGCTAACATATCTTTGCCAGGCGTTTTTGTTGAGTTCTAGGTGACCTCATGATTTTCTTTCATTCCATGTGTACGTTTAATGACTGTGCTATGGTAAAACATTAAACTAGCCAATGCGTATATTAATCTTTCACCAAAGCGCGCTAGTTTATTAAGAGCCTAACACTCAAAAAAACTGATTGAATAGGAAGGAAGACGGAAGTTGAACGAGGTGATACAATTTTAAACCCAACAATATGACCAATGATGCTGTGCCAGAGGGAGATTGATCTGGAGATCTCCACGACCAAACTCCAAACAACAACATTTGGCGCATCGTACCCGGCACACATCGTAAAACCGTCCTCCGACTAAATATATACCTATTTATCTGCTGTTCGTTACTTAATGAAGTATAAAGAATAACTTGAACTAAAGTTAAAGTTAGTTTAGTTTACGGCTTTGTTGATTTCTCAATTCCTAATAAATTAAAGGAACGGCGCGAATAATACAGCGGTTTATTTTTGCAAAACATTTCCTCTAAATTGCTTCCAAATTTGTGAAAAAACTGTCGTAAAACCAATATTTAGAAGACATGATCAAAATCAAAAGCCATTTATTGGAATTAGCACTTTTTGAACTTCAATATTACATAAGACAGTCCCCCAAAACTGCCACCCTACGCTATTTTCTAGCGATGTCAATCTACACTGGGCCTGCGTGTTGTACTACAGCTTACCTGCTTTCGAAAAGAGGCGGCCTGCATTGACAATATTATAGGCTAAAACCAAAATATGTGAACGTGCAACAGTCATCATAATCACCATTGCAGCGTTAATCCCAGTCACATCCGAAGCTTCTTCAGATTAGGAGTCTGGGGTCCGCTTTACCAGTCTAACTGCTCAATTTACGTAAACGTGCAACAGTCACAGAAGAAACATAAAAAAAATAAAACAAAAAATCATGTTTAAAATACATTTAATAAGTAACAATACATACGACTTGCAAAATGGTCTGAGATCGTCAAACGAAGAACTAAATTAAACCAGCAATGAAAATATAAATCGGTTATTACGTGCATTGGTGAAAGCTTGAGAAAAGCTCCACTTGAAGTACTAGTGTTTTTTTACTAACTATAAACTAGCGCTTGGCCGCAATCCCGCCTGATGGTAAGCAGTGATCCAATCGTTGATGGTAAAGCGCGCTAGTTTATTAAGAGCCTATTTACTGAAAAAAACTGACTGAATAGGAAGGAAGACGGCGGTTGAGCCAGATGACGCAATTTGAAACCCAACAACTCGACCAATGATGCTGCGCCACAGGGAGATTGATCTGGAGACTCTCCATGACCAAACTCCCGGCACAACAACATTTGGCGCATCGTACCCGGCACACATCGCAACACAACTGCTCAGAGCCGTCCACCGTACGGCTTCACCAGGCATCATGCCGGAATACGACAAATCGTTTGGCGTCAAGACTTTGTCTGGTGGTAATTTCTTACCAAACAGATCAACCAGGGACTGTTGTACGGTTAATTTTAGCACCATCCATGGGAGAGAGCTTCTATATAATATCTCAAAGTATAGACAAACTATATTTTTTACATGACCCAAAACTATTATAAACTATTATATTATATGATATATATTATTATATATAAAATATTATAAACTATTTAATAATATTACTAGTTTGCGACGTGTTGACATATTTTTTTTTATAATTTTATAATGCTCATTTTAAATCTAAAATTAATAATATTGCTTTTTAAGCTTACAATCACAATAATACAACTCGGAAGTCTCTTGATGGATGCGAATGTCGTTTTTAAAAGGTGTACGCATCAGGAAAATGAAATTAAAGAATATGATGTTAAGCAGGAACACTACCGATTCTATTCCCAGAACGGAAATTTTGCGAAGGGAGTAAGTATCAAGTTCCTCAAAAAAGACCAGCAACGCTTAGATGTTACTGACCATCTCAAAGAACCTGACAACCCGAGTCGTGTCCAGAAGTACCGCTTTAAGAATTATTTTGACCCAGCTCCCTAAGGAGAGCTTCCTGAACTGCTGAGGCTCTTGGCTTTTAATGCATCGGATATCACGCTAATCCCACATATCGACAGCTTCATTATTCCCTACTGCCACCTTCCTGCCACTTACAGAATTGAGACGTGGTCGCTAACAATGGGCTTTTTAAGAAGGCTCAAAGTCACTCAAAGGGCAATGGAGAGGGCTACGCTTGGGGTTCCACTGCGTGATAGAATCAGAAATGAGGAAATCCGCAGAAGAACGAGAGTAACCGACATATGTGCAACACTAAAGTGGCAGTGGGGCGGGCACATTGTCCGTAGGACCGACGCCCGATGGGGCCGACGGGTTCTCAAGTGGCGACAAGATGGACCGACGAACTAGTGAAAGTCGTGGGAAACCGCTGGATGCGGGAGGCGCAGGATCCGTCGGCGTGGAGATTCTCGGAGGAGACCTATGTCCAGCAGTGGGCGTCTTTCGGTTGAAATGTTGATGATGATGACCTTCCTGCCTACCACATTCAATGTACACCTTCACGTTATCCATCGGCTTATTTATTAAACAAGAATGATAATCGATATGATTTATGGTCGTGATGCTTCTCAACAGGCTGTGGACAGTTCTTTTGAATCGCTGTACTAGCTTCGACAGAGGATTGAATTAACCTAATAATATTTTTCGCTCTCGCAAGTGCGTGGTGTCGTCTAGAAATGACTATATCATTTTCCATGTGTCTATTTTGGTCATGTTCGGAGGATTCTTCTGCAGTTAGTGCTCTGTCTTCCGCAGTTACTTCTTTATCTTCTGCAATTATTGCTCTATCTTCTGCAGTTACTGCTTTGTCTTCTGCAGTTACTGCTATGTCTTCTGCAGTTATTGCTCTGTTTTCTGCAGTTAGTGTTCTGTCTTCTGAAGTTAGTGTTGTGTCTTCTCTAGTTAGTGCTGTGTCTTCTGCGGTTAGTGCTCTTTCTTCTGCAGTTAGTGCTCTGTCTTCTGCAGTTAGTGCTGTGTCTTCCGCAATTAGTTCTCCGTCTTCTGTAGTAAATGCACTGTCTTCAGCAGTTAGTGCTCTGTCTTCTGCTGTAAGTGCTGTGTCTACTGAAATTAATGCTCTGTCTTCTGCAGATAGTGCTCTGTCTTCTGCAGTTGCTTCCATGTCTTCTGCAGTTACTTCTGTAGCTTTTGTACTTAGTGCTCTGTCTTCTACTGTAAGTGCTGTGTCTTCTGAAGTTAGCGCTATATCTTCTGCTTTTAGTGCTTTTTCTTCTGCAGTTAGTGCTCTTTCTTCTGCAGTTAGTTCTCTGTCTTCTGCAGTTAGTGCTGTGTCTTCTGCAGTTAGTACTCTGTCTTCTGTATTTAACGCTCTGTCTTCAGCACTTAGTGCTATGTTTTCTGCTGTTAGTGCTATGTCTTCTTCTGTTAGTGCTCTGTCTTCAGCAGTTAATGATCTGTCTTCTGCAGTAACTGCTTTGTCTTCTGAAGTTAGTGCTGTGTCTTCTGCAGTTAGTGCTCTTTCATCTGCAGGTAATGATTTGTCTTCTGCATTTAGTGCAGTGTATTCTGCAGTTACTCCTCCGTCTTCTGTTGTTAGTGCTCTGTCTTCTTCAGTTAGTGCTCTGTCTTCTGCAGATACGTCTATATTTTCAACAGTTAGTGCTCCTTCTTCTGCAGTTAATGCTCTGTCTTCTGCTGTTGCTTCTATGTTTTCTGCAGTTACTTCTCCAGTTACTTCTGTGTCTTCTGCGGTTAGTGCTCTGTCTTCTTCAGTTAGTGATCTGTCTTCCGCAGTAACGTCCTCCTCTACTGTAACAGCCTCCATAGTGCCTTTATGTTTATGGTGATGTTTATGTTTGTGGTGATGTTTGTGTTTATGGTGATGTTTAAGATGGGTATGTTTTGTAGATCTAAGTGTATACGGCTCATCCTCTTGACTATCATCAATAACTACAACTTTTCCTTTATGAGATTTTTCAGCAGTTACATCGCTTTCGACAGTTACTTCAGCGCTTTCCTTTTCATTCGAGGTTAAGTCTTCATTTTCTTTAGTGAGATAAGCATCTTCACTGGATCGTGTATTGCTTGAAGCGCTGTAAGAGTTATCGACATCTCTTCGTAGAGTGTTAACATTTGATTCTTCACTATTATTCTTATTCTCCTCAGAAGACTGTTGTTCCTCACTGGTATACTTTTCGTGTTCTAATTCAGAAGTATTGGAAGAGCTGACGTCGTCATTTGTTTCAGCATTAGTGGCATGGCTTGGCTTTGCAGCAGAGAGTATGTACGCTAATGGTTTAGCCCTGTTCTTACCATGTAGAGGAGTAATTTCTACGACCTGCTTCTTATGAGAGTTCAATTTCCTCCAACCCTTTCGCTTATGCTCTTCAGACCCTCTATAAGGAAGGACTTGAATTACCTTCTTGCCTGCCTTGTTTATTCTATGCTGTTTATCATTATTTCTTGCTTCGCTCTGAGCCAGGCTTCGTTCTAGGAGTGGTATCAGAAGTTCGGCGATGTTGCCTTCATGATGATGGTGGGCTACGAAGGGCTCGAGGTCCTCGGAGGGAGGGTCATGGACGTCGACGGAGCGACACGCATTTGGGGCCACCCAGGCACACAGAAGACACAACGCTGAAACAAAAAGCAATGGTTAAGTAACATGTAATCAAATATATGGAAAAGTTAGTTTAACTCCTAAACAATAAAGCTTAGTTTATGGTAAAACTTCAAAAGTTTTAAAGAGTGACCGGAACTCGGTGGTAGGCTATAACATCCACCAGACTAAATCTTGCCGCCAAGCGATTCGTCGTGTTCCGGCATGATATCTGATGAAGCCATACGGAGGAGGGGTCTGAGCAGTTGTGTTGCGATGTGTGCCGGGTACGATGCACCAAATGTTGTTATAATGTCGGGAGTTTGGTTGTGGCGGGTCTCCAGATCAATCTCACTCTGGCGCTTCATCGTTGGTCGTGTTTGTTGGCTTTAACATTGAATCACCTCGCTTAACTGCCGTCTTCCTTCTTATTCACTCAGTTTTTTGAGTGAATAGGCTTAATAAACCAGCATCAGGTGGGATTGCAGTCAAGCACTAGTTTATAATTATTTAAAAATATAAAGGTTTAGCCCATCAATAAGAAAACTGCCATGTGGAAGAGGCGAGAGTTCATTATTCTGTTTTAGTTGTTGTAATTTATGATGTTCAAAAGAACTTTTTATGTGCTCAATTGAAATTAATGCTGAATTTTAACTTTGATTCGCTTTTTTTCCTTGAAAACCGTAAAAAGATGTCTTTGTAATAAATAATGAAATTTCTTTCAAATGGCTATTTGCATATAGTACATGTCGGGACTTGCGGAATGCCTAGGCAAATCGTCCGGCGGGCGAGCCGAACAGCGGCGAGCCACGCCACTCGGTTCCGGAGACCCAGTACAGTCGTACACTTGTAATCCTTCTGATATTTCTCATAACATTGTATTAGGGAAAAGTGAAAGTAAAATATAGTTTCAGTGAAATATTACTTTGATTTATTTCGTTATCGTCAAGGCCACCTCTTAAATACACATATAAATCACTAAATCCATACTAATATTATAAATGCGAAAATAACTCTGCCTCTCTGTCTTTTTGTTACGTTTTTCCGCTTAAACCTCTCAACCGATTTTGATGAAATTTGGCACAGACAATCTTTAGACCTTGAGAAAGGACATAGGCTACATTTTATTGAAAAAAAATTATATTACCGAGGGAAATATAAAAAGCACGATATAATAGAATTCCACGCGGGCGAAGCCGCGGGCGGAAAGCTAGTACATATATAAAACAAAGTAGAGTTGTTCAAAACGGCTATAAAACAATAGCACGCTGTAGCGTGCTATTGTTTTTGCTAGAAATTAATAGTTAGTTAGTATTAGTGTTGTTGCTAGAAATTAATAGTTTATAGTCTGTAGACTATAAACTATTAATTTCTAGCGCGCTATTAAATGCGCTATGTTATAGCGCGCTATAAATAAGAAAGCACGTGGGCGTCCAGCAGGCGCGATAATTACTGCAACACGCTAGATTTCGTAGCACGTTAGATTACCTACACATAGTTCTTCGTTACACAGACTGCATGCTATAAAAGCATATTTATATTTTCAGATCTTAAGGGAGAATTGTTTTCTAAATTAGAATAATTTAAAAAAATATTATACGCTATAATATGTTTTTGCTTTAAGTGAACCTTTAAATTGGTTATAATAGTTTTAATGGACAACTGTCGGTGACAATAATTACAAATTTCAGGCTTGCTGCCGTCTGCGGACTTTTTAAAGAAGTTTCAAATTGGCAAACCACCACTTTTGCGATTAGACATTTTTACATAGAGTTACCTTTGCACACACTAATCGACACTACTTCGTTTTGCAACAGAATTTTATACTAATATTTACAGACACTAACAAGCAAGATTGCGGGCGATGAAAATAGCGTGCTGCGACAACAAACATACATAGGCGTCAGTAGTCCACAGCGCTCAAACGCGATGACCTTCAATCAATTTCATTCATAGCGTCATAGCGTGATAGCGTCGTAACGTCCACCTACATAGCGTGCGCTATGCGCTACGAGGAAATAGCGTGCTATTGAATGGCGCTAGGCGCTATATTAACCATCTCTAAAACAAAGTCACTTATCTTTCCCTATGTCCCCTTGTATGTTTAAATCTTTAAAACTACGCAACGGATTTTGATGCAGTTTTTTTAATAGAAAAATAAAGTTCCTCTTTAATCATTTCATTTATTTTTATATCTGGTTTATATGTATAATAACATCCATTAAATTGTGGAGAAATACTATTATATTTAAGGTTTCTAATAATTACATTTTTTCCGAATTTGCAGTGAAACGCAGGCTGAATCATACGAGATTTATCAAAATAATGTAGTAAATATTGTACACATTGAAAAGGCCTACAAATAGGTCCGCGATGATATATGTCTATCTCTTATGGAAATCCTTAACCAATACAACATTAATCCTTATCCAATTTAATACCTTAAATACATTGTTGATTTAATATAGATCTATATCGCCCTTTACAGCATATGATTTAAATGAATATTTTCGAAGATACCTATAACAAATTTAAAAATTGCGGAGCGTCGCGTTTGTCATAATCCCCAGGCTTGGCAGGCGGGTTGGGGATAGCAGTAATTGTATTTCACAGGAGAAGCACTGCAGCCCGCTTCCCTGGCGAGAGTTCCCTCAGTCACTTACGACACCCAATGGAGGATAGTGGATAGTACCATTCTAAGCCCGGTATCACATGGTACATATTTAATTACATTTTTAAATATTTCAATATCAAATATAAGTATTTATAAACACTTTTAAAAATATAAAAAAAAATGTATCGAAGTCGGGAAAAGGTTCGCAGCTACCTGTGGTTAGGGCTCCAGAGACAGGAACCTCCTCACGATGCGGGCCGTTTTTGCCTGTTGAATCAGGCCCTTGATCCAACTGCCTAGCGAGAGCCTCGATAGAAGTTGGTAGAGGCTCTTGACTATCAGAATATTGGCCGATGCGACAATCGGTATAATCACAGCCGAGTTCACATTCCACATATCAACACCCTCATGTGCCAAGTCGAGATATTTTATTTGCGTTTCTTTTCAAGATTTCACGAGATTCCTCTTAATTGGAATGATAACATCGATAGTCATTGCGAGGCGCGCTAATCGGCTATATGACATCACTACTATATTAGGCTTATTTGATACAATAGTCCTGTCAATAATGTTATGTGTACCAATCCCAGTATAACGTGACATGGTCATTTAAATAAATACATATATACGGACAAATCACACAGATTGAGCTAGCCCCAAAGTAAGTTCGGGACTTGTGTTATGGGATACTAACTCAACGATACTATATTTTATAATATCAAAGACCCAGGCCAATCAGGAAAAGATCGTTACCTCAGAATCCATAAGTTTATATTTCAAAGTAAATTAATATAATCCTTGCCGGTAGCCAGACGAGAGCAACGAGAGATAATATGTCTGATGGACTCACCCGGATGGTGACATGCCCGACACACGTCAATCGTCCATAATATCTCTCCTTCATAATTCAAATTTCATAATTCAATTCGTCAAGATAACTTTGTCCACAATTCATCAACATCAACCTTTTTATCGTCTCACTGCTGGGCACAGGTCTCCTCTCATACAGAGAAAGATTTGAGCGTAATCACCACGCTTGCTCAATGCGGGTTGGCGATTTCAGATTTTAAGTCCAGGTTTCCTCAAGATGGTTTCCTTCACCTTTTAATCAGTTATTGGTGGCCAAGATATACATACTTAGAAAGTATATATAACTTAGAAAAGTTACATTGGTACATGCTTGAGAGGCTGGTGTTTTAACCACAGGGCCACCACGACCTCCACAATTGCATAGACGAAACCTTGCGTCCCTATTCGGCATGATACCGGGATGGCTTTCTGACTTTCGGCATCGTGAAGAGTGTTTTTGAGCCTTTTTAATAATTAACGCACACCTTCAAACACCTCAATTAGAATATAGTTTTATAATCATAATACTTACACTGAATTTTTATTTTAACTTATATATGCATTGTTATTTATTAAATTACTTATACCAACTTTAGGAGAACGAAGACCTTAATATTCTTGGAATAAGGTATTTTTCTTTATTTTGTATTGAATGATCAAATTTGTATACACAAGTAAAAAAAGCGATTTTAAAAGCCTGTACAAACAATAGGGTTAATATGTCAATAATTTCTGTCGTTTAAATTATTTTTGGGATAAGAAATTACCTATATAAAAAATTATATAAACCGATTCACTAAACGATTCTGAAGAAACTATTTTCAGGAAGTGCGTTAGTTAATTTACATGTTTTATAATACACGAATCACAAGTATTATTACTTAAAATTTGTGTACTTACCAGCTATTAAGTTCATCTGATCAAGGCGAGTGCGCGTTGTATGTGCGCCTGCGCTTGTATTTATACAGAGTATATAAGTTTGTTTGTGTGGGTGCGTGAACACGTGTGACGAACAGTTAATTTGTGGTGGATTGTTAGGGTTTGGTTCAAAGAGAAGGATTGAGAAACCATTGACTGTTAATGTCTGTTCGTGATTATCATCTGCTTTCAGTAATAATCTTTCTATGAGGTTAGGAAATCATCATATGACTTCTCCCGCTCTGGACGGAGCGGTCGGGCGTGTCAGTCTTTTTTAGGGTTCCGTAGCCAAATGGCAAAAAACGGAACCCTTATAGATTTGTCATGTCCGTCTGTCCGTCCGTATGTCATCCGTTTTTCATCAAACACATACCTGTGGAGTATCTATGGATAGGTCTTTAAAAATGATATCGAGGTTTCTAAAATATTTTTTTCTAAACCGAATAGTTTGCGTGACAGACGCTTCCAGAGTGGAAAAAAGTAGGTTCTAACTTAAAAAAAAAAATGCTATAAAAACTACCAACGAAAATTGTTTTGAACGAGATCTAGTAAGTAGTTTCTTTTTTAATACCTCGTAAATCGTAAACCACTTATTACTGCGTAATCTTTCATACAAATAACTTAAATCCTTTAATTTCATAAATAAATTATACGGAACCCTTTGTGCGTGAGACTGACACGCACTTGATCGGTTTTTAAATTTGAACTGGTGCTTGACCGCAATCCCGCTTGATGGTAAGCAATGATGCAATCGTTGATGGTAAAGCGCGCTAGTTTATTAAGGGCCTATTCATTCTAGCCTTGAGGACACTTAAATTGTAGTCCGATGGAAACACCGCCGCGGGCAAATTGTTCCAGTCCCTCGATGTACGCGGTATAAAAGAAGTGGCTAAACGCTTCGTCCGGATCGTAGTGGTGTCAACAACGTAAGGGTGGAAACTCGCCGTACGACGGGTCGTCCGATGATGGAACGGAGATGGGGGAATTAAATCATGCAATTCCCTCGCACACTCTCCAAAATGCATCCTATAGAACGCTGAAAGGCTGGCTACTCTACGCCTGTGCTGTGCTGTGACACCGTTTTGAATCTGGGTTAAATCTTGATCGCCAAATAGCGTCGTCCACTGCAATAGCATGTTCCGTCACTTGACCGTATGTACAAACATTTTTATATGTAAGTATTAATTTACATATTTTCTTATCCTAAACGTAATTTCTTTCAAATGAAACTGGCGGTACTACTGTCTAGTTTGTATAAATTAGTGACCCAATTTCCCGAGAGATGGCGCTGTAATTGTGACGGATGGAAAATTAAGGAATCCTACACTGATGGTGGCTCGACACGGTCTTGGCCAGCTGTTTTGTTTTTTGTAATAACTTACCTTTATTTTATTTTATTACGCAGTTGGTTTTTTTTTTGTTGGGATAGGTAATCATCAAATGACTTCTCCCGCTCTTAGACTTTTACTGACTAAAACCCTCCTGTGTTTCTTCTCTTGCCTGTGCGACGGCCAGGGACAAGGTTTCTTGTTTAACCAACCCACAACCCTGACCCAGGAGGCATTGGTCTTCGTGGACCCCGTCACGATGTGCTGACATCTCTTTGAGGCGCGCGTGAAACACAACGCGCCGTAGACTCTGGCCTGGTCCTTACCGGGCGGCGAGCTGCCCACTGCTCACCGCCCGCAAGCCCGCGCCTACGGTGGCTAGGAGTTCGATATCGATTTCCGACCAGGACGACTCCTGCGGCGGCTAGTGGCGTGAGGGCGCTGGGTTTCCCGCTGCCTCACGCGCGCTGCCTCCTCCTTTGCCAGCGTCACTGCTTCGTAGAAGGAGGTGACGGCCTGTCATGCGCTCTCGCACCGGATCATGGCCTGGACCAGGGTCGTACGCGAGAGATCGCCGCCGATCGCCGCCACGAGGACACCGCGGTGCTGTACCCAAGCCGGGCAGACCTCCACCGTATGCTCCACCGGGCGATCCTCCGGTCCTCAGGGCGATCCACAATGGTGACACCCTGGCGTTTCGACTTTTCCTCCCGCCTTATCCAGAACAGGAACTTCCCGAAACAACCGTGTCCGGTGAGAACCTGTGTCAGGTGGAAGGTGAGGGCGCTGTGGCGCCTTTCTAGACACTCCTCAAAGAGGGGACTTACCGCCGCTATTGTGGCGTGCTCAGCACTGTGTTGTGACAATCGCACTCTCCATGTCGCCGGAGCTCTGTCCGCCGTACCGCGATTCCTCTCGCCACTCCCACATGTGGGCGAGGGAGTTGGATCTAGAACTTGATTTAGAGTAGGTCTTTGATGTTCTAACCACAGGCATCGTGGACATTGTCCACATTCATTTCTTCACAAACTAAATGAAATTAAATTTCAGTGCATCCTTTTCTTTCTATTCCATTAAGAAAGGGACAGAAGATAAAATGTCAGTTAAGACTTGTCAAATAAGTGCGCTCCTGACGTAAACTGGCGGTTTTTTGACGGGAAAGCTAAGATGAATGTCACGCTCATTTTTCATTGGACTTTTAAATTATTTATAGTGTCGTTTACTAAATAAAAGCGTGTGATTTATGTAGTAAAAAGTGCATTCAGTGAACAATTCATAAAAAAAACATTGAAATATCGCAGCATAATGGCCACATCATGGCTTTGCATCAAATCTCCTAGTAGGCGGCTCACGCGGCCGTTTTTTCAACTGTCATTGGCGATATCCGCCATTATTGTGAAATAAAATTTTTAAAGAATTTCTATAATTTGTTACACGTGTATTGGCAAAATTGTGGTATCTAACCACAGAGGCCATTGAAGAGTTGAAGTAGTATTCACTCTAAAGGAAAGAAAAGACGTAAACTGGCGTATTTTTAGTTTTTGAGTGAGTAGGCTCTTAATAACTAGAGCGCTTTACCATCAACGATTGCATCACTGCTTACCATCAAGCGGGATTGCGGTCAAGTTCTAGTTTATAATTGTTTTAAAAAGGCAGGGCAGATTGGTAACTGCCTCCATGACTAAAAGGTTTGAGAGTATGCGTGTCTGTGTGTGTGTGAGTACTATGTCGGATTACGTTTAATTAATCAGCGGCTGTCGCACATAACGTGGTTACTACTAATAATTTCTAATCAGACGGCTGGCTGCGAGACTAACTTATACCGTGACTTCGTTTGTGGTTTAATAAATTAATGAGAGTAGCGGCGGACTAGTGGTATTGTCCGTGACTTCCAAGAACCCCGTCAGGCACGTTCATCATCAACCTTTTTACTTGTCCCACTGCTGGGCACAGGTCTCCTCTCATATACAGAATGATTAAGCGTAATCACCACGCTTGCTCAATGCGGGTTGGCGATTTCAGACTTAAAAGCCCAGGTTTCCTCAAGATGTTTCCCTTCACCTTTTAATCAGGCGCCTTAGTTTGAGTAAATTATATCATCAAAACTGCTCTCAAAACATCGTAAGGAAACCCATAAGTCATAGAGGCACGGAGACATGTGAAATCTACCAACCCGAAATTTGTCCGCGTCTTTTTGTCGTCTATTGAAACGGTCTCCAAAGCTTGGAGCACAGGCGTAGAGTAGCCAGCTTGTCGGTGTTCTATAGGATACATTCTGGAGAGTGTGCGAGGGATTTGCATGACTTAATTCCCAAATCTCCGTTCCATCATCGAACGACCCGTCGTACGGCGAGTTTCCACCCTTATGTTGTTAACACCACTACGATCTGGACGAAGCGTATCGCCTCGTCTTTTATATCTATAAAAGACTAGTCCCTCGATGGGGACTGGTACATTTTGCCAGCGGCGGTGTTTCTGTCTAACTACAATTTAAGTGTCTTCAAGGCTAGAGTGGATAGGCTCTTAACAAAATAGCGCGCTTTACCATCAACGATTGCATCACTGCTTACCATCAGGCGGGATTGCTGTCAAGCACTAGTTTATAATTATTATTAAAAAAGGGGAAGACCAATAGGCTGACTATGATTATGTAACTTACCCCCTAATTCATAAAAGTTGTTTAAAGTGAACTAGTGATTAGCGATTGTTTAACCATATATTTTACGTTTGCATGTCACTTAACTTGAATCATCATTTATGAAAAAAAAAAAACGAGTGTGCTTATGACCACACGGCTGAAGTGAAACTTCTTTTGCTCCATCTGTATGTATATATATATATGTGTGTGTACAATATATACACGTATACACATATACATATATTAATTTTCTATAAATATTTAAATTTATTTCATGGTTTCATTGGTAAATTAATATTTTTGCATAGATCTTCTATATTTATTGAAAAAAAAAAAAAAAAAAACTCGTAGACCTTGTAGTACCAAGCTCGCGCCACGGGCGCCTCTGTGCTTATATCCCCCACTTAACTTCCGTTCGCCTTGCCCGATCACTTTTCGTAACGCTTACGTCACGCGTTCGCCAGCTTACTCTCCAAGTCAAGCGTGCGTAAAGAAGTTTCACTTCAAAAAGACCTTAAAGACTGTGGTATTTATTCATAAACAATGATTAACGTCACTAGTCAACTTTAAACAACGTTTGTGAATAAGGGGGTTAATGACTATATTGACAAGAGACAACTTTGTGAGTTTACTAGGAGGTTCTAATAGCTGCTTTTGTTTTTATAACGTGCTTTTTGAAATCAACTTAAGTGCCATTGAAATAAATTTGATATTTCTTTGACTTGAAATATTGGCTGTGTAGCACCTGCATTTTAACGGCCGCTACGCAAGGAGGCGAGACGGGTTCGATCCCCGCGCAGTGCAAATATTTGTATGCATGAATATGAATATTTTCACTGGTCTAGTCGCGGTTGCCATACGAACATCTAGCGGCAGTCGTTTCGGGTTGTTGGAGCCCTCAAAAGTCCAACAATTGGTCTAGCTGCAATGCTTCGATATCGCCTTCGGGTTGTGGAGGTCAGACGGCAGTCGCTTCGTTAAAAAAAAAATCAAAGTTTAGCCAAAATCAGCAGTTAGACTGGTAAAGCGGACCCCAGACTCCAAAGCTGAAAAAATACTTCGGGGCGACTGGGTTTAACGCTGAGGTGATGAAGAGGTTGATGGCACCATTATTGATACCGACCATATTGATGGCGACATAGCATTATATAGAAATAAAAGGATATTTTAGTTTACACTTTGTAATAAAAGTACAATTTCTTTTTGTTTTTTTAAACGGGATAAAACCCGCCATGAAATTAGTGGTTCGATTTCTTTAATCTTACCGTGAAAAGACAGGTCAAGGGAGCTGTTATTTTACTCACTACACATACCATTCTCTTGACTTCATTCTAATTTTTTGTGGTTCGCGGAACATGTTTTATTTTTCCATTTTTCTCTATTGTGCATATTTATATGTATAACCGATCCAACTCCAGCGTGGAGTGAGGCAAGAAGATGTCATATCTCCTAAATTGTTCACTACTGCGTTGGAAGATGTCTTCAAGCTCCTGGACTGGAGAGGACTTGGCATCAACATCAACAGCGAGTACATCACTAATCTCCGTTTTGCAGATGATATCGTGGTCATGGCTGAGACCCTGGAAGACTTGGGCAAAATGCTCAATGACCTCAGCGGAGCTTCCCAACAAGTGGGTCTAAAGATGAACATGGATAAGACGAAGATCATGTCGAGCGTCGCACCCACTCCAATTCTAGTTGGTTGCTCTGCACTCGAAGTTGTTGACGAGTATATATACCTGGGACAAACAGTCCAACTAGGTAGGTCCAACTTCGAGAAAGAGGTGTCTCGTCGAATCCAGCTCGGCTGGGCAGCGTTCGGGAAGCTACGATACATCTTCTCGTCGTCCAAGATACCACAGTGTCTCATGACCAAAGTCTTTGACCAGTGTGTGTTGCCAGTGATGACTTACGGAACTGAAACGTGGTCGCTCACAATGGGCCTCATACGAAGGCTCAGAGTCACACAAAGGGCAATGGAAAGAGCTATGCTCGGAGTTTCTCTGCGTGATCGAATCAGAAATGAGGAGATCCGCAGAAGAACCAAAGTCACCGACATAGCTCTGCAAGTCGCTAAACTGAAGTGGCAGTGGGCAGGGCACATTGCTCGTAGAACCGATGGTCGATGGGGCAGTAAGGTCCTGGAGTGGCGGCCACGTACTGGAAGACGCAGCGTAGGGAGGCCCCCAACAAGGTGGACCGATGACCTGGTGAAGGTCGCGGGAAGCCGATGGATGCGGGCAGCACAAGACCGGTCATCGTGGAAAGCCTTAGGGGAGGCCTTTGTCCAGCAGTGGACATCCACAGGCTGAAAAAGAAGAAGAAGATATGTATAACATTTCATTTTACGTTATTTTAATATCACTACATACTACATAGTATAAAACAAAGTCGCTTTCTCTTCCCTGAGTACCCATGTATGATTAAATCTTTAAAACATCGCAACAGATTTAGATGAAAGAAAGAAAGAAAGAAAAGGAAGAAAAATGTTTTATTCTGCACAAACAAAACGCACCTTACAACTAAATACTCTCTCTGCATAAAAACCAAACAAAATACAGGAAAAAAAAAATAATAATATCATCAAAAATCTCCTATCCTAACATGCAAAACTATAAACAGAGTTAATTTGATGTCAGAGCCAGAGCCATAGACCATATACGATGGAAGTAATAAGCACTACGTACAACGTAGTACTTACTACCCCCATGCCATATGCATAGACAGCAGACATTCTTTGACAATTCGATCCAGGTATAGTATATTATCAATGATTCAAGAAAAATAGAAAAGGATAAATATACTAAAGTCCAGGCTGTATGGCGTATCATGCCTTTGCCTTTTCCGTTCGGAAGATGCGGTTTTTTATTATATAAAAATTCGACACTACTGACCGTGCCGCGACGTTGCGTGATCGGCCACGGTGTCACGTGCTGTGGCACTGAACCTCTTAAAACATGCGTCATGTCCACGCAAAACGCAACTCACCTTTACGCTGGACCTTTAAATATAACGTTATTTTTTGTTTAAATTATACGAAACCATATGTCGTGGTGGCCTAGTGGTTAAAACACCAGCCTCTCAAGTAAGAGGGCGCGGGTTCGATTCCAGGCCAGGCAAGTACCAATGTAACTTTTCTAAAGTTATATGTACTTTCTAAATATATCTTGGACACCAATGACTGAAGGTGAAGGAAAACATCTTGAGGAAACCTGGTCTTTTAGTCTGAAATCGCCAACCCGCATTGAGCAAGCGTGTTGATTACGCTCAATCCTTCTCTGTATAAGAGGAGCACCTGTGCCCAGCAGTGGGACGATAAAAAGGTTGATGATGATGATGATGATACGAAATCTGAATACAGTTTGTTCAGAATAAGCAACTGAATCGATTCCAATCATTTTTACATCATGTTATATTTTTCCCAAATATACAGTATGTTAAGAAAACCCTGTCCGACCCGTGAAGGTGTTGTTAGGTATCGATAACTGATTCTACTAATGGATACAAAACCGGGCTAAACTTAAAAAAAAATCCCCCTAAAAACATAAATATTATTTTGCAAAAAGAGGTAACTTAATAAATGTGCGTTTTGCACCCTTCCGCGGGCAGCGGGCGGCAGGGCACGCGGCACGTGGTCGCATCGCTATTCGCTCATAATAATACCGGTGTTGTCACTTTTTTAAAAATTACCAAATTTCGGGGAAGTTGGAATTAATTCGCGGGAAAAAAGATTATTTCAAAATTCATTTGTATTGGTAATATGATGATTACGTAAAATTTTATATTATATTTGGTCATGTGTTTACCTAACCTTTATTATCCATAAGGGTCGGACAGGGTTTTCTTAACATACTGTATTTAAAAATTGTTGCAGTGTGGTTATCGAGCGCGCAGCACAGTTCACAGCGGACCATAGTGTCTCAGGGGCCTCGCCAAGCCGCGCCGCTGCATGGACGGGCGAGGCATCGCGTTGTCAATATTGTTGTAGGGGCAACCAGGTAATATAATAAGCTTATAACTTTGTGATTATTCATGATAGCTTTTTGAAATTTAGTACATAACTTCTTTACATAAAAACACTGGACACGTGTTTCAGGTTACATATATGCAAAAAATAACGTATAAAACAGAGCCACACACACACACAGCGCTGGTTTCCAACGACAGCTGAATAGTGTAGTTGACTAAAAAAAAAAACTAATTAGTCTGTCAGTCAGATTTCCAAAAAATACTAGACACGTATTTTTTTCTTTTATCATATAAACAAAAAATTAAGACGACACAGTGCGTTGAAAACTCGTGTGACGTCACTGCACGCTACTACGCTACACTCCTGATCTTAGATGCCTTTTATATTTGTAAATTTTTATTGATTTGATAAAACAAAATATACGTATCCAATATTTTTCTATAATCTGAATGACGGACTAAATAGAATATTTTTTTTTTACTCAGGAAACATCTCTGTTAAGAATTGTCCTATTATACGTTACCTTACATTAGACCCCATTTTTTATGATAGAGAAATCATCAAATGATCTTTTCCACTCTGGGCGTAGCGGGAGAGCGTGTCAACTTTTACTGACTAAAACGCACCCGTTTTCCCTCACTTGCCTTTGCGCTAGGGAATACAGTTTCTCTCTCAACCAACCTGCAACCCTGACCCAAGATGCATCGGTCTTTAACCCGCGACAGGCTTTGATTTTCTTAGATGGAAATGGTTTTTCAGCAGGTTCTAGGAAAATAAATAAAACAATGTCATCTGTCGTGAAATGTATTGCTGGTACATTAATTATACATAGTTTAGTCAAATAACAGATATTCAATTACAAAATAGTTTTGTCACAACTTATAATAAATTCTAAGAAAGATAGGCTTTTAAAACAAGTCTCTGGCGTAAATATAAGACAAAAGAAGTTCTATTAATAATCTCAATTACATCATTAGTTTTCTTTTATACGAAACCTGAATATAGTTTGTTCAGAATAAGCAACTGAATCGATTCCAGTCATTTTTACACCATGTTATGCTTTTTCCCAAATACATTTAGATATTGCTGCAGTGTGGTTACCGAACGGTTACGATAGATCACGCGCCACAGCTGACGCCAGTGGAGCTTTGACCATATTTTTGTTGGGACAATCAAGTAGAATAGCAAGCCCATAACTTTGTTGTTTTTCATGATATCTTTTTAAAATTTTGTACATAGATTGTTTATTTAAAAATACTGGACACGTGTTTCGAGTTTCGCATAAACAAAAAATAATGTTGTAAATTTCATTAAGAAATAGGCAGAAGATAACATATTAGTCTATTCCTGTCAAATTAATCCGCGCCTGACGTATGTTGACGTCTTTTTAGACGCCATGTTTTTAATAACGTCCAGGGTTGTGTCTTAAAAAATAACTTAATGTCCATCAGATAGATAAATTTATAAAAAATATTGAACAAGTATTTGTTATTTTTTCTCTCATTCAAATACTTAGGAAGATGTATTGATTTGAAATGTCGCATAACGTCACGCCGTGGTACAAAATATAACACGGCGTGACGTAATTAGCCCCCACTCCGTAACTTTAATACACTATATCTCAGTAGTTTTTGGTAATGTCGACAAAACAAAAAGTAGGGGTCTTAATTTTTTTTTTATTATCTATAAGACGGACTAATTATTTTATTGATTTTCATACCTTGTATACACCCCTATTGTCTATGGAGTATCTTAATTTGACAGGACTAACAAATAGTTTTCTTCTGTCCTTGTCTTCATAAACTGGAAAGAAAGAGACGCACTGAACTCAAATTTAGTTTAGTTGGTGAACAAGAGGGTAAGCGCCAAAATGAACAGAAATCTTAACAGAAATAGTTAACTTTGTTAATCGTTAATCCACTTCAAAAGTTAGCTTCGTTAAACTTTAAAGCGTTACATTTCGGAAGAATTAACGCAAGTTAACGTTAATTGTTAATCTGTTAATAGGTGTGTGTAAAATTGCATTTTTATTGCATTGTTGTTATAAATCTTGTTGGTTTAGGTTCTGGAAAACAGACGTTCAACTGCAGCGTTAGAGGGCATAGCCGTATTGTATTTAATGACTAGATTTATGAATATCTGTTCCCGAACGAGTCTTTTGATTCCATGTCCAGCCACTTTTTAACTAGACATTGCGCTTTACTCTGTAAAGAGTTGGAGCTCTTTGGTTTTACTTTAGACTGAGTGACAGAACAGAAAAAGTCTTCATCGTCATCATCGTTGTTATTCGCATTGCTCCCACCGCCATTTAAACTGTCTCTGGCTTTCGAATTTTCTACTGTTTTTGTCGTAAGGCAGCTTCTACCTTTTTGCCATGGACTTTTTACTGCATCCCCTTTACTGCTGTCACGTTTCCAGCCATATCAACCGGAACTTTGGGTGAATTAACGATTAACGGACTTCTGCATAGTAAAGGAAGTTCAAGTGTACGTTAACATTTTTAAAAGTTAACTTATAAGTTAATCCGTTAATCAAAAATGTTAACTTCGTTAATTAACGAGTTAATGGCCATCTATGACAGAAATAATTACCAGCTGACCAGTACACAGACAGAAATTCACACACAAACATACACAAGACATGATTGGTCAAAGATTGAACTCTTATAATTGCTACTTAGTTTCAATACATGCAACTCACTGTAGTAAATTTAGAGGAAAAGTATACCTATGCTTCTATTATTTTCTTTTTTATCAAAAACTTATCAGATTTGTCTAATTAGTCGTATGAACATCGCGTTGAAAATGTATATTATACAAGTACGCTGGACAATATGCTATCGAAGACAAAATGAATACATTTGATTTCAAATATTTTTGGTAGTGTGTTTTAACGAATGTGCATACTCTTATGATAAAAAAGTTCAAGATCAATTATAGTAAACACAAAAAAGTCTAGTTTAATGATTTTGAAGTAAATCAACAGACCCGTACCAAACAACAAGTTGACCGATGGAACGGTGTGACCACTTAAACGACTCTGGGTTTTAAATATTGCACTTTAGATATAATTTACATTGGCATCATAAATTATCAGCGAGCTTACCGCCGTCAGACTGCTTGGTAGTTGACGCCTCGCTGGCCGCTCGTTGTAGCCGAGCAGTCGCCGCGGCGTCCGCAAGCAGACTGGTAGCAGTCGCTGCACCGGCGCCCGCGCCGTCGTCTCTGATAGCTGCTCGGCGCTCAGTCAGTCGGTAACTACCAAGCAATCCGCTCGCTCGATCTTTCGCGTGTTGTGAATTGAGACATTGTAAAAAAGACGAGTTGCTTGAATAGAAACCGATCGCGAAAAGCTAGATCGGTCGACGGGTGGACAGCTGGCTGTCTGCTAGCAGTCTCCGCGTGGACTGCTAGCTGTCGCCGCGTGGACTGAGACCAGTCGTCTTAGTATAGGGCGGTGTTGGAGCTGAGTCGTTTAAGTGTGCTTTCAGTTCTTAAGACGCTCAAGTGGGGCGTTTTGAATCAGCACAAAAGACAACTGTTATTTCGCGCACTGTTTTTGGTCCAGCGTACTTATTTATTGGAAGTCTGAGGTCGACTACTAAACCACAGAGCACACAATCGTTGGTAACAACTAGAGACGGCACAAGAACTTCAACTCATGTACTAGAAGGGGTTTGAGTACACAATTTCTTTCTTTCTTTTCAAATTCTGTCAGTCTCTACGCGTCATTAGAGTTGGAATTGCTAGTAAATGACAAATGATTTTATTTCTTTTAGTAGTCTCAAACATATTTCATATTTTAAAGACTACATGAAGTAGTTACATGTAAGATTTTCTAAGACCTTAATGTACCATGTTTTAATCAAATAAATATATTTTATTAGATTCGGCGTTTCCTATCTGCTATGGGGAGAATGGCCGAAACAAACTCAGAGGACATAGTCTCTGGAAGACCAGACATAATTTAGGTTTGCTCTTACATGAAATGGTCTTTTGAAGGAATAGCCATTGAGTGGGCTCATCAGTGCATGTGGTGAAGGGCTTGAGGTATTTAAAATGGTGACGTTGCCGCCTCTGGCAGCTGCCGCCGGTATAACTGATGAAGTTTCCATATAGGTACAATTTAATGGAGCTGCATAACATTTTAAAACTACTTTATTATTATTATTAGTTAAGTAAGGCTCATGAGAGTGGTCTTTATTATTATTAACAAGAGAAAAATATATAACTATAGTTTAAACGAGCATAGAATATAATAAACTACTTCTAACTACGCAGTATTGCCTTAAATGTGTTCCACAAGATTTGGGTGGAACGACCAATGTGGTTATGAACATAATAAGCAGAAGACAGAACAGAAATGATCAGAACTTAGCGGTGTCTATAACGCAATATGCGAAAAATGCATCATACTGACGTCACGCAATTCATAGGAATTGGCTTGTATCCTAAAAAATAATTTAATGTCCGTCAGATAGCTTTATAAAAAATATTGAACTCGTATTTTTTTATTTTTTCTTTTAATCAAATACTTAAGAAGATATATTGATTTGAAATGTCGCATGACGTCACGCCATGGTGCAAAATATAGAACGGCGTGACGTAATTAGCCCCCACTCTGTAACTTTAATACGCTTTATTTCAGTAATATTTGGTAATTACGACAAAATAAAAAATACTGGTCTAAATTTTTTTTATTATCTGTAAGGCGGACTAATTATTTTTTTGATTTTCATACCTTGGATACATCCCTATTGGGTCAGTATGATGCGCGTTTGGCTTTCAGGTCTGGTCAGAGGATCTTCGCTTTTCTATGAAGATTAGGTGAACGTTTAAACCTCTACCAGCTTATTGACTAGAGTTAGACCTGGGGCTGCTGGCTCTATATCATGGGAGCATAGTCCACGATGCATTTACAGTGCAGGTTGGTGAATGCATGCACCCAATATTTGCATTGACTAGGTTAGAAATTGATGCAAAAAGTAAAGGATACCAAAAGACAACCAAACCTTTAAAGGGCATCGTGTTCTGGTGTTCAGTCAAAACCAATCTTAAAATACAAAAAGCAGGAAGATAAAGTTTGTTTGTTTGTTCCGTTTTCACGATGTAACTACTGAACCGATTGATTTGAAATTTTGTAGGCGTAAAGTTAGAAGTCCGGATTAAATAACAGGGTACTTTTAATCCAGGAAAAAAATGATATTCTCGAGGGAAACCAAAAATATTGTTAGTTTCATACCAGTTAGGTGATAGATGGCGCTGTGTGTCGTTTAAAACAAGGTATTATATTCCAAACGAATATGCACACGTAAACTTAGAAGCTAAATGATACGATAATTAATCTCCGAAAATGAGGAATCTAAAAAGCACGATATAACCGAATTATGGACTGGAACAATTTGCCAGCGGCGGTGTTTCCGTCGGACTACAATTTGAGTGTCTTCAAGGCAAGAGTGAATGGGCTCTTAATAAACTAGTGCGCTTTACCATCAACGACTGCGTCACTGCTTACCATCAGACGGGATTGCGGTCAAGCGCTAGATTATAATTTTAATAAAAAAAAAAAAATATAAACATTTTCAAACAAATTGATCAACGGTTCGATTTGATAATCGATCAATTATACTTTTTTATTGTACAGGTAACAAAGTAAAACTCGTGACAAAGCGCACTGCTTTACCATCAACGATTGCGTCACTGTTTACCATCAGGCAGGATTGCGGTCAAGCGCTAGTTTATAATTTATAAAAAAGACTTCCACACGGGCGAAGCCACGGGCGGAATGCTAGTTTTCAATAATTTCAAATGAAACGGTCGTTCCACCTTACAATATAATTGGTCACGCACACCATATAGAGGTCTCTATCGCACATCAGGTATAAATAGAAGAATCTGCGAGTGCGAGAGAGATAACAATAGATCAAGAAGTAAATCTAGCTATAAGCTAAAGGCTAATGTAATGCACTAGATTTGGAAGAACAACTTTATAATAAACTAGAGACGATTGTAAATATTATTTAATATTTTGAAGAGTTGCTTAGAATAGATAAATTATGTCAGCAATAGTAGCCAATAAATAATATTTTATGCTTATTTACTAAACCGTTTTTTGACTGACTGAATTTTCTCGATGGTACGCCATAACATCGGCTGCCGGCACAAGCTATCACTCACCAAAGTCACCGACATAGCTTGGCCGATGGCCGATGGGGCAGTAAGGTTCTGGATTGGCGGCCACCTAAGTACTGGAAGACGCAATGTGGGGAGGCCCCCAACAAGGTGGACCGATGACCTGGTGAAGGTCACGGGAAGCCGATGGATGCGGACAGCACAAGACCTGTCAGCGTGGAAAGCCTTGGGGGAGGCCTTTGTCCGGCAGTGGACATCCATAGGCTGAAGAAGAAGAAGAAGAAGACAAAGTCTTGCCGCCCGTCGCTATTGGTCGTGTTCCGGCATGATGTCTGGTGAATCAATACGGAGGACGGGTCTGAGCAGTTGTGTTGCGATGTCTCCAGATCAATCTCCCTCTGGCGCAACCGTTTCGCTGGTTGGTCGTGTTGTTGGGTTTAACGCAGCATCACCTCACCTCACCATCATCCTTCGTATTCAGTCAGTTTTCTTAAATAAATAGTTTCTTAATAAACTAGCATACTTTACCATCAAAGATTGCTTAACTGCTCACCATCAGGCGGGATTGCCCGGCACACATTGCAACACAACTGCTCAGATCCGTCTTCCGTACGGCTTCACCAGACATCAGGCCGGAATATGACGAATCGCTTGGCGGTAAGACATTGTCTGGCGGGTGGTAACTTCTGCCGGCAGCCGATGTTGTAGCCTCCCACCGACTTTATGTGGAAATAGAGAACTACACCTCACATGACATCTGTCGACAAAAGTGCTGTAACCTCGTTTAAGAAGAGTAAATCTAATAATTTATCGTAAACCTCTGTAGTAATAAGAGATAAATATTAAAGCGCGTGCGCTTACTTACATGGAACCCTGTCACATTAAACATGGTCATGATTTGGACCTCTAGAATCAATGGATCACTGTACTGAAGGCGACGGCAGAGTGCAGACGATACCCTGGATGTCCAGTATAATAACGAGTTCAGAGCGGTATGCCCATGTCGGACATAGTCCCGGAAGCGCGCACTGACTGTGTTCACATCACCAGTTCCTCAGTAGTGCCGCTTGGTAGACACTATTGACGCTTTCGAGATGTGGTGCTGGAGAAAGATGTTTCAAACTCCTTGGACAGCATTTCGCACAAATCAGTCCATCCTTTGAGAGTTGGGTGTCACAAGAAGACTCTCCTCTTTCTGTCTTCAAGAATTTTGGAATATTTTGGCCATACTGCCAGAAAGGATGGAGACAACTTCGAACATCCAATGGTTACTGGGAAGGTGGATGAACGACGTTCTAGAGGTCGCAGTCCAATAAGGTGGACTGACTAAATTGGTTCATCTCTGGACACTGACCTGCATGATGCTATACTCACGGCCAGAGACCGTAGCAGATGGCGAACTATGGTAAATCACGACCCTCAGTAATGAGAACGACGAGGAGGAGGAGGTAGTGCAGGGTGCAGGGCAGCTCTAATGCCGGTCTGGTAATGATTGCTGGGAGCTTTGACTGCCCGTATATTGAAAGTTGCTGTACCAGGCATGTGGCTAGCTGGGTCTGGTGACTTATGTTTTATGTGTTGTGTTACATGTCTTTGTATGTATCCAAGATAAAAGGGAAGAGGTGCGCTGGACGAAAGAGAAAGTCGTGGCTGCGAAACATCAGGGAGTGGACCGGCATTACTTCTGGCGAAAAACTGTTCCGACTCGCGGTTGATAAGACCGAGTACAAGAAGCTGACGGCCAACCCTCAGGATTGAAGAGGCACGGGAAGAAGAAGAAGAAGTAGTATGGTGGTTGCTTTTGCTGTTACGCCAGGAGATTTCTTTTGAACAACCCGCAGTCCTGGCAGGCATCGGTCCATGTGGACCCCGTCATGCTGCTGCTGCCTGCCGTCACCTCCCCAATAGTAGCTTAATTAATTGATTTACGGCTTAGAAGGGCCTTCAGGGTCTTAACTTTAGATAACTATCAACATTGGTGTAGACATAATTTTTTATTAACTATTTGAGGTCCAATAAATTATTATCTATAAAAGAAGGAATCTTACATTAGAGTGACAAGGTTCTAAAACTCTTACAAACTTGGTTTCTGAAATCCTTTATCCTTATATTTATGCCAAGGTTAGTATCATCAACCCTATGCAGATTTTAATAAGATTCTTATTTTGGATAGTTATTTTTAGTTCAGCGTATTTCTCAGTGATTATTGTATGAGATATCTCAACTGTATCGAATTTCAGAAACCTTGAAATCCTGATTTTTTTTATATCCTTTTTGGGTTCAATTATAATACAGCAACGTTTTCAATTTAGAAGCCAAAAAATATGAATACTATTCTACGGATAAATTAAGTAAATAAACTCGTGGATTTACACAAAGCGTACCACCAAGTCCCCATACACTAATCATTGCATTCATCTTATTATAATAACTATTAATAACACTTAGTTTTAATATTATCATAAGTTTGTTGTTGAAATATTAAATTATCTTAGAGAATAATAGAGAAGAGTTAGGTCTAAACATTTTTTTTTACACTTACGTCGATTCTCTTATTTATAAACTAAACCATAACTTCAGTGCTCCATTTTCTATATATTTCATTAAGAAAAAGACAGCAAATGATTACTAATTTAGTCGTGTAAACTTAGTCAGTATTTGAAGTATTTTTAGTCACGCGAGTTTTTAATCAAGTTCAAATTGAGTATCAGGACTAAACTGACATTTACTGCCTTTTTTCAATGAACTAGAAAGAACAAGATTCACTAAAGTTAAATTTAGTTTAGCTTGTGAACTAGGAAATCGGTGATGTATTTCAGTAACCAGAAGAGTCCCAGGTATGGTCCAGAATTAAAAAAGTAAAAATAAATGGTGATTAGTTCAAGTGACTCTCGTTTCATTTAATGTCGTGAAACCTGTTATTAATGTAGAATTAATTAAATATTATTTTTTTTTTAGTTAAAATTAGTTGTAAAATTATTGCATTTGAAATGAATTTTCACGATTCTAATAATTGAATTTTTGGCTACTTGCCCGATTTCAAAATGGATTTATTTAGATGACTAAATTAATCCATTTTAAATCCTTAATTTTTGGAATAGTTTCCAAATCTTCCCATTTGACTTAAAAATAATGTAAGGTACATGTTGGATTGCGTAGTATCAAAAGCACAGCGTTCGAAGGATAATAAACTTTCCTTTTATTCATGAACGTTGCTTAAAGTTAGCTAGTTGTTAGCGACTGTTTAAAAATAAATATTTGACGTTTGCACGTCACTTACACAAACACTGATGTTTATTCATAAACAATGATTAATGTTAAATGACGTTAAAACAACAAAAATGTATGGTTAAACAATAACTAATTACTAGTTAACTTTACTAGTAACGTTTATGATTATGAATAGAGTGGTTTTTCTCGAAGTGTTTAGGTGTGGTTCACCGTGGCAGCTGCGGGGAACTCGATCTTCTCGGTCGGCGCTTCACTTTGCGTTGGACTGTTTCTTCAGTTATCTGAAAAACGTAATAAAACTTGATTAAATCGAATTTCGATTTTAAAACCCGTATTTTTTTATCACAAAAGACTCTGGATGGAGTAATGTGAGCTGTAGATCCATAGATCCAGCTCGAAGGACCGACCCGTATAATAGACCCATTATCTTATGCGGGCACACTGAAGTACAAGAATATAACGGATGGACAAGGTAAGGGCAACATCATCAACCTTTTATCGCCCCACTGCTGGGCACAGGTCTCCCCTCATACAGAGGAGGATTGGGCGTAATCACCACGCTTGCTCAATGCCGATTGGCGATTTCAAACTTAAAGTCGAGGTTTCCTCAAGTTGTTTTCCTCCACCTTTCAATCAGTCATTGGTGTCCAAGATATACATAGAAATTACATATAACTGAAGGCATATAATCAGCCCATTAACCCATGGCCCTGTACGGGTTGGAAATGAAGGAATAAATAATTATAAATTGCAAAAGTTACAGTTTAATTAACGAGAATTGGCTTTCTGGTACAAGCTACCCTTTAAAAACCTACAGTAAGCTTTTATACAGGATCTAAGGATCAAGATATACAGGATCTTGTGTTTCTTTTTCTTCGACCTATAGAGGTTCACTGCTGGAAAAAGGCCTCCTCCAAAGCTTTCATTGCAATCGGGGGGTTTACCAAAATCCCCAAGCTTGTTAGACGGGTTGCGGATAGCAGTAATTTGACATTACATAGGAGAAGCGCTGCTGCCCGCTTCCCTGGTGAGAGTTCCTTAGCCGCCTCTGTAGACACACACCAGAGGATATAGGTTGGTACTATTCTAAGCCCTAAGCCCGGTACCACATGGGGCATATGGTAATCTTGTGTTTATTTCGGGGAAAATCTTTTCGCACATTTTACACGTAAAGGTCTTATTTTAAATCGAAACGGTGCCGCGCCTCTAGCCGATTGATGCTGACTGGATTACAGTCAATTTGGGCAACTCATCTACAATGTCCCTAGTGTTAAATACTCAACATCAGTTGACTTTATTGCTTTCAGTAACATAAGACGCTGGGTAGTTTGTTCTGCCACTTCTTCTTCCCAGCGAAAGCACTAGGGAGTTTTGAAGAGCGGGCGTTTTGGGGGACTGACTCTTGTAGTTGACGTTCGAAAAGTGCTGATTCTCAGCCTAATTTGATTAAATGACTTTTGATTTTTATACTCACACAAGCAGTAACTCTAGCTGGAACAGGAGGCGGTGGTTTCTTTTTCTCGTCCACTTTCTTCTCAAATACAACTTTTTCCTTCTCACTCCTTCCCAGCCCACTACTTACTGCACTCTTCACTCCACTGGTAGAAGAACTCCCGGCCCCACTATCTATCCCACTCTCGCACTCACTCTCCACAATACTTGTATCTCTTTCCACATGAGTCTCAACTGAAGCAAAGCTTTCAGTCATACTTTTGTCTTTCTGGTGTTTCAGTTGGGGGGCGTAGCTTTCGATACTAGTTCTGTCCTTGTCGACCTGCTGGGGATGCGGTGTGAAGATCGTAGAGTGAGTTATCGGTAGGCCAGAGGGAGATGGAGAGCAGTTGTCTGCGGCCGTGGAACAGGATGCGCGCGCCGAGTCCGACCTTAAATTGTAAAAGAGTCGGTGGAATATTTGAGTTGAGGGAAAGTAACAGCACAATAAAGGTTTATTTGTTGTTTTTGGATTGCAGTTATTTTCTTCTCGGTCGGTAAATTAGAACTGACTGTCTTGGGAAATGTCGCTCTTTATACAAACGGGTGGACGGGACGGCTGTTTTAAAAAAATCGAGGGACTTGAACAATTTCCCAGCGGCCGTGTTTCCGTCTGATTACAATTTCAGCGTCTTCAAGTCTAGAGTGAAGCTCTTAATAAACTAGCGCGCCTTACCATCAACGATTGCATCACTACTTACTATCAGGCGGAATCGCTGTCAAGCACAAATTAATAATTATAAAAAAAATCGTGATAAAAAGTATCCTATGTATTATTCCTGGTTATAAACCATCTGTGTGTCCAAATTTCATACAAATCACTTCAGTAGTTTAGGCGTGAAAGCGGAACAAACAAATAAACGCAATTTCACTTTTTAACATCGTGTATGTTGTTTATGTCGCGAATAGCGATGTTTCTTGGGTAACAAAAAAAAATGATTCTATTTGGTCCGTCATTCAGATTATAGAAAAATATTGGATACGTATATTTTGTTTTATGAAATCAATAAAAATTTACAATTATAAATGGCATCAAAGATCAGGAGTGGGGGCTGGTGACGTCACTGCTCACTAAAAAGTGTAGCGTGCAGTGACGTCACACGAGTTTTCAACGCACTTGTCGTCTTCATTTTTTGTTTATATGAAAAAAGAAAAAATACGTGTCTAGTATTTTTTGGAAATCTGACTGACTGATTAATTAGTTTTTTTAGTCAACTACCCTATTGTTCCCAGCCTCTAGTTCATAAACGAAACTAATTTCAATTTCAATGCATCTCTTTCTTTCTAATTAATTAAGAAAGGGACAGAATATAAAATATTAGTTTAGTTCTGTCATATTAACTCCATAGACTGTTTAGATACAATTAAAAACATGGCGACTAAAAACACGTCAATTTACGTCAAGTGCGGACTAATTTGACAGTACTAAACTAATATTTATGTATCTGTACAAGTTTTGAGATACTTTCCCTCCCATTCTTGCCCTTCAAAATTTGGCAACACCAAATCGCCAAACCTACGCACCGCTGGCGCCACCTATCGCGCAGCGGGAGAAACACCAGTTCGACGCGAAGGCTTGAGCCGGCCGGCAATAATCTCGGCGCACGATGCAAAAACTCAAATATACAATGAACTACGACTTTGTCCTCTTCTTTATAAAATAGAAAGAAAAAAGCAGAACTGAATTTAAGTTTATTTGCTGAATGAGGTAACCGGGGTGATTGTAGAGGCATTTGTATGTGTTTATAAACATACCTATGCTCGGCGCTGCGTCCCGTGGATCACAAGACCGTATCCATGGTATCCAGAGAGTTCAGGAGCTCGGGATCGCGGCTGCACCAGCGAGCCAGCTCATCCGGGGTCACCACTCCGTCGCAGTTAGTGTCCATAAGCTGAAGACAAGAGTTCAAGCTTTTTAACAGCGAACAACATTTGCGTTACCTAGGTTTTTCACAGGTGCTGAGTAATTGTGTAACACTATCAGCTGTAGCAATGGGTTTTATTTTGACAGATGAACAACATTCATTGCGTTATTAACGATGTTGCAAATATATTTTCTGAACATATAGCGTAATGAATTAGCAGTATGCTTCAAATTATATTGATGGTGTGCGCTGTGCTTTGCTATGAACTTATCATGTGGGGTAATTCGACCGATACCGACAGAGTATTCAAGCTGCAGTAAAGCTGCATACTGGTCGTCAACAAGGCATGGTTTTTGGAAAGTTATAAACCTCTAATAAGCAACGTAAGTATTGTTATTCTACTTCAATGTATGTACTATCACGACCAAAAGTCGAGTTACAATCTCACAAAACTACTACAAGCCAAGCAATACTAGTTGTAGTTACGACCTTCTTCTATAATAAAGTTTGTACACACTCATACACTTTGACAACTTGCTGCCCGCTTATGATTGTTAGGCACTACTAATTTCAACGTTCAGAGTAAGTGCCTCTATGGATAAGCAGTTTACGTCGTGATCAGCAGTTACGATGGTTCGAGTTCAAACCTAATTACTTACAATTCTTTTTTAAAATGTTTATTGGTGAGTTATGAATGCTGATAATAAAAATATGTAAAAATACTGATCCGCAACTTAACGATGATACTTTCTTTTAAATTTTTTTCTATAATAGAGTCATTATAAAAAGAAGAGGGTAGATTTGAAACAAAGTGAATCACTAGTTCACATAAAATATTCCACTACCCATTAGCTGTAATAACTTAAATAATATTACTTAGTTGTTGCTGGTTTGTGAACATATAGTTAGAGTTTGTGTTATTAGTTTTACTTTTTTAATCAATATGCAGGCTAATATTAATATCGAAGGTAAGGCAAATATTGTGGCTTCTGTGTAAGTTGTTTTTATTATTATTTGGATAAGGTGCAAACCAATCGCTTGTTGCAATTGTGTAATAAAATTGTTATTGTTTTAGAGAAATACTGTAAGCCGTTGTGTCAAGAGGTTGGAGGACGAAGGTAGCTTAAAGTGTCGAGAGAAGTGGAACGAAACGACAAATTTACCGTTGAATAAACCTTTAAATCGTGCGAAGAATGGAGGATATTTTTAAACCTCAAATACAATTTGTGTCTGAAAGCCAATGCGTGTTGTTTTGTGTGATTCGAAAAGAAATAGGTTCGTTAATTATTGAACTAAGAAAGTGCTTGAACACTATAATCTCATGCCATCAAACTCCGAAAAAAGTCACTGCAAGATGGCAGCACTAGTAACATGCTATACGTGCAAAAAAAAAAGTAAATGTGAAAAGTACTGTTTTGTGTTCTATAACTTATTTTATGATCGATTCTACACAACATGCGGTTGATTGGTTGGAATAGGAACACATGTATATAAAATAATGCGTTAGTGTGCCGCGGCCGGTTTAGCAGGCGACAGTAGTCTTAGAGGTGAAAGTGGAATTCTGTCGGTGATGTTACATATGACACATCTGCGTCTTCACAAAGAAACACATGCATTACTTTAGGAAACATATTGAAGTTGTGCCAAGACAAAAAAGGGCTAAGTTTCGAAACTTATTACATATATCAGCCATCTGGTCGTAAAGATATTTACAAGAAATATGTGTATAATATGTGTATGGTGATATATAATAAAATTCCTAATGAATTAAAATTATTGCAGGATAATGTTTTTAAAATCAGACAGTGTGGTTACAAAATAACTGCTTTTATAGCCTTAAGGAATTCATACAATATAGACCTAGTTGTTAAATGATATATGAATGTGTTTTATGAATAGTTCGTTGGTGTTTAATAGGAATTTTCATTTAATTAGTTGTTTTTTTTCAACTTGTATTGTCTCATCATTTATATTATGTTGACATTCGTATTGTATGACATTGGCGCCGATTCAAACATAACTGATTTTATGTTAACTGCATCTTTTTTTTTCTATTTAATTGAGGAAAAGACAGAAGATAAAATGTTAGTTTAGACCCGTCAAATTAGTCCGCTCCTGACGTAAATTGACGTAATTTTGGTCGCCATGTTTATACGTCTAAACTGTCTTTGGAGTATCTTAATTTGACAGGATTAAACTAAAATAATGTTATCTTTTGCGTAATGAAATAGAAAGAAAAAGATGTACTTTTAGTTTGTGAACTAGCGAATCGACGACATTGATATATTAACTTTTATTTTAGATTTTAACTGTCGACATTTAAACTTATGTTATTGCGCGGTTTATGAATATTTGTCAATTTTTTTAGTCTGTCATCTTAAAGTTCAGTTTTATTGAGAATTGTAATTCGCACGCCTGCTTGCAGCCATAATACAAATAACTCTTGGCTTCAAGACCATCCCTTGTCGAACGATGTATTTTTTGGAAATAAATATTTTGATTTGATTTGATTTAGAAATGGATGGGTGGGCGTGTAAATAACACTTTTTAAAGTGATAATTTCTTTAGTATAATTGTAATTTGAAAGTAATTGAATAAGATTTAATGTGGGAGAAAACGAGACAGCAAGTATTATACAGTATGTTAAGAAAATCCTGTCCGACCCGTGAAGGTGTTGTTAGGTATCGATAACTGATTCTACTAATGCATACAAAACCGGGCTAAACTTAAAAAAAAAATCCCCCTAAAAAAATAAATATTATTTCGCAAAAAGAGGTAACTTAATAAATGCGCGATAACCACCCTTCGCCTGCCGCCCGTGGGGGGAGGGCGGCAGGGCATGCGGCATGTGGTCGCATCGCTATTCGCTCATAATAATACCGGTGTTGTCACTTTTTAAAAATGACCAAATTTCGGGGAAATTGGAATTAATTCGCGGGAAAAAAAGATTATTTCAAAATTCATTTGTATTGGTACTATGATAATTACGTAAAATTTTATATTATATTTGGTCATGTGTTTACCTAACCTTTATTATCCTTATGGGTCGGACAGGGTTTTCTTAACATACTGTACAGTGTTAAAAATAAAAATAAACTTATTTTCTATTAATTTTTTCTGAGATTGCATAAATCTATATTATATATATGAATAAAATGTAAAATATTTGTCTGAATTTATGTCACTATGATCATTACTAAAATCCACAATAGGGTGTTTGACTAACAAAAAAAACTAATTAGTCCGTCAGTCAGATTTCCAAAAATACTAGACACGTATTTTTTCTTTTTTCATATAAACCAAAAATGAAGACGACACAGTGCGTTGAAAACTCATGTGACGTCACTGCACGCAACACTTTTTAGCGACAGGTGACGTCACCAGCCAGACTTTTATAGTTGGCAATTTTTATTGTTTTGATAAAACAAAAAATACGTGTCTAGTATTTTTGGAAATCTGACTGACGGACTAATTAGTTTTTTTTTAGTCAAATACCCTATTATCCTTTTCATTTCACATTTATGTCATTATTTTAAAACCAACATTTTTAAAGGTTCTTCTTCATCGCAGTCTATAGACCACTGCCAGACAAAGGCTTCCCCCAAGGCTTTTATTACATTGGGGGGGCGTTGGCCATAATCCCCACGCTTGGCAGGCGGGTTGCGGATCGCAGTAATTTGATATTCCACAGGAGAAGCGCTGCAGCCCGTTCTCTGGTGATAGTTCCCTTAGTCGTCTCTTACACCACAAGGGACACGTCCTTTTTGCTAAAAATAGGATATCGGAATTGATATTTCTTATCTAATTTTCCCTGAGAAGAAATGGTAAAATAAACTCAAGGATTATTTTTGAAGTGAAACTTCTTTACGCACGCTTGACTTGGGGAGTAAGCTGGCGAACGCGTGACGTAAGCGTTACGAAAAGTGATCGGGCAAGGCGAACGGAAGTTAAGTGGGGGATATAAGCACAGAGGCGCCGGTGGCGCGAGCTTGGTACTGCAAGGTCTACAACGAGTTTTTGTTTTTTTTTTTTTTTTTTTCAATAAAAATAGAAGAACTATGCAAAAATATTAATTTACCAATGAAACCATGAAATAAATTTAAATATTTATAGAAAATTAATATATGTATATGTGTATACATGTATATATTGTACACACATATATATATACAGATGGAGCGAAAGAAGTTTCACTTCAGTCGTGTGGTCATAAGCACACTCGTATTTTTTTTGTATTGCTAAACATAATTTTGGTTAGAATATGTGATGAAAAGGATTTCTGCATCTCAACTTAGCCTTGTAGTGTGTGCGGTGTATGTAACTATGTGTGTGTGATGTGTATGAGGTGTTTGTGTGTGTAGTTTTAGCACCTCCAACTAAAAACGAAGACTCACATGAAATATCCGGTCAACATGGTCCTTCGCGGCAGTACTGTGTACCGGGGGAGCTGCAGCTCTCCCAAGCAGTTCGTATATAGCCTGTACGACGGCCAGCATCTCGGATCGGGAGATACGGCCATCTCCATCCACATCGTAGAGCGTGAACACCCAGGATAGCTTCTCTTGGACTGAACCACGCGCCACACGGGATAAGATGTCAAGGAATTCCTGGAATTAATGAAGTGGTAAATTATTAGTTGCAACTCATGTGTCTTGCCATGTCTGACATATGGATGCCAAACCTGGGCACTGAGCCAAAAACATCTTCTAAGACTGAGAACATGTCAGAGGGGTTTGGAAATAAGCATGATAGACGTTACAAAAAGAGATCGCATCAGATTAGAAGATATGTAGAAGACATAGTAAAGAAAGTAAGACAGTTGAAATGGAGATGGGTAGGATATATGACAAGAGATGGCAGAATAAATTGACGGTAAAAGAAAAATAGGAAGACAGGCAAAAAGATGGATGGACGCTATAAAAAAAGTCGGAGAAGTTATTTGGTCAAGAAAAGCCAAAGACAGAGACGAGTGGAAAAAGCTGGAAGAGGCCTATGTGTCACAGGACACGCTGATCACTGAACAGGATTATCGAAGTGTTAGTTTGTAAATTAGGTAATTAATGTTAATACAGCAATAAGGCTTATACATACAACATGTAAAGAAAACCCTGTCTGACCCATATGGATAATAAAGGTTAGGTAAACACATGACCAAATATAATATAAAATTTTACGTAATCATCAAAGTACCAATACAAATGAATTTTAAGATAATCTTTTTTTCCCACGAATTAATTCCAACTTCTCTGAAAATTGGTAATTTTTAAAAAAGTGACAACACCGGTATTATTATGAGCGAATAGCGATGCGACCACGTGCCGCGTGCCCTGCCTCCCGTTGCCCGCGGAAGGGTTGCCTACCGCACATGTATTAAATTACCGCTTTTTGCGAAATAATATTAATTTTTTTAGAGGGATTTTTTTTAAACTTTAGCCCGGCTTTGTATCCATTAGTAGAATCAGTTATTTATACCTAACAGTACCTTCACGGATCGGACAGGGTTTTCTTTACATATTGTATACAGTATGTTACGAAAACCCTGTCCGACCCGTGAAGGTGTTGTTAGGTATCGATAACTGATTCTACTAATGCATACAAAACCGGGCTTTACTTAAAAAAAAAATCCCCCTAAAAAAATAAATATTATTTCGCAAAAGGAGGTAACTTATTAAATGTGCGTTGACCACCCTTCGCCTGCCGACCGCGGGGGGCGGGCGGCAGGACACGCGGCACGTGGCCGCATCGCTATTCGCTCATAATAATACCGGTGTTGTCACTTTTTAAAAATTACCAAATTTCGGGGAAATTGGAATTAATTCGTTGGAAAAAAAGATTATTTCAAAATTCATTTGTATTGGTACTATGATGAATACGTAAAATTTTATATTATATTTGGTCATGTGTTTACCTAACCTCTATTATCCTTATGGGTCGGACAGGGTTTTCGTAACATACTGTATATATATATATATATAATTGATTAGTTGTATTAGTTGTCTTACATAGAACTTTTATACGTTTTAATAGCTATTATTTAATATATATGTAAACGACCTTCCAAAAGTAACAAAACATCCGACTATTATGTTCGCGGACGATAGTACAGTTGTATTTACAGGTACAAATATGACGCTTATTGAATCTGGCATTTTCGACACCCTTAATAATGTAATACAATGGCTGAAATTAAATAATCTAGAAATTAATTTATGTAAAACACACCTAATGACATTTAAAAATAGTTTTTTTTTTTAATAATTATAAACTAGCGCTTGACGCAATCCCGCCTGATGGTAAGCAGTGATGCGATCGTTGATGGTAAAGCGCGCTAGTTTATTAACAGCCTATTCACTCAGAAAAACTGAGCAAATAAGAAGGAAGACGGCAGTTGAGCGAGGTGATGCAATGTTAAACCCAACATCACGACCAACGATGCTGCGCCAAAGGTAGATTGATCTGAAGACCCTACACGACTAAACTCCCAACACAACAACATTAGGCGCATCGTGCCCGGCACACATCGCAACACAACTGCTCAGACCCATCCTCCGTACGGCTTCACCAAACCTCATGCCGGAACACGACAAATCGCTTGGCGGTACTGAGGTAGATACAACTAAATTTTAGGACTTAACGTAGATAGTAGCCTAAATTGGAAAGTGCACGCAGAGATCCTTTGTAAAAAGTTGAGTACTCAATCGTATGCATTGTACTCGTATATGTTCACAAAAAAACTTAGAGATTTCGCAGTTCTGACAACATATTATGGGAACGTTGAAAGTATTTTAAGATACGGAATCATATTTTGGGGAAACTGTACCGAAAAAGAGCAAATTATTAAAGCACAAAAAAGTGCATAAGGGCAATGTGCAAGCTCGATCAAATGGATAGCTCTAGACCATATTTAAAAAAAAATATATACATTGACAGTACCGTGTCTGTACATATATAAGTTGGCGATATTTGTCAGATAAAATTTAACGATGTACGAAAATTATAAAAGTAAACGTCACAATTTAAAAGTGAACTGTCCTCAACACAAAAGTGCATTAATGAAAGATAGTGTACTCTGTATGGCGCCGCACGTTTATAATCACCTACCAAAACAATTATTATAAAGCATAAACTATAATATATTTAAACATAAAGTTACAAAATTTCTCGTGGAAAAGGCCTATTACAGTGTAAACGAATTTATACGAGTAAATGACATGCAATCTTATAATGAGAGATGACATTATTGTATTTGGTTATTGACTTGATTTGTTTTTAATTATTGGTTATTTATTGTTTGACATATTTATAAATTTTCAATTAACCTGTCCATGACGAAATTTCCTGACATTTGATGATGATTATTAGTAATTGTACAATAAGTAGAGACAATCACCAATTAAAATTGCATGCCGTCAGGCGGATTATGGAGGTGCCAAACTATTTTATGTATCGATGTTTCTAATACCCATTTTCGCAATAAATGAGTTTGAGTTTATAATGTAAAAAAGTTGTGTGTGTGATCGTACTAGGGTGAAATCCCGCCTTATCAATTGTAATCAGTGATACAATAGTTCACGGTACAGCGCACTAGTTTGCCGTTACGGACTAGGGGTACTAAAACTTTTAATTTGTTAGAGGATCTCTACGCTCTTCGCCAAAATTGTTATTGGACATCGATTACTTATTACACACTAGATTCACAATCAGCGTAAAAAAGTGGCGGAACTGAACAAGCGCACAACGTAGCACATGGGTGTTTTCTTTCATTTAGTCCTTACTTTATAATTCTGACTTTAATGCATGCGTGTAAGGTTGAATTTGGTTTGATGTCAAACTCGGTCGTAAAAAATAATGGCTTTTTGTACTGGTTTGTCATAAGAAATTTATACACTGTACTTAAGGCTGATTTTAAATTAATGTATATTTATTTTGACTAATTTCGACTCCTTAATACTTGTCGCCATTTTTGGTAAGCGTTTTGTTCGAGACTGTGTATCCAGAGAATAAGTGATCGATTTTATTTGAAGAATAAAAACATACCTCTATTAGTATCAGTTATGAATGAGGTAAAAGAGCTGCAGTTAGATTTTTCTTATCCATTATTAATGTTCACTTCACGAACATGGATAATTAATATTAATGTAAAAGAAATAATTAAAGTATATTTAGAATTTATTAAAACATCTAAACGCTTTTTTTTTCTGGGTGGGAAATCCTCAAATGACTTCTCCCGCTCTGGGCGGAGCGGAAGGGTGTGTCAGACTTTTACTGACTAAAACCCACCCGTGTTTCTTCACTTGCCTGTGCACCAGGGCCACGGTTTCTTTTTTAAACAACGAGCAACCCCGACTTAGGAGGCATCGGTCTTCGTGGACCTCGTCATGATGTGCTGACATCTCTTTGAGGCGCGCGTGTGAAACATGACGCACCGTCGACTCAGGCCTGGTCCTTACCGGGCGGCGAGCTGCCTACTGCTCACCGCCCGCAGGCCCGCGCCTACGGTGGCCGGGAGTTCGATGTGGTCTCCCAACCAGAGCGTCCCCTGCCGCGGCTAGTGGCGTGAGGGCGCAGGCTTTCGCGCTGCCACCTTTGCCAGCATCTGTGCTTCGCAGAAGGAGGTGACGGCCTGCCATGCACTCTCGCTCCGGACCATGGCTTGAACCAGGGTCGGATGCGAGAGGACACGGCAGTGCTCTACCCAAGCCGGGCAGACCTCCACCGTGTGCTCCACCGTGTCCTCAGGGCGATCCACACAATGGTGACACCCTGGCGATCTAAACGCTCCTACAATATTAAGTTATTAAAATTCGAAGTAATTAATGAATTGTAGTTGTTAGTTTTTTATATTTACAGATGGGTCGAGGAGTGGAGAAGGCCATGGGGCCATGGGTATTATATACCTAATTTAGATATAAGCACACAGAATAATTGTTATAAAATAAGTGAACCTACCTCCATAATGACGTTGAAACTCAATGCAATCTCAAAGGTTTTGATTTATATACTTAACTAGAGGCCCGATACGTGCTTCGTTACGTATAAAGTGAAATAATAAAAACAAATTTATTGGATCAATTTTATAAATAAACGACTGGGGGTACCGACTCTCGAAACGGCAACATAAAGTTGGCCATTTGAAAAATATGATTCCTCCAAATTCAGACCACAAACGTGAAATATTTGCCCTTGGGCTTTGTTGATGGACATAGCAAATGATAAACATACAGGATATTGTAATCGTTTGAACTCAAACGGCATATCAGTTGGGATCATAGGGATACGCGGGATCAAACAAACTTCTCCTTTTGATTTACCAGTTAAGATCGTGGCTTCAATTAAATTTGGCAATAACTTTTTTACTGCCAAGCTGGTACAATTACACAGTTTTGGTGAATTATAAAATTACAAAGAATATGGCTTAGATTTTTAAATATATAGAAGGGGAAGATGAGATGATGATCCACCGTTCGTGTTTGAAGTGGTGCATTTGTATTATTTGTTGCAAAAAATGTGATAAATGAAAAACCACCCTACCGATTTTGCTGAAACTTCACATAAACCATCTACTAATTAGTCACAACAAAGCCTAAACATTTGGTGTAGATAGGTGAGTCAGTTCCTGAGTTATGAAATTACAAAGAAAGTGGCTTTGATTTTTATATACATAGATTATTGTACTTCTAAAAATGTTGTCATTTTTACAAACAGTAAAAGTTCATTATAATATATAGCTGGATGCGCCTGGCTACAGAGGTGCATCGAGTGCTTTACTGTTTTTAGAACAATGCTGATAAAACTAATTACACAAAGCCTATAAGGGGATAATGAGATAATGTCAACATGGAAAGAGATAACACAAGACAGGGACGTTTGGAAGGAAAAGGGGGAAGCCTTTTTCCAAGAATGGGACGCCAAATAGGTGACAATAAAAAGGCTCTTTGGGTTTGAATCTTCGACTTGCTAGTTGTTATTTCGGTTTCATATCATCACCATTATCATCAATTCAGCCACAAGACGTCCACTGCAGGACATAGGCCACCCCCAAGGATCTCCAAGACGACCGGTCCTGCACCTCCCGCATTTAGCGGTTTCAGTCCCCCCCCCCCTTTTTTTGGAAGGGCGTGTCAGACTTTCACTGACTAAAACCCACCCGTGTTCCCTCACTTGCCTGTGCGCCAGGGCCACGGTTGTCGTCAGTCCACCTTGTCGGGGGCATATATCAGGATTTAAGCCGTAAATTTTAAATGCGAGGCATTTTGAACGTTCGGTCTTTGTTGGCATCAAAGAAGCAGTGCTATACTTCGTTGTGTCGACAGTGATAATGTGTTATACAGGTTGTATCTGACATCGTAACGCAAACTTCGCGAAAAGGCTAGACTGCACGCCACTAATAAAATTATGATAGTCATTTATGTCGTTAATGAACGGTTACAGAATTCACAGTGTTTCAAAGAACGTTGCAAGCGGGCCGCCGTGCGGGTTTGTAGGTATGACGTTAATCCCTGGTGTGAACTCTATTAAATCAGCTGATAAGAAAGTTTTTCGAGTTTTGTTTTGGTTGCGCTTTTTGTGTAATTAGCGAATTAATTAAGTGTTACTTTAAAATCTTATTGGGCTATAAAATTACATCAATTATGAACGGTCTATAGTGAAAAAAACTACGTATATATTTTTTTTAATCATGAATATGCCGACGAAAAATTCCACCACTGGGGAGTTCAGAATCATGTACTGGATCCATGGTACTCGTTTGTGCGTCGATGTCAGATACACCCTTTATATACGTGCAGACTATCAATGTATATAAATGTATGCAAACGATTCCCATGGCGAAGACTTGCGATTTATGTATGACATGCGTTGGCATCTAGATCGTTGGAATTATTGCGTGGGACTGTAGATGGAATTGGTTTTAGAGAAGTCAGTGTCCCTATTAGATAAAGGGAGCACTGACTTTCTTCGCCCGCGGGTTCGCTCTCGTTTTGAGTTAAAAAAAAGTATGTCTGTCAATCCCCAGGATAACTCAGATAAATGATTTATATTCTGTAAGTAGATATGGACAAATGACAACACATTAAGTTACTACAATCTGTCAATCTGGCAAAATGGCTGCCCCAGCTCGGTCTTATAACTTTCGTTAACTAACAAACATAAAAAGGTTTCTCAATTGTTTTATGCATTATTTTGGTTTGACATAACAAGATCAGGGAGTATCGTTAATCCGTTGTATCAAGTTCTTTTCTGGCAATTACCTCTTAGTACATATTTACTCCTTAGAACAAAATTACTCGTGAAAATAACAATTATCAGTAAAAATCGTCGTAGACATCTTAAAACGCCTAGATAAAAGTTCATAGCAATGTTATTGTTTGAAGCTTTTGTACCTTTGTCGTAGGAGTTACGCGATATTCTTTTCAGTATTGTGCAGATATGAAAAGTTCCTTATAATTAATTATTACAAAATACTAATTTTCAGCTATTTAGCATTATATATATTCCTAGGAATCATATTTATATATGCGTTTTCATTGCAGGATCTCTTCCATACTTTTTTTTTTTTTTTTATTAAATATAAACCAGCGCTTGACCGCAATCCCGCCTGATGGTAAGCAGTGACGCAATCGTTGATGGTAAAGCGCACTAGTTTATTAAGAGCCTAGTTTATTCAGTTTAGCCATGTCCTTTTTTTATTAGATTTTCCTCTTTATCGCTTAAGCATTAAGGTTTGAGGTTGATTGAGATTGACTTATGCAGTTTTGAGTAGCTTGACCTGCTAGCGTCTGCAGGTACAATCACATTTAAAAGTCATTTATTTTTTAGCTAGTTGAGTTCGGTGTTATATATCTGACTTTGAGAAGAGAGGTCGAAATAAACCCAGAGCTCATAGTCTAAACATAATTTTGATCAGATCATATAAAAACCATGTAGAATCGATGTCTGAGATGGTCTTAGAGAAAGAACCACACAGGTTGAGTGGACCCGTCCAGTCAGGGAACTTAAGAAGCTCAACGGCTCGACGAACAAACCCGTTATAAGGGTATTTGAGTTTGGACAGGTCACAATAGCGACGGTAAGTCCCCTCTTTGAGTTGTGGCTAGAGAGGCGCCACAACGCCCTCACCTTCCGCCTGACGCAGGTCCTCACCGGACACGGCTGTTTCGGGAGGTTCCTGTTCCAGATAAGGCGGGAGGAAACGCCAGGGTGTTACCACTGTGTGGATCGCCCTGAGGACACGGTGAAGTATATTGTGAGGTCTGCCCGGCTTGGTGGAACACCACCGCGTCCTCGTGGTGGCGATCAGCGGCGATCTCTCGCGTCCGACCCTGGTCCAGGCCGTGGTCCGGAGTGAGAGTACATGTCAGGACGCCACCACCTTCTGCGAAGCAGTGATGCTGCCAAATGAGAAGGCGGAGCGCGTGAGAGAGCTCTAGTCGCTGCAGGAGACGCCCTGGTCGGGAAACAACATCGAACTCCCGGGTACCGTAGGCGCAGGTTTGCAGGCCAGGCCCTGGTCGACGGCGCGTTGTATTTCCCGTGCGCCTCAAAGAGATGTCAGCACATCGTGATGGGGTCGATACGAGGGTCGATGCATCCTGGGTCAGGACTGCGAGTTGGATAAAAAAGAAACTGTGGCCCTGGCAGACAGGCAAGAAAAACGGGTGGGTTTTAGTCAGTAAAAGTCTGACAGGCCCAGAGCGGGAGAGTTCATTTAATGATTTCGCATCTAAATAAAAAAAGGGTATTTGAGTTGGTTGCAAACTGCCAGACTATTAAAACTAACGGAATAATAAAAGTGGTGTGAATAAAACGATATCTCCGTCTACGGTTTGAGATTTATTTTAAAAACCTAGTCGTGCCCCTCAGTTTCACCCACATAAGCTCAATCTTGTAGGAATAACAGGATAATACGCATTCTTCTGTTATTTTAAGCTATTGCATAGCTTCTATCGCGGGCCTTGAGCGCGGGGACCGAATCCAGAAATTCCGTAACGAAAAAACCTCACGCTCCCCACTCCGACGGGCACGGAGGTGTGGCTTGAAGGCCGTATATCGTCTAAAGTCGTTTCAGTTCGACAGTCTTCGGCGTTGTGTGCGTGCGATTAGACGTATTGTACGACTCTACGAAACTCGCACGAATCGAGACGAGCTGCTCCGAAATCGGACGAATACATAAGCAGCTGTTTATGAAAAAGTATATAGGTGTATAGGTATTTATGTACAACATCGAATAGCTGAAAATAAAAAGAAAATGAAATAAATAAAAAAAAAATAATGAAGAAATAATAATAAAAAAAAAAGAAATAAATATGAAGAAAAAAAAAGAAAATAATAAATAATTAAAAAATTAAAATAAAATAATAATAATAAATAAAAAAAAAGAAAAAAGAAAAAAAATAAAAAAAAAGAAATACAAAATGCTATGCAATAGCTTTACCGCGGCAGTCTCCGAGTGCCACACGTCTTTTTTTTTTTAAATTACCGCTTGACTGCAATCCCGACTGTTGGTAAGCATTCGTTAATGGTAAAGCACGCTAGTTTACTAGGAGCCTATTCACTCAAAAAAACTGAGTGAATAGGAAGGAAGACGGCAGTTGAGCGAGGTGATGCAGTGTTAAACCTAACAGCACGAACAACGATGCTGCGCCAAAGGGAGATTGATTTGGAGACCCTCCACGACCGAACTCCCGACACAACAACATTTGGCGCATCGTACCCGGCACACATCTCAACACAACTGCTCAGACCCGTCCTCCGTACGGCTTCACCAGACATCATGCCGGAACACGACGAATCGCTGGGTTAGTCTAGTTATCACAATATTTCAAGTTTAGTTATCACGGATCATGAAATATAATCTGGTGGCAGACAGATATACAGACAGAAAGTAGAGTCATAATACAGTTCCGTTTTTACCTTTTGAAGATTCAAAACAATTTTCCCCACATCTACATCCAGGCTGAATAGAAACGATTTTTTGTGCCTCTAAACAAAAAAGGTTTGAGCAATTGGCGCGAACGAACAAGGTTGGGCCTGTCAGTAAATAAATAAACTTATAAAATATGTATGAAGACAAATATTGAAGAAAGATGGCTGACCTGACATTTGAATATTTATTACGCAAGAAAATTGTATCTCTGAGATACAAACCGTATAATTTTATGAAAAATCGGATTACATCTGGAAAAAGATATAATTTGCTTCATTATGCACAGATGTTAGTACGTCAAGCTGCGACAGCCTGTCAATATTTCATCAATATACATCAGTTGGGCACTGGTGCAGCTACACAGGAGCTAAACTTAGTATTCGGGAACACTGTTGGAGCCGCTGAACCTTGGACAAAACTATCTATGCATTGTGTAGATTCAATTTCTTAGTATTGTATAATTGCATGGCACACGTGTGAGCACAATGTCCTTGCTGTAAAGCATCTATTTGTTGGGTTAGTCTTTTTTTGTTGTTGTTTTTTTTTGTATGTTTTCCATAATGGACGCTCTTAGCGTACAATATATTTCTGCATCGTTCTCACACGATTGATTTCAAAATGAATGATGTAATCAAATATTTGTGTCAATAGCTTGATAATTTAAAAGAGTGTCCATGGAGTTTCTTGCCCGTTCTTCTCCATAGGTACCTACTCTTTGGAATGGGCGACTAGCTTCACCTTACTGACTGACCGACCTTCTGACAATTCAAAAGTGCCTGTAACTGGTTTATTTGAAATAAATGCTTTGATTTTGATTTTGAAATCGATATTCAACTTTATCTCTCAAATATGAGTGCGCAGGTTCGATTCCAGGTCAGGCAAGTACCAATGAAACTTTTCCAAAGTTATATGTACTTTCTAACTATATAACTTAGAAAAGTTACATTGGTACTTGCCTGACCTGGAGTCGAACCCGCACACTCATACTTGAGAGACCGGTGTTTTAACCACTAGGCCACCACCACCACTAAATTATTAATTCCAATTACAAACAAAACGATTGAATTATTCTCCAACAATAGGTTAGGTATTTGAATATCTCCTTCTTTCTCTTTCATAGTATAACATGAATATATGTGTCTTTTTCTATCGCCCGGGATCCGCCATCATTGTTTCCAATGGATGTGATTTGGCTTTTGTTCAAATTACTCCATTATTTGTATCGTAGGGATCAAGAATCGTGTATAATTTTATTTGCTGAGTCTAAGAATGAAATAAAAGAAAGAAATTTATATTGATACAATTTTTATTATCAATTTGAATCATTTTGAAGGATATTGTTAGTCCATTGCTTAATATGTTTGAAAAAATTCTCTGTTCAACAATGTAAATAATGCAATGAGTTTTGTTCAACTGTCAAAATTAAACCCATTACTACTGATAGTCATCATCATCATCTCAGTGTTAACCCCAGTCGCATCCGAAGCTTTTTCAGCTTTGGAGTCTGAGGTCCGCTTTACCAGTCTCATCATCAACCTTTTTTTTATCGTCCCACTGCTGGGCACAGGTCTCCTCTCATACAGAGAAGGATTGAGCGTAATCACCACGCTTGCTCAATGCGGGTTGGCGATTTCAGACTAAAAGTCCAGGTTTCCTCAAGATGTTTTCCTTCACCTTCAGTGATTGGTGTCCAAGATATACTTAGAAAGTACATACAACTTTAGAAAAGTTACATTCAGCCTGACCTGGAATCGAACCCGCACACTCATACTTGAGAGGCTGGTGTTTTAACCACTAGGCCATCACGACTTTACCAGTCTAACTGCTGATTTTTGGTTAAACTTCGACATTTTCCGTGAAGCGACTGCCACAGCTTAACGTGCTTTCCGAGGCACGACCAGACCAGTGCAAATATTCATATTCATGCATACAAATATTTACATTGCGTGGGGATCGAACCCGCGCCTCCTTGCGCAGCGGCCGCGTTCTCTGCCACTACGGCACGGAGGCTGTCCCATTGCTACTGAAAGTGTCTTACGCGATTATGAATTACAAATGTGAATTAATGAAAAAATAATATTTTAGTTTCCAACTAGGTGCCCCGTTCGAAATATTCGCACCCTTGAGTTTCAATCGAAAATTCACCAAAATGTAAGTAATTGGTATACTTTTCTATACTTCGGTGTCGCGGTCCAGGAAAACTTTAAAATGATGCTTCATTTATGTATATTGATTAAGTATGAAGGAAGTTATGAGGCATAGACAAAACAGTCCTTGAGAAATGATATAAAGGCTGTATCTGACATCGACGCACAAACGAGTACCATGGATCCAGTACATAATTCTGAACACCCCAGTGGTGGAATTTTTCATCGGCTTTTTCATGATTTAAAAAAAAATATATGTATTTTTTTTCATTTTAGACCATTCATAATTGCTATACTTTTATAACCCAATGAGATTTTAAAGTAAAAATTAATTAATTCGCTAATTACACAAAAAAACGCAATGAAAACAAAACAAGAAAAACTCAAATTCAACTCAAATCAGCCGATTTAATAGAGTTCACATCAGGGATCCACGTCATACCTTCAAACCCGCACAGCGGCACGCTTGCAACGTTCAAAGGCCGAGCCGACACTTTTTTTTAAACATTGTTATTTCTGTAACCGTTCATTAACGACATAAATGACTATCATAATTTTATTAGTGGCATGCAGTCTAGCCTTTTCGCGAAGTTTGCGTTACGATGTCTGATACACCTTGTGGTAGACCGTAACATGGGCCGCCGTTTTGAGTTACCACCCACCAGACAAAGCCTTGCCGCCAAGCGATTTGTCGTGTTCCGGCATTATGTCTGGTGAAGCCGTACGGAGGACGGGTCTGAGCAGTTGTGTTGCAATGTGTGCCGGGTACGATGCGCCTAATGTTGTTGTTTTGGGAGTTTGGTCGTGGAGGTTCTTCAGATCAATCTCCCTTTGGCGCAGCAATGTTGGTCGTGTTGTTGGGTTTAACATTGCATCACCTCGCTCAACTGCCGTCTTCCTTCCTATTCGCTCAGTTTTTCTGAGTGAATGGGCTCTTAATAAACTAGCACGCTTTACCATCAACGATCGCATCACTGCTCACCATCAGGCGATATTGCAGTCAAGCGCTAGATTATAATTATTAAAAAATAAAAAAAACTCCGTCCGACCCATAAGGATAATAAAGGTTAGCTAAGTAAACACAATCATGACCAAATAAAATATGAAATTTTTTCATAATCATCATAGTACCAATACTAATGAATTTTGAAATAATCTTTTCTCTCCGCCACATCGGCTGCCGGCAGAAGTTACCACCCACCAGACAAAGTCTTGCCGCCAAGCGATTCGTCGTGTTCCGGCATGATGTCTGGTGAAGCCGTATGGAGGACGGGTCTGAGCAGTTGTGTTGCGAAATGTGCCGGGTACGATGCGCCAAGTGTTGTTGTGTCGGGAGTTTGGTCGTGGGAGGTAAGCAGTGACGCAATCGTTGATGGTAAATCGCATTCGTTTATTAAGAGCGTATTCACTCTAGTCTTGAAGACACTCAAATTGTAGTCTGACGGAAACACCGACGCTGGCAAGTTGTTACAGTCCCTCGATGTACGCGGTATAAAGGAGGAGGCGATACGCTTCGTCCAGATCGTAGTGGTGTTAACAACGTAAGGGTGGAAACTCGCCGTACGACGGGTCTTCTGATGGTGGAAATCGTATCATGCAATTCCCTCGCACACTCCCCAAAATGCATCGTATAGAACACCGAAATGTTTTTGTGAAGTTTCCACAAAATGTCTTTGTGAACAAAGACATTTTTCTCTGACTTGATAATCAAAACCAGAACTCTTGTTCAGGAGACATGCTCGCAAAAAATGAGGCAGAATAAAATGATGAAGTAAATAATTAGTTAAAAGCTTTAAACTATACTTCAGAAGTCGCCAAAAAGCAGATAGAAGTAAATTCTAATAATTTAATTAAGAACAACTTTACTTTAAAAGTCCCGCAAAGTTTACAAAATAAGGTTCTAAATATATTGGACCATCTGTCTTTTACACAAAAAACCAGCTCAAGCTGATCTTTCTTAAATAAATATCAAGCTTGAGTGGTTTTGCTACTAGAAATATAGACTGACATTTATATATTGAACTACCGAAACTGTAGGAATAGAATTGAAAGGGGTAGCTGTGTGGTTGTACAGTTTGTTTCGCCACTTCTTCTCCCCAGCGAAAGTACTAGGCGGTGGTGTAGGGCGGGTGTTTTGTGGGACTCTCTTAAGTAAAATTGGCTTTCGAAAAATGCTGATTCTCAGACTAAATTACTTTTTGTAGTGATGACTACAAATACAGAATGACAACAAGTTCAGTAATGCTCATTATTGTATAAACTTAAGGCTGTTTATAGTACATTATTGATATTGTGTGATCAAATTCATATTGCACATATAGAAAGGAAATTTAGATGATCCGAATTAAATAAGTAGTCACTACAAGTCAACAAGATTATGTCTGTGAATACGTTATGGGACCACCTTGGGAATGTCTTCTTTCCAACAGAAAATAAACGACGAAGTTATCCGCGAACAAACATAAAAAAGCATATATACCGGTCGAAATGAGTAACCTCCTCCTTTATGAAGTCGGTTAAAAAAAATTGCTCATAGCGTTCTTCCCGTCTTATTAAAATTTAAGTTTCTTCAAGGCTAGAGTGAATAGGCTCTTAATAAACTGGCGCGCTTTACCATCAACGATTGCATTACTGCTTATCATCAGGCGGGATCGCGGTCAAGCACTAGAAAAAAACTAACGCCCGGGCACTTGTTAATACTGGTGTTCCACTTACCTCGAAGTTCACCTTGCCGCTTTGTTTGTGCTTAATTGTCTTGAATACATAGTGAGCGTATTGAGTCGCATCTGAAACAAAGTAGGTTTTTAACTTTTTTATACTCAAAATCAAAATCAAAAGTCATATATTCAAATTAGGCTGAGAATCAGCACTTTTTAAACTTTAACACCATACAGTCCCCCAAAACGCCTGCCCTTCGCCACTTTCTAGTGCTTTAGCTCAGAAGAAGAAGTCTAGAAAGGTCCCAGCAGCTTAGTAGTCTGTTCATTAAAAAAACCACAAGACATTAAATGAAACTATTCAGCAAAGTCGTGGTGGCCTAGTGGTTAAAACACCAGCTTCTCAAGTATGAGTGCGCGGGTTCGATTTCAGGTCAGGAAAGTACCAATGTAACTTTTCTAAAGTTATATGTACTTTCTAAGTAGCAGTGGCGAAGAGTCCATACAAGCCGATTCCCACCGGGTTACCTTTCAAAAATCAGTTCCGTACCGTTCCAAACAGTTATTCATACAAAAGTATTTACATTCTATTTCATTAACAAAGTATTATTAATCAAATGCCTGCGCGATTTACAATAGCAATAGTAATTCTTAGCAATACCCTAAGTATCACATTTCATTTTATAGTCGTAAATTAATCAGCGCTTCAATTTTTCGTACATGAAGGCAACTCGACGAATGTCGGCTTACCTCGGTCAACGTTTTACTATGAGGCGAAAAGAGACAGAGCGTGTCAGACCATCTCTTTCTAATGCTCGCTAACTGTCGGTAAAACTTGATAAATATAGGCTAATGTCAAACGGCTTGCAGTTCTCTCCTCTCCTCTATTAGAAAGAGACAAAGAAACCACGCCACTACTTTTGCTTAATATTTTTGTTGGTTTTGGATCGGTGTTTGTGTGGTTCGGTTTTTAACACTTTATTATTTTTGTAAATTTTTATTTTATTTTTTCTTGACTCTTATTCCCTAACAAAATATCCTGCAGTAGGTAAGTGTTTAAGTGTTTTTTTTTTTTGTATTTTTTTTTGTGTTGTTTTTTTTTGACCGGCTTCCCTTTGTCAAAATTTCACCCTTCGCCACTGCTAAGTAGGTATATCTTGGACACCAATGACTGAAGGTGAAGGAAAACATCTTGAGGAAACCTGGACTTTAAGTCTGAAATCGCCAACCCGCATTGAGCAAGCGTGGTGATTACGCTCAATCCTTCTCTGTATGAGAGGAGACCTGAGCCCAGCAGTAGGACGATAAAAGGTTGATAATGATGATGATTCAGCAAATGCCAGCTAGCCACGTCAATATACTAGGAAATAAAAAAAAAACTTGGCCAGAGCTTGATCTTGAGAAGTTGTATGTATGCTTAGTTGCACAGTAAACTCTGCTTACTAGATGTAGAATTCGTGTGACGTCAGTATGACGCGTTGTTCGCATGTGGCGTTTTGTAGATACTGCTATACTATGAATTGGAATCCTTTTGAAGCATATAGCTAATGTATTGTTTCATAAGTTCCAAACATTTTTTTTTCTACGACCATTTGGTAATTTGCTTAATACATAATCATAAGTCATATCTCAAAAGTACTCATTCCTGCCAAGTCGTGTTACAATGACCCTTTTTTATGGCTACGGCATCAAAAAATCAACATAAATGATTATGCCAAAAAGCGCAGGTATCTGCGTCACGGCTAAACATCGCATGTTATTAGGCTGTATGGATGAATTGCCTTTGTCTTTCATTGGTAGAATTATAACAAAAAAAAAACAATATTGCGCGTGCGGCGGTATTTTCGCGCCATGGATTGACAGTTTTTTGTATTTATTTATTTCAAGGTCGTAGAAAAAGTTTTGTATGCCACTGTCGCAAACAGCTACAAACATTTGACAAATACTTGTACAAATCTTTGTAAAAATATTTGCCTGTGTGTAGCGGGCAACGCAAACATTTGTACATATGGTGTCTTTGAACGCTTTGATGTGCGCTCGAATCCGACAGCGAATAGCAAAGTACAAATGTTTTAACAAAGTTTTGAACAAATACTCAAATACCAGTGCTACGCATGTGTCCAAATAAATGATCAAATATTTGAACTATGTCTGACAACGGCTTAATACTCGTGCTGATCTATTGTGCCAACTACTATCACTCATATTACAATAGCTATCCTTCCTTGACAGTGCAGCCTAAATAACTATTGCTCAACAACGTAATCCACGCAATAAACGTTGTTCAACTCTCAAAATGAAACTCATTGCTACTGATTATTTGCTGCAATTACCTAGCTGACTACTTTGAGAAGACAAGCCGAAATAAACTGAGGGTTCAAAGTCTTTTAAGTCCTTATATTATAAAAAAACACCCCTGAGGTATATTAAAAGAATATTGAAAATAAAACAGCCCTGAGACATATTTTTCACATTAAATGGATTTTGCAAATCGGCTTATATTTAATGGAGTTTCCTGGGGACAAGCAAAGAAAAACTACCGAATTGAGCATCTGCGCCTTTTTTGTGTTAGTTTAAAAATACTTAGGTACCTCCAAGTGGGAAGAATTGACAGAAAATGTTCTTGAAAGCCTCTTCATCCACCACGCCAGAAGGACACTCCTGAAACAAACAGAGATATGTAGTGTCTTCCATACTGCAATTCTTCCTATAGAGCTCTTTAAGAAGCAGCTCGTCCAGGGAGGTTCATTATCTAACCATTTTTTTTAGCAATAACTGCTGTATTGTGGGAACGTTTATGAACATTTAAATTTACATACACAAATAGCCAGACACGGAAGAACTACTTGCAGGTCATGTCAACTACGTGTTTATGTACCAGGAAAAACATTACCATTAAAAATAACAAAAAAACTGGTTATATGCCATCCGGCGGTATTTAAAGAAATATTCATAAAGAAAACCGTCAGGTCCGCTCGTGTGTGCATTACTGCAGCCACATTTGGGCTGGTGCTGCAAAATGTCACCTGGTCACTTTTGATTCGGTGGTGAGGCATGCGAAGAGGCTGATTGGCGACCCAGATTTAATTCAAAACGATCTCCACAGCCTAGAGCACAGGCGTAGAGTAGCCAGCCTTTCGGTGTTCTATAGGATTCATTTTGGTGAGTCAGGTGAGTGTGCAAGGAAATTGCATGATTTAATTCCCCCATCTCCGTTCCACCATCGAGGGATCGGAACAATTTGCCAGCGGCGGTGTTTCCGTCGGACTACAATTTGAGTGTCTTCAAGGTTAGAGTGAATAGGCTCTTAATAAACTAGTGCGCTTTACCTTCAACGATTGCGTCACTGCTTACCATCAGGCGGGATTGCGGTCAAGAGCTAGTTTATAATTTATAAAAAAAAGGAAGTTTAGGTATTTAAGCGCCGGAATATCTGATTCTCCTTTTTTTTAAAAAACGTTGTGCCACAGTATGATTTTCTTGTGTTTCGTGGGTGCGTTTACAAACATATGACTCACAAATACAAACCAGCGACACGCAACACAGCAGTCAATAGTTTAACCACTCTGAGTGAAAACATAGTATTGGTGAGGTTAGTTTATTAGTTACCTGTTTGAACCCGCGGTACATGAGCTTGATCTCGTGTGCTGTGAATCGGGTGGACTGTGCGAGGGTCCCGGGAGGCTCCGGCCGGTGACGCACCACGCCCGTCGGGAAGATTGACTCCTCACATTCTTCCTCTGTAGACAAGAAGAAACACTGGTTAGAACTTTTGATGCAGGCGAGTAGAATCGTTGTGTCTTCGGTTCCATTATGGCCTCTCCTTAGGCCACCGATGACGTGTGGCAGTCCGTCAAGATAGAAGTCTTAAAGGACGGATATTCCGTTCGCGTTAGCTTTTAACAGAGATTCATAGAAGCAGATATACGTAATCAATGAATCAATAGTTATTTATTTAAATTAGGCTTTGAATTAGCACTTTTTGAACGTCAATATTACATAAGACAGCCCCCTAAAACGCCCACCCATCGACACTTCCTAGTGCTTTCGCTGGGAAGAAGAAGTGGCGGAACAACCACCCCAGCAGCACAGCTACAAAAGAAACACATGATTTTATACAATACTAACAGAATATTACATGAAACTATCCACCATATGCCAACTAGCCACGTCAATATACCAGGAAATAATAAAAAAAAAATTTTTTTTTATTTATTTATCTATTTATTTCAGACTATTATAGTCCATAAATTGATTTTCACATTAAAATAATTCAAAAAGGAAATCAAATAATCAAATATAAATTTAAACAACAACTGAATTAAAGATAAAATAAAATAATAATCAAAATACATAACAATAGCATTGAATAGAAATACAGAAGTTTTACAATAATGTCAACTTATAATCTCCTAGTGGGCATTTGTACAGCGCCATGTCTACCACAGCTATGCTGGATATAAGGGCAGTCTAGCCTGTCGGCGATCATTGCCAGGATGGTATTGGAGCTGGCCCACACCCGACGCACAAGGGACGCGCCGCGTTTCCGCACAGTAGCATTAAAACAATCCGTGCGCGCGTCCACGAACATCCCTGATGCACTACAAAAGCGGGGCAGCTCCAACACCGCCCGGAACGCGTTATTATACTGGATACGGAGACCACTGTATGCCTTGCCAGTATAGTTCACCCACAGGCTGCACGCGTACAAGGATGTGCAGTACGCTCTAAAGAGCCTGATCTTCACACCATCCGAACACCGCGCGAACCTGCGGGCTATCACATTGGCTCGTACAGACAGCGCTCTCCGCTCCCGTTCTATATCAGCCTGGTCCCCGAGGTCCTCGGTGAGTATATGCCCTAGGTATTTAAAATTATCCACACACATTAAGACTGGAAATAAATTTAATTTTCGAGTTGTATTCAAGTTTTTAAGTTAGTAAAGGTTTTAATATAAAATTTTAACAACTCGAAAGTTACTGTTAATAACGATTACAAAATAAAAACATAACACAACAGCTAAATAATGAAAATTGGAAAAAAATAACAGTAGAGATAGCTTTCACAAGTATCGGCAAGCGAATGAAAATTAAACACCTGGTAAAATTAATAAAACCCTGTTGTCACAACGTATGATAGGATTAGGAAACATTTCAGATTTGGTAGACTTATAGCAGTTTTTTTTTGACGGGAAAGCTAAGGTAGATAATTGTCACGCTCATTTTTCATTGAACTTTTAAATTATTTATAGTGTCGTTTACTAAATAATATTTATTTTTAATAATTATAAACTAGTGCCTGACCACAATCCCGCCTGATGGTAAGCAGTGATGCAATCGTTGATGGTAAAGCGCGCTGGTTCATTAAGAACCTATTCACTCAGATTGAGCGAATAGGAAGGAAGACGGCAGTTGAGCGAGGTTATGCAATGTTAAACCCAATAACACGACCAACGATGCTGCGCCAAAGGGAGATTGATCTGAAGACCCTCCACGACCAAACTCCCAATACAACAACATTTGGCGCATCGTACCCGGCACACATCGCAACACAACTGCTCAGACCCGTCACGCGGCCATCTTTTTCAACTGTCATTGGCGATATCCGCCATTATTGTGAAATAAAATTTTCAAAGAATAGGCATAATTGTGGTAGCTATTTCACAGATGCCATTGATCAAGAGTTGAAGTTGAAGTAGACTTATAATTTTTATAATTATAAAGAGTGCCTGATTGCAATCCCGCCCGATGGTAAGCAGTGATGTAATCGATGGTCGTAAAGCGCGCTAGTTTATTAAGAGCCTATTCAATTAAAAAAACTGAGTGAATGGGAATTATGACAGCAGTTGAGCGAGATTATGCAATGTTGAACCCAACAACACGACCAACGATGTTGTGCCAGTGGGAGATTGATCTGGAGACCCTCCACGGCAAAACTCCTGACCCAATAACATTTGGCGCATCGTACCCGGCACACATCACAAAACAACTGCTCAGTCCCGTCCTCCGTACGGCTTCACGGAAAATGTCGAAGTTTCAACAAAATCAGTAGTTAGACTAGTAAAGCGAACCCCAGACTCCAAAGCTGAAAAAAAAGCTTCGACTGGAATTAACGCTGAGGTGATGATGAGTCATTGGTGTCCAAGATATACTTAGAAAGTACATATAACTTTAGAAAAGTTACATTGGTACTTGCCTGACTTGGAATCGAACCCGCGCACTCATACTTGAGAGGCTGGTTTTAACCACTAAGCCACCACGACTTTCTGCATATTCCCTCCTACTTCTACCTATCAACCTACTTATAACCACGAGAAACTACATAAAGGAAAAACTCTCTTAAACGCTTTTTTATTTGCAACTATAACGCCTAAAAAGGCGCTCAAAGCCACGCAACATAGCAAGCATAAAACCATAATATGCTACAAAAAACTTCCCTGAACGAGCAAGCTTGAATGAAAGAACGATGAATGAAAGCGAATGTAAGACCGACTTTGAAAGTAAATGAATGGTTTTGCTGCTACCAAAGCCTCTTAACTGAACCAGTTTCCACGCCCAGTATAACTTGGCACTTTATAAATAATGAAATGTGTACCATTCTGTGTCTACCTATTACGGCTACAGCTCTGCCAAAGTTTTTCGAAGAAAACACGCGTGATGTTAATAAGTTCATTTGCAAGAATACAATTAGGTACAATAACTTGGTGGTAGGCCATAATATCGGCTGCCGGCAGAAGTGACCACCCACCAGAGAAAGTCTTACCGCCAAGCAATTCGTCGTGTTCCGGCATGATGTACGGAGGACCGGTCTGAGTAGTTGTGTTGCATGTGTGCCGGGTATGATGCGTCAAATGTTGTTGTGTTGGGAGTTTCGTCGTGGAGGGTCTCCAGATCAATCTCCTTCTGGCGCAGCATCGTTGGTCGTGTTGTTGGGTTTGACATTGCATCACCTCGCTCAAGTGCAGTCTTCCTTCTTATTGACTACGTTTCTAAATGCCTTAATAAACTAGCGCGCTCTACAATCAACGATTGCGTTACTGCTTTTCATCAGGTGGGAATGCAGTCAAGCACTAGTTTAAAATTTAAAAAAATCACGTTTGTTCTATGGGCGCCCTCCCTTTCCCCTTTTTTTTAATTTTAATATGTAACCAAATATTCTGTGAACAGTTTAAGCGTCTACGCATTTCCGTTATTCAAGTTTATTTTATGGGAGCTTCTTTAAATATTTTATTTCGTTATTTTTAGCATTTGTTGTTATTGCGGCAACAGAAATACATAATCTCTGAAAATTTCAACTGACTAGCTATTACAGTTCATGAGATACGGCCTGGTGACAGACGGACAGCGAAGTCTTATGAATAGAGTTCCGTTTTACCTTTTAGCGTTTCGTGTACAAGTCTCACTCGTACTTCACCGGAGTTTTTATTTTCTTCTGGATGTGAAATCATCGAATAACCTCTCCCGCTCCGGGCGAAGCGGAAGGGCGTGTCAGACTTTTACTGACTAAAACCCACCCATGTTTCTTCACTTGCCTGTGCGCCAGGGCTACAGTTTCTTTTTTAACTAACACGCAATCCTAACCCAGGAGGCATCACTCTTCGAAACTTCGAGATATTCGAAACTGGGTAAGTTTCGAATGTCTCGCCCGAATGTATTGGTTTAATATTTGTTAATATCTACATGTTAAACACCATCTTGCTGTACATCACACTCGTCTCCACAGAGTAGGCAACTCGTTCATGGGTCATTGTATACACTTTTACAACAAGCTTCCCATGGACATTCGAAACTTACCCATTAAACGATTTAAAAACTATATAAAGGTCAAACTTTGCAAAAAGGGTTATTATAAAATCATAGATTATTTAGAAGACAAAAAAGCTTAGGACTGAGCTGCTCGCTCTGTTAAGCATTGTTATTAAGCAATATGCGTAATTATAACGTAAATTATTGTAAACATTTTCATTTTTAATGTCTGGACTTGAAAAAAGGCGGTGATCCCTGAGTTTGTTTCGGCTATTTCTTCTCAGACATAGTCAGTTAGGAAATGCCGGCTTCATCTAATTTAAAAAAAAAAACAACGTGACGTGTAAAAGTGACGGTGATCCTACTTGCTTAATAAACGATTTCATTTCATTTCATTCGTGGACCCCGTCACGATGTGCTGACATCTCTTTGAGGCGCACATGAAATACAACGCGCCGTCTACCCGGGCCTGGCCTTATAAACTAGCGTTTGACCGCAATCCCGCCTGATGGTAAGCAGTGATGCGATCGTTGATGGTAAAGCGCGCTAGTTTATTAAGAGTCTATTCACTCAGAAAAACTGAGCGAATAGGAAGGAAGACGGTAGTTGAGCGAGGTGATGCAATGTTAAACCCAACAACACGACCAACGATGCTGCGCCAGAGGGAGATTGATCTGAAGACCCTCCACGACCAAACTCCCGACACTACAACACTTGTCGCATCGTACCCGGCACACATCGCAACACAACTGCTCAGACCCGTCCTCCGTACGGTTTCACCAGACATTACATTACATTACCCATTAAACCATTTACATTTGGTTGTCGCAGGTCAAAATATACTAGTTTCATTTATAAATAGTTGCTTTTCATAAAAATGTAGGCCTTTGAGGCTGTCGGCTTGAAAGTAGTTAGTGGAACTAAGAAATATTTTGTAAAGAAAACGCTAAAGAAGAAATTAAATTGGTACGGTTTGCTACATTTGGGACATGGACGCAAAAACGTAAACAAATTATGTTTATGGAAAAACAACTTTAACCCTTATAGAATAAAGTTGAGTTTACGCTAATATTTCAACCATTTAGAAACATTTTAACTTTTTTGTCTGATTAAAATTTCAGTGTCTTTAAAGCTAGACCATTATAGTCTAAGATCCGGCTGCAGAATCAGTGTACCCATCGAGTGTTTGCTGAAAACCAAATTTTTACACATATTTATGATTAGGAGAATTTATATCCACCAGGTTGCCTATCAAAATGTGGCCGCTAGTATTTTTAATTAAATTATTAATAATTCATAATCCGTAAGAAATTTCACTGACATGTTTTTTCAATGAAATGTCGTCTATTTTACGGCAATATCTATGAAGACTCTGAAAAATCATGGTTGCCGTGGCGCACCTGGCCGCACCTCTTCGCAGCCAGGTATACACAGGTATGATTTTGTTACATTTATACACCCACAACGTACATTCATATTTTATAAATCAAATTAAAGCTAATTTTTTTCTGTTCATTATTATATACGGTTGCCTAATTAAATTTGGCCGCAAATAAGGGTTGCTGGCTGTTGTTATAAAGAAAATATTAAAAGAAGAGTGAAAGAGAGCTAGCGCGTTACACTACTATTCAGACGAGGATAGCAATTGCCAGCTGTCGGACAGTTTAAAGCCATTGCGCATGCGTCAGATGCTAGTGTTCTCAACGGATCAGTTGCGACTTTTATTCTAAGTTAAAAACCACGCTATTTTGGAGTACGTAATACACAACATACATATAAAATACATTGTAAAAATTTATTTTACTTAAATTTATGAATATGTAAAATAAATCTAATACTTAAATAAAATCAAATCTTTTTCATACAGTACTTGCACAACACAATTTTTTTTAGATAAATAACCTTGGTTTTATTCATCAACAATATCCATTTACGGATATTGTTGATGAATTAAATTACATTTTACGGTACGCCTCAAAATAATAAATACTCCAAGACGTCTCTTTTGGAGTATTTATTATTTTGAGGCGTACCTACTATTGTTTGAATCGGAGGTTGAGAACACTAGCATGTGACGCATGCGCAATGGCTTTAAACTGTCCGACAGCTGGCAATCGCTATCCTCGCCTGAATAGTGGTGTAACGCGCTAGCTCTCTTTCACTCTACTTTTAATGTTTACTTTATTTAACAGCCAGCAACCCTTATTTGCGGCCAGATTTAATTAGGCAACCGTATATAATAATGAACAGAAAAAAATTAGCTTTAATTTGATTTATAAAATATGAATGTACGTTGTGGGTGTATAAATGTAACAAAATCATACCTGTGTACACCTGGCTGCGAAGAGGTGCGACCAGGTGCGCAACGGCAACCATGATTTTTCAGAGTCTTCATAGATGTTACCGTAAAATAGACGACATTTCATTGAAAAAACATGTCAGTGAAATTTCTTACGGATTATGAATTATTAATAATTTAATTAAAAATACTAGCGGCCACATTTTGATAGGCAACCTGGTAGATATAAATTCTCCTAATCATAAATATGTGAAAAAATTTGGTTTTCAGCAAACACTCGATGGGTACACTGATTCTGCAGCCGGATCTCGTACTATTATCGCTTAACAGTTGTCATTGAGGTGAAGTTATTGTATTCGACTTTCTTCGGTTGACATATTTTTATTATGTATAGACGACAGCACATCAAGCTTTTCTTATAATTATAAACTAGTGCTTGACTGCAATACCACCTGATGGTAAGCAGTGATGCAATCTTTGATGAGATTAAGAGCCTATTCACTCAAAAACTGAGTGATTAGGAAGGAAGACGGCATTTGAACGAGGTGATGCAATGTTTTACCCAACAACACGACCAACGATGCTGCGCCAAAGGGAGATTGATTTGAAGACCGTCCACGACCACACTCCCGACACAACAATATTTGGCGTATAGTGCCGGGCGAACATCGCGACATAACTGCTGAAACCCGTCCTCCATACGGCTTCACCAGACATTTTTTTTATTGAATTTTAAACTAGCGCTTGACCGCAATCCCGCCTGATGGCAAGCAGTGATGCGATCGTTGATGGTAAAGCGCGCTACTTTATTAAGAGCCTATTCACTCTAGCCTTGAAGACACTCAAATTGTAGTCCGACGGAAACACCACCGCTGGCAAACTGTTCCAGTCGCTCGATGTACGCTGTATTAAGGAGGAGGCGAAACGCTTCGTCCGGATCGTAGTGGCGTTAACAACATAAGGGTGGAAACTTGCCGTACGACGGGTCGTCCGATAGTGGAACGGAGGTGGGGAATTAAATCATGCAATTCCCTTGCGCACTCCCCAAAATACATCCTATAGAAGACCGAAATTCTGGCCTCTCTACGCCTGCCTGCCTCTAGGCTTTGGAGGCCATCTCGAGTTAAGTCAGGGTCACCAATCAGCCTCTCCACTGAATCCAAAGTAGCCAGGTGACACTTAGCTGCACCAGCCCAAATGTGGTTGCAGTACTCCACAGACGAGCGGACCTGTGGTTTGTACAACATTAGTAGCTGCCCTGGTGTGAAGTACCGCAGGACCTTTGCGATAACGCCAAGTTTCTTGGCAGCCACCCTGGCCTTGGACTCAATGAACCGCCCAAAGTTTAGGTTCGAGGAAATCTCAACTTCCAAAAGCTGAAGGTGGTCGGTACACTCAAGGATACATTTCGAAAAGTAGGAGCCAAGGTGAACGGGCTCCTTTTGGCGATGAAAAGACACGCCTGTGTTTTGGCGGCATTGAATGCTATAAGATTGGCATTGCCCCATTCGGAGACTGCCTGAAGTGCAACACTCGTTCGCTCTACCATGGCCTCTATGTTACTATGTTACTGGTTTGGTTTCCGCACTCAGTCCCTTCAGTGGACTATTGTGCGTGGACCATGGCGGCCTTTGGCGGATTATTCCAGCCAGAAGCCCATCAGGTCTCCTAGCCTGTTGAGAACATCTGTGTAAGATCTTGGTGCTCCTATGGTTTTGTTTCTAATTTGGGTAACGCCTGTACACTCGAAGAGTACATGCGCAACTGTCTCGTCAGCCTCTATGCAGGCTCTGCACAGAGGGCTGTCCGTTATGCCTATTGTGTGGAGATGCTTATTCAGCAGGCAGTGGCCCGTAATGATCCCCGTCATCAATCGTAGGGTTTTCCTATCCAGGCGCAACAGCCTTTTGACTGCCTGCAGCCCGGTGACGAGGACCACCAAATCTCCGCTTGTTCGTAGGTATACCGTTTTAGCCATCTGCGTATTTGAATGAAGGGGATAGGCACAATGGGCTCCGGTCCGCTGACCAACGCGCTGGATGCCCTTCTAGCCATAGCCTCTCTTTCGAACCGGATTGATTCCCTACTAGCCCGAGCATCATGCCGGAATACGACGAATCACTTGGCAGCAGGACTTTGTCTGGTGGGTGGTGACTTCTGCCAGCAGCCGATATTATGACCTACCACCGAGACTCCCACTTTTGGGACATAACCCTCCTCTCGGTGTCGGAGTGGGCCGTATTCTACCACGCGGTCCCAGTGCGTGTTGGTACATGTCACATGTCTTAGAAGTTTTGTCTCTAGGACATGCCGGTTCCCTCACGATCTTTTCCTTCACCGTTTTGTAGCTAACATCATACCGTCAGTAGATATAAGAAATCCAGTCTGTGCAATTTATACAGACATGACTAAAGCTTTTGACTACGTAGATCATAAGATTTTGATGTGCAAATTAAATAGTTATGGTATAAGAGGAAACATCTTAGCGCTTGACCGCAATCCCGCCTGATGGTAAGCAGTGATGTGATCGTTAATGGTTTACTAAGAGCTTATTCACTCTAGCCTTGAAGACACTCAAATTGTACTCGCAAAATCCGTTTATTCTTAAGTAATCCAAGAATGGCACGAAATATAATTATAAATCATTCGCAGTAAGTTATGAGACGTCTGTGTATTTAAAACGAATCGTCTGTTAGTAGCAAACGAGGGTAGAATAACATTATTTATTGAACAATAAATAAAGTTGTTTTCATTGCAATGTTTCGGTATTACCTTTGGGTTGTGGAGATCAGACGGCAGTCGCTTAACGGAAAATATCGAAGTTTAGCCAAAATCAGCAGTTAGACTTGTAAAGCGGACACCAGACTCCAAAGTTGAAAAAGCTTCGGATGCGACTAGGATTACCGCTGAGATCATCATTATCATCATCATTTCAGAAAGACATCCACTGCTGGACATAGGCCTCCCCCAAGGTTCTCCACGACGACCGGTCCTGCGCTTCCCGCATCCAGCGGTTTCCCGCGACCTTCACCAGGTCGTCGGTTCACCTTGTCGGGGGCCTACCCACACTACGTCTTCCGGTGCGTGGTCGCCACTCGAGAACCTGTCGGTCCTATCGGGCATCGGTCCTACGGGAATGTGTCCAGCCCACTGTCACTTTAGTGTTGCAATTCTTCGGGCTATGTCAGCTAGGTACTCTAGTTCTTCTGCGGATCTCCTCATTCCTGATTTGATCGCGCAGTGAAACCCCAAGCATAGCCCTCTTCATTGCCCTTTAAGTGACTTTGAGCCTTCATATAAGGCCCATTGTTAGCGATCACGTCTCAATTCCATAAGTCATCACTGGCAACACACACTGGTCGAAGACTTTTGTCTTGAGACACTGCGGTATTTCGGACGAGAAGATTTTACGTAGCTTCCCGAAAGCAGCCCAGCCGAGTTGGATTCGACGATTGACCTCTTTCTTGAAGTTGGTACCTTCGTAACTAAATAGTTTGTCCCAGGTACACGTAGGTGTCCGCTGAGATGATGATGATGAAATAAAGATCCATCAGGCCCATATCCAATCGTTGTTGATCCATATCGGTCAAGCACTAGTTTATAATCATAAAAAAAAACTCTTATCAGATGCCTGAAGTGGCCGGGAGTTCCAAATTACAGGGACACTTCCAAGGACACTTCCTTGGCAAAAAAGTTAGAAGGTTACCAAAACCCATTATTGCAGTGAGTATATTCATTCACCAACCTCTAAGCACAATATACCAGTAATGTTATGTAATCAGACATTCAACACGTCACTATGAAACACAAAAGTGTCACGCTTTTCACGTCAACTTGTTTCGAAAGGCTGCAATGAAAGACATTACTAGTATGTACTGTGTGGTTCTGAATGGGCATTATCAGATGGTGTCCCATCATTCAGAGTGCTGATATTCAGCTACGTAGACGTACACAAAATGACGTTCTGTTTTGTTCTGTTTGATCGCAATCCCACCCAATGGTAGGCACTGATGTAATCGTTGATGGTGAAGCGCGCTAGATTGTTAAGAGCCTATTCACTCAAAAAAACTGAGTGAATTTTAAGGAAGACGGCAGTTGAGCTATGTTATGCAATGTTAAACCCAACAACACGACCAACGATGTTTTGTTTTTCCTGGAGACCCTCCACGACCAAACTCTCGACACAACAACACTTGGCGCATCGTACCCGGCACACATTGCAACACAGCTGCTCAGACCCGTCCTCCGTACGGCTTCACCAGACATCATGCCGGAACACGACGAATCGCTTGGCGGCAAGACTTTGTCTGGTGGGTGGTAACTTCTGCCGGCGGCCGATGTTACGGCCTACCAAGAAATGTTTCCACTGATGGGGTACATTCATCTTCTCGTCGAGATGGAGTGGGCTGGAATCCATCGTGTTAGCAAATTTCGGCATGGTCGATGTCATTTATGTCTTCGAACTTATGATTGTGGGACATGTCTGTATCCTCGCGATTATTTCGTGATGGGGGCAGTTGTAATTAAAATACTTTTGTAAAGTAAAGAAACAGCTGTATTGACTGTCGTTTTCAAAAGCCAGTCATGGCAAATAATCGTATTTCAAGCATTAGGATAAGTTTTGCTTTAGGAAGTGTGTTTGCCACCCAAAATAAACTTATACAGGGTATATCTGACATCGTAAAGCAAACTTTGCGAAAAGGCTAGACCGCTTGCCGCTGTTTAAAAAAAGTGTCGGCCCGGCCTTTGAACGTTGCAAGCGTGCCGCCGTGCGGGTTTATAGGTATGACGTTGATCCCTGATGTGAACTCTATTAAATCAGCTGATAAGATAGTTTTGCGAGTTTTGTTCACATTTTGTGTAATTAGCGAATTAATTAATTTTTACTTAAAATCTTATTGGGTTATAAAAGTATAGCAGTGATGAACGGTCTAAAGTGAAAAAGACTACATAGATATTTTTTTCAAATCATGAAAAAGCCGACGATAAATTCCACCACTGAAATTCAGAATGTCATTGAAACTGGGGGGTTCAGAATAATGTACTGGATCCATGGTACTCGTTTGTGCGTCGATGCCAGAGACAACCTTTATTATACTGAATATAATAAAGCTGAAGAATTGGTTCGTTTGTACACGCTAATCTTAGGAGCTTCTGGTTTTAAATTTAAAAAAATAGTTTTGTGACATAGTCAGTTATCGAGGAAGACTTTTAGCTATAGAACATCACACTGCGACCAATGAGTGCGAAAAATCAGTGGATAATGTGAAAAAAACGGAGAAAATTATTCATCTTTGACGCCTGGCACTCCAGTACTGGGCCCGCGTGGTAGAGTTCGTCCCACTCCTTCTCACCCAGAGGGGACCTGAGTCCTAGGAATGCGAACATTAGCTATAGGCTGGTTATGTCACAGTACATTGATTATGCATTAGATGACCCTTATACAGTATGTTAAGAAAACCCTGTCCGACCCATAAGGATAATAAAGGTTAGGTAAACACATGACCAAATATAATATAAAATTTTACGTAATCATCATAGTACCAATACAAATGTGTTTTGAAATAATCTTTTTTCCCGCGAATTAATTCCAACTTTTCCGAAATTTGGTAATTTTTAAAAAGTGACAACGCCGGTATTATTATGAGCGATTAGCGATGCGACCACGTGCCGCGTGCCCTGCCGCCCGCCGCCCGCGGAAGGGTGGTTAACGCACATTTATTAAGTTACCTCTTTTTGCGAAATAATATTTATTTTTTTAGGGGGATTTTTTTTTATGTTTAGCCCGGTTTTGTATGCATTAGTAGAATCAGTTATCAATACCTACCTAACAACACCTTCACGGGTCGGACAGGGTTTTCTTAACATACTGTATATTATAACAATGTAAAATAAGACGACTTTCATTTAAAAATACAATAAGTATCTAATAATTCAATTAATTGGGTTATATCCTAAAAAATAATTTAATGTCCATCAGATAGATTTATAAAAAATATTGAACACGTATTTTTTATTTTTTCTTTCATTCAAATACATAGGAAGATATATTGATTTGAAATGATTGATGTCTGGTGAAGCCGTACGGAGGACGGGTCTGAGCAGTTGTGTTGCGATGTGTGCCGGGTACGATGCGTCTAATGTTGTTGTGTTGGGAGTTTGGTCGTGGAGGGTCTTCAGACCAATCTCCCTTTGGCGCAGCATCGTTGGTCGTGTTGTTGGGTTTAACATTGCGTCACCTCGCACAACTGCCGTCTTCCTTCCTATTTGCTCAGTTTTTCTGAGTGAATAGGCTCTTAATAAACTAGCGCGCTTTACCATCAACGATCGCATCACTGCTTACCATCAGGCGGGATTGCGGTCAAGCGCTAGTTTATAATTTGATAAAAAAAAATGTCGCATGACGTCACGCCTTAGTACAAAATATACCACGGCATGGCGTAATTAGCCGCACTCCGTTACTTTAATACGCTATATCTCAGTAGTTTTTGGTAATTTCGACAAAACAAAAAATACTGGTCTTAATTTTTTTTATTATCAATAAGACGGACTAATTATTTTGGATACATCCCAATTACAGAATGTACATAAATCAAAACTAAAAAAGCCTAAACTTGACAATTAATTTAATTACTGTCCTATAGAGTAGGACTATCTAGGCTAGGCAAGAGAAACTCCTCTGACGCGACGGATTTTGATATCGGTGTTTAAGATCATTATCCAAGCGAAAATACCGCTGAAATATCATCATCATCAACCTTTTATCGTCCCACTGCTGGGCAAAGGTCTCCTCTCATACAGAGAAGGATTGAGCGTAATCACCACGTTTGCTCAATGCGGGTTGGCGATTTCAGACTTAAAGTCCAGGTTTCCTCAAGATGTTTTCCTTCACCTTGTAATCAGTCATTGGTGTCGAAGATATATTTAGAAAGTATATATTACTTGGAAAAGTTACATTGGTACTTGCCTGACCTGGAATCGAACCCGCACACTCATACTTGACAGGCTAGTGTTTTAACCACAAGGCTAGCACGACTTACTAGACTTACTTTCTACATGAAATATCAGTTTAATTAAATATGTTTTTCCTTGTATTAACCGGCTTCAAGTAACAACACTAATAGAGGAAAACTTATATAATCCAGTATTGACACATGTATTGTAGCGAGGCCGTATATGTTTCATAAACACGGCTGTATGAAACAAAGGTGTCACGCTGTTTCGCCCACGTGACGTGACACGGGCACAAGGTCTTCGTGTGTCAGGTCCGCGTGACACACGTCACTGTCGTGCGAACGGTTCAATATTCATACATGCCCAAATGTATTGGTTTAATATTTGTTAATATCTACATGTTAAACACCATCTTGCTGTACATCACACTCGTCTCCACAGAGTAGGCAACTCGTTCATGGGTCAATGTATACACTTTTACAACAAGCTTCCCATGGACATTCGAAACTTACCCATTAAACGATTTAAAAACTATATAAAGGCAAAACTTTGCAAAAAGGGGTATTATAAACTCACAGATTATTTAGAAGACAAAAATGCTTGGGACTGAGCTGCTCGCTCTGTTAAGCATTTTTATTAAGTAATATGCGTAATTATCATTTAAACATTATCATTAAAAATGATAATTTTTGCAATAATTTACCTTCTATTACTCTCGGTGGTAGGCCATAACATCGGCCGCCGGCGGAAGTTACCAGCCACCAGACAAAGCCTTGCCGCCAAGCGATTTTTCGTGTTCCGGCATGATGTCTGGTGAAGCCGTACGGAGGAAGGGTCTGAGCAGTTGTGCTGCGATATGTGCCGGGTACGATGCGCCAAATGTTGTTGTGTCGGGAGTTTGGTCGTGGAGGGTCTCCAGATCAATCTCCCTTTGGCGCAGCATCGTTGGTCGTGTTGTTGGGTTTAACATTGCATCACCTCGCTCAACTGCCGTCTTCCGTTCTATTCTTTTTTCTTTCTGAGTGAATAGGCTCTTAATAAACTAGCGCGCTTTACCATCAACGATCGCTTCACTGCTTACCATCAGGCGGGATTGCGGTCAAGCGCTAGTTTATAATGTCTGGACTTGAAAAAAGACGATGATCCCTGAGTTTGTTTCGGCTATTTCTTCTCAGAGATAGTCAGTTAGGATACCCGAAGGCGATATCGAAGCATTGCAGTTAGACCAAATGATGGACTTTTGAGGGCTCCAACAACCCGTAACGACTGCCATTAGATGTTCGTATGGCAACCGGGACCTACGGCTTAGCGTGCTTTCAGAGGCACGACCAGACCAGTGCAAAAAATCATATTCATGCAAACAAATATTTGGCGCATGGGGATCGAACCAGAGCCATGATCATCGTTATGATCTTGTTAAATAAACAAACACTTTATGGCTATTTATACTATTAAAGTATCTATGTATTTATGTATGTATTTGTGTATCTATTTTAGTATATTGTAATTTTTATAATTATAATAATATTTGGGCTAACGACAGTCCCATTTGTGGTTCAGGAGAATCTGTCCATTCTTTGGTTGCCTGGAAGAAATCGCATTAGCGATAAGACCGCCCATTGTATGTTTTGTGTTCAATGTATTTTGTTCGATGTTTGATTGGTGTACAATAAAGAATAAATAAATTACTATATCAAACGTACCGCTGTTTTTTGAATTTTATTTTGCCGCTAAAATGTGCCGTGTCATAAGAATACTTCACTATTATTTTTTAATGTTAAAATTAATTAAAATAAAAAATAATTGTTTAAAAACAATTAAACTCACAAACATAAACAAACCAGACCCGGAAGAACTACCTGTAGGCCATACGAATATTTGTTCCGTGCGGGAATCAAACCCGCAACACGCGGCAACCGAACGCCAACCGTCTTTTCAATCCAAAATATACTAATATATAAAGCTGAAGAGTTTGTTTGTTTGTTTGAACGCGCTAATCTCAGGTACTACTGGTCCGATTTGAAAACATTCTTTTTGCGTTGGATAGCACATTAATCCAGGAAGACTTAAGGCTATATAATATAACATCACGCTTCGACCAATAGGAGCGGAGTATAACAAAAATTTAAAATGCTTGCTGTATATTTTGGGGTTAAAATAAAATGTTCAAATAACTAACTTCACGCGAATGAAGTGATAATAATAATCGTTTATTTGGAACAAGTTTTAGGACAAAAGTGAAACGAAAATACCTACAAAAGTCAAAACTGTGGCGCAGCTATCGACGCCTAGCTACACAATATATTACACTAGCAGCCGCCAGCGACTTCGTTCGCGTCGTTTAGCTATGCTCCGCTCCTATTGGTCGCAGCGTGATGTTATATAGCCTAAAGCCTTCCTGGATTAATGGGCTATCCAACGCAAAAAGAATTTTCGAAAAAGCGATCCAGTAGTTCCTGAGATTAGCGCGTTCAAACAAACAAACTCTTCAGCTTTATATATTAGTATATAGATTAGTTCCAGACTAGTAATAAAGAAAGTTAATAATTAAACTACATCCGTATGTGTGTGTGTGTCTGCCTGTGCGTGTGGGTGCGTGCGTATATGTGTGTGTGTTGCGTGTGTAGTATGAGAGTATTGCACGTAAGTGGAAGGGTGGAAGGTATTTAAGTAATTAGATTGATGTTATGGGAATCAGGAATGTAAGTATTATGTCAGAAATGAAGTCGCGGACGGCCGCTAGTATATTATAAAGGGTGTATCTGACATCGACGCACAAACGAGTACCATGGATTCAGTACATGATTCTGAACCCCCCAGTGGTGGAATTTCACGTCGGTTTCTTCCTGAATTAAAAAAAAATAATGCAGTTTTTTCACTTTAAACTGTTCATAATTGCTATACTTTTATAACCCAATAAGATTTTAAAGTAAAACTGAATTAATTCGCTAATTACACAAAAAAGCGCAATGAAAACAAAACTCGAAAAACTATCTTATCAGCTGATTTAATAGAGTTCACATCAGGGATCAACGTCATACCAACAAACCCGCACGGCGGCACGCTTGCAACGTTCTAAGGCCGAGCCGACAGAAATTACAGTGTTTAAAAAAATGTTTTTAAACACTGTAATTTCTGTAACCTCTCATTAACGATATAAATGACCATCATAATTTTATTAGTGGCATGCGGTGTAGCCTTCTCGCGAAGTTTGCGTTACGATGTCAGATACAGCCTGTATACTGTATGTAGCTATACTGTTACCCGGGGGCGTCCATAAATGGCTTTGAGCTCCATTACTCTTGCATCCGACGAGGACGCAACCTTTTTCCTGTCGTGAACAGCCAAAAATTACACTTTATCAACGTCGGGAACATGGCACGACACGCAGAGGGCAGACTTGTGATTAGCGTGGCCAAAGCACTTGATTCCGACAAAAGAGAGAACTTTAAAGGTTAATATTTCAAAAACATTATGTTCGGCGGTAGGCCAAAATGTCGTCTGCCGGCAGAAGTTACCACCCACCAGATAAAGTTTTGCCGCCAAGCGATTCGTCGTGTTCCGGCATGATGTCTGGTGAAGCCGTACGGAGGACGGGTCTGAGCAGTTGTGTTGCGATGTGTGCCGGGTACGATGCGCCAAATGTTGTTGTATCGGGAGTTTGGTCGTGGTGGGTCTCCAGATTAAACTTCCTCTGGGTTTAACATTGCATCACCTCGCTCAACTGCCGTCTTCCGTCCTATTCTCTAAAAATTTTTTGGAGTGAATAGGCTTATTAAACTAACGCGCTTTACCATCAACGATTGCATCACTCCTTACCATCAGGCGGGATTGCAGTCAATCACTAGTTTATCCCTGCTAATATTATAAATACGAAAGTAACTCTGTCTGTCTCTCTGTCTGTTACGCTTTCCCGCTTAAACCTCTCAACCGATTTTGATGAAATTTGGCACAGACAATCTTTGGACCTTGAGAATGAACATAGGTTACCTTTTATTGAAAAATTTGATATTCGCGAGGGAAATCTAAAAAGCGATATTACCAGATTCCACGCGGGCGAAGCCGTGGGCGGAAAGCTAGTAACTATATAAAAAAAAAATGTTATAAAAATCTTTTTATTTTACCACTTTGTCGGCGTGATTATTGTTTACTAGATTTTACCCGCGTAAGTTTTGATCCAGTAGAAATATCGGGATGATAATAACGTATACGTGTAATACTACGTATAATACCTGTGCCACCTGTGTGCCAAATTGTATCCAAATCCGATCAGTAGTTTTTGCGTGGTATTATTCTATTCATCAGACTTCGCTGTCCGTCTGTCCGCCTGTCACCAGGCTGTATCTCATGAACCGTAATAGCTAGACAGTTGAAGTTTTCAGAGGTTATGTATTTCTGTTGCCGCAATAACAACAAATATTAAAAATAAAATAAAAAACTATGTTTAAGCAGGGCTCCCATACAACAAACATGATATTTTTTCGGATTTTGCTCCATATTAATAACGGAAATAAATAGACGCTTGAAATGTTCATAAAATATACGGAACCGCATTTGGCCGTAAAAATAATCTATGCTAAATTTCATCCCAATCGGTTCAGTAGTTTTGTCGTGAAAGAGGAACAAACAACCATTTTAAAAATTAGTACGATAGTAGAATTAGTAGAATATTAGGGTAGGATAATCTCTTTATGATTTGTAATTTATATAGTGTACATAATAAAGAATCAAAATCAAAGACTTAACACACACTTTTGAATTGTCAGAAGGTCGGTCAGTCAGTAAGGTGAAGCTAGTCGCCCATTCCAAAGAGTAGGTACCCATGGAGAAGAACGGGCAAGAAACTCCATGGACACTCTTTTAAATTATCAAGCTATTGATACAAATATTTGATTACATCATTCATTTTGAAATCAACCGTGTGAGAACGATGCAGAAATATATTGTACGCTAAGAGCGTCCATTATGGAAAACACACAAAAAAAACAACAACAAAAAAAGACTAACCCAACAAATAGATGCTTTACAGCAAGTACATTGTGCTCACACGTGTGCCATGCAATTATACAATACTAAGAAATTGAATCTACACAATGCAAAGATAGTTTTGTCCAAGGTTTAGCAGCTCCAAGAGGATTCTATTCTATCTTCGCGCGAAAATACGTAAACTTCAGCGTATTATTATTACGCTGGACGTGTTTCATTAGCGTAGCTCGTAGCGTAATGATGGCCGCTACGTGCTACGCCGTAGCACTGTCCGTGGCGTATTAGCAGAATGGACAGATAAAGTTTTAGTAGGATAAGTAGGGTATCCATGTCAAATTAATACTAAGAAAAAGGTCAGAACATGTCTGCAGACGTTTTCTGACCTTCTGTTTATTGCCTGATGGGAAATCATCAATGGACTCTCCCGCTCTGGGTGGAACGGAATGGTGTGTCAGACTTTTACTGACTAAAACCCTCCCGTGTTTCTTCACTTGCCCGTGCGTGAGGGCCATGGTTTCTTTTTGGATCAACCCGCAAACCTGACCCAGGAGGCGTCGGTCTTCGTGGACCCCGTCACGATGTGCTGACATAACTTTGAGGCGCGCGTGAAATACAACGCGCCGTCGACTCGCCCCTGGTCCTTGCCGGGCGGCGAGCTGCCCGTGCCCGTGCCTACGGTGGCCGGGAGTTCGAAGTTGTGTCCCGACCAGAGCGTCTCCTGCGCCGGCTAGAGGCGTGAGGGTGGTGGCCCAACAGGCTCTAGAGCTCAAAAGAACAGTCTAGCAGTGAAATAAAAATTAAAATACGAAATCCTTGTTGAGTTGGATGACTTCATTCTATCATCTCCGTTCCATCATCAGACGACTTGTCGTACGGCGAGTACCCTTACGTTGTTGACTTACGTACTTCACACCAAGGCAGCTTCTAATGTTGTACAAAGCACAGGTCCGTTCGTGTATGGAGTACTGCAGCCACATTTGGGCTGGTGCTGCGAAATGTCACCTTGCCACTTTGGATTCGGTGGAGAGGCGTGCGAAGAGGCTGATTGGCGACTTAACTCGAAACGGTCTCCAAAGCCTGGAGCACAGGCGTAGAGTAGCCAGCCCTTTGGTCTTCTATAGGATGCATTCTGGTGAGTGTGCAAGGGAATTGCATGATTTAATTCCCCCATCTCCGTTCCACCATCGGACGACCCGTCGTACGGCGAGTACCCTTACGTTGTTGACACCACAACGATCCGGACGAAGCGTTTCGACTCGTCTTTTATACCGCGTACATCGAGCGGCGGAATTTACCAACGGCGGTGTTTCCGTCGGATTACAGTGCTACAATGGCTAGAGTGAATAAGCTCTTAATAAACTAACGCGCTTTACCATCAAACGATTGTATCATTGCTTACCACCAGGCGGGATTGCAGTCAAGGACTAGTTTATTATAACGTTAAAAACCCATAACTTAACAACGCTGGTTTCAGACAATAAGTCAGAGGATTTGCTAAAAGTATTCCTTAAATCCAACGAACCCCATCTTTTCTTTATTTAAATAGTAGCGGCGAACCGTCGAGTAAAATATCTCCGGTTTATACGGGTTTATACCGGTTTACACCGGTAAGGGGCGGTTTATGAGCTTATAAGATGTAGAGGATAGTATTAGAGATAAAAGGACGTTAGAATAACAGTTCGATTTGTCATAACATGGTTAGGTTAGATTAGGTTATACACTTGGAATTTTCACAGATTATGTATGTATGTTTCTCAGTGGAAGGCCATAACATCGGCTGCCGACAGGAGTTACCACCCACCATACAAAGTCTTGCCGCCAAGCGATTCGTCGTGTTCCGGCATAATGTCTGGTGAAGCGGTACGGAGGACGGGTCTGATCAGTTGTGTTGCGATGTGTGCCGGGTATGATGCGCCAAATGTTGTTTTGTCGGGTGTTTGGTTGTGGAGGATCTCTAGATCAATCTCCCTGTGGCGCAGCATCGTTGGTCGTGTTGTTGAGTTTAACATTGCATCACCTCGCTCAACTGCCGTCTTCCTTCCTATTCGCTCAGTTTTTCTGTGTGGATAGGCTCTAAATAAACTAGCGCGCTTTACCCTCAACGATCGCATTACTGCTTACCATCAGGCGGGATTGCGGTCAAGCGCTTGTCTATTATTTAAAAAAAAAAATTCTATTTCATTACGAAAAAGACAGAACTTAAATATTAGTACAGACCTGTCAAATCACAAAAGATATCCCCTAGCAAGTATAGACAAGAAGATCGACTAAAATAAGTCAATTCATGTCAGGCGTTGAATACAGGAACTAATATTAACTTTCTGTCCTTTTCTTAATAAAACAGATAGAAAAAAAATGCACTGAACTGTACATAAAATACATCGACGAATTTTGAGAAAATAAGCGATATTTATAATATAAATACCAGGAACAGGCACAATCTTGCTGTACATCACACTCGTCTCCACAGAGTAGGCAACTCGTTCATGGGTCAATGTATACACTTTTACAACAAGCTTCCGATGGACATTCGAAACTTACCCATTAAACGATTTAAAAACTATATGAAGGCCAAACTTTGCAAAAAGGGGTATTATAAAATCACAGATTATTTAGAAGACAAAAAAGCTTGGGACTGAGCTGCTCGCCCTGTTAAGCATTGTTATTAAGCAATATCCGTAATTATAACGTAAATTATTGTAAACATTTTCATTTTTAATGTCTGGACTTGAAAAAATACGATGATTCCTGAGTTTGTTCCGACTATTTCTTCTCAGAGGTAGTCAGTTAGGAAATGCCGGCTCGGAAAAGTGATCAGTGATCCTACTTGCTTAATAAACGATTTCATTTCATTTTTATAAATTACCTTTCTATTAGTTTATGCACAAGGGAGTCGGTGCCAGAGTTAAAACTTGAATAACCAAATACGCCTACGACTATAAATGAAAACACGAACATTGCTGGTTCATAGGAATAATCCTAAATCATAGAAAAAAACCTGCATCAAAAATTAAAATTTCAATCAAACTTAATCGCATAAAATTGCAAACAGAATAGAACATCCCTTAAAATATTGGTTCACTGACCTCCGATCGGCGACAGTGCGATCCTGTATCGACTTTATGGCTTCCTTATCAACATGTACATCATGTAGAAAATGTGAAAAATAAAAATAATTTCCATTTTTTCACATTTACCTTTGATTCGCATTCAAAAACACTCGCTTTGACATATGACACGCTTGTCAAAATGCACATACATTTACATGTAAAACTGCATAATGAATGGTATTCTACTGTACCTAGCTGGACTGCAAACCGACCCCCACAGAATAGGGGAAAGCTAGGGTTTCAATTATGTGGGGGTCGGTTTTCTCTGATCATTAACTTCCAATAAATTGGAACACCACTTACTAGACGTGTGGAGGCATGAGAAACAGGGAGGTTAGAAACGGTTCTACGGCGTCATCATGGCTTCACCAGACATCATGCCGGAACACGACGAATCGCTTGGCAGCAAGACTTTGTCTGGTGGGTGGTAAATAAAGCCGGCAGCCGAAGTTATGCCAAAAAAATTTGGCCCAAAAAAAGTAAAGTAATTTGTTAAGCGTTACATTGTTATTAATGTAAACCATAAGTTAAAGTAAAACGCATTTTTTCTTTCTGTTTCGTTAAGAAAAGGACAAAAATTAAATATTAACGGCCATAACATCGGCCGCCGGCAGAAGTTACCACCCACCAGACAAAGCCTTGCTGCCAAGCGATTTGTCGTGTTCCGGCATGATGTCTGGTAAGCCGCACGGAGGACGAGTCTGAGCAGTTGTGTTGCGATGTGTGCCGGGTACGATGCGCTTAATGTTGTTGTGTTGGGAGTTTGGTCGTGGAGGGTCTTCAGATCAATCTCCCTTTGGCGCAGCATCGTTGGTCGTGTTGGGTTTAATATTGCATCACCTCGCTCAACTGCCGTCTTCCTTTCTATTCGCTCAGTTTTTCTGAGTGAATAGGCTCTTAATAAACTAGCGCGCTTTACCATCAACGACCGCATCACTGATAACCATCAGGTGGGATTGCGGTCAAGCGCTAGTTTATAATTATTAAAAAAAAAAATCAGTTTAACCTAAAGTAAATATAGATTTTTTTGGGCTACAAATGGTATCGTTCGCCCATGTGTGATCCCGGCATTACGTCTAAGACGCCGCGGGTGATAGCAGACGACTCTTCACGCCGTCTTTGTAGTCAACTAGTAACAAGAGTGTTGCTACAGTGAGACACACTCGCTATTTCTGTTGGCACTACATTATAAGAGGTACTCGCCGAGGGTGCAGTTACTGGAGTAGCGCCGCAACCTCAACTTCAAGGCGTTCTTAAAGCGTTTACTGAATTATTGCCTATCGTCATGGAAAAAGACTTCTGACCGCAGAACGTGGACGTGAACTGTAGCTTGCATGGAAAAAAACCACAGAACGGCACAAGAACATGATAGTCGTAGCGAAGTACTATTTTATAATAAAAATATGTCAGAATCAGATTCAGATATATTATTTGTAGAACATAGGTAGGTAACATACAGAAGTGATAATATAAGTGTATGTATGTTTAGGTTAAGGTTTCTGTGTATTTCTTAATTCAAAATATTTAAAATGTAACTTAATATGAATGTAGACAAATTCTTGCATATACTTTTAAAGTACAGACTAAGTTAGAAAATTATTTTGTATGGTTTTTCACAAACTGTTCAACCCATCAAGTTCAAATTAATAATAATAAATAATAATGCATGGGTTTGCGCCTGAAATAAATAAATATACAACATTATTTTTTGTATATCCGAAACCTGAAACATGTGTCCAGTATTTTTATGTTAAGAATTTCTCTACAAAATTTCAAAAGCTATCAAGAAAAATCACGAAGTTATGAGCGTGTTTTATTACCTAGTTGTCCCTATAAAATGTGGCCAACGCGCCGCTCGCATGATTTTCCATCCAGAACAAAAAAAAAGCTCAATGTTAGTTTGGAATATTTGACAGTTTCGGCTAGCTTGGCCTGCTGTCGTCTGTGTATACCCTTTAAGTTACACTATGCTCAAAGAGTTTACAAAAAAAAAAAAAAAACATTCAAATGACTCGCCTGTATGAATCTTTTATCTACAAATAAAGACGCATTCCTAATCTAATAGACGTTCCATCTCCATACGCACTGAACTCGTACAATATTACATTATGCATACCTTCACGTATCAACACAATCACAAACAGGCTTAGATCAAGACGTATTCGTATGTTTTTCTGCTATTCGTTTCCGTAAATTGAATAAAACACGATTGAACTAGGCATGGGTTGGCACGGGAACGTAATATTTTTTTTTATTGAATTATTGTGATTTTCTTTGGATTACTATTGAGATTATGTATTTATGTATGTAAAAACTTTCGTTTCTGACGTTGATTGCCTTTGGGCTGATGTTGGTGTTAGACCGTGTTCCCGCCTGATGGCAAGCAGTGATGGTAAAGCGCACTATTGCCTTGAAGACACTTAATTGTGGTCAGACGGGAAGACCGCTGCAGGCAAATTGTTCCAATCCTTCGCTTTTGACATAACATCAGCTGCCGGCAAAAGTTACCACCCACCAGACAAAGTGTTGCCGCCCAGTGATTCGTCGTGTTCCGGCATGATGTCTGGTGAAGCCGTACGGAGGAAGGGTCTGATTAGTTGTGTAGCGATGTGTGTCGGGTACGATGCGCCAAATGTTGTTGTGTCGGGAGTTTGGTCGTTGAGGGTCTCCAGGTCAATCTCCCTCTGGTGCAGTATCATAGGTCGTGTTGTTAGGTTTAACATTGCGTCACCTCCCTCAACTGCCGTCTTCCTTCCTATTCACTCAGATTTTTTGAGTGAATAGGCTCTTAATAAACTGACGCGCATTGCGCGGATTGCGCTCAAGCACTAGTTTATAATTTTAAAAAATGTCTTCTGGTTTTAATGCGATAACCTTTGAACATATAGATTTACGGGTACTCTTTAAATCAAAACAATCCACAGACAGATTAGACATGATTAAGAACATGACGACTAAACATAAATTAATTAACGTCAAGCGCGGACTAATTTGAAAGGGCTAAACTAATATTTATCTTCTGTCCTTTTCTTCTTAATGAAATTGAAAAAATAAAATGCCCTAAACTTTTTTTTTTTTTTTTTTTTAAATTTAGTTTTGTTTGTAAACAATTGAATCGGCGTCATTGATTGGCAAACCGTGGCCAAACCACCTCAAAATCACCAAATGACTTTTCCCGCTCTGCGCGGAAAGGAAGGGCGTGTCAGAATTATGCTGAATAAAACCCACCCGAGTTTCTCCACTTGGCAAACCAAGGAGTTAAAATTCATCTTTGTCTGCTATCTTTTCTAGCGTAAAATACCTTTGAATCAGTCAGGAAGGCCGCATCAAGTTCATTGTAAGTTCATCAAGACAGACAACCTATGCTGTACTACAAAAGATGCAGTCTTGGGACTGAGCGACAGAAATGAAAACATTATACCCCCTTATTCATAAACGTTATTTAAAGTTAACTAGTGATCAGCGATTCTTTTTTTATCGTTTATGAATAAACCCGTTAGACACTGGTGTTTTTTCATAAACGATAATTAAAGTTAAGTGACGTTAAAAGGTCAAAAATGGTTTAAAGAATCGCTAATCACTAGTTAACTTTAAACAACGTTTATGAATAAGGGGGTATAAAGATAAAAAAAATAACAAAAAAGTTATAGCGGTGACACAATATCTCGCGGCAGCGCTCACGGTGTCGGGTCGGTCACGGTCACGCGAATTCAGTGCTTTTTCCCTATCCCTAAAAAAATCGGTTCACTGACAATAGTAGAACGTGACAACGTCATAAGAATGATGGAATGGTCGCATTTTTCTAACCTTTATCGCCGCAATTATCTTTGTTATAAACAATTGACACCATATTTAATTTTCACTGCACTTCATACTTGACGAAAACATGCAAATGTATTATTGTAAAGCAGCTATCCACGCGGACGCATCGCTCACTCAAGTAGGAAAGAGACAGATGTCGAACGGTGCCGAACTCGGAGGCCGATTGTGCCTCTTTGTCGCTCGCTTCACACTCTCGCTTGCACTTCAAGCCTTAAATGGGGTAATGCCGAGGTTACGCCGCATGAGTCATATATTTTGAATGCAGCCGGCTCCATCGAATTACATATAATAAGATGTTTATTATCATCAGCATCTCAGCGTTAATCCCAGTCGCATCCAAAGCTTTTTCAGCTTTTGAGTCTGAGGTCCGCTTTACCAGTCTAACTGCTGATTTTGGCTAAACTTCGAATATTTTCCATGAAGCCACTGCCGTCTGACCTCCACAACCCGAAGGCGATATCGAAGCATTGCAGTTAGACCAATTTGTTGGACTTTTGAGAGCTCCAATAACCCGTAACGACAGTCATTAGATTTTTGGGGACCTATATCCCAACTAATATTATAAATGCGAAAGTGTGTTTGTTTGTTTGTTTGTTTGTTACCTCTTCACGCTTAAACTACTGCACCGATCATCACGAAAATTTGCATACACATAGTCTAGGGTACGGGGAAGGATATAGGATACATTTTATCCCGGAAGAAAGTAGCTACTGTTCCCGTGGGATCGAAATTAACGCGGACGGAGCAACGACGGGCGGAGCCACGGGCAAGAAATAACAATATAATTATTTAATAATATTTAATATTTGCATACACATAGTCTGCGGAACGAGAAAGGACATAGGACACCTTTTATCTGTTCCCGTGGGATCTAAATTAACACGGGCGGGCTACTAACAGTGTAATTATTTATATGTTTGTTACCTCTTTAACTTAGTCTGTGGTACGGAGAAGGATATAGGATACATTTTATCCCGGAAGAAAGTATCTACTGTTCCCGCGGGATCCTCTTTAACTGTTACCTCTTTAACTGTTTTCTTCACGCTTTATCTACTCAATAAATCTTTTTTTCACATGTGTTTGAAATTTTGCAGGCGTAAAGTTAGAAGTCCGGATTAAATAATAGGGTACTTTTTATCCCGAAAAAATTGATTTTCCCGAGAGAAATCTAAAACGCGCGATATAACCGAAGTTAACGCGGGCGAAGCCGCGGGCGGAAAGCTAGTACCTAAATAAATACCAAAAAAATTTAAATTAAATAATAACATACAAAAAAAGACAGAAAATAGAAAAAACGGGGGGTATTTTCTATTTTCTGTTTGTGTGGGCAGTGGTCGCGCTCGTTACCGTTACGCCACGGAGGCTGTCGATTGATAATCGAATCGATTCGCATCATAAGATGTTGACACGTCAAAAAAAATCTATATCGTAATATAAAATACAGTGTTACATCAGCTGTTGTAAATTATTCCAACGAGAATCTAATTGCAGTGTCCAACAATGTACAGTCTAGGACTTATTTCATTACCATTTAAATAAAACACCACAAACACTCACTAGAGACGTCCACACACCACCCCGGGACGCCTCCCCGGGATGCCTCCCCGGGACGCTTTCCCGGGATTGCATCAACGGCTAACGACCCGTTGGAGGCAATTTGTTGGAGACGATGAGAGCCTTTTGTTTTAGCTTCACAAGATGTAATGGCTTGGAATAGAAAGGGGGAGGACGGTAATTATGTGCAAGGAATAGGGGTGGTAGCTCTTGTTCTGACTGTAAATGATTGTATTTTTGTAAAGATTGTGCGACTTCGTTCAAGTGCAGTTAGTTATGCTCCGCTCCTATTGGTCGCAGCGTGATGTTATATAGCCTAAAGCCTTCGTGGATTAATGGGTTATCCAACGCAAAAAGAATTTTTCAAATCGACCAGTATTTCCTGAAATTAGCGCGTTCAAACAAACAATCCTCCGTGGCGCAGCGGTCAACACGCCTAAATGCGACGTGGAGGCCCCGGGTTCGATCCCCGGCCAGGTCATGATGGAAAACGATATTTTCCTGATTGGCCTGGGTCTTGGATGTTTATCTATATATGTATCTATTATAAATATAGTATCGTTGGGTTAGTATCCCATAACACAAGTCTCGAACTTACTTTGGGGCTAGCTCAATCTGTGTGATTTGTCCGTATATATTTATTTATTTTTTATTTAATTAAACTCTTCAGCTTTATATATTAGTGTAGATAGATATCTTCATATTTATTTAGTGACACGGTATCGTAGAGTGAGGTAGAAGTTTGTAACACACTTTTAGTAGCAATGGGTTTATGATTGTTTTGATAGTTCAACAACAAATTGCCTTATTTACGTTGATGATCAGACATATTTATTGAACATATAGAGCAATAGAGTAGACATAGAATCAGCACTTTTTGAACCTCAATGTGACATAAGACAGCCCCCTAAAACGTACGCTCTCCGCTAAATCCTAAGGCTTTTTTATATATGTCGGAGATCGTCGGAATAATTTTAATAGAAGTTGCTGATTTGATTTACGTAGTAGAGGGGCAAACGCTTGTGACGTTATTTTGTGATGGCGGCACATGGACAGAGTCGTTTTGGAAGGCGGGGTTCGTCGAACGGTCACTTTGCATCGAGACGCGGAACAAGGCACATCTCCGAACCGAAACTGTCGGTTTGCTTATTCAAATTGTTATTATGAAGATTGGAGGGTATATCTACACGTCGTGCTTTAATTCAAACTCACCTACGAAACTGAACCTGTACCACCACACCAAGATGATGTCGACCCTACCGCTCTGCCGTCGCTGTCTCCGACATATATAATAATAATAATTGTTTATTTTTTCAACAACAAGTAACTGTAATGTGGCGGGAACGGAGCGATAAATAAGATATACGTCTAGTCTGCTCATGAGACATTTATTGACTGCCTTACCTTACATCGATACTTACTTACTAACACCACTACATCTACGGGGTTGTATTAAAAAAAAAAACATAAACAAGGTTTTTTTTTTCACATACAATTAGACAAATATTTGCCATTTATCAATCATTATGTTGATGCTTAAACTATGTAATTTTACTTCTAAGTACATTTATTTATTAACAAAGTTATGTTTATGAAATTGACACACGTATGTAATGTTATAATATTGTCCACTTGCTTATCGTACGGATATTGTTACAATGTTATTATACTTAATGCTAATACTAAACTAGTGTACATATGGTTTTGTTCGGTTTTTGTGGACAGTCTCATTTTTACCATTCTTAAGTACTATTACATTGGGCTCATTTTCACTTATTACCTGGTACGGGCCATCAAACAAATTATCCAATTTTTTACCAGACTCATTTCTTATCAATATCAAATCACCCTTTTGGTATTTAACTGGATTACTTCTGCGATCGTAATAACATTTCCTTTTTATTTTAGACGTAACTAAATTTTCTCTTGCTTCTTTATTCGCTAACTGTAATCTATATTTTAGTTCGAGTGCATAGTTATCTGGATTGTATAGAGGGTCTACTATAGTATTAGATAAATTACTCGGCAAATGGCATGGTTTTCCAAAGACTAGTTCGTAGGGTGTGTACTTAGTTTCGGTATGTACGGTGGTATTGTAGGAGAAACACCAGAACGGAAGCCACTGACTCCAAGTTTCCGAATGTCCATCACATTGGGTCCGCAAGAAAGCAGCTAAATGTTTATGCGTATTTTCTAACGCACCCAATGTCTGATGGTGATAAGCAGTAGAGTTCATCTTTTCAATTTGTAGTAACTTGCATACCTCTGTCATGGTTTCTGACATGAACTCCGTGCCACGATCTGTTGTGATAGCCTTTGGCAAACCGTACCTAAGTATAAAATTATTAATAAAAGATCGTGCTACACTCACCGTATCTTTTCGCTGAATTGGATACGCCTCGACGTACTTGCTCAGCTCACATTGTAAACTTAAAATATAAACATTACCTTCTAAATCCTTATCTAGGGGCCCCACTAAATCTAAATACACCTTTTCAAAAGCGCTAGTCGCTGTAGACGTTATAACCATGGGTTCTATAATATTTTTAGAGTACTTATTCATCTGACATTTTTGGCACTTGCTAACGTACCTTCGTACATCGCTTTCTAGACCTGGCCAAAAATATTTACTTTTAATATTATTTATCATACGTCGTACTCCTGCGTGTCCACTCGTAGGCAGTACGTGATAGTCGTGTAGTATGTATGTCTTTTCTTCATTATCTAGGACTTGTTTAACTCCTCTTAAAATATTTATGTGTGGTCCGGACCACTTCTCTCTACTTTTTATCTCATTTATTAATTCTTTGATAAAATTATTATTGTATTGATTTTTTACAATGCATATTTCTTTAATATTTATATCATTACAAAAACTACTCAATTTATTCGCAAATTCGACTCGCGTAAAATGCGACATATAATTGGTGTCTATGTATAAAGTTTTCTCTGCGTCTAAATAAACAAAACATTCTTTTTCATAAGTTATAGATGCTTTTGATAATTTATCTTTTTTTATAAACTTTAATTCTACATAGTCACTCGGCTTTCTTAATATCTCTGCGAATCTTGGTTGGCCAAACCTCGGTTCTGCAGTTATATTAGAAGACCTTGTGCTTTCTTTATTTTCCTGATCGATTCTAGTCTTTTGCGCTCTAGTCATTACCATCGTTACTTTTTCATTTAATGATTTTAACTCGTCCGAACTTATGGTCACCCTACTCAAAGCATCTGCCACTACATTATCGTTTCCTTTTATATAAACAACATTGTAATCGTATTCCTCTAGTTGTAGTCTAAATTTTAAAAGTCTTGTAGAGGGATCCTTCATTCCAAATAGGTAAATAAGTGGTTTATGATCAGTCATTACGGTAAATTTTCTCCCATATAAATAGGATCTAAAATATTTTATACTCCAAACAATTGCTAAAAGTTCCTTCTGGATAGTGGGATAATTTATTTCCGCTTTATTTAGTGGCCTACTAGCATAGGCTATCGGCCTCATGTTTTTGTTGCATAAAACAGATCCTATTGCTATACCCGATGCGTCTGTCTGAAGGACAAACGTGTTATCTTTAGAGAAATCCGGATATTGTAAAATGGTAGGTGAAATTAATTGCTTTTTTAGATTTTCGAAACTTTTTTGACATTCATCAGTCCAAATAAATGGTTGATGTTTTCGACATAATTTATTTAACGGTAGTGTTATCTCTGAAAATGAAGGTATAAATTTCCTGTAATAATTACAAAATGCCACGAATCGTCTGATCTCATCCGCGTTTTTTGGTACTGGATAATTTTGCAATACTGCAACCTTATCAGGGTCAGGTAACACACCACTACCTGACACTACATGTCCTAAATATAACAGTTGCGTTTTCATGAAATCACACTTATGCGGGTTGAGTTTAAGGTTCATTTTTCTGAGCCGCTCAAATACATCTAACAAGTTTTTATTGTGAATTTCGCGATTTCTGCCAAAGACTATGAGGTCATCACAATAGACGAAACACTGCTCATAAGTAAGTCCTGACATTGCTACTGACATTAATCTGGAAAATACACTGGGACTGATTTTCAACCCCATAGGTAAACGTTTCATTTGATATTGTCCCGTACTTGTACTGAAGCTAGTAATATTTCTACACTCTGGTTTTGTGCTGACTTGGAAAAAGCCTTGATACAGGTCCAAATGGGTAAAATAATTACTTCCGGAAAGCGAATCTAATATTTCGGTTATGTTGGGTAGCGGAAATTTATCATCCTGTATCGAGTCATTAACCTTCCTGTAATCAACAACTAAACGCCATTTTTTTTTTCCTTCCGTTTTTTTAGGCACCAAGAGTACTGGACTATTCCACTCGCTATTTGCGGGTTCTATAATATCGTCATCGAGCATTTTTTGAACTTGTTTATTAATTTCTGACTTCAACGACTGCGGTAGCCGATAAGGCTTTACATACACGGGCTTGGTATTCGGTTTCACGGTAATGGACTGGTCAGCGACATTCGCTGTACCTAACTTATCGCCTTCTAAATAAAAGATGTCAGCATACTTCGCGCAAATAATTTCGATTTGTTTTCTGTCATTGTTATTTAAATGATTTAATTTTAATTGTGGTAGTAACTTTTTTACACGTTCTACATCCCGTTCTGATTTATTAAATAAACATACATCATAATTTTCTAAATAGTCTAATTCGACGTAACTTATTAAATTATTTTTAGATATTTCTATTGAATTTTCACCGGTGTTTAATATTTTTATTGGGATTTTACCTCTTATTGGTTTTACAATACTTGCTGCCATGAATATATTTTCACCTAATTGTTTCGCGTATATGACACAATCTTTGTATATATTTTTATTTATGTGAATATAATGTATTGATTCACAACGTGCCGGAGCAGTTAAATAATCATCCGACTGTACTTTGTTGATATAGCTATTATGTATTAATAATGTACAAGTTCTATTATTACATTGTAATGTAAGTCGGTTCGTAGGTACATTTATGTTTGCGTTATAAGTTCTCAGAAAGTCAAGACCGATAATACCGTCCGCTGCACATGGCATTTTGTCGAATAAGCGCAACTTGTGACGAAATACGAACCCTGTCTCTGACTGTAACGGAATGTATGCGAAACACTTTGACTCTACTTTCCCACCTATTCCTTGTATAACTGTACTTTCATTATACCTAACTGTACTACTTTTAACTATATGACCATTAATTATCGATATCGAAGCGCCAGTATCTAATAAAAATTTACACATCTTATTCTCTACATATAAGTTGATGAAATCTAAACCTTTACAAGTTAACGCGTAATTAGGCTCGAAAAACTGTTTGACATTTTCGTCATGCTGCTCGCCTTTGGACTCCTGATACTTCTGACTGTCATCTTCTGATGTATAATACGTATCACGCCTTGCACCTCTGGCACCTCTGTTAAAATTATTTCTTAAATTACCTCTGTTTGACCGCGTGTAAGCACGTTGAAAACTCCTGCCGCGACTATTAAAACCATTTCCGCGACTGCCACGCGACTCAACCACATATCTTGGCTGCATCTGGTTTCCTCTAAAATGTTGCTGGGACCAGCCACGATTATAATATCCTCGACTACGGTTAACTCTACAGTTATTGTAATATTGATTTTTATTCGTACCTCGTGAATATGAATAGACAGCATCCTGCCCTGACGTCCCAGGGCGCGCGTCTTCCTCGTCCTCTGCCGCGCGTACCGCATCCTTGAGCTCCTTGTAGTCTCGGGCTGATATTACTGTACTCAGCCGCCGATTCCTCAGGCCATCTGCAAATCTTTTTATAACCATCTTCTCGTTTATAGGACTTAGTATTGCACTTGCTTTTGGATTTCCATCGGCTTGTGCTATAGTAAGCCCTATAAAGAGTTCTTCTAACTTCGCTCCATATTCTGCAATGGTCGTATTACGTTGAGATAAATTATTTATTTGTGACAACAAAGAGTTGGCTGATTTTTTTGTCAATAAATACGTTTTAATATCTTTTACTAAATTGTCAACACTTTCATACTCCGATTTTAATTTCAATTTAGCTGATTTTGTTAGACGAGTTTTTAGGACAAAAGAAATCAGCAGTTTTTTACTGTCACTCGTTTGTAAACAACTATTATACATCTCTATGCCGTCGATTATCTTTTCTGTTGTTTCCTCTTTACCGTCCATTATTGGAATGAGGACACTCGCGGTTTTTAATTCAAAATTTTCCATTTTATTTCCTTCTTGAGAATCTACTTTATATCTTAAAATTTTAGAGTTCAACCCCTCTATACCTTCGCAAACTAAATCGAATAAAGATCCACATAACGCTGCAGTACGAACTTCTTCTTTGTCAAGAGACTCTAAAATTAACTTATACTCATTATATAATGCTAAAGCCTGTTCAAACTTTTGCTTTCCTAAATTTTGTTTTCGCCTCTTAGGGCCTAATTTTCCTATGCTTTCACATAACTTTTTTATGTCTTCATATATACTACTTAACCTTTCCATTAAAGGTCCTAATCATTATCTTACCATTATTATTATCTTACTATACTTATTTTAAAACTAACCCTTTCGAAACGAGGGAAAAAACGCGACATTTAAACTTATAGCACTGCACTACTCACTTCACTTCACACCATTTCTTGTCCATTACTCCCGATTTCACCTTCTTGATGTCTCCTATTTCCTCTGCCAGACAACCTTGCCTGAATACGCCGCACCATTTCACGCCTCACCTCTCTTTTTATAATGCTTTGGCCATATTTTGCACATATCTTTATGAGAAAAATGATCACCAAAACGCCAACAATTCCAACGATGAATGACAGAAGGATTGTGTGCTCACGTCTGTCTGCTGATGCTCCATTCGAGCCACCTGATGCTGCTTGTGCGATCACAACCTCGTCCTTAGAGTAACTCTTCCCCATCTTTGATATGGTTTATGAATTCGAAATATTCTCCAAAATTTTCGATGCTTTTGCACGCAATATAATTATTACGGTCTTCTATCGCAATCACCTTTGATGCCATGCCACAATCCATATTCGCTTGTAGGAATATAATGCGGCGTTGCAAAACTCGCGCTACTACCTACCAAGCCGGGCTTGGCAGGGTCGCCATGTAATGTGGCGGGAACGGAGCGATAAATAAGATATACGTCTAGTCTGCTCATGAGACATTTATTGACTGCCTTACCTTACATCGATACTTACTTACTAACACCACTACATAACATTACAGTCTTGTGTTCGGAGCCTCCTTTTAAGCAGAGAAGCCTGTGTTAGGAGACGCTCTTCCATAACTCAATATTGTTAGGTTAATGTGTTGGGAGTTTGGTCGTGGAAGGTCTTCAGATCAATCTCCCTTTGGCGCAGCAACGTTGACATTGCATCACCTCGCTCAACTGCCGTCTTCCTTTCTATTCGCTCAGTTTTTCTGAGTGAATAGGCTCTTAATAAACTAGCGCGCTTTACCATCAACGATCGCATCACTGCTTACCATCAGGCGGGATTGCGGTGAAGCGATAGTTTATAATTATGAAAAAAAAAAACAAAAAAATTTAAGTTTAGCCGGACTTTGTAGAATCAGTTATCGATACCTAACAATACTTTCACGGATCGGACAGGGCTTTCTTTACATATCATCATTCATCATCATCATTTCAGCCAAAAGACGTCCACTGCTGGACATAGGCCTCCCCCAAGGTTCTCCACGACGACCGGTTCTGCGCCTCCCGCATCCAGCGGTTTCCCGCGACCTTCACCAGGTCGTCGGTCCACCTTGTCGGGGGCCTACCCACGCTACGTCTTCCGGTGCGTGGTCGCCACTCGAGAACCCGTCGGCCCCATCGGGCATCGGTCCTACGGGCAATGTGTCCAGCCCACTGCCACTTTAGTGTTGCAATTCTTCGGGCTATGTCGGTTACTCTCGTTCTTCTGCGGATCTCCTCATTCCTGATTCGATCGCGCAGTGAAACCCCAAGCATAGCCCTCTCCATTGCACTTTGAGTGACTTTGAGCCTTCTCATAAGGCTCATTGTTAGCGACCATGTCTCAATTCCATATGTCATCACTGGCAACACACACTGGTCGAAGACTTTTGTCTTGAGACACTGCGGTATTTGGGACGAGAAGATTCTTCGTAGCTTCCCGAAAGCAGCCCAGCCGAGTTGGATTCGACGATTGACCTCTTTCTCGAAGTTGGACCTTCCTAACTGGATAGTTTGTCCCAGGTACACGTAACTGTCAACAACTTCGAGAACAGAGTCTCCAATCTTTATAGGAGTCGGTACAACATGGGCATTAGACATGACTTTCGTCTTGCCCATGTTCATTTTAAGACCGACTCGCTCGGAGGCTCTGCTGAGGTCTTCGAGCATTGTACTCAGGTCCTCCGCGGTCTCAGCCATGACTACGATATCATCAGCAAATTTTTATACAATATATGTAAATATCTTTACATATATTGTATAAAAATACCCATTCAAATATCCCACTTAAAATCCCCGGTACTTTAAACTCTACATCACTAGCGGCCCGGGCGAGGGATACTTCGCAAACGTACATCACTTAGAGCAAATTAATAAGGATAGCCACAGTCGGCGCGTGCGTACTTTAGGTTATTAGGCTGTCGAGAAACGTGAGAGAGTCTCGTGTGTAGCCAGCCAGCGGTACTAGAGTGGAATTTGTAGTGTCATGATTTTAATTGAGAAGTAAATTGTAATGCAATGTGCTGGCTTTAGTTGTATTTTGTGTTCATTTATGGGGTTTTATTTGGCTGCCAAGTGATATTACAACAAAAATACAAGACAAGCACTAGTCGATGACATTTCTGTGTGGAAAATCAGTGTTTTTTGTATATCTGATACATCGCATCCTCGGTGCGGGACCGTCACTTTAGCAAAAATTTTATAAATAAGTTAAATGCGTAATAAGTGTCCTGAGCTCTGAAGAAATCCTTTAGGTACAGAGTGGCATAACGGTACTTTCCTATTACCCACAGTTTCCGCAAAACGGCTTGGGTGTCATTATGGTTTTGGCACGAATCACGTTTGATGTCAAAGTTTTAAATGCATCTCCTAAAAAATTGCATTTTCGCAAAAGTGACGGTCTTACACTGGGGGTGCGACATGTCGATGGTAAAAATGTTTTAGGGACCCATATCCTAAAGTAATATTTATCTACAGAAGATAAATTTCTTAATAAAATTATCAAGAATTGTCTTGAGAAAATCACCGCGCACGCGGGTGCGTTTTGACGATTGATTTTCGGGAAGTATAGTCCCGGGCCGCGGTTTTGGACAGTTCTCGCGTTTTGTTGCCCGTGTGTTTGAAGTATTTACTTGGATTATAAACCGTAACAGTGCCGCCTTTAAATTGAGTTGAATTTGAATCTGAAACGTGGTTTCATTGCTGATTGTTTGTCGGGCGTGGATTGACGCTGCTAAATAACGGTGTTTTATGCTGGTGAGCTTTGGTTGTCCTCATGGAGGAACTTTAATGTCTACTGGTATTGGACAATTAGTGTGTTGGAAGCCATCGGACAGCTTTGTAAGTCGGCGCGCGCGCCGACTTACAAAGCTGTCCGATGGCTTCCTAGGTATTGTGTCCTAGGTAAGTTCCTTAATTTTGTTGTGGAGTGTGGTCGGAGAATTCTTTGTTGTGTAAGCCGTGACTGATCGCGGTAAATGTACGTGCTGTACTGGGGCGCGTTCATCGCATTTTAATGCAGCTTGCATTAAAAAAAAAAAAAACTTTTCCCAACACTATGAATTACTCCTGTATCGTGAGTGTGTTTACAAACATATAAACTCATACTTTTTTTTTAATAATTATAAACCAGCGCTTGACCGCAATCCCGCCTGATGGTAAGCAGTGATGCGATCGTTGATGGTAAAGGCGCTAGTTTATTAGGAGCCTATTCACTCTAGCCTTGAAGACACTCAAATTGTAGTCCGACGGAAACACCGAAGCTGGCAAATTGTTCCAGTCCCTCGATGTACACGGTATATAAAGGAGGAAGCGAAACGCTTCGTCCGGGTCGTAGTGGTGTTAACAACGTAAGGGTGGAAACTCGCCGTACAACGGGTCGTCCGATGGTGGAACGGAGATGAGGGAATTAAATCATGCAATTCACTCGCACACTCCCCAAAATGCATCCTATAGAACACCGAAATGCTGGCTACTCTACGCCTGTGCTCTAGGCTAAATCAGGGTCACCAATCAGCCTCTTCGCACGCCTCTCCACTGAATCGAAAGTGGCCAGGTGACACTTAGCAGCACCAGCCCAAATGTGGCTGCAGTACTCCACACACGAACGGACCTGTGCTTTGTACAACATTAGAAGCTGACCTGGTGTGAAGTACTTTGCAATAACGCCAAGTTTTCTGGCAGCCACCTTGCCTTGGACTCAATGAACCGTCCAAAGTTTAGGTTCGAGGAAATCTCAACTCCCAAAAGCTGAAGGCGGTCGGTACACTCCAAGGATATATTTCGAAAAGTAGGAGTCAAGGTGAATGTCAATGACTTTAAGTCTATATTTAAAAAAATGATGAAGGAGCATGGGTGGAGTCAGTAAAAGTCTGACACACCCTTCCACTCCGCACATGGCAAGGGTGTTCATTTGATGTTTTCCCGTCCAGAAAAATGAGGTCATACTGACTTATATATAAATCTCAGGACAGGTAACCATCATCATCATTTCAGCCCAAAGACGTCCAGCCGTTTTAGGTAATATAGCTGCTGGTAGAAAACGCCGACCCATCTACATAGTTTTAAAATATGATTGACATGTAAAAGTCTTGGAAAAGACCCACATATAAAGACATCAACAATTACAACGTCTCCATAATTATTCCTATTTAATGTGATGGAACCGCAAATTGTTTGATCCCTCAACCTTCACCCGGTCGTCGGTCCACCGCTGGATACGGGAGGCGCAGGACCGGTCGTCGTAGAGAACCTTGAGGGAGGCCTGTGCCCAGGAGTGGACGTCTTTCGGCTGAAATGATGATGAATGTGATGGTGGCCTAGTAGAGGTCGTGGTGGCCTACTGATTAAAACACCAGCCTCTCAAGTATGAGTGCGCGGGCTCGATTCCAGGTCAGGCAAGTACCAATGTAACTTTTCTAAAGTTATATGTACTTTCTAAGTATATCTTGGACACCAATGGCTGAAGGTGAAGGAAAAAATCTTAAGGAAACCTGGACTTTAAGTCTGAAATCGCCAACTCGCATTGAGCAAGCGTGGCGACTACGCTCAATCTTCCTTTGTATGAGAGGAGATCTGTGCCCAGCAGTGGGACGATAAAAAGGTTGATAATGATGAATGATGAATGTGCCTGAATGGGACAGTCATCATTATTTCAGATGAAAGACGTCCACTGTTGGACATAGGTTTCCCTCAACCTTCACCAGGTCGTCGGTCACACCTCGGGAACCCGTCGGCCCCATCAGGCATCCGTCCTACGGGCAATGTGTCCAGCCCACTGCCACTTTAGTGTTGCAATTCTTCGGGCAATGTCGGTTACGCTCGTTCTTCTGCGGAACTTCTCATTTCTGATTCACACGTAGTGAAACCCCAAGCATAGCCTTCTCCATTTTCCTTTGAGTGACTTTGAGCTTTCTTATAAGGCCCATTGTTAGCGACCACGTCTCAATTCCATTAGTCATCACTGGCAAGACTGGTCGAAGACTTTTGTATTGGAGTTTTGGCGGGAAAGTCAAGCTGAGTATTATGTTCATTTTTCAAAGGATTGTTGTTTACTAAATAAAGCGAGTGATTTATGTAGTAAAAAGTACATTCAGTGAATAATTTATAAAGAACGTTGAAATATTGTAGCATAGTGGCCACATCATGACTTTACCCCAAACCCCTCCTAGTCGCCTCACGCGGGAAACGAAAGAAGATAGGTTAAGTTAAGTTAGGATAAGTTTAGGATAAGTTAGGATAAGTTATAGAAAGAAAACAAGAATAACGAAGAAATTGCTCAACGGTCTTAGCAACTAAGCCAAAAACTCCTATAAAAAAAAACTTTTGTTTTGAGACACTGCGGTATTTCGGACGAGAAAATTCTACGTAGTTTCCCGAAAGCAGCCCAGCCGAGTTGGTAGTCACTCCATGTAAAAGATTGGTATTTTGCACTTATTATTACATCGGTGAGACTGGTAGCTAACCTTAACGTAATTCGGAAAAGGCGGGCAGATAATAATGAGATAATGAACTAGCGAAATGTACGTATCCCTTATACACCCCTACCAACCCCCTCGGGGAATAAAAGCGTTAATATAGCAGATATAATAACCGCGGGTTTCACAGTTTCAATTTTAATATATCTTGAAGAGCTGTTCAAAGCGCGAAGTGGCAGTAAGTCAAACAATTGAAACGAAATTGCGGAAACTGAGGCCGCGCCATCCTGTTAATATTATAACCGCGAACGTTCATAAGTGTGGGTGGGTGTTTGTTACTCTCTGACCCAAAAACTGCTGAACGGATTTAGATGAACTTTGGCACACAGATAGTTTATATTTTTTAAAATTTATATTTAATAATTATAAACTAGCGCTTACCGCAATTCCGCCTGATGGTAAGCAGTGATGCGATCGTTGATGGTAAAGCTAGTTTATTAAGAACCTATTCATTCAGATTGAGCGAATAGGAAGGAAGACGGCAGTTGAGCGAGGTGATGCAATGTTAAACCCAACAACACGACCAACGTTGCTGCGCCAAAGGGAGATTGATCTGAAGACCCTCTACGACCAAACTTCCAACACAACAACATTTGGCGCATCGTACCCGGCACACATCGCAACACAACTGCTCAGACTGCTCGAACCTTTTTATCGTCCCACTGCTGGGCACAGGTCTCCTCCCATACAGAGAAGGATTGAGCGTAATCACCACGCTTGCTCAATGCGGGTTGGCGACTTCAGACTTAAAGTCCAGGTTTCCTTAAGATGTTTTCCTTCACCTTCAGTCATTGGTGAAATGAAATGAAATTAAATGAAATCGTTTATTAAGCAAGTAGGATTACCGATCACTTTTACACGTCATATGTTTGTTTCTTTTTTTTTATTTTTTTTTATTTTAAACTAGATGAAGCCGGCATTTCCTAACTGACTACCTCTGAGAAGAAATAGCCGAAACGAACTCAGGGATCATCGTCTTTTTTAAGTCCAGACATTAAAAATGAAAATGTTTACAATAATTTACGTTATAATTACGCATATTGCTTAATAACAATGCTTAACAGAGCGAGCAGCTCAGTCCCAAGCCTCTCTATCCTCTAAATAATCTGAGATTTTATAATACCCCTTTTTGCAAAGTTTGGCCTTTATATAGGTTTTATATCGTTTAATCGGTAAGTTTCGAATGTCCATGGGAAGCTTGTTGTATAAGTGTATACATTGTCCCATGAACGAGTTGCCTACTCTGTGGAGACGAGTGTGATGTACAGCAAGATTGTGTTTGTTCCTGGTATTTATATTATGAACATCGCTTATTTTCTTAAAATCCGATATATTTTTATGTACATACATAAGATTTTCAAATATATATTGTGAAGCTACAGTCAGAATGTTCACCTCTCTGAATTTTTCTCTAAGAGAATCTCTAGGACCAAGGTTGTAAATAGCGGTGTCCAAGATATGCTTGAACATCAATAAGAAGGTATAGAAAAACCGAAATCGTTCGAAGAAACGGAATTGTACCCATTATTGGAGGAAGATAGAAAGAAGAGAAAACGTGGCTATTACTACTGCAGAGATGACAAAATTATTCTCCTACGTGATAACGCTCGTCCGCGTGTTCAAAAAACGGCGGAAATTATTAATTTTATCTACTCTCATATCAAAAAATTAAAAATATAAAACTAAAAAGGAGTTTATATTGACGTACTTTACCAATAGTATATCGAAAGGAAATTAAAAAATTAAATTATAACATTATTTCTCTAACAAAATAATGTTATAATAAAAAAATTTTTCATTACCGTACAGATTACAAACCATAGACAGCACTATTTCATTTTTTATCTGTGGCTGCGCGCTTTGGCGAGTGCGCGGTGATGCAGGGTTCAGAATTTTGGCGCCAAATACGTTACTTTGCACTGCAAGTCGTTGTTGTGTTTCGCTGGACACATAATTGATTATTATTATTTCTTAAAATGTCAAGTGACAATGAAGAAAATTTGAAGCCGCCCGATATTTTAGAGGCTGCGACAGCAGTCAGTCTTAACTTACTACCAATTAAGTCAAGGAAATTATACGATAAATGTTATCAAGATTTTTTAACATGGAAAATGAATAAAAGTGCTACTTCATATATTCAATACAATGTATGAGATTAGATAAAGTAGTATATGAAACTGTACATAATTAGGTATTACACACTCGTGTAAAAAAAAAAAAACTCGCTTCATCGTTTTTTAAACTCACACCCGTGCATAATATCCCTCATTATGTAACAGTTTCATAAACTACTTTTCCTTTCGGATGACATAAACCTAGAAACATACCCCTTTTATTCATAAAAAACTGCTTAATTAATTGCTTTTTTCTTTGGACAGTCTAAATTTACATCTGAATTTTTGCCTAGAAAATATCACTACGCGAACATTTATTAATTTAGCAGTTCTGTTAGTTTTTGACATTGTCTGGCAGTTTGATTAATTAGTGTGGCCTACTCAAATGAACTTTCTTTAGTATTGTTCGTCAAAATGTTGAGCTTCTTTAGTTTCGAGTTGATCATGAAGAGATTTTTGAAAAATGGATATTTGTCAAAAATCGTGGAGACCAACCCATCAAAATCCTCAAACCAACAAAGACTTGTCCATTCAGTACACCGGTATTTTATAGACAGGTCTTCTCAATCTGAGTATTTTCTCCTTCCAGGACCGTAATGAAAGAGAGTTTGGTCGTGGAGGGTCTCCAGATCAATCTCCCTCTGGCGCAGCATCTTTGAGTTTAACATTGCATCACCTCACTCAACTGTCGTCTTTCTTCCTATTCACTCAGTTGTTTTTTTGAGTGAATAGGCTCTTCATAGACTAGCGCGCTTTACCATCAACGATTGCATCACTGCTTACTATCAGGCGGGATTGCGGTCAAGCAAGAGTTTATAAAGTTTAAAAATAAAATCCCAGATGCGTTGGACCCAACAACCGATCGCCCGCGATCCCACCTGATGGTGACCAGTGATGCAATTGTTGATGGTAAAGCGGACTAGTTTATTAAGAGTCTCATTGGAGATATGAAGACCCTCCACGACCAAACTTCCGGCACAAAAACTTTTGGCACGTCGTACCCAGCACACATCACAACACAACTGCTCAGACCCGTCCTCCGTACGGCTTCACCAGACACCATGCCGGAACACGACGAATCGCTTGGCGGCAAGACTTTATATGGTGGGTGGTAACTTCTGCTGGCAGCCGATGTTATTATAGCCTACCACCGAGAAAACTATTAGTCGTTAATTAATTCTAAAATTCATAAGAAGTTCAGTGAAGAGGTGTGCGAAGAGGCTGATTGGTGACCCTGTTTTAACTCAAGATGGTCTCCAAAGCCTAGAGCACAGGCGTAGAGTAGCCAGCCTTTCGGTGTTCTATAGGATGCATTTTGGAGTGTGCGAGGGAATTGCAGGATTTAATTCCCCCAAATCCGTTCATCCCGTCGTACGGCGAGTTTCCACCCTTACGTTGTTAACACCTCTACGATCCGGACGAAGCGTTTCGCCTCCTCCTTTATACCGCGTACATAGAGGGACTGGAACAATCTGCCGGCGGCGGTGTTTCCGTCGGACTTTATTGTCTTCAAGGCTTGAGTGAATAGGCTCTTAATAAACTAGTACGCTTTACCATCAACGATTACGTCACTGCTTACCATCAGGCGGGATCGTGGTCAAGCGATAGTTAATAATTTATATATAAAAAAAGTCCCGTATCGTTTTAAAATAATTTGAAAACATTCTACAAATATTGTTTGCAAACTTCTCGTCATACAATCTCCCATTGTAAAGCGACGGGCATCATTACTGCTCCGAGGGACCGCAGATGGTGCACATTTGTTACTGATGTTAATTTTAACAGCCCTCTTCCTCTCCCGGACAGGCCTGGATACTAGAAGTGGATTGTAAAGTGTCCCTGGAGTTTCTTGCCCACTCTTCTTTATGGCAATCTTTAAGACTGAAAGACTCCTCGACAATAGGGATATTTCCTGGGTAAAAAAAATTGATTCTGTTTAGTCCGTCATTCAGATTATAGAAAAATATTGGATGCGTATATTTTGTTTTATTAAATCAATAAAAATTGACAAATATAAAAGGTTCAAAGATCAGGAGTGGTGGCTGGTGACGTCACTGCTCGCTAAAAAGTGTAGCGTGCAGTGACGTCACACGAGTTTTCAACGCACTGTGTCGTCTTTTTTTTTAGTCAACTACCCTAGTCCGAAGTAACTAATCTACAATACATTTGCGATTAATTTTTATCTATCCTTTTGGTAGATTATTCTATATCTGGTAATTGTGTGCACTTTGTAGGGCTTTTTTTTTTGTTTGGGATGGGAAATCATCAAATGACCTCTCCACTCCACTGATTAATACCCACACGTGTTCCTTCACTTGCAAGTGCGCCAGGGTTGCGGTTTCTTTTTTAACCAACCCTGACCCTGACCCAGGAGGCATCGGTCTTCGTGTACCCCGTCACGGTGTGCTGACATCACTTTGAGGTGCGCGTCAAACACAACGCGCCGCCAACTCGGGCCTGGTCCTTAACAAGCGGCGAGCTGCCCACTGCTCAAGCGCGCGCCTACGGTGGCCGGGAATTCGATGTTGGTCCCGACCAGGGCGTCTCCTGCAGCGTCTAGAGGCGCTGGAATACTCGCTCCCTCACGCGCTCCGCCTCCTACTGTGCCACCATCACTGCTTCATAGAAGGAGGTGACGGCCTGCAATGCACTCTCGCTCCGGGCCTGGATCAGGGCCAGACGCGAGAGATCGACCCCGATCGCCGCTATGAAGACACGGCGGTGCTCTAGCCAATCTGGGTAGACCTTCACCTTATGCTCCACCGTGTCCTCATGGCGATCCCCATAGTGGTGACAACTTAGTGTTTCCTTCTGCCTGGACTAGGACTTTGTAGGCCTTAGATCTGGACACTATTTCTTATAACATCTTATGTGATTTGATAATATTGTATAATCCAATTATTTTTCCAGACAGTAACCGTGTAGTTCCTCCCGGGCTCTTCTACATAGTGAACGACCGATGCAAACCGTGCACCTAGCTCCTGGCGGTTTATAAGATCCGATGTTGGTTTATGTGAATCAAAGATGATGATTTTGATTTTAAAAATAGAAAAAGATTGTGACGTCATTGATGCGAGGTGACCGGTTGAGCCGAAACCTTGCAGCTGTTATTCACAAGCTCACCGCTAGCTGTCGTAGTTTGTATGTTGTTGGCGGCGCCCTGCACTCTAACCCATTATATCCGACTGCCTGTTCTACATAGGACACGGCCAATTGGAAACCTGTTTGTTGTAGGTAGGCAGGTGTTGTTTTTTTTTTTTATAATTACGAACTAGTGCTTGAACGTAATCCCGACTGGTGGGTAAGCGGTGATGCAATTGTTGATGGTAGATCGCGCTAGTTTATTAAGAGCCTATTCACTCAAAAATTTAGTGAATAAGAAGGAAGACGGCAGTTGAGCGAGGTGATGCAATGTTAAACCCAACGACCAACGATACTGCGCCAGAAGGAGATTTATCTGGAGACCTTCCACGACCAAACTCCCGACACAACAACATTTGGCGCATCGTACCCAGCATACATCGCAACACAACTACTAAGACCCGTCCTCCGTACGGCTTCATTAGACCTCTTGCCGGGACATGACGAATCGCTTGTCGGCAACACTTTGTCTGGTGGGTGGTAACTTCTGCCGGCAGCTGAAGTTATGGCCTACCACCGAGAAATCATTTTTGCCGACTTACAGACTATGCTGTAACTTCCACTGTAACCGGATGCAGCTGAAGACCAGTATTCTACATGGAGCTACTGTCTATCTGGTTTCCGTAGAAACTAGAACCAATTTCCGTGCGTTCAGATGCTTTTGCCATACCTATTATTGGAATCAATTGTAACAGCACATACCTACTTAGGACCCATTAACTTAATCAAATTTTATTCCGTGGTGCTTGGCAACCTGGGCTTCTCCTAGTTGCAATAATGTCCCTTTGTGCCGATTGACCTAGTTCTGTTCTGTCTCCTGCTTGTTATGGAGGGAAGTGGAAAAAATATCTTTTTTTCGTACTCTTCCGCTATTCTTTTCTGATTAATTTCGTTGCGGGACCCAAGACAGTTGAATCGTTTCTCCGGGACTCGTCGAGCTTCACTGCTCGGCGTTTTTCTGGCGGTCTCCACTGTTGATTCTGGCTTTCAGGAGTTGCAGTGGGTGGGAAAAAGTGTGGTGGGTTTTGTCCCAAATAAAAAATATCCCCATGCTTGTCCGTTGGGTTGCGGATCGCAGTAGTTTGATATTACACAGGTGAAGCACTGCTCTCCGCTTCCCTGGTGAGAGTTCCCTGAGAGACACCCACGAGAGGATATGGGATGGTACTATTCAGCCCCAACACGGAGATGATGAGATAATGATAGACCAAGATCTACAAATTTCAGCCAGAACCGACGACTTAACGTGCTCGCCGAGGCGCGTAGGACCGAGTCGAATTAATTTAACTAGTGATATTTTATGATCAATAAAATATGGCGCCAGACCACGCCTCTGGCGTGTTAGTTAATGTAACTAAATTTTCGGATAGAATGCTTTAAGATTAGAAAGGGCGTGGCTATCGAGATGAAGAGAAGTAAAGACGTTTAGAAGAAGTACTCTGTGTTTCTCTTTCATTATTTATTTATCGTTTTCTTTCAGGCCTCGAGGTCCATATATAGGGTGTATCTGACATCGACGCACAAACGAGTACCGTGGATCCAGTACATGATTCTGAACCCACCAATGGTGGAATTTTTCGTCGGCTTTTTCATGATAAAAAAAAATGTATATTCAGTTTTTTTACTTTAGACCATTCATAATTGCTATACTTTTACAACCCAATAACATTTTAAAGTAAAAATTATTTTTTTCGCTAATTATACAAAAAAGCGCAATGTAAACAAAACTCGAAAAACTATCTTATCAGCTGATTTAATAGAGTTTACATCAGGGATTAACGTCATACCTACAAATCCGTACGGCGGCACGCTTGCAAGGTTCAAAAGCCGAGCCGACACTTTTTTTTAAACACTGTGAATTCTGTAACCGTTCATTAACGACATATATGACTATCATAATTTTATTAGTGGCATGTGGTCTAGCCTTTTCGCGAAGTTTGCGTTACGATGTCAGATACACCCTGTACAATACTATATTAAAATCATCATCAACTTATTATCATTGCACTGCTGGGCACAGGTCTCCGCTCAAACAAAGAAGGATTGAGCGTAATCACCAAGCTTGCTCAATGCGGGTTGGCGATTTCAGACTTAAAGTCCAGGTTTCCTCAAGATGTTTTCCGTCACCTTATAATCAGTTATTGGTATCTAAGATATATTTAGAAAGTAAATATAACTTAGAAAAGCAACACTGGAACTTGCGAGACTTGTAATCGAATCCGCACACTATCTACATTCAACAACATTACCTACATTCTCTTTTATCACACAGATTGAGCAAGCCCAAAAGTAAGTTCGAGACTTGTGTTATGGGATACTAACTCAACGATACTATATTTATAATAGATACATATATAGATAAACATCCAAGACCCAGGACAATCAGGAAAAGATCGTTTTCCATCATGACCTGGCCGGGGATCGAACCCGGGGCTTCCACGTCGCAGGCAGGCGTGTTGACCGCTGCACCACCACTCATACTTGAGGGGCTGGTGTTTAACCACTAGGCCACCACGACTGTAATATAAGAATCTGACAGATTTTAATAGCTTTGATGTATTGTCGTATCTAGATTCAAGGTATCGTTTATGACCTAAAGTCTCATGCGACAAATACTGACAAACCCATCTGATTATCATCATCAACCTTTTTATCGTCCCACTGCTGAGCACAAGTCTCCTCTCATACTGAGAAGGATGGAGCGTAATCGTGATTTCAGACTTAAAGTCCAGGTTTCCTCAAGATGTTTTTCCTCCACCTTCAGTCATTGCCTCTGATACCATTACTTAAATTCGAAAGAATATAAATATGTTCAGCTATCTCACACACATTCGCGCATAACTCTCTTTTACGACGACAAGTCGGGTAAGGAGCTCGCGTATAACATACATAAATCTGTTTAATACTTTTAGAATTATCGGGTTTGGCGGGTATAGTCGTGAAATTGGATGGTATACTATGCCAAAAAGATACTACTAAAAACCGGCCAGGTGTGAGTCGGATTCGTGGACTAAGGGTTTCTAATCTACTGCCAGGGTTTCGGGATGTTTGAAAGAGCTACCCTAAGCCCTGGTGCACAGGCAAGAGAAGGAACACGCCCTTCCGCTCAGCTGGAGAGGTCATTTGATGATTTCGCATCAGAAAATGACTTGTTTCTTTTACAAAATACGAGGATCTTTCATTTTAAATATCATCTGATTATTATATCATGTGTTTATTTTATAAAGTGGTAGGTGGTAGGCCATAACATCGGCCGCCGGCAGAAGTTACCACCCACCAGACAAAGCCTTGCCGCCAAGCGATTTATCGTGTTCCAGCATGATCTCTCGCGAAGCCGTACGGAGGACGGGTCTGAGCAGTTGTGTTGCGATGTGTGCCGGGTCCGATGCGCCTAATGTTGTTGTGTTGGGAGTTTGGTCGTGGAGGGTCTTCACATCAATCTCCCTTTGACGCAGCTTCGTTGGTCGTGTTGGGTTTTCATAAATTGCATCTGATGAAGCTACTGAATGTAACTGAAACTTTTAGTAGTGGCATCAGAATGGAATTTAGTGTGGACAAATGTGCAGTCATGCATGTAAAGCGGGGGGAGATTATGGAATCCGAGGGAATTACACTCCCAGATTCCATACAACTTAGATCCCTCTCCTCATTCGAGAGCTATAAATATTTGGGTATGTCGGAAGCGTTAGGCATCAACGATGCTGACATGAAGCAATCGTTGAAGGAGCGCTTCTTTGGTCGCCTGAAGAAGGTATTAAAAAGTCTTCTTTTGGGCGGAAATAAGGTGCGCGCCTTCAACGGGTGGGTCATGCCGGTTTTGATGTACTCTTTCGGCATACTTAAATGGACTCAGACCGAACTCGACGCCCTGGATAGAAGAGTCCGTACACTGCTGACAGCAAACAGGATGCATCATCCACGATCATCGGTGATGAGACTGTATATCCCGCGGAAGTGTGGGGGTCGAGGCTTTTTAAATGCTAAAACCCTCCACAACCGAGAGGTATGCAGTCTCAGAGAACATTTTTTGAACATCGTAGTGGGCATGCATCATGATGTGGTCACAGTAGACAAGGGGCTTACCCCGCTATCCATGGCGAAAGAGAACTGGCACAAGCCTATAATACTTACCACAGATGACCGCAAGATGATATGGCAAAGCAAGGAACTTCACGGGCGATTTTATCGGGCTCTTCATGAGCCCGATGTTGACTTTTTAGCTTCCGTATCCTGGCTACGATTCGGTGACCTTTTCGGGGAAACTGAAGGTTTCGTCTGTGCAATTATGGACGAAGTTATCTTGACGAATAACTACCGGAGATATATTATGAAGGACGGGACGATTGACGTGTGTCGGGCATGTCACCATCCGGGTGAGTCCATCAGACACATTATCTCTGGTTGCTCTCGTTTAGCTAACGGCGAGTATTTGCACAGACATAACCAAGTAGCTAGGATTATCCACCAGCAACTTGCTTTGAAATATAAACTTGTGGATTCTGAGGTACCGTATTATAAGTATGTGCCCGACCCAGTTCTTGAAAATGGCCATGTCACGTTATACTGGGATCGGTCTATCATTACTGACAGGACTATTGTTGCCAATAAGCCTGATATAGTGGTGATAGATCGATTAGCGCGCCTCGCAATGATTGTCGATGTTACCATTCCACATGACGGGAATCTCGTGAAAGCTGAGAAAGAGAAACAAATTAAATATCTCGACTTGGCGCACGAGATTGTTGACATGTGGAATGTCAACTCGGCAGTCATTGTACCGATTGTCGTATCGGCCAATGGTTTGATAGCCAAGAGCCTCGACCAACATCTATTGAGGCTCTCGTTAGGCAGTTGGATCAAAGGCCAGATTCAAAAGGCAGTACTCCTCGATACGGCCCGCATCGTGAGGAGGTTTCTGTCTCTGGAGCTCTAACCACCGGTAGCTTGGACCCCGCTCCCGCCATCGGTGGAACACTATTTTTTATATTTTTAAATGTTTTTATGTTTTTTATAAATATTTAAAAATGTAAATGAATATGTATATATATAAAAATAAACGAAATAATAATAAAGTGTTAGCGATTAAACTACATTTTATTGTATTGCAGCGTAGGGAGGCCTCCAACAAGGTGGATCCATCGATCCGCTTGGTCATCACCTGATGAAGGTCGCGGGAAGCCGATGGATGCGAACAGCACAAGACCGGTCATCGTGGAAAGCCTTGGGGGGGGTTTTCGTCCAGCAGTGGACTTCTGTAGACTGAAGAAGAGGAACAAGAAAAAATATAGTACCTACGTCAAAAATAATGATTTAATTAGTTTTTAATTATGTAAGTGAATTAAATTCTTATGGTAAATATATGTAGGTATCCCAAAATTGGATTATTTTTGTATCAATATTTTGTATTTCACGAGGCCATATTTCCTGATATTACAGTTCAAAACCCGTCACAAATTTGACAGTTCAATATTTCTTTAACGATTCGTGTTCCGGCATGATGTCTGGTGAAGCTGTACGGAGGACGGGTCTGAGCAGTTGTGTTGCGATGTGTGCTGGGTACGATGCGCCTAATGTTGTTGTGTTGGGAGTTTGGTCGTGGAGGGTCTTCAGATCAGTCTCCCTTTGGCGCAGCATCGTTGGTCGTATTGTTGGGTTTAACATTGCAGCACCTCGCTCAACTGACATCTTCCTTCCTATTCGCTCAGTTTTTCTGAGTCAATAGGGTCTTAATAAACTAGCACGCTTTACCATCAACGATCGCATCACTCCCTACCATCAGACGGGATTGCGGTCAAGCGCTAGTTTATAATTATTAAAAAAAATATTACTGAATACTAGGAACAGGCACAAATTTATTGTACCTACAACAAGGCTCAAGAAAATAGGTGGCTCTTTTAGATGCCAATGTATATCTACATTTTTACAATAGACTTCCAGAGGTGGTTCAAGATCTAAGCCTGAATAAATTCAAATCCTTCATTAAACGTAAGTTGTGTCAGAAAGCATTTTATAGTGTTAAGGATTATATTGAGGACAAAAAGGTTTGGGCTTGAGCTGCGTCCGATTTCTATACTTACACTGATTGTTCTTTGATTTTTCCTCTTGTGGTTTTAATTTGTAATTGTTTGTTTTTTTTTTTATTCAAAGCCAGTACACACTATGTAGCCCAGCATATTGTACGTTACAGAATTGCATCGCTGACAAAGGTGTTCGGCACTGGTGCAACTACACAGGAGCTAAACTTAGTATTCGGGAACACTGTTGGAGCTGCTGAACCTTGGACAAAACTATCTTTGCATTGTGTACATTCAGTTTCTTAGTATTGTATAATTGCATGGCACACGTGTGAGCACAATGTACTTGCTGTAAAGCATCTATTTGTTGGGTTAGTCTTTTTTTGTTGTTGTTTTTTTTGTGTGTTTTCCATAATGGACGCTCTTAGCGTACAATATATTTCTGTATCGTTCTCACACGGTTGATTTCAAAATGAATTATGTAATCAAATATTTGTATCTATTGATAATTTAAAAGAGTGTCCATAGAGTTTCTTGCCCGTTCTTCTCCATAGGCACCTACTCTTTGGAATGGGCGACTAGCTTCACCTTACTGACTGACCGACCTTCTGACAATTCAAAAGTGCCTGTAACTGGTTTATTTGAAATAAATGCTTTGATTTGATTTGATCAGTCAGCAAACTACAGAGAAGAGAACAGTAAACACGATAACGGTCGCATTCGCGCAATATCGACGCTTAACCGTGTGCGGACGAGGCGCGACCGCGGTTATTGAAACAGGTATGTGAGTTGTGAATTGTAGCGGAGGCGGAGGGCGAGCTTGGATGTTTCTACTTCTTTTACTTCTTCAGACTATAGAGGGAGGTCCAATGCTGGACAAAAGCCTCTCCCTTAAACGAGCGCCGCGACCTCGTTGCGGCGCTCGGAGGCGGACGCCTCTCCCTGGCAACCATGGTGCGAGCCATGGTTGAAAGCGAGAGTGCATGGGAGGCTGCCGCCTCCTTCTGCGAGACCGTCCTCTCGCAGAAGGAGGCTGCGGAGAGGAAGCGGGAAGAGGACGTACTTGCCGCTCCCCTCCGGCGTAGACGGGTGGGGCGAAGAAGGCGGAGGACGAATCCCCGTCTTCTTTAGCCCCAGGGTGTGACCAGCGCGTGTGGGTAGCTCCCGCACGCGCATTCCACAACGGTCACCACGTCTGGGGATTACTCCGTTACCGGGTAATTCCCCTTTGGCGCGGAAACCGGCCTTAATAAGGCCGGTAAGCCCTGAGAGTGGCACGGAGTCTAGGCCTTCGGGCCGGCCCCGTGACACTCTCAACACAGGGCCCGACGGTAACCGAGTGGTTTTAGTGGGTATTCCCGGCTCCGGCCGGGCGAGTCCCACACACGTCCGTCGCCTAGCTAGCGGCGGGTATGGTGCGTAAAGGCATTTCCACTCGTTAAAAAAAAAAAGGCCTCCCCTAAAGCTTTCAACGACGACCGGTCTTGTGCTGCTCGCATCCATCGGCTTCCCGCTACCTTCACCAGGTCTTCGGTCCACTTTGTTGGGGGTCTCTCTACGCTGCCCCATCGGCTATCGGTTCTACGAGCATTGTGCCCTGCCCACTGCCACTTATGTTTAGCGAATCGCAGAGCTATGTCGGTGACTTTGGTTCTTCCGCGGATCTCCTCATTTCTGAGTCGATCGCGCAGAGTAACTCCGAGCATAGCTCTTTCCATCTCACTTTGGATGTTTTGGTGTTCTAAATTTTATTAATTTATTATTTTGGTCCACCAGCAACTGTTTACATTGGATGTTGTACATAAGGTAACATGTAATTTTAAAAGGTGACAGAGGAAAGAAAATTCAACTTAAAACTAAAACTTAAACTAAGTTATTGGAAAAGACATGTTTCATTTAATGCCGGATCGTGAGTTCTAATTTATATCCGGAAGATATATTTTGTTAATTATGGCTTTCAGTTTGCTAAAGGAGTCAAAGTGCAGATGAATTTGATGGACACAATTGTTCACTACCTTACAAAATCTAGCAATTAAGTGCCTAAAACCGTTCTCCTTTGTGGTGGCCACAGTGGTGTTATTGGATTGCGAGGTATTCTTGAGGGGGCACGGAAATTAAAAGTGTTCAATATCTGGGGGCAGTCAATATGATGGGTCATTACTTTGCACACAAACGTTGCGTCATTTACCCTTCGGCGTTTCTCCAGGGAGATCATGTTGTAGTGTTTCATTCTATCCCTATAAGAAAGTTTTTTTTTTTGCTAAGCCGCTGGAAAACGCTAGATGCCATAGATAACGCTTTTGAACACGTTCTAGCCGCAACGAATGTGAAGCATAGTGTGGCCGCCAAATTATAAATATGTTTAAAAAAACACGTTTTAATGATAAATTATTCCGAAATGCATGAGTTGTCTATGACCTTAGCTTTGACATCAGGCCAATATAGTTTAGAAGTTTTCGTGTTTGAGTACTAGGTTTTTTTTTTATTAATTATACACTAGCGCTTGACCGCAATCCCGCCTAATGGTAAGCAGTGATGCGATCGTTGATGGTAAAGCGCGCTAGTTTATTAAGAGCCTATTCACTCAGAAAAACTGACCGAATAGGAAGGAAGACGGCAGTTGAGCGAGGTGATGCAATGTTAAGCCCAACAACACGACCAACGATGCTGCGCCAAAGGGAGATTGATCTGAAGACCCTCCACGACCAAACTCCCGACACAACAACATTAGGCGCATCGTACCCGGCACACATCGCAACACAACTGCTCAGACCCGCCCTCCGTACGGCTTCACCAGACATCATGCCGGAACACGTCAAATCGCTTGGCGGCAAGGCTTTGTCTGGTGGGTGGTAACTTCTGCCATATTGTATGTCTTTTTTATTATTATTGTTTACTTGTAAAGCGCGTTGTTTGTGCGGAATAAACAATATTTCTTCTTTCTTTAAAAGTTAACAATAATTGTGTTTATAGAAATAAATTAATAAACAAAAATAATGTGTTTGTGAAAAATTGTGTGGCTGTTTTTGAGAGTTCATTCCAAGCTTTTTTCTTAGTAATACTTTTTGGTTACTTCTTGATTTATTTCTATATTATGAAAAATGATTTTCAATAATCAATATGCTTTTTTGCACTCCATAATGTTACATAATAGTTCGTAAATTAAAGTATAGAATCAATTATTTACCCTGTCGGGCACAGCAAAGTGTTTTGTTTAAATTTTGTTATAGGAGAGGGGATGAAGGCGCTCTTGTTGAGGAAAAAAAAAAGGTAATAATTAAAATGGTATCATTAACGAACAGTATTTTATAATTTTATCGTATTTATATTTTTGTCGTGGTGGCCTAGTGGTTAAAACATCAGCCTCTCAAGTATGAGTGCGCAGGTTCGATTCCAGGTCAGGCAAGTACCAATGTAACTTTTCTAAAGTTATATGTACTTTCTAAGTATATCTTGGACACCATTGACTGAAGGTGAAGGAAAACATCTTGAGGAAACCTGGACTTTATAAGTCTGAAATCGCCAACCCGCATTGAGCAAGCGTGGTGATTACGCTCAATCCTTCTCTGTATGAGAGGAGACCTGTGCCCAGCAGTGGGACGATAAAAAAGGTTGATGATGATGATGATGATGATATTTTATAGAAGTATTTATTTTATAGTGGTTTGGTTAAAATTTATTTTTATATTGCACGATTGGCGTTATTACTATTAACTATAATAAACTACTTAAATTAACTTTATTGTGTAATTTTATGCAGTGCACTCATTAGCTCATTCAATTCTAAATTAACAGTATTTTGATGTCTTCATACTCTTTTTATTGTTAAGTGTTTTAAAATAAATTTATTTTCTAGTTGTGTAAAATGAATGGAATGTAAAGTAAAAAAAGGTTTTTATTATTTTTCATGGCCCGTGATACCCAGACAGTTAAAATTTTTATATGTCTTTAACGCTCATGCTTATAACTTGCATGGCTCCCGCTAAAGCGAGTGACAGATAACGCTGCTTCACTGACGCCGCAGCGCATTGCTTGGAACCGAGGAATTATATTGAAATCCACTGTTTTTGAAGCAGAGCCTGTAGTTGTGGACTACTGTACTAATTAGACTGCAATGAGATTCTTTAATCTCTCAAAGTGAAAACTTAGGTGAAATCAACGGGGAGTTCCGTAGCCAAATGGCAAAAAACGGAACCCTTATAGATTCGTCATGTCTGTCTGTCCGTCTGTCGGTCAATCAGTCCGTATGTCACAACCATTTTTTTTCCGAAACTATAAGAGCTGTTGGAACTAGGTAGGTAGATATATTTTGTGAACCGCATTAAGATTTTGATGCAAAAATAAAAAAAAAAAAATTGTGGCTCCCCACACTTAGAACTGAAACTCAAAAAATATTTTTCATTAAACACATCCGTGTGGGGTATCTATGGATCATCATCATCATTTCAGCCGAAAGACGTCCACTGCTGGACATAGTCTTCCCCCAAAGTTCTCCATGACGACCGGTGCCTCCCGCATCCAGCGGTCCACCTTGTCGGGGGCCTACCCACGCTACGTCTTCCGGTGCGTGGTCGCCACTCAAGAACCCGTCAGCCCCATCGGGCATCGGTCCTACGGGCAATGTGTCCAGCCCACTGCCACTGTGTGTTGCAATTCTTCGGGCTATGTCGGTTACTCTCGTTCTTCTGCGGATCTCCTCATTCCTGATTAAAAATGATATTGAGGTTTCTAAAATATTTTTTTTCTGAACCGGTATTTTGCGGGACAGACGCTTCCAAAGTGGAAAAAGTTGGTCCCACCCCCTCTAACTTCTAAAAGAAGAAAATGAAAAATCTAAAAAAAACACATATGATGTACATTACTATAAAAACTACCAACGAAAATTGTTTTGAACGAGATCTAGTAAGTAGTTTTTTTTTAATACCTTGTAAATCGCAAACCGCTTATTACCGCGTAATCTTTCATACAAATAACTTAAATCCTTTAATTTCATAAATAAATGGTACGGAACCCTTTGTGCGTGAGTCCGACACGCACTTGGCCAGTTTTTTTTAGTTTAATTGGTATTAACACTATTGACAATTCGCTCTAATTTCTCTTATTAGTTGGACATGATATGACAAGCCACTATGCTCTCACTTAACCAAGTTAGGACGGTAGATCTAGCTTAATTTTTATATATGACGACGTCAGCGGCGGCGGTGCGGTAGGGTCGCCACCATCTTAGTAAGGGCTCCATTTCGTAGGTGAGTTTTGAATTAAAGCACGAAGTGTAAATATACCCTCAAATCTTGGCAATCAAATAGGCACACCGACAGTTTCGCCCCGGAGAAGTGCCTTGGTCCGCGTCTCAATTCGAAGTGTCCGTTCGACAATACCCACTGTGCAAAACGACTCTGTCTACGTGCCGCCATTACAAATTAACGTCACCGCGTTTTTAAAATGCTGCAGCTTTTATTAAAATGATATCGTTATCCACGACATACATGAAGTTACTTTCATAGTATGAAACTGGTGTCGAAAGCGAAAAAGCCCAAATGGTCGCCAACAGACGATTCCTATTTATATAATTTCAAGTTTGACTACGAGGCTTTTGTATATATTATTTATGTCTTTTTTATAATTTATAATATTTGTGCAGAATAAACTATTATTCTTTTTCTTTGAATGACAACAACATCCTTGTGCCGCAAAATGTAAAAGCCAAAGATTTTTTAAAGTGTGTCCCGCTCAATGGCGAACGATCTCAAGAAAGACCGAACCTATGGTGGTAACCTGGAAGCCTTTAATCAGATTCAGGACTCAGATTGGCCGAAGCAAGAAAAAAATGTTCAGGTGGAGATTCACAGATGACTTCGTTTTGGACCTGAAATGTAGTGCTGTTCCATAAACTATGGGTTGCTTAATAACGTTTCCTGCGTGTCCCACATACAGTATTTTAAGAAAACCCTGTCCGACCCGTGAAGGTGTTGTTAGGTATCGATAACTGATTCTACTAATGGATACAAAACCCCGGGCTAAACTTAAAAAAAAAATCCCACTAAAAAAATTATTATTATTTCGCAAAAAGTGGTAACTTAATAAATGTGCGTTCACCCTTCCGCGGACGACGGGCGGCAGGGCACGCGGCACGTGGTCGCATCGCTATTCGCTCATAATAATACCGGTGTTGTCACTTTTTTATAAATTACCATTTTCGGGGAAGGTGGAATTAATTCGCGGGAAAAAAAGATTATTTCAAAATTCATTTGTATTGGTTCTATGATGATTACGTAAAATTTTATATTATATTTGGTCATGTGTTTACCTAACCTTTATTATCCTTATGGGTCGGACAGGGTTTTCTTATGCCGACGGTATTTTGTAATGCCGCCATTACAAAATAACGTCACAGCGTTATCCCTACTACTACATAAATCAAATGAGCAACTTTTATTAAAATGATATCTTTATCCACGACATATATAAAAAAAAAAACGCGTAAAAGTAGTAACAATTACATTTGACTTCACGGTCACTGCTGCGCTGCGTATCGTGGGTTCGATTCCCGTGCGGAATAAATATTTATGTGACCTACAAATAGTTTTCCCGGGTCTTTATGCTATGTATTCACCCATGATTCAGGAGAAATTCTTAGTGTGGAGCTAAAAATAAAAAATACCCACAGAAACATTGAAGAGTAGAAAAATAGCATTTTAAACCAGCAAAATTACATTTAAAAACACCAAAATAAAATAAAAAAGATCCGCGCGAAGCTAAAAGTGTCCTACCTCTGATAGTGGGACATTATTAGCTGACTATGAGCATTTCAGACTCTAGTCTCGTCGGAACACAATAAGGCATTACCCGGCCTGGGAGCACCAGGACCTTATGGTTAGAAGTTAGGCTAACGAGGTACTTACCACAAATTACCTTCACTTTAAAATCACAATCTTGGTAACTGAACGACCTTCTTATGCCTGAGCACGCAAGGAAGTTACCATTTACATCAAATGAGCGTCCTGAACATGTTCCGTAGTTGACAGATATAATGGGCGTCACGTTCCTTCACTATACACGCCGAAATTTTAATGGTTGTTTTCCCGCGGCAGAACGATATGCTTTAAGGAGTACTTTCGATGAATAGAGTAAAAGACAAAATTAAAAGTATTTGTGTTATAAAATAATAAAAAAATAATTTAAAAAAAATCATCAACTCGAAAAAGTGAGAAAAGTTAGTTACACTACCTAAATGTTGTAGGTACTACTCAGAATGGGCATGAAACCGCCTCAATGGAAAGCAATGCATTTTTTTTTTTTTATTCTCTTTATTTATAAGGGGTTTTTATCCACACGGATACGTCAACCCCATTGTACCTTATACTAGATTTACAAACAATATCTAATTTAAAAATAAACTATGTTCATATCACACAAAACAATTAATAAATACATATTAACACAATATGAGATACACAATAACACAACATAACATAATATGAGAAGGAACTATTGCCTAGAGTTATGAATTAATCCACATACTATGCGTTTAGTCCTTTCTGATTTTGGGTGAGCCAAAATATTTTGGATAAGTCCAACGTCCCACATGTTTACATCAAACTCCCTAACCAAAGATTCCCTCTCGTCTTTGTTCTTAACACAATCCATCAGCAAATGTTGCACATCTTCAATTTTATTACATGTCTCACAATTAGGGGACAAAGCCAGCAATGCATTTAATGTTCAAACCATAATAAGCTCCCGCGCCCAGTGATAGAGCATAAAACAGCTTGTAGGCAACAATCCGAAAATTCAACACCATGCCGACAAAAGAAAAAAATGTTCAAACCAAAAAAAATCTGTCATAAATAAAAAAAAAAAAATAAATAAATTGTTTATTTCTCAACTTTGTACATAATTTGTATAATGATTTTCTTAATTCTAAATAGCACTGATGTATAATTTGCCTGAACTAGCCAAAATAATTCAAATTATAAATATTTAATACTCTATTTAATCTATTGTATAAAAAGGTGGTCATGTTCGTTAATAAGGTATAAAATAACTTAAATGTACTAATACAAAAAAAAAAAACTACCGTTCAAAGGCGTTGCCGCTTTATAAATGTTCCAAGTAAAATAAACTCTCGACTGTAGTGATACGACATAAATTAGTCTGCGCGCAAAAATTACAAACAATTATCTTAGATAATAATTTTATTGTCGTGTTCAGTAAATTGCAGCTCAAAAGTATTTATGAAAATCTTAACTCCGTGACAGTATGAATGGATAATAGTTGAAGCACGCGGGTCAATGGCCCCGCGCCATTCAGCTGTAGATTATCAGAAGTTTACTATTGGTTCGTGCTCTCTTCCGAGATTTTTTTATCACTATGTTAAATCTGCCATTTTATGTTTCTAATATTTTATTAATTAATGAAACGATTGTATTACTAAGCGGAAAAACGGAACCCTAATAGATTCGTCATGTCTGTCTGTCCGTCCGTATGTCACAGCCATTTTTATCCGAAACTATAAGAGCTATACTTTTGATACTTGGTAGGTAGATGTTTCCTGTGATCCGCATTAAGATTTTGATGTAAAAATAAAAAAAAATAATAATAAATGTTGGGGGCTCCCCATACTTAGAACTAATACTCAAAAATTTTTTTTTTCACCAAACAAATACACATACATGGGGATACATGGGATACTTGGGATCAGTTGAGAATGCGTAACGACTGTCAAAGATTTGAAGTATGACAGCTGAGATCAAGAGACTAACGTTTTTTCTGACACACGGAGGCTAGGATAAATGATCACCCATCCACAAATAATAAGCACACAATTAGAATAGAATATACAGAGTGGTGCTGACAATACGACAATAAATTAAACATCGTGTACCTCAACACATTCTTAGTCTACCCATAAAAAATCATATAAATATATCCATTAGCTTAGTCACAGGAAATCATTTTTCATTTTTCACATTTTCTACATGATGTATACGTTGATAAGGAAGCGCTTACAGGTTAATGACCACCGCATCCAACGGTACTATACTTTAATAATAATGGCGCCAAAAAGCAAGTCGATGCAGGACCGCGCTGTCGCCCGTTGATGTTATGGCCTACCACCGAGAAACTAGTTTATAATTATTAAAAATTAAAGTGGAATAATAATGGTATTGTGGGAGCCTCTGTTCGCAATATAATTTACTTTACTCGATCTTTTTTATTTTAGTGAGAGGGTCCTACACTGTTAATGAGTTGCTGGCACTGACCTATAATTAAAATAACCAATTTATGTGAACATTTTATTTATCAAAATTCCCAAATGCTAACGCGTATACTCTAGTCGGCCAGTGCGCAGTAACTGGCGACTCCGTTCATTCGTCACACATGCTTTCCAAAATCGCTGACACCCAAATTTCAGTCAACATGGTCCCTACAGTGTCAACATATTGTCATAGTAATCCCCCAGGAACTTGTTCCGGGTCTGACTGTTTGTTTATGTAAGTTAAAATGTTTGTACAGTTACCCAGGATACCGGAGTAATTCTTAATGTACAGCAACATATTTATTTAAAAAAAAAAAACTCCTAGGAAAATCTCTTTTATAAAGAGATCTATTAGTAATAAGAATACAAAAAATAGTGTAGCGATTAGTGACGTCACCAGCCCCGCTCCTCCATCTTTGATGCGTTTTATATTTGTCAATGTTTATTGATTTGGTAAAACAAAATATATGTATCCAATATTTTTCTTTAATTCGAATGAACTATGACTAAATAGAATCTTTTTTTTTTACCCAGGAAACACACTTTTTTTTTATTGATTATAAACTAGCGCTTGACCGCAATCCCGCCTGATGGTAAGCAGTGATGCGATCGTTGATGGTAAAGCGCGCTAGTTTATTAAGAGCTTATTCACTTAGAAAAACTGAGCGAATAGGAAGGAGGACGGCAGTTGAGCGAGGTGATGCAATGTTAAACCCAACAACACGACTAACGATGCTACGCCAAAGGGAGATTGATCTGAAGACCCTCCACGACCAAACTCCCAACATAACAATATTTGTGTCGATCTCCGACATTTCTTGTCGGTCTCCGTGGCGCAGCGGTCAACACGCCTGCCTGCGACGTCTATGGTCTATGACTCCGGCTTAGACAACAAATCAACTTTGTACTGTATATAGTTTGGCAGTTTTGCATGTTTAGAGTGATATTATTATTATTATATTTTTTTTCCTGTATTATCATTGTAATATTTAATTTTTATGGTATTTAGTTGTCAAGTGCGTTTTGTTTGTGCGGAATAAAAACGATTTCTTTCTTTCTTTCTTTTTTTCTTTCTTTCGACGTGGAAGCCCCGGGTTCGATCCCCGGCCAGGTCGTGAGGGAAAACGATCTTTTCCTGATTGGCCTGGGTCTTGGATGTTTATCTATATATGTATCTATTATAAAATATAGCATCTTTGAGTTAGTATCCCATAACACAAGTCTCGAACTTTTTTGTGGCTAGCTCAATTTGTGTGATTTGTCCGTATATATTTATTTATTATTTATTTATTTATTTGGCGCATCGTACCCGGCACACATCGCAACACAACTGCTCAGACCCGTCCTCCGTACGGATTCACCAGACATCATGCCGGAACACGACAAATCGTTTGGCGGCAAGACCTATTGTTCCGTGCGGGAATCGAACCCGCGACACGTAACGCAGCAGTCTTACGCTCAGCCAGTGTGCCGAACATGTCGTCAAAAAATTAGACCCTTTGTATTTTCTACCGTGATAGAGGCTTGTTTACAGACGGTAATGTGAGCTTACTCTTGTGAGTGTTCGGAGAGCCTAACACAATATTTATATAAGCTGCCGTCTCAAATAGCTTTAATGGAAGATGTGGCTATAAATAAATATTTTGGAATACCACTGGGTACCGAAGTCGTGGTGGCCTAGTGGTTAAAACAACAGCCTCTCAACTATGAGTGCGCGGGTTCGATTCCAGGTCAGGCAAGTACCAATGTAACTTTTCTAAAGTTATATGTACTTTCTAAGTATATCTTGGACACCAATGACTGAAGGTAAAGGAAAACATCTTGAGGAAACCTGGACTTTAAGTCTGAAATCGCCAACCCGCATTGAGAAAGCGTGGTGTTTAAGCTCAATCCTTCTCTGTATGAGAGGAGACCTGTGCCCAGCAGTGGGACGATAAAAGGTTGATAATGATGATGATGAACTTGGTACCACACTAACAACAGTGTAAAGAAAGAAAACTATTTTTTGTGGCTCATCGTCCAGGAAAATCTTAAAACCAAACTAAATAGATACAATTTAATATAAAAACAAGTTATACATAAAAAAGTAATACTAATAAGGAAGACCCTGACGAGGCCGGTTTGTGGCGGCCTAGTGGTTAAAATACCAGCCTCTCAAGCATGACTGTGCGGGTTCGAATCCATCTATATAAAGCGCCGTGACGCCAGCGCGGAGTCAGTCTGCATTTGTCTATCGACGCGAAACAAGCGACAGTTAAGAAACGATCAACAGTGACAACCCAACGAGAACTTTGAGTACTACGTGAAGTAACATCTGTAGTGTTATTGTGTGTATACAACACAGACTTCGTGGACGTAAGGGAAGACTTCGGTGCGACATCAGCTACGTTCTACTTGTCATTGCCTACGATCGATTGTACCTTCGTTGCCAATAAACTTCGCAACCCCTAATTCCCTCGCACACTCACCAAAATGCATCCTATAGAACACCGAAAAGCCGGCTACTCTACGCCTGTGCTTTGGAGACCGTTTTGAGTTAAATCTAGGTCGCCAATCAGCCTCTTCGCACTCCTCTCCACTGAATCCAAAGTGGCCAGGTAACTTTTGCAGTACCGGCCCAAATGTGGCCGCAGTACTCCACACGAATGGACCTGTGCTTTGTACAACATTAGAAGCTGCCTTGGTGTGAAGTACCGCCGGACCTTTGCGATAACGCCATCTTGGCCTTGGACCCGTTGAACCGCCCAAAGTTTAGGTCCGAGGAAATCTCAACTCTTAAAAGCTACGCTAGCTAGCTAAGACCTTTGTGATAGCGCCAAGTTTCCTGGCAGGCATCTTGGCCTTGAACCCCATGATTCGCCTAAAGTTTAGGTTCGAGGAAATCTCAAAAGCTGAAGGCAGTCGGTACACTCCAAGGATACATTTCGAAAAGAAGGAGCCAATTGCAAATTACAAATTTGCAGATCACACTGATCAGAATTTATTCTTGTCTCATTACACATACAATTTATAAGTTACTGTCGATACGACTATCCACCACTTCTGTTCTGACTATAAACGATCTTATAATGAAGAGTAAGACGTTCTTAAGAAAATTCACGTTAAAATTCAATTTCATGGTTTACATACCAGTCTCCCACAGTAAAATATTTAGCGTTAATCCCAGTCGCATCCGTAGCTTTTTCAGCTTTGAAGTCCGCTTTACCAGTCTAACTGCTGATTTTGGCTAAACTTCGATATTTTCCGTGAAGCGACTGCCGTCTGACCTCCACACCCCGAAGGTGATATCGAAGCATTGCAGTTAGACCAATAGGGTATTTGACTATAAAAAACTAGTTAGTCCGTCCGTCTGGCTTAATGGCTTAACAATAGAAGAGCCGTGCTTCAAACCATACCTTCAAAGACCGCAGCGGTCAATTTGACGGTATTAGAGATTTCGTCAGAATACTAATGAAATTATTGCGTATATTGCATTAAAATGAAACAAAAAATAGTATCAAGTATTTTTTAAACAATTTTAGGAATTAGACTGAGCAACATTTGTAACAAGTAATAGTTTTTTTTTTAAATCTTTTATACCTTTTCCACAAACAGCTTTTTTACAGATTGTGCAGTTTTCACACGTTTTATTTTTTTCATAATTGTAATTGACTTGGCATTGCTTCCTCTTATTGTTTGTAGTACATCGTTCACTTGCTGCAGTATTAGTTTCTTGACTTTGAGTTGCAGTTGAAGCTGATTTTCTTTCACATACTCTGCGTGCAGATTGCTGACTAGTTGAAGGATAAAATCATGCCGAGAAATTTTTATTCCTGTACAGAATCACTAGTCCATAGCTGCTAAATTAAGTATATTGTAAAAACGTGAACAGGCTATCTCCGACTACCAGCTCTTACGGTGTACTTGCGTGCCATTTGATTGATGATGTCTACACCAAATTTTGTTTCATTATAAAATTGAATTGTCTCAGGCAGCTTTTTTTGATCAGTTCCTATGCTAACGTTGGGGTGCAGAGTGCTCAAAATCATAACATTTTTTCCTAGATACTCCGTGTCCTCTGCGCGAATTTACAATTATATTGTTATTTATAGTATGTATTTATAGCAGAGGAATCTATTTCGGATTCTTCTGATGAAGAAGTGACCTGTTCACAAACACTGTCTGATAAATCGTTACCACTTTCATCACCTGACACATCTAGATCTATATCCCGATATCGCAACATTTCTTGTTCTATTTGAGAAATATTGAGACCGGGACTCATTTTTCATAACAAATTACGACTGTTCACTAAACGATACCAATGTGTACTAAGTGATGTAAACAAGCTAAACAGTAACCACTTATTCAGAATTCATTATAAATAAAAACAAAAGTATTTTCATTATTTTGAAGAAATCTTTCTTTACTATTCATATCGCTGCTTTTATATGTCGTCACATTGACTGTATGCGGTAGGTATTTGTAAAGGAATCTCATATACAACATATAGTTTAATATTTATTTGTACAGTATGTTAAGAAAACCCTGTCCGACCCGTGAAGGTGTTGTTAGGTATCGATAACTGATTCTACTAATGCATACAAAACCGGGCTAAACTTAAAAAAAAATCCCCCTAAAAAAATAAATATTATTTCGCAAAAAGAGGTAACATAATAAATGTGCGTTGAGCGCCCTTTCGCGGGCGGCGGGCGGCAGGGCACGCGGCACGTGTCGCATCGCTATTCGCTCATAATAATACCGGTGTTGTCACTTTTTTAAAAATAACCAAATTTCGGGGAAGTTGGAATTAATTCGCGGGAAAAAAAGATTATTTCAAAATTCATTTGTATTGGTACTATGATGATTACGTAAATTTTTATATTATATTTGGTCATGTGTTTACCTAACCTTTATTATCCTTACGGGTCGGACAGGGTTTTCTTAACATACTGTATAGATTTAGCATAACAATATCAAAATTAGGAAAAGTCATAAAATATAAAAAGAAACAAAAATATGGTTTGTAAAATATGAAATCGCCGTGCGGCCAAATTGACGGCATTGGTCTTTCTAGTCTTAACGTGCTTTCCGAGGCACGACCAGACCAGTGCAAATATTCATATTCATGCATACAAGTATTTGGACTGCGTGGGGATCAAATCCACGCCTCCTTGCGCAGCGGTCACGTTTACTACTGCTACGCCACGGAGGCTGTCACAGTAAAAATATTACTGAACCCATTATATTTTGACGTACCTAGTTATTAAACATTTATATGCGTGGGATAGCATTCGTGTCGCGTCCCACACACAAACCTTAGGAACAATAAAACATCTTGTTTTACAGTCGAAAAGCTTTACTTCCAGTATTAAGGCTCTACACAGCGTGTGACAATGATATTATTTCAAGGAACACGCACACACTGACATTATATTGTAGACTGTAATGTTTTTACTACACAAGTTTGACAGCTCCATACTACACAAGTATTTTAGTGTAGTGTGTGAAATTCATATTTTTACACGTTTTTATTGTTCACTACCCGACGGTTTTGATATTACAGTGAAACCTGGTTAAGTAAGACATCAAGGGACCTGCTCAGATATACAGGTATAAATAAATATCTGTCTCATTTACAGAGGGTTCCATTAATAGCCATAATTCCATTAATCCTTCCCACTTTCATAAACGGATATTAACTTCAGTTTTTGACGTAATGATAACGATTGTAGCTTTCGTTTTTGGCATTTTTCAAATAAACATCTAAATGATAGTAAAGCGAAACTAAAACTGAAAGTAATTGAAGCTCAAAATTTGTACTTATGTACTTGGAATTACGTGTGGAATTTGTGGGTAGAATAAGAATGAGTAAACAAACAATGTTATCTCAGTTACAGAGGTTAATGCATAGATAATTTACTCGCTGTCTCAGTTGTAGAGGTAACTATGATAAATTGAAAGAACAAATCCCAGATATAGAGGCTTACCTCGTCCCACTAACAGAGGTAATTCAGTGCCAAAGTGTTGGGACCTCAGCATGAGTTCCAGTTATGGAGGTTTCTCACTTATCCAGGTCCCACTTAACCAAGTTTCACTGTATATTGTAGTGCTTGGCCGCGATCTCGCCTGGTAAGCAGTGATGCAATCGTTGATAGTAAAGCGCGCTAGTTTATTAAGATCCTATTCACTATAGCCTTGAACACACACACACACACACACACACTGTTTTAGTCCTTAGTACGTGGTATAAAAAACGAGGCGAAATGCTTCGTCCGGATCATAGTAGTGTCAACAACGAAAGGGTTTACTCGCCGTACGACGGGTCGTCTGATGATGGAACGGAGATGAAGTAATTAAGACATGTAATTCACTCGCACACTCTCCAAAATGCATCCTATAGAACACCGACAAACTAGCTACTCTACACCTAGTTTACTTAGATACTGTCTGTCTAACTGTCACCAGTATGCCCAGTATGAGTTTTCATTACAAGACTCGATCGTCGATATCGAGCGCGTTTGTCTTATTGATTGGCCCGCTTCAAGGTTATTATTTTATTTTATTTTTATTAATTATGGGACAATAAACAGCTTTTTTTGTATAAACCAGCGCTTAACCGCAATCCCGCCTGATGGTAAGCAGTGATGCGATCGTTGATGGTAAAGCGCGCTAATTTATTAAGAGCCTATTCACTCTAGCCTTGAAGACACTCAAATTGTAGTGTGACGGAAACACCGTCGCTGGCAAATTGTTCCAGTCCCTCGATGTACGCGGTATAAAAATAATATAAACAATATAACAAAGTAATATAACATTATTATAACAATATGGCAGCCCACTGCATTATACGCATCTTAACATTATAGGAATACGTTAAAAAGAATGCCACTAGATGACTTAATTAACTAATTAAGAACATTTGAACACAGTAAAAATAATATTAAATTTTAAACAATAATGAATAAGTAACTGGAAAATATATTCCTTATTATCACAAACAAGAATAATACCAAAATAATAAAATAATAATAATTAAATAAATTAAATAACTCTCAACCAATGAGAGAGCCAAACATAAAAATAAATAAAAGATCTTACGTACTAAACATAGTACAAAATCTAATAAGTTTAAATATAAACAAAATTAATAAAATAACTAGAGCTATATCATCATCAACAACCGTTTTATCGCCCCACTGCTGGGCACAGGCGCTCTCTCATACAGAGAATGATTGAGCGTAATCACCACGCTTGTTCAATGCGGGTTAGCGATTTCAGACTTAAAGTCCAGGTTTCCTCAAAATATTTTCCTTCACCTTTTAATCAGTCATTGGTGTCCAAGATTTATATTTAAAAAGTACATATAACTTTAGAATAGTTACATTGGTACCTACTTGCCTGACCTGGCTGGTGTTTTAACCATAGGTCACCAGAGAGAGAGCTCAGAGTCATCTCCGATGATGGTACTGACAAGATGGATTGTCTTAAACCTATGTGTATCTATTATTTATTAATTTATTTAATTAGGGTTATTTAGAAGACTTAAAAGCTTGGGATTGAGCTGCTCGCTCTGCTAAGCAATGTCATTAAGCAATACGCGTAATTATGCTACAATTATGACATTTTAATCACAGTTTTTTTTTTTTTAAATCACTTGAACTATTGTAAACATTTTCATTTTAAATGTCTAAACTTGGAAAAAGATAATGATCTCTAAGTTTGTTTCGGCTTTTCTTAACAGAGGTAGTCAGTTAGGAAATGCCGGCTCCATCTTGTTTAAAAAAATGTGACGTGTAAAAGTGATCAGTGATCCTAATTGCATAATAAACGATTTCATTTCATTTTAGTACACTCGATCAACAAATGTAGCACATCCTCAACTAGATTGCAAGCCGAAGACATTAAGATAATACTTATCTGATCTTCACAAGTCAATACTGAGTATCCTGATACCGGGTTCTGGTCGGGGCTTTTGGTTTAAAGAAAGTTTTCATATAAAATTACCATGGGGTCCCAATTAACCCCGGAAATACTAACAATGTAATACCAACACACGGGAGTCCCATAGTTAAGTTTTAACCCAACCGTTAACTAAAACTGTTTAACCAACTTAGGTATACTAGTTTTCCTTGTGGCTTTGCTCTCGTGGCCTGAAGAAAGAGAGAAAGTACACAAGTAAATATTGACGTGTTGTAAACAGTGATGCGATCGTTGATGGTAAAGTGCACTAGTTTATTAAGAGCCTATTCACTCTAGCCTTGAAGACACTCAAATTGTAGTGTGACGGAAACACCGCCGCCGGCAAATTGTTCCAGTCCCTCGATGTACGCGGTATAAAAGAAGAAGCGAAACGCTTCGTCCGGATCGCAGCGGTGTCAACAACGTAAGGGTGGAAAGTCGCCGTACGACGGGTCGTCCGATGGTGGAATGGAGATGGGGGAATTAAATCATGCAATTCCCTTGCACACTTGCCAGAATGCATCCTATAGAAGACCGAAAGTCTGGCTACTCTACGCCTGTGCTCCAGGCTTTGGAGACCGTTTCGAGTTAAATCTGGGTCGCCAATCAAACTCTTCGCACGCCTCTCCATTGAATCCAAAGTAGCCAAGTGACATTTCGCAGCACCAGCCCAAATGTGGCTGCAGTACTCCACACACGAGCGGACCTGTGCTTTGTACAACATAAGAAACTGCCCTGGTGTGAAGTACCGCCGGACCTTTGCGATGACGCCAAGTGTTCTGGTAGCCACCCTGGCCTTGGACTCAATGAACCGCCCAAAGTTTAAGTTTGAGGAAATCTCAACTCCCAAAAGCTGAAGGCGGTCGGTGCACTCCAAGGATACATTCTGAAATGTTGGAGCCAAGGTGAACGGGCTCCTTTTGGCGGTGAAAAGATACGCCTGTGTTTTGGCGGCATTGAATGGTACAAAATCTTGTAGCATTCAATTGATTGATTGGCTTTGCCTCATTCGGAGACTGCCTGTAGTGTAGCACTCGTATGCTCTACCATAGCATCTCTTTCGGACCGGATTGATTCCTTACTAGCCCGAAAACATATCTGAAAACATCCTATAGTAAAGTTTTATCCGAATATTCTTATAGGACCGAAAGTTATCCGGATATAACAGCGGAGTGCAGTTCGTCTTAGGTATAAATCTATGCGAATTGTCAGCTTATATCAACGTTTCAGTCTTTTTATCACAAGCTACGTCGGAGCCCGTTTTAAGTCGCTCTTTCTCAAAGCACAAAGAAAAGCTATTCTTTATGACTTTTGCATGAAAAACCTTTTATACCTTTCTCTGCAATTTTATAATCTAGTCTGAAATCTACGATCCGAACGAAGCGTTTCGCCTCGTCTTTTAAACTGCGTACATCGAAGGCAATAAACAATTGGCGCAGTGGTTAAATGTTTGACTGCTTCGCTGCATGTCGTAGGTTCGATTCCCGCACTGAACAAATATTTGTATGATAATATTTTTATGGTCAGGTTGTTTGTGTATGTGTGCCGGGTACGATGAGCCAAATGATGTTGTGTCGAAATCTTGTTTGGTTGTGGAGGGTCTTCAGATCAATCTCCCTCTGGCGCAGCATCGTTGATAGCGTTGTTTGATTTAACATTGCAACACCTCGCTCAACTGTCGTCTTCCTTCCTATTCACTCAGTTTTTTGAGTGAATAGGCTCTTAATGAACTAGCGCGCTTTACCATCAACGATTGCATCACTGTTTACCATCAGGCGGGATTGCACTTAAACACAGTTTGTATGTATACAAGGCGGGGTCACGGTTAAAGACTAGTTTATAATGTTGAAAAATAATCCACAGAGTAGGCAACTCGTTCATTGGTCAATGTATACACTTTTACAGTAAGCTTCCCATGGACATTCGAAACTTATCCAATAAAAAAAACTTAAAGGCAAAAAGGGGTATTATAAAATCACAGATTATTTAGAAGACAAAAAAGCTTGGGACTGAGCTGCTCGCTCTGTTAAGCATTGTTATTAAGCAATATGCGTAATTATAACGTAAGTTATTGTAAACATTTTCATTTTTAATGTCTGGACTTGAAAAAATACGATGATCCCTGAGTTTGTTTCAGCTATTTCTTCTCAGAGGTAGTCAGGAAATGCCGGCTTCATCTAGATAAAAAAAAAATACATATGACGTGTAAAAGTGATCGGTGCTCCTACTTGCTTAATAAATGATTTCATTTCATTTCATTTCAAAAGGTGAGATATTTTTTTGCCGTCATGTTTATGAGTCCCGTGGCTCGAGGTTCAGAAGTAAAAGCCAATGATCGGCGATAGGCTTCACGAGGTCAACCCGTGAATTAGTGACCTGACATTAAATACATATTGGAAGCCCTCCGCGATCCTGAAAGCACGTTAGGTCTTTTTTCCTGGCTGTCATTAATAGATTACGAGAGAGATACAGTCATTACTGATAGAAGACCAGAAATCAAAATCAAAGCATTTAATAAACCAGTTACAGGCACTTTTGAATTGTCACAAGGTGGGTCAGTCACCTATGTACAAGAACGGGCAAGAAACTCCATGGACACTCTTTTAAATTATCAAGCTATTGATACAAATATTTGATTACATCATTCATGTTGAAATTAACTGTGTGAGGACGATGCAGAAATATATTGTACGCTGAGAGCGTCCATTATGGAAAACACAAAAAAATAACAACAATTTAGAAATCAAAATAACCCAACAAATACATAGGGGTACCAATATGAAATTACCGTTTTTTAAGGAAAATAAAACGCTTCATCATCATCATCATCATTTCAGCCGAAAGACGTCCACTGCTGGACATAGGCCTCCCCCAAGGTTCTCCACGACGACCGGTCCTGCGCCTCCCGCATCCAGCGGTTTCCCGCGACCTTCACCAGGTCGTCGGTCCACCTTGTCGGGGGCCTACCCACGCTACGTCTTCCGGTGCGTGGTCGCCACTCGAGAACCCGTCGGCCCCATCGGGCATCGGTCCTACGGGCAATGTGTCCAGCCCATTGCCACTTCAGTGTTGCAATTCTTCGGGCTATGTCGGTTACTCTCGTTCTTCTGCGGATCTCCTCATTCCTGATTCGATCGCGCAGTGAAACCCCAAGCATAGCCCTCTCCATTGCCCTTTGAGCGACTTTGAGCCTTCTTATAAGGCCCATTGTTAGCGACCACGTCTCAATTCCATAAGTCATCACTGGCAACACACACTGGTCGAAGACTTTTGTCTTGAGACACTGCGGTATTTCGGACGAGAAGATTCTACGTAGCTTCCCGAAAGCAGCCCAGCCGAGTTGGATTCGACGATTGACCTCTTTCTCGAAGTTGGACCTTCCTAACTGGATAGTTTGTCCCAGGTACACGTAGCTGTCAACAACTTCGAGAACAGAGTCTCCAATCTTTATAGGAGTCGGTACAACATGGGCATTAGACATGACTTTCGTCTTGCCCATGTTCATTTTAAGACCGACTCGCTTGGAGGCCCTACTGAGGTCTTCGAGCATTGTACTCAGGTCCTCCGCGGTCTCAGCCATGACTACGATATCATCAGCAAACCGAAGGTGTGTCATGTACTCGCCATTGATGTTGATGCCCAGTCCTTTCCAGTCCAGAACCTTGAAGACATCCTCCAATGCAGCGGTGAACAGTTTCGGAGAGATAACATCTCCCTGTCTGACACCACGCTGCAGAGGTATTGGTTTCGAGGTCTGGTCCTGTATTCGGACTGACATGGTGGCGTTTTCGTACAAACCCTTCAGCGCTTCAATATATCGATAGTCTACTTGGCACCGCTGGAGAGACTGCAGTACAGCCCAGGTCTCGATCGAATCAAAGGCTTAAAACGCTTATTTTAAAGAAAACAGACAAAAAAAGTTTATTCAAAGTATTTGCCATTGCTAGCTACACATTTTTCCCATCTTTTTATTAAGTTGTGGATGCCCTGCCAAAAAAACTGCTCTTGTTTTGATAAAAACCATTCAGAGACCCAATTTTCCAGTTCTTCAGATGTTTTGAAGTGCTGCTTAGCCAGTGCGTGTCCCATCGATGAAAACAAATGGTAGTCGGAAGGTGCCAAGTCTGGTGAATACGGCGGGTGGGGTAACACTTCCCACTTAAGTGCATTTATCGTTTCTTTAACTTGTTTTGCTGTATGTGATGGAGCATTGTCGTGAAACAAAATTACCTTTCCGTGTCTTGTGGCCCATTCTGGTCGTTTTTCGGTCAATGCATGGTTCAAATTGATCATTTGTTGTCGGTAGCGATCAGTATTGACAGTTTCACCAGGTTTTAATAGCTCATGATACACCACACCCTTCTGGTCCCACCAAACACAGAGCATTCCTTGTTTCCGAAGCGATTTGGTTTTGCGGTCGATGTTGATGGTTCACCTGGTGTAACCCATGATTTTTTGCGTTTAGGATTCTCAAAGTATATCCATTTCTCATCACCAGTCACAATTCGATGCAAGAAAGACTTTCTTTCATGTCGTTGAAGCAAATTCTCACAGATGGTTTTACGATTTTCTTCTTGCCTTTCAGTCAATTGATGTGGCACACATTTTCCACACTTTTGGATCTTTCCCATGGATCCTAAACGGTTGGAAATTGTTTGTTGTGTAACATTTAACACTTCTGCCATTTGTTTTTGGCTTACAGTGTCATCTTCATCCAACAATGCTTGCAATTCGGTGTCATTAAATTTTTTCGGTGGTCTTCCACGTTCTTCGTTTCTCAAATCAAAATCATTACTTTTGAATCGTTGAAACCAATTTCTACATGTTTTTTCTGAAAGAGCATGATCACCATAAGCTTCGATAAGCATTCTGTGAGCATCAGCTGCATTTTTCCTTAAAAAAAAATAATGCAATAATACTTCCCGCATATGATGATTTTCTGGTACAAAATTTTCCATTTTTAACTAAAAAAAAATACAATCTTGGTTCCACTATGACTTGCAGTATACTAAATATATTCCACAGATGTCATACCAACAAAATAAAAATAAAAAAAGGCTCGTTCACAATAATCATTAGCTACACAGCTAAATCTGTGTTACCGGTAATTTCATATTGGTAGACCGTAGATGCTTTACAGCAAGTACTTTGTGCTCACACGTGTGCCATGCAATTATACAATAATAAGAAATTTAATCTACACAATGGAAAGATAGTTTTGTCCAAGGTTCAGCAGCTCCAACAGTGTTCCCGAATACTAAGTTTAGCTCCTGTGTAGCTGTACCAGTGCCGAACACCCCTGTCTAGCGATGCAATTTCGTAACGTACAATATGCTTAGCTATATGGTGTGCAATACTGGCTTTGAGTAAAAACTATAACAGGAAAAATCAAAGAACAATCAGTGTATAGAAATCGGACGCAGCGCAAGCCCAAGCCTTTTTGTCGTCAATATAATCCTTAACACTATAAAATGCTTTCTGACACAACTTACCTTTAATGAAGGATTTGAATTTATTCAGGCTCAGATTTTGAACCACCTCTGGAAGTCTATTGTAGAAATGTATAATTGCATTGGCATCTAAATCTGTCAATCTTTCTCGGTATCCTAATATAAAATTTTTCTTTTTATATAATAATTTTAAACTAGTGCCTGACTGCAACCCCGCCTGATGGTAAGTAGAGATACAATCGTTGATGGTGAAGTACACAAGTTTATTAAGCCTATTCACTTAAAAAACTTAGTGAATAGGAAGGAAGACGGCAGTTGAGCGAGGTGATGCAATGTTTAACCCAACAGCACGACTAACGATACTACGCCAGAAGGAGATTGATTTGGAGACCCTCCACGACCAAACTCCCGTCACAAAAACATTTGGCGCATCGTACCCGGCATACATCGCAACACTACTGCTCAGACCCGTCCTCCGTACGGCTTCACCAAACATCATGCCGAAACACAACGAATCGCTTGGCGGCAAGGCTTTGTCTGGTGGTAACTTCATTACTTAATTCTTTATCATAAACGTTCGTTTCGTTTATAATGCCGGGAACATCGCGCAACTTCACTCGATGTAGTTTGCGACTCGTGTTGTACGACATTTGGCGTCCTAGTGTATCCGTGGCTTTAGGCTATTCTGCGACTCATAAATATATGACCTGCTCCTAAGTTATGGAGAGCCTAAATAGATAATAGTTATCGTAACGATTCGACTAGGTCCCCTTATGACGTCGTGAGGAGTGGTAACGTTGAATTGAATCCCCGGTGATAAGTTTATAGCGTCGCAGACGACGGCGGGGTGAGGACGGTAGCAGAGGGATGTGGCGGAAGCAATCACCTGATTGCTTCCTATACCAGCAGTTGTGGTATGTGCGGCCAGCCAGCAGGGGGAAGTTTATGAGTATAGAATACTTCTTTGTTATGTACACCATATAAAGGCTGTATCTGACATCGACGCACAAACGAGTACCATTGATCCAGTACATACTTCTAAAGGGCGCCCTCTATCTGTCGGAAACTTGTTGCTCCGAAACCTATTTGGCATAACTCACTTGGCATAAACTTTTTTAAAACCAACATTATTAAGGTATAAAAAATATTTAATATAATTGTGTTTTGGCCTAATGTTTTTATGTCCGAATTTAAAATAGGATAGGCAGAATTGTATTGGGCACAATTACCTTTGTCAGAGTTACAATTTTGCATAATTTCGTTTAGCATAACGTTTATTTAGAGCGTCGATTATTTCGCATAATTTGACTTAGCATACTACGATATAGATCACAGAATTTCAATAGAAATAAGCCATGATAGAAGCCATGCCTGCTGCATGTTGCATGCTTAATGCATGCTTGCTGCATCCTTCCTAAATGCCTGCTGTATGTTGCATGCTTGAATGCTGAAATGCATGCCAAAAGATGATTCTGGTTGTGAATTTTCTGCGATATGATGGTTCTACTTTTGATTATTATGGAGTTAAAATATATGCCAAAAGATGATTCTGGTTGTGAACTTCTACTATATGATATACTTATTGATTATTATGGATATGAAAGTTTTGCTTAAAGATGATTCTGACTTACTAAATTATGACTTTCGTTGTATGGTAAATGAGTGTATGCCAAACGATTTTCTACGAAAAGAGGTTTCGAGATGCTATCCGTTGCTATGCAAAATAAAATTATGACGTAAAAAGTTCTGCTATAAAGGGTGGACCCGCTTTTAAACCCCCCAGTGGTGGAATTTTTCGTCAGCTTTTTCATGATTTAAAATAAAATATATGCAGTTTTTTTCACTTTAGACCGTTCATAATTACTATACTTTTATAATCCAATAAGATTTTAAAGTAAAAGTTAATTAATTCGTAAAAATAAATTGATTTAATCACATCAGGGATCAACGTCATACCTACAAACCCGCACGGCGGTACGCTTGCAACGTTCAAAGGCCGACCGACACTTATTTTTAAACACTGTGAATTCTGTGACCGTTCATTAACGACATAAATGACTATCATAATTTTATTAGTGACATGCGGTCTAGCCTTTTCGCGAAGTTTGCGTAACGATGTCAGATACACCCTGTAGATTACAGGAACATAAATATAAACATTTTACAAAGTATGACACAATAGGCGGTCTTATGGCTAAGAGCGATCTTTTACAGACAACCTTTGTATGAAATACTAAGGGGAAGGAGAGAGAAATAGTTTAGGTAGTCTACAGTGTACTATTGTATGCAAGTTAAGTAAATAAAATAAAAATAAATAAAGGGTTTTTCAATAGAGACGCTCGAACTTTGACAGCGCATAGCGGCCATCTTGGTAATGCTATAGCTGTCAAATTTGGCTTGATTACATATTTAGTCGTGACATTTCACCATGGAACGCTACACTCTTCAACAACGCGTAGAAATTATTAAAATTTATTATCAAAATCAGTACTCTATTCGCCTAACGTTCCGTGGCGACCGATATCGGATGATGATAACACATTTTTTGTGGCCTAGGGTAGGTGGTATGGATCTTACCAACATGTGGTTCCAACAGGACGGCGCCACTTGCTATACAGCACGGGAAACATTAAATTTATTGAAAGAAAAGTTCGAGGGCTTCGTCATCTCGCGTGGTGGCGATATCAACTGGCCCCCGAGATCGTGTGACTTAACACCGCTCGATTATTTTCTGTGGGGCTACGTGTAATCTCTAGTGTATGCAGATAAACCACAGTCAATTGCTGCCCTAAAGGCCAACATAACTCGCGTTCTTCGTGAAATTGAGCCCCATTTATGCGAAGACGTCCTTCAAAATTGTTCCACCAGAATACACCATCTACAGCGGGGTCGCGGTGGCCATTTGGCTGATATTATTTTCCACACAAAAGTCACTGAATATTCTTTAAAATGTAATAAAAATTGTGGTAATATAACTTAAACAGATTGTTTTATTTCATTTCAATGTTCGAGCGCTCTTAATGATAAACCCTGTATATACATTTAATTAATAAACATCATACAAGAGCAATTGAAAAATCAAAATCAAAATCAAAGCATTTATTTCAAATAAACCAGTTACAGGCACTTTTGAATTGTCAGAAGGTCGGTCAGTCAGTAAGGTGAAGCTAGTCGTAATATAATGACATGTTTAAAGAGAGAGGAAGTGCTTTTTACCATGGTTTTAAAAGTAAACAGAGTTTGAGCATGCATTACGGACACGGGTAGTCATGAATTTTTTGAAAATGGCATACATTGGGGCCGATCTCCTTGCAGTTTCTTTTCGATACCATTGCCATAAAACAGTGAAATAGACCTTAAATAAACCATCGATAGTTTTTAAGTGAAAATGTCATTAAAGTAAGACAGTGTAGCAGTACGTACAAAACGCCATAAATAAAAAAAACGCATCTTACTGACGTCACACGAATTCTACATCTCGCAATCAGAGTTTACCGTGCAACTATCATACATACAACTTCCCAAAATCGACACAACACTCGTCTAATGAAATGAAAAGCAATCGTTTATTAAGCAAGTAGGATCACCGATCACTTTTACACGTCATGTTTTTTTTTTAACTAGATGAAGCCGGCATTTCCTAACTGACTACCTCTGAGAAGAAATAGCCGAAACAAACTCAGGGATCATCGTCTTTTTTCAAGTCCAGACATTAATAATGAGAATGTTTACAATAATTTACCTTATAATTACGCATATTGCTTAATAACAATGCTTAACAGAGCGAGCAGCTCAGTCCCAAGCTTTTTTATCCTCTAAATAATCTGTGATTTTATAATACCCCTTTTTGCAAAGTTTGGCCTTTATATAGTTTTTAAATCGTTTAATGGGTAAGTTTCGAATGTCCATGGGAAGCTTGTTGTAAAAGTGCATACATTGACCCACGAACGAGTTTTCTAAAGTTATATGTACTTTCTAAGTATATCTTGGACACCAATGACTGAAGGTGAAGGAAAACATCTTGAGGAAACCTGGACTTTAAGTCTGAAATCGCCAACCTGCATTGAGCAAGCGTGGTGATTACGCTCAATCCTTCTCTGTATGAGAGGAGACCTGTGCCCAGCAGTGGGACGATAAAAGGTTAATAATGATGATACTTTATTCTTCTGTCCTTTTCATAATGAAATAGAAAGAAAAGGTCGCATTGAACTAAAATATAGTTAAGTTTCTGAACAGGGGAATTGGCTCCATTCACTTCACACACCGTCGCTCTCTGCTTACTTTGGAGCTCGGTTATGAGTTCAATCGATATCTCAAAAATACTACAATAGGTCACTACTATTATTAGCTTACTATCTTTTTTTATAATTATAAACTACTTACTGCTTGACCGCAATCCCGCCTGATGGTAACCAGTGATGCGATCGTTGATGATAAGCGCGCTAGTTTATTAAACCCATTCACTTAAAAAACTGAGTGAATAGAAAGGAAGACGGCAGTTGAGCGAGATGATCCAATGTTAAACCCAACAACACGACCAACGATGCTGCGCCAAAGGGAGATTGATCTGGAGACCCTCCACGACCAAACTCCCGACACAACACTTGGCGCATCGTACCCGGCACACATCGCAACACAACTGCTCAGACCGTCCTCCGTACGGCTTCACCAGACATCATGCCGGAACACGACGAATCGAACTTTAAAAAAAATAAGTTTTTAATTGAATACATATTTTCTTGAATCTTTTAATACCAAAACGTCCATCGATTTTTTACTAAACAGGGTCCGAAAACCCATCTTTGATGGCGGTACCAACTGATGTCTTGTGAGTTACTAACATTTCACTGAGCTAATATAACATTCAGAATGTTTTACGCTCTATAAAGTCCGATTCTTTCTTGTTTTGTACGTAGTTTGAAGTCTGAAGTCGTGCAATAAAGCCGTTTGAACGTAACTATTGCTTGTGAGACAGCGCTTTTGACAGGCGTCTTGCCAAATATAGGGTGACGGCGTGTTTATGAAATGTGGGATATTTTGAATTTATCCTCATCTACCTGCCTTTTGTTAATAGTGTTGGGGTCGGATTCCAATCCAACCAGATTAAGCTGAATACTACTTACTGAATCTTACCCTTTGATAAGATTATCGTCAGATTTTCGGTCAGATTTTCGAACTTCTGATGACCCGTAACGACAGTCAAAGATCTTCAGCCGGCGAGCAGTGAGCAGCTCGCCGCCCGGTAAGGACCAGGCCCGAGTCGACGACGCGTTGTGTTTCACACGCGCCTCAAAGAGATGTCAGCACTTCGTGACGGGGTCCACGAAGACCGATGCCGCCTGGTTCAGGGTTGCGGGTTGGTTAAAAAAGAAACCGTGGCCCTGGCGCACAGATAGACTAAAACCCATCCGGGTTTAAGATAGTAAAAGTTTGATACGCTCTTGTGCTCCGCCCAGAGTGGAAGAGATGAGATGAGAGATCAGATGGTTTCTCATCCAGAACATATACAGCAGAGCGGGTCGAAGGTATGTCGAGCGAAATAGCGGAGGTAAATCATGACTTGGAGGCTATCAAAGACTGGTCTGATAGGTTTGGAGTGTCTATAAACCCCTTAGGCCGCTGCCTCGAATCTTGCGGGCAGCGGCGCGGGAGCCGAGCGGGCATCGAAGAGCCGTTCTCGAAACTAGCGGGCAGATCGCGCGTCACTATAGCCGCATAGTGTTGTGTTCATGATTGTGTCGATGAGATATTTGTTTTTATTCGCGAAAGAAATGTTTGAACAATGGCGGCAACTTCTTTTTAATTCAAATTTATTCCTAACCCGCGATGACCGGTCGCTGCCCGCAAGATTCAAGCGCGAGAAGTACACCGCTCGCTCCCCCACTGCCGCCGCCCCGCTGCCCGCAAGATTCGAGGCAGAGGCCTTAAAGTGTCAGGCCATTATTATTGGAAGCTCACGCATGATGAGCAGGTTAGCTTAGCTCTCTCCCTCCGCTTTTCTTCAATGGTACCGTCATATCCATTAACCTTACTGTTAAAGATCTTGGTTTGTCTGACTCGACGTTTAGCTGACAACGTCAGGACTCAAAGAGTCAACGGTACCCTGCTTTCGCTATATCGCCTGAGGAATTTCGTACCCGCTAAAACGAAAACCATGCTTGTACAGACTCTGATTTTCTCTATTATCAACTATGGTGATGTGTGCTACTTTGATCTGAATGCGGCTTTGCTGGGTAAGCTTGATAGATTGCTCAACAATGCGATGTGTCGAGCTTCAGGTCTGAACTCAAATGGATGCCCATTTGCCAGAAAAGAAATTTGCGCTCTTTGACCACGCTTTTCTGCCTTCTTAACTCACCCACTCCTCCTTCGTATCTTGAGACTCGCTTCCAATATTTATGTTCTTCACACATTAAGAATCTGCGATCTTCTAACAATCTTCTCTTACTCTGTCCTTCACATACTTCTGACTTTGTTCACTCTTCGTTTCATATTCGATTCATACTTTTGTGGAATGCGTTTCCTCTTGATATCAGGATGGCCGCCAGTCGGTTTGCATTTAAGCAGAAATTGCAGAGTTATTTCCGCAACAGTTAGGGTAGCGTCATTTCAACACCTCTCTCCCAAAATTTTAGTTTTGAATGTATATATTATAAGTATATATTTTGGTAATAGTATGTATGTGTATATAGCTTATTTAAGTATTTATTTAAATAGTGTTAAGAGTATGTTCAATTAAATCACCTGCTACTAATCTCTTCACCACTTATGGTTGACTGGTAGAGAATGCCTAAGGAATTAAGTCAGCCTCTATACAATTTATGTGCGAAAGAAGAAAGAAATAAATAAATAACAAAAAAAGGGATCACGGTATCTAAAGGTCCATCCACAAACCAACCGCGGTAATTGTAGGTTAATTTCGTCGATATATTGTTATTATTTATCCACGAGGCCCTCTATAATTTTCAATTGATCCTCTAAAAACTTTTTAACATTCTAATGTGTACGTTTTTTAAATTAATGAACCTCTGAAAACTGTATGGACTTCTAAGGATCCATTTTCTTGTTTAATAAATGAGTTTTTGCCTTTTCTCAGAGTTGTTACCCCATTACTTGAACTAAGGTAGGGTACTCTGACCGAATGGATTAGGTTAGAACTCTGATCATTATCTTACACTAGCAGCCGCCCGCGACTACGATCGCGTGGAGTTAGTTATTTGAACATTTTATTTTAACCCCAAAAAAGTCGATTTCTATAAATACATCATTACACTTCTATCTTCTATCATTATAGAAGAAGAGAAGCATACATATTATTTTTTTAATATGCTCCGCTTCTATTTGTCGCAGCGTGATGTTATTTAATCTAAAGCCTTCCTGGATTAATGAGCTAACCAACGCAGAAAGAATTTTTCAAATCGGACCAGTAGTTCCTGAAATTAGCGCGTTCAAACAAACAAACAAACAAACTCTTCAGCTTTATATATGTATTAGCTACGCCGCACGGTTTCACACGCGTAGGTTTTGATATGTTTATTTATATGCTCCGCTCCTGTTGGTCTCAGCGTGATATTATATAGCCTAAAGCCTTCCTGGATCAATGGGCTATCTTTATTGTTTCTTTTTTTATTAATTATAAACTCGCGCCTGAACGTAATCCCGCCTGATGGTAAGCAGTGACGCAATCGTTGATGGTAAAGCGCACTGATTTATTAAGAGAATATTCACTCTAGCCTTAAAGACACTCAAATTGTAGTCCAACGGAAACACCGCCGCTGGCAAATTGTTCCAATGCAATAAAGAATTTTACAAATCGGACCAGTAGTTTCTGATATTAGCGCGTTCAAACAAACAAACAAAGAAACTTTTTAGCTTTATATATTAGTATAGATAGAAAGATTGAAATGGATTCCAGTTAGGTTCACAAAACAGGGAGCCAACATTCAAAATATTATTTTGAAATATTATTTACTTAAGTTAAGAATCCTTAGAAATATATATAGGTACGGACAAATCACAACAGATTAAGCTAGCCCCAAAGTAAATTCGAGACTTGTGTTATGGGATACTAACTCAACGATACCATATTTATAATAGATACGTATATAGATAAACATCCAAGATCCAGGTCAATCAGGAAACGATCGTTTTCCATCATGACCTGGCCGGGGATCGAACCCGGGGCCTCTACATTGACGACAAATATTCTGATTACAATTATCATATGTGTAATTCCTGGGTATAAACAATGTGTCCCAAATTTCATTCAAATCCGTTCCATAGATAATGTGTGAAAGTGTAACAAATATTTATCCGACCATTTTTTGTTTTTATAATTCTAAACTAGTGCCTGACTGCAATTCCGCCTGATGGTAAGCAATGATGTAATCGTTGATGATAAAGCGCGCTAGTTTATTAATATAGAAAGGAAGACGGCAGTTGACCGAAGTGATGCAATGTTAAACCCAACAACATGAACAATGATGCCGCGCCAGAGGGAGATTGATCTGGTCCCCAGACCACGTTCAAACTCCCGACACAACAACATTTGGCATCCCAACATAACTGCTTAGACCCGTCCTTCGTACGGCTTCACCAGACATCATGCCGAAACACAACGAGTCGCTTGGTGGCAAGACTTTGTCTGGTGGGTGGTAACTTCAACACTTAATTCTTATTCACAAACGTTCGCATTTATATTATTAGTATCGTAGTATTATAGCATCTCTGAACACTTTTTAAATTATTTTTTTATCCATTTATACTTTTTAATCCAAGAACTTTCATTTTTTTTTTTATAATTATAAACTAGCGCTTGACCGCAGTACCGCGTAGTTTATTAAGAGTGAATAGGTCACTCAGAAAAACTGAGCGAATAGGAAGGAAGACGGCAGTTGAGCGAGGTGATGCAATGTTAGACCCAACAACACGACCAACGATGCTGCGCCAAAGGGAGATTGATCTGAAGACCCTCCACGAGCAAACTCCCAACACAACAACATTAGGCACATCGTACCCGGCACACATTGCAACACAACTACTCAGACCCGTCCTCCGTACGGCTTCACCAGACATCATGCCGGAACACGACAAATCGCTTGGCGGCAAGGCTTTGTCTTTGTCATTATTTCTGTTTTCATTTCGCTTCGAAACACGATAAAGAACATGTTTTATCGAAACACAAATAAAGTCTCAAATAAAAGTAGGTATATATAATAAAAGTTTTTAAAAATCTCTCAAGAATCCTTCCGTGTGGCCACCGTACGGCCCCGTCCGGTCGGCCCACGTCCCTCTAACGGTTAATTTGCCGTCCAACAAATAGTTTCACAATAAATACTGCACAATCGAACCTTATTGTGTCAGAACCTCATTTCTTGGCTCGCTCTCAACTCCTAGAAAATTGTGGAGGAAACTTTTAATTCGGCTTCGCGTGCGTGGACCTTGAAGGGTAGGCTGAGGTATTGCCAAAACTTAGGGTTCCATATACAACGTTATTTTTTGTTTATACGAAACCTGAATAAGTTTGTTCAGAATAAGCAACTGAATCGATGCCAATCATTTTTACACCATGTTATATTTTTTCCCAAATATATTTACAAATTGTTGCAATATGGTTACCGTGCGCGCAATACTGCTGACGGTAGATCATTGTTGCAGGCGTGGCCGGGCGAACTGTGCATGGACCATATTTTTGTTCGGAGAACCAGGTGAGATAACAGAACTTTGTGATTTTTCATGATATCATTTTGAATATTTTTGAATAGAAAAAAAAAAACAGCAGTTGAGCGAGGTGATGCAATGATAAACCCAACAACACGACCAATGATACTGCGCCAGATTATCATATATTATAATAGAATTGTCTTGGAATTGGAACGACAAATTTATAAAAATATCAGACCAGGGCAGCGTACAAGCCAAAATGACCATTCCGGTATCACAAAACTTAAAATCCTTGACTGAACATATCGTTTAGATTACGATCGCTTGTAGTGTTTAAGAGGGGACTCTAGTGCCGAGGAATTTGGAAAATAGGTATTTGAAGAAACTATTGCTGTCGCGCTGCTTCCAACCTCTCCCGGTAAAGTGCGAAAAGGACAGTTACAGCTCCATGACCACGGTGTAAAATTCTAAAAAAAAAATTTCTAAAAGCATTATCCACGGAGATAAAAACTTTTTTACAAAAAAAAAAAACAACCGTCTTCCAAAAAACACTACAAAGTGAAAAATAACTAATTTCGGAAGTCGGTGTCTTTGGTTTTTGTATATTAAGTTTTTGACTCCAGTATTTATTTTACAATTTTTAGTTGTGAAAAGTACTGTTCAGCTGTATCCGGTTAGACTGGATGCTGACGCTAAAATACTTAATGAAAAAACTTACAAACTCACTGGTTTTTGAAATTTCCCCTTGATTTCGCTGGTCTTCCACCATCAAACCCTGATGTCTTTATCATGGGACCACCTTGGGAATGTCTTCTTTAAAACAGAAAAAGAATTATCAAAATCGGTTCATAAATGACGAAGTTATCCGCGAACAAACATAAAAAAGCATATATACCGGTCGAATTGAGTAACCTCCTGATTTCTGAAGTCGGTTAAAAACAACGGAATACGTTTGTCTAGAGAAAGCACAACAGAGTTCCCTCTTAATAATTCTTCTAAGTAACTAGCTTTGTAAGTGAAACACATGTATTTACGTACCTATTTGAATAGTTCCTAACAATCGTTTGGATCGATCGTCCTTGGATTGGAGTGTATTATTAAATACTAATGGTGCGAACGCTAATCATTTAGCTTTTGAGTCGGTCCGGTTGTTAAACTGTTGTAACTTCACGCTTCTATTACCCAAAGTAGTGAGCAAAGGTGTAATGACACATGAAATACTTATACAATATGTAAAGAAAACCCTGTCCGATCCGTGAAGGTATTGTTAGGTATCTATAACTGATTCTAATAATGACCACAAAGCCGGGCTAAACTTAAAAAAAAAATATTATTCATATAATGGTGTTGTCACTTTTTTTTTAAAATTATCAAATTTTCGCGAAAAAAAAAGATTATTTCAAAATTCATTAGTATTGTTACTATGATGATTATGTAAAATTTCATATTTTATTTGGTCATGTGTTTACCTAACCTTTATTATCCTTATGGGTCGGACGTGGTTTTCTTTACGCATTGTATATTAATATTTTTAAGGTATATTAAGGAATAGCAATAATATTCTATTTTTTCTTGCGTGGCAAGAATCCTTGTTTAGTTTTGTTAGTTATGCCAATTCACTTTTTTCAGCGTGGGGCTTTTTCGCGGCATTGGCATATCGTATGGGTCGCTCTTTTCCCACTGTGTCTATATATTTCTTTCTTTTTATCATCTTTTCTTTTTTTTGTCATTGTTATTCTAATATAATGTACATATTCTTAAAACTAATCATTTTAAACTATATTATAACACTATTATCGTCATTTATGACATTATTCGTGGTCGCCTAGTGGTTGAAACACCAGCCTCTCAAGCATGAGTGCGCGGGATCGATTCCAGGTCAGGCAAGTACCAATTTAACTTTTCTAAAGTTATATGTACTTTCTAAGTATATCTTGGACACCAATCACTGAAGGTGAAGGAAAACATCTCGAGGAAACCTGGACTTTAAGTCTGAAATCGCCAACCCGCATTGAGCAAGCGTTGTGATTACGCTCAATCCTAATCTGTATGAGGAGACCTGTGCCCAGCAGTGGGACGATAAAAAGGTTGATGATGATGATGATGATGACATTATTGTATATTTCTTACATTACTGTTTATGCGTTTCTAGCCGAAAGCACATTGATAGGTGGCACTACCCTTGTTCTATTCCGGTCAATAGCTTGTTTAGATTCAATTTAGAGGCAAAACCGCTCCACATAAGGCCTGGAGTGCTTGTCTGCCATTATGTCGGCTATAGTTGTCTCTGTAAAATTTTTCCCAGTACTTACTTCCAGGTCGAATCTGTCGCGGTCATGCCTCGGGCATTCAAACAGATGTACTGGATTGTCTCGCTAGCCTGCGCGTCACACGCACAGGCCGGACTATCTTTTAACTTGAACTTATGCAGGTACGCGGCGAAGCCGCCGTGACCCATCAAAATTTGCGCCCAAATAGATAGCAAGAATATTCGTGTGTGCAGTACTGCAGCCACATTTGGGCTGGTGCTGCAAAATGCCACCTGGTTACTTTGGATTCAGTAGAGAGGCGTGCGGAGGCTAATTGGCGATCTAGATTTAGCTCAAAACGGTCTCCAAAGCCTGGAGCACAGGCAAAGAGTAGATAGCCAGCCTGTCGGTGTTCTATAGGATGCATTTTGGAGAGTGTGCGAGGTAATTGCATGATTTAATTCCCCCATGTCCGTTCCATCATCGGACGACCCGTCGTATGGCGAGTTTCCCCTTACGTTGTTTACACAAGCAACGATCCGAACGAAGCGTGTCGCCTCGTCTTTTACACCGCGTACATCGAGGGACTGGAACAATTTGCCAGCGGCGGTGTTTCCGTCGCACTACAATTTAAGTGTCATCAAGGCGAGAGTGAATAGACTCTTAATAAAACAGCACGCTTTACCATCAACGATTGCATCACTGCTTACCATTAGGCGGTATTTCAGTCAAGCACTAGTTTATACATTTACAAAAAAAAAAAAAAATAAGTTGCCAGAAACTAAACTAAAAAAATAATAAAACTAAATTATTTTATTGTAAAAAAAAAACTTTTTACAATAAAATAGAAACTGACTACAAAAAAAAAAAAAACACACATAAAAAGGAAAAAAGAAGTTACTTTTGTCATGGCTCTAGAAGTCGGTGGCGACCTAAACAACAGAAACCTCGAGACAAAGTGCACAAACATAAAAACATACATACATACATACATACACTTGAAATTTGGCTTATATACATACGGGTCAAATTTATAACCTCCTTTTTTTGAACTATATTTGAGCCAAATTCGATAAAGAATAGAGAATAACCGTTGCTAGGCAACGAGTAGTTTACGCCTGATATTCATAAAACTAATAATCCTAGGTACTTCCTAATGTAAGCAGTTTATTTGTCTTTAGATATTTGTGATTAGCATAGAACGCTTAACCCATTTGAATGAAATATGACACACATGTACGTTAATTTCCTAATAGGTTACATTTTTTTATACATATAAATATTATACTTAGTCCATACTTGAAAGTATTAGAATGTATGTGTTATGCAGTTGATTTGAAAGTAATTAAAATACGCAAAATTGTATTTACAAATGCCTCAACTTTATTCATTGGTTGAATTCCAGAAAATGTGTTTAATACCTGGAATTCATCCAACTTTCTTTTTTTGTAGGGCAGTCATATAAAATTAATGTCGACTTTTTAATGATTTTTCGAAATACGAAGCTATTGAAATATGAAATTGTTAATAAATAGTTAGCATGTAAAAGTCGATAATCATGTAAATAACAGGAGATTTGTAAAACGTGAGTTGTGATAACCCTAAATTGGTTTATTAACCTCTGTTCTTTATGGAGCTTGCCGTTGATATAGCTCCTAGTTTTATCCACATACATAAGTTTTGATCCCGAAGATTCCTGTAATTCCAATAAATTCGTTATTTCTGTCTGTTTTCCCTTTTTATAAATAAACATTTTAGTATATTGTATTAATAATATTTGCACCAACGACAGTCCCATTTGTGGTTCGGGAGAATCTGTCCATTCTTTGATTGCCTGGAAGAAATCGCATTAGCAATAAGACCGCCCATTGTATGTTTTGTGTTGAATGTATTTTGTTCGATGTTTGGTTTTGATGTAGAGTAAAGAATATCCAACATGTAAATTAATTGTCGCTCTTCTTGAAAATAATTTGTCCAGAATCGATTTATATCATTTTTAGGAAATTTTTTATCCCAAAAATAATTAAAACTACCGTAATTATTGTCATATTAACCCTGTTGTTTGTACAGACTTTTAAAATCGCAATTTTACTTTTATTTATACAAATTTAATCATTCAATCGAAAATAAAGAAAAAAGCTTTATTCCAAGAACGTTAAGGTCTTTGTTCTCTATGAGTTGGTATAACATATATTTAACAAAAAACAATACATATACAATATAGACAGCCACCGTGGCGTAGCGGCTGCGTACGTGGCCGCTGCGCAAGGAGGCGCGGGTTCGATCCCCGCCCAGTGCAAATATTTGTATGCATGAATATGAATATTTGCATTGGTCTGGTCGTACCTCAGAAAGCACGTTAACTCGTTGGTCCCAGTTACCATACGAACATCTAATGGCAGTCGTTACGGGTTGTTGGAGCCCTCAAAAGTCCAACAATTGGTCTAACTGCAATGCTTCGATATCACCTTCGAGTTGTGGAGGTCAGACGGTAGTCGCTTCACGGAAAATATCGAAGTTAAATCAGCAGTTAGACTGGTAAAGCGGACCCCAGACTTCAAAGCTGAAAAGCTACGGACGCGACTGGGATTAACGCTGAGATGAAGAAGACAATGCATAATAGTCGTGGTGGCCTAGTGGTTAAAACACCAGCCTCTCAAGTATGAGTGTGCAGGTTCGAATCCAGGTCAGGCAAGTACCAATGTAACTTTTCTAAGTTATATGTATTTTCTAAGTAATTATACACACATCAAAAGTGTCTAGGGATCAAGCATTTTTATGCGGATTTCTTGAGATTGAGATGTGGCTTTGTAATAAATTTATGATTTTATAAATTTATATGGATCCTTTTTGGTGCATTTCATAATTTGAATCAGGAACTGTGAATCAAATTCGAGTAAAAGATGAAAATCAGCTGTCAATATTTTCCCTATAAAAACATACAACGCATTGAAGACATTATTAGTGCTACTGTTTCCCTACTACTGATTAAAACCAACGTTATTATGGAGCGGCGACGTCATTTAAGCAGGGAAGAAATGCTCAGAGCCGTGGGAATGATAGAAGCTGGTTCCCGGCAACGTACTGTGGCTTTAGCTCTGAATACAAGTCAGAGTGTTATCAGTCGACTTTGGACACGTTACCGAAGCACTGGTACCGTGGCTGAGCGCCATGGAGGACGGTATCGCTGCACCACACGGAGACAAGACCGATACATTCAAATCTTAACTCGAAGAGCTCCAACAATAACCGCCATGATGTTAGCCGTGAGGCTTCATCACTCTTCAGGGAACTTAATTAGCGACCAAACAGTCAGAAACCGCTTGCATGAAGTGAATCTTCATTCCCGAAGACCGCTACGGGTACCACCTATAGCAATGCACAATCGTAGGATTCGATATCAATGGGCTCTTGAACACAGAAATTGGGCAGAAGAACAATGGCGTTTCGTGTGCTTTTCTGATGAGTCTCGTTTTGGTATGAGACCGGATACAAGACGTATACGACACTGGAGAACCCCTGGACGCCAACAGCGATTAAAATCCTGCCAGGAAGTCCATCCTTATAGTGGTGGAACCATCATGGTATGGGCGGGTATTTGGATCGGCGGAAGAACTGAGTTGATTTGGATCAGAGGCAACCTCAACGCTCAAATTTATGCTGAGACGATTGTATCAGACGTCATCGTTCCTCTACAAGTGCAAATCGGTCCCTTATTTCAGTTAATGCATGATAATGCACGACCGCACACCGCAAGAATTGTAAGACAGACTCTCGCCGCAGCTAACATCAATGTCCTGCCCTGGCCTGCTCAGTCGCCAGACTTGAACCCGATTGAGCATGCATGGGATATGCTACAGAGAAGAGCTCTGCCGAATATGGAGGGTATCCAGTCGCAAGAAGACCTTTTTTTGTTGTTGCAACGAACATGGGCGGCCATTCCACAGCGTGATTTGGATGAACTCATTTTGAGTATGCCAAACCGATGTTCTTGTGTTGTTAGTGTTCGCGGTAGAAACACTGATTATTAATTGTTTAAGTTACCCAATAAAATTTTAGAGAAAACTGTTATTTCAGTCTTTTTTTCGAACTTTTGTGTTAATGTAACTTTAGTGTGTTCAAATGTCAAATATCCCTTTATTAGGAAAATGGCAAATTTCTTTATTAATGCAAAGGTGACTTGGTTTATCGTTACTGTGACAAACGAAAACACTTTATTTGATGAATCCTTAAAGAAAATTTTAATTAATATCAATCAGGAGAAAAGTTATTGCAAAAATATATGTTGATCCCTAGACACTTTTGATGTGTGTATCTTAGACACCAATGACTGACTACAAGGTGAAGGAAAACATCTTGAGGATACCTGGACTTTCAAGTCTGAAACCGCCATTCTGCATTGAGCAAACGCAAGATTACGCTCAATCCGTCTCTGTATCAGAAGAGACCTGTGCCCAGCAGTGGGACAGTAAAAATGTTGATGATGATGATGATTCATATACAAATTATGCAGGGTGTATCTGACATCGTAACGCAAACTTCACGAAAAGGCTAGACCGCATGCCAATAATAAAATTATGATAGTCATTTATGTCGTTAATGAACGGTTACAGAATTCACAGTGTTTAAAAAAAAGTGTCCAATCCATCAATGACTGATATAAGGTGTAGAGTGAAAGGGAGAGGAGGTGGGAGGAAACCTGGACCTTTATGTCTGAAATCGCCAACCCGAATTGAGCAAGCGTGGTGATTACGCTCAATCCTTCTCTGTATGAGAGGAGACCTGTGCCCAGCAGTGGAACGATAAAAAGGCCGATGATGATGTCAAAATATAAATCATTATGTCAAAATATAAATCAATTCCAAAGTACTAATGCCATTATTAAGATCTTATTGACAAATATTAAAATGTTACACTTTAGTTCCGTATCATTTCACAGTAGACATATGATGGCGTCGGCAAATATTTCCGCAGAACATTATTTAAAATGGCCGCCATTTAAACGAGCGGGGCAGATACTGTTTATTTATTGCGTTTTTATTTGGCATCGAAATGTCGGAAAGTGTTTTTAAACTGTACTGCATTTGTCTGGGTTTCTTTTTTCACTTGCTACTAATCCTGCTATATTTTTTTTGTTAAAAATTTAAAAAATTTTATGTATGAATAAATACATCTTTGTTTCTCATTCACGCCAAAATTAGTCGACAGATTTTTAGGAAATTTTGCACAAAGATAGTTTATAAGCATGGTTAATATATAGGATACTAGGAATTTCACAGATCTCTACAGGTTATCGCAGGTGCCCTCCAAACGCTTTCACAAATACAATAAACCGAAAACATTGTTCGTATTATTACGAAACGAAATCTTTCTTTACTTCCAAACCTAACTTTGAGTCAGTATTTGTATTTCGAACTTTATTGAGGTTAAGTCAAAGTTCTTAATACAAAAGGGACAACTTAGTACCGAAATAACCTGTCATTTTTATATAAAGAACTGTATTTCTATAAAGGTTAGGTGTATAATTCAATAACCATTTAAGTGGCTTAAACCCTATCTAAACAAAATCCTTTTATTATTATAAAGAGGACATAGAATGAGCACGCCATGGCGGCGCCACGATGAGGCGCCGCGGCGTCCTCACCTTCCGCCTGAAGCAGGTTCTCACAGGACACTCTGAGTCTGAGGTTGTTTCGGGAGGTTCCTGTTCCATATAAGCAGCCACCATTGTGCGTATCACCCTGAGGACAAGATAGAGCATACGGTGGAGGAGCTTGCTTGCCCGGCTTGGAAGGAGCACCGCCGTGTCCTCGTGGCGGCGATTGGCGGCAATCTCTCGCATCCGGCCTTGGTCCAGGCCATAGTACGGAGCGAGAATGCACTGCAGGCCGTCATCTCCTTTCCTACGAAGCAGTAATGCTGGCAAAGCAGGAGGCGGAGCGCGTAAGGGAGCGTCAATCTCAGCACCCTCACGCCATTAGCTGCCGCAGGAGACGCCCTGATCGGTAGACAACATTGAACTCCCGGCCACAGTAGGCGCGGGCTTGCGGGTGGTGAGCAGTGGGCAACTCGTCTCCCGGTAAAGACCAGGCCCGAGTCGACGACGTGCTTCAAAGAGATGTCAACACACCGTGACGGGGTCCACGAAGAACGATGCCTGGGTCAGGGTTGCGGGTTGGTTAATAGAGTAACCGTGGCTCTGGCACACACGCTAGTGAAGGAACACGGGTGGACTTTAGTCAGTAAAAGTCTGACACGCCCTTCCGCTCCGCCGAGAGCGAGAGAGATCATTTGATGAGTTTACATCCACACCAAAAAAAGGGATACGTAGAAGCAGAATGTTTCAACGCCAAGTAATTTTATTCGAGGTATAGTTTTTAATTTCTGACAGCATTACCATCGTACAAAATCCACCAAACGTCATTTATAATCTAGCGGCCGCCAGCGACTTCGTTCGCGTGGAGTTAGTTATGCTCCGCTCCTATTGGTCGCAGCGTGATGTTATATAGCCTAAAGCCTTCCTGGATTAATGGGCTATCCAACGCAAAAATAATTTTTCAAATCGGACCAGTAGTTCCTGAATTTAGCGCGTTCAAACAAACTCCTCAGTTTTATATATTAAGAATAGATATGTCGGAGTCAGCGACGGCAGAGCGGTAGGATCCTCACCATTTTGATGTGGTGGTAAAGGGTCCATTACATAGGTGAGTTTTGAAATAAAGCACGAAGTGTACATATACCCTCCAATCTTGACAATAATAATTTAAACAGTCAAACCGACAGTTTCGCCGCGGAGCAGTGCCCTGGTCCGCGTCTCAATGCAAAGTGACCGTTCGACAATTCGCACTCTCCTAAACGATTCTGTTCACGTGCCGCCATTACAAAATAAAGTTTGCCCCACTACTACAGAAGTCAAATGAGTAACTCTCATCGAAATAACACCGCCATCCACGACACATAAATAAAAATTATGCATCCAATAAAAAATCAGCTCTTACTTTACACGACCTCTTTCCTTATTAGCGGTTGTTTGCTGTCTGGGGCAATGCAAATAAAGTTATCGAAAATGTCTTTTTCCAATACGATAGCTTGTCGGTGGCTGTAAATAGCTTTACTAAAATACGCGGACGATGTCATTTCGTTAAAATGAAATGAAATGAAATCGTTTATTAAGCAAGTAGGATCACTGATCACTTTCACGCGTCATGTTTTTTTTTTTTAAACTAGATGAAGCCGTCATTTCCTAACTGACTACCTCTGAGAAGAAATAGCTGAAACAAACTCAGGGATCATCTTCTTTTTTCAAGTCCAAACATTAAAAATGTTTACAATGATTTACGTTATAATTACGCATATTGCTTAATAACAATGCTTAATGCGGGCCGATGCCGTGACACTCTCAACGCAGGGCCCGAGGGTAACCGAGTGGTTTTAGTGGGTATTCCCGGCTTCGGCCGGGCGAGTCCCACACACACTCGTCGCCTAGCTAGCGGCGGGTATGCTCGGCAGGGACCCTAGGACACTACGATCCGCTATGAACTGTAAATTGCGCTCGGCAACCACACTGCATCATTTTATAAATATATTTGGGAAAAAATATAACATGTAAAAATTATTACACCATGAGAACAAACTGTATTGATGTTTCGTATATAGTAAAAGTAACGTTCTATTTCTACGTATAATATTATGAAATGAAATAAAATTAAAATACATAAACAGAGTGCAACAAAAACTTCCTTTATCATACACAAACAAAAGTACAATGCCTACTCCCTCTTCAACATTTTCATTTCTCCTAACAATCTAAACTTTTCCCCTCAAGAGACATGTTCCCAATGAGTTTGCATTTATTTTGTGAAAGTTATAATAAAAACACACAAATAATCCTACAGTGAAATACCGCCTTTTGGAAGGTTTCCTTAAAATTTAATGGCACGCCTCGAATACACAATAATTTGAGTTTATTGTCGTTTCTTAGGGCTTTATATCACTGAGACACCATGGTGGCGCAACCAGTTGCCGCTAGCGACAAAATTTAAACAACATTATTTTTTGTTTAGGTATGTAAAACCAGTAACACGTGTCCAGTATTTTTAATTGAAGAATCTATGTAAAAAATTTCAAAAAGATATCATGAAAAACCACAAAGTTATGAGCTTGTTGAACTTGGTTGTCCCAAAAAAAATATGGTCTACGGTTCGTTCTGGCGGGCGAGCCGGGTGTATTGACCTATGGCGTCAGCTGAGCGCGGGTTTGCGCACGCGTAATGTATTTGTGAAAAATTATTGGAATCAATTCACTTGTTTATTCTAAACAAACTATATTCAGGCTCTCTATAGAACTATACAATATAATTTTTTGTTCACACATAAACAAAAAATTATATTTTGTTTACACATAAACAAAAAATTACATTTAGTTTACACATAAACAAAAAAATATAGTGTTTAGTTCTATAGAGAGTTACTCATCTGGTGTCAGTTTGATTGCGCAACCAATTTGACGACGCGACCAACTCGGTCGTGTGCACAGAATGTTATTGGTTGCGCCGCCACGATGGTCGCGACACCACTAATAATATATAGATAGTTCAATCCACGAAGACGCGCCCCACTATTTCTCCTAACCGTTTATAGTATATGTGTGCAAGCTTCCGTCAATGTTTGAGTGTTATCCGTACACAATAATTATCTATGAGTGCACACCCACACTACAATAAATTGACTAATCAGGAGAGAGCGTCATGGTCAAAGTGAAAGATGCTCTACTTCAATTTTATACTCTTTACCCGACTGCAAGGAAAATTGAGGTGTGGATATTTTATGTGATTATTATTTAATATACGATTATAATACCATTTTTATATAATAATAGGAGGTAATTAGAGACATAAATGAAATACGTGAAAAAGTTTTATGGAACTTTTTTTATTGAAATAAAAATCGTCAATCACTCGTTTCAGAAATGTCTGATTCAGATTCTGAAGTATCACTGACATTTATAATAAAATTGAAATCAAGATCACAGTGTCTCATGTATTCGTCTTCTATTTTTTCCACGTGCTGACAAGTATTGAACCAGACATCTTTATTTACTCGATCAAATGCTTCATTTAAAATGGGCATAATCGAAGTGTAGTTTTGATTGATATTGCGGCTAGCAACGTCGTTTTTTACAATACCCCAAATGTTTTCGATTGGATTTAACTCTGGGTGATAAGGAGGCAGCCGAAGCACTGTGAATCCATATTCCTTTAATAATTCGTCAACTCTGTACTTGCGGAAGTTTTCTTTGTTTTTTAATATAAGGTCATAAAGTTCAGGCTTTTTGTAGGTTGGTACAAAATGGATATTTTTTGCATTCAGCCAAGTCTGCATGTCTAATTTGTTGGAGTTGGATGTGGGTATTTTTTCCGAACTAGTATTGTGATAGGCTGCATTATCCAAGACTACCACGGCATCATTTGGGAGATTTGGTATTAGTTTCTCCTTAAGCCACTTTAAGTAATTATCCGAGTTCATATTATCGTGGTAGTCTCCGGATTTGATCTCTGCTCTGTACGTTAACAACGCATTTGGTACGAAACCCTCAGCACTTCCGGCATGTACTATAATTATGCGCACACCCTTTGTTAAATTTTGTTTCATTGCTGTTTTAGAGCCTTTGTCGGCCCAAGATTTTTTTTGCACGTGGTTGGTATGAATATATGATTCATCTGTGTACACTATAGGTCTACCTGCATTACGAAAAGATTTTACCTGTTTTAAATATTTCAATCTTAACATTTGAATATCATGTTTTTCGGTTAGGACCTTCCTATTATTCTCAGTTTTTCTCCATTTATAACCAAGCTTAAGTAACAATGTTCTTAGGGTGGTTCTACATCCATTAAATTGTATACGGTCTTTCAAAATAGTATTAAGTCGTGATAATGTTGAAAATTGATGATGTTCTTTATGGCAGTTTTGGATAGTTCTTCGGACTACACCAATATCAAATTTGTCTAAATTAATTTTTCGTGGTCTTACCCTTCTCTTCTTCATAGGTGATGTAAAAATAGAAGCACTTCTGCCTGCTAAATTCGAATGCGACGTACTCGCTTCATTTTTAGAATCAATATCCATTTCCGTAGTCGGCTCTGTTGTACGCTCTTCACTTTGGACTACAGAAACTATCGCATCCGTCTCCATAGTTATATTAGACTCCATAGTAGATACTGTAGTTTGCTTTATTGTCTCAGTATAAGCCTTTCTTTCGCGTAGAATTCTAGTCACTGTGCTTTCAGATATTCCAACAGCCTGTGCGGTTCTCCATCGAGCATAAGTGAGTTTTTCTGCAAAATTTTGACTTGCTTCTTTTTTCATGAAATCGTAAACTTTAGAAATAATTTCTCTTGCCTACAATTAAAAAAAAAATAAAAAGAAATAACATTAGTCTTACTTTTAAATATAAAATGAAGTCTAGTTAGTAAAATTTAATTTTGAATTAAACTACTTTTCTTTTATTATTTTATGTGTTTCGTAACAATAATTTACATACCTGGCTTTTAAGTACAACACGCTGAGATTTTTTCGACATTTTAAAAAAATATAAAGTAGAGCAACTTTCGTGTCGAGTCTGGATTTTTGAAATACAGGTTGTACTACTTGTGTGCATCGAACCACTGACGGTCCGTGACTGACGCTCGGAGAAAACTCCCCGCGCCCCGCGATCCCCTCAACCTAAAATTGGTGGGGCGCGTCTTCGTGGATTGAACTATCTTATAGCGCTGTATGGTGTCTCTCTCACTCGACCGCCAGTCCGGCCGTCAGTAATGCCCGCAACTTCATTCAATTCTTACAGCGATACAGCTAAATAAGGATGAACCCACCACTGTTTATTTTTCTCTTAAACTCTCTTTTCCTACGTACTCTCGACACCTCGCTTCGGAATTCGAACCCTTTCCCGCTTTCCCGCGCGGCGCCCCGCATTTGCCGTAAGCGCTTAGTAGCAATAGCATCTTTGTTATAATAGGGTAGTTGACTAAAAAATACTAATAGTCTGTCAGTGAAATTTACAAAAAATACTAGACACGTATTTTTTCTTTTTTCCTATAAACAAAAAATGAAGACGATACGATGCGTTGAAAACTCGTGTGACATCACTGCACGCTACACTTTTTAGCGAGCAGTGACGTCACCAGCCACCACTCCTGATCTATGATGCCTTTTATATTTGTAAATTTTTATTGATTTGATAAAACAAAATATACGTATCCAATATTTTTCTATAATCTGAATGACGGACTAAATAGAATCAATTATTCTTTACCCAGGAAACATTCCTATTACTATAGCGCTGTATGGTGTCTCACTCAATCGGCCGCCAGTAAAGAAATTAATGAAGGTGGGGACCTTCATTAATTTCTTATAGCAATCGGCTAAATAAGGATGGCCCACCACTGTTTCTTTTTTTTTTTAATATTATAAACTAGTGCTTGACTGCAATCCCACCTGATGGTAAGCAGTGATGCATTCGTTGATGGTAAAGCGCGCTAGTTTATTAAGAGCCTATTCACTCAGAAAAACTGAGCGAATATAAAGGAAGACGGCAGTTGAGCGAGGTGATGCAATGTTAAACCCAACAACACGACCAACGATGCTGCGCCAAAGGGAGATTGATCTGAAGACCCTCCACGACCAAACTCCCAACACAACAACATTAGGCGTATCGTACCCGGCACACATCGCAAAACAACTGCTCAGACCCGTCCTCCGTACGGCTTCACCAGACATCCCGCCGGAACACGACAAATCGCTTGGCGGCAAGGCTTTGTCTGGTGGGTGATAACTTCTGCCGGCGGCCGATGTTATGGCCTACCACCGAGATAACTCCAACACCTCAAACACCTCAAACTTGTCAGTCGCGGCCACTGGGCCACAGTTACTCTCTACATCGGGTTCATGACGAAAAAAATCCGTTTCATTTATATCCTTCATTTGAAAGAAAAGAAACTTGAAATTGCGTTTTTATTAACCAACTTATTTCTGAGCGCCGAGCGTTTCCCGGATTCAGTTAAACTTTTCTTGAAAAACTACAGTTTTTGTGAAGTTCTGTTGTTTTTGTTAAAAAAAATATAAAAATTGAGTAAGTACATAGAGTAACTTTTATTGAGTTTTTGTTACAAGATTTCTATATTCAATTAAATAAAGTGTGGGAATACTGGCCGCACGGGACACTGCTGCAAAAACTGTCATCGGCTGTCAGCGAAGTGACCGCCCACCAGACAAAGTCTTGCCGCCAAGCGAGTTAGCGAGCGAGTTGGCGAGTTGTGTTCCGGCATGATGTCTGGTGAAGCTGTACGGAGGACAGGCTTGAGCAGTTGTGTTGCGATGTGTGCCGGGTACGATGCGCCAAATGTTGTTGTTTCGGTGAGTTTGGTCGTGGAGGGTCTGCAGATCAATCTCCCTCTGGCGTAGCATCGTTGGTTATTTAAAGTCTATATTACAAAGCCATACATCCCGGGCAGCCTCCGTGGCGTAACGGTAGAGAACGCGGCCACTACGCAAGAAGGCGCGGGTTCGATCCCCGTGCAGTGCAATTATTTGTATGCATGAATATACATATTTGCACTGGTTTGGTCGTGCCTCGGAAAGTACGTTAAGCCGTTGGTCCTGGTTGCCATACGAACTTCTAGTGGCAGTTGTTACGGGTTGTTGGAGCCCTCAAAGTTCAACAAATGGTCTAACTGCAATGCTTCGTTATCGCCTTCGCTTCGCCTTTGGTCAGACGGCAGTCGCTTTACGGAAAATATCGAAGTTCAGCCAAAATCAGCAGTTAGACTGGTAAAGCGGACCCCAGACTCCAAAGCTGAATAAGCTTCGGATGCGACTGGGATTAAACCATCTCCGTTCCACCATCGGACGACCCGTCGTACGGCGAGTTTCCACCCTTATGTTGTTAACACCTCTACGATCCGGACGAAGCGTTTCGCCTCCTCCTTTATACCGCGTACATCGAGGGACTGGAACAATCTGCCGGCGGCGGTGTTTCCGTCGGACTACAATTTGAGTGTCTTCAAGGCTAGAGTGAATAGGCTCTTAATAAACTAGTGCGCTTTACCATCAACGATTGCATCACTGCTTACCATCAGGCAGGATTGCGGTCAAGCGCTGGTTTATACTTTAATAAAAAAAAAAAAAAAAAAATAACTACTCTGTGCGGGCGTCTCCGTTCGCCTATCATCGTGCGCAATCGGCTTCGTTCGCCTATCACCCTGCGTGGTCGGCTTCGTTCGCCTATAATAATGGTATATGATCGAATCTTTTCGGAATTCAAACACCTCATCACGGTAGATTCGATGGCAAACTACAATAGGGAGCCGATCGTCATTCGGAAGCGATCGGGTTTCGCCGTATCCATCCGTATATCCTTTTTCTTTTTTGTTCTGGATGGGAAATCGTTTTCGTTTGGGAAATCGCAAAATGGCAGGAAAGTGTGTTTTAAATTTTTTTCCTTCCATTTCCGTACATGTGTGTTTTTACTTTTTTTTCCTTCTATTCTCGTACGTGTGTGTTTTTAAATTTTCTATTGAAGTGAAAACTTCTTTAACGACGTTGAGCACTTTTGTTGGATGGGGAAAAAGCATGGGATTCGCATGACCGTGACCGACCCGGCAATGTGACCGTATTTTTGCTTTATACTTTATGTGTTTTCTGTGTTTTGTTTTATTTCAGTTTTCACTTATGTCGATCGGTCCCACTACTGTCTTTTTGGCTACAAGTTCTTTTTTTTAATTTATAAACTAGCGCTTAACCGCAATCCCGCCTGATGGTAAGCAGTGACGCAATCGTTGATGGTAAAGCGCCCTAGTTTATTAAGAGCCTATTTACTCTAGCCTTGAAGACACTCAAATTGTAGTCCGACGGATACACCGACGCTAGCAAATTGTTTCAGTCCATCGATGTACGCGGTATAAAGGAGGAGGCGAAACGCTTCGTCCGGATCGTAGAGGTGTTAACAACATAAGGGTGGAAACTCGCCGTACGACGGGTCGTCCGATGGTGGAACGGAGATGGGGGAATTAAATCATGCAATTCCCTCGCACACTCCCCAAAATGCATCCTATAGAACACCGAAAGGCTGGTTACTCTACGCCTGTGCTCTAGGCTTTGGAGACCCTCTCGAGTTAAATCAGGGTGACCAATAAAAAAAATTATTTTCTTTCTTCTCTCTTTCCGATACGACGCGATGCGATGTTATGCGAGTCTTTTGGTGGAGATCACCCTCGCTTAATGCGTCACATAAAATATTATACGAGGATTATCTTTTATATAATAACATCCTCCATTATTCACAATGACTTCGCCGCGTTACTAAAAGCTTTTGACACATAATTAACATTCATTTGTTATTTCCTTTCTCTGAATGATTAATTAATTAATTCTTGATTCGTCACGCCGGAGATCTAATGGATGCTGGGGACAAAGGTCCATACATATTTATTTAGTTTTGTTACCAATATGGAAAGTGCTTAGAAGTGGGTAGTTTGATATATACGATGGTCATGGTTCGAAATAATTAGTTCTTTTTGTTTTATTTTTTTATTATAAACTGGTGTCTGACAGTAATCCCACCTGATGGTAAGCAGTGGTGCAATCGTTGATGGTAAAGCGCGCTAGTTTATTAAGGGCCTTATCAAAAAAAAAAACTGGGTGAATAGGAAGGAAGACGGCAGTTGAGCGAGGTGATGTGACGTTAAACCAAGACCAACACGACCAATGAGAGCGAGCGGTGATCGAGCGTTAGGGATAAATTTGCATCAAAAAGATGTTGCCGCCATTGTTCAGACATTTCTTTCGCGAATAAAAAAAAATATCTCGTCGACACAATCGTGAACACAACACTATGCGGCTATAGTGACGCGCGATCTGCCCGCAAGTTTCGAGAACGGGTCTTCGATGCCCGCCCGGCTGCCGCGCCGCAGAGGCCTGGCCCAGGAAAACAAGGGTGATTTCCTCCCATGGCGATGTTTTTCGCGCACTGACTTCTCAATGGATTGCGTTGCGCTGATAGTTGGATTGCCGAGAATAGATGCTCTGTTCGATTCTCAATGCTCGGCTCAACACCGAAGGTTGAAATCCCAGCGCGCGATAAATCCCCTCGGGATTTTTTACATGCCTGTCAGCGTAGGTTTATAGACATTCTTCAACAATTGTATCACACGGATTTGAGGAATGAAATGGACGCACATCTGTATGCTTTCTTAATTAGATTTTTTCAACTTTTCCCAGCCAAATATAAAGAAACACACGTCTTACCCCCTTAACACAAAACATGAGTTATATTTAGATCAGTTTTAAACCACCTAAATCATAGTATAAAGAAGGAAGTAGGTTATCTCCGATCCAATCCACAATTTAATTGCCTTCTGTCTTAGGGTTGTCACGTTTAGCTAAATTTTAATTCAGTGTGTATAAATTGGCAAAGGTCGGATAGTTGACAACTGTCCGCGCTTCGTCGGATTCGGTTGTCGCCCAAACCGCTAACAAATATTTATAGAATAAGAGCTTATGTTTAAATTATTTACTTAGTATTTAGTATACATATACTGGTCATTTTTTGTATTTTTTTTTTTTTTTTTTTATTAACATATAAACCAGCGCTTGACCGCAATCCCGCCTGATGGCAAGCAGTGACGCGCGATTAAGTAATTTAATAGCAGTTTTGTACACATAAAGGACTATATTTATTTTTATTTAATACAATTGTAAATAATATAAACATATCTATTGAATCACACATTTATTACAAAATTACAAATGAGCTACAGAAAAATACTTTCTTCGGTTTCGACTATCACGAAACGCCTTATTATTAAGCTTTAATGTGTAATATATCCGCATTCTTATAAATAACTTTTGCAAATATAAATTCGGAAAGCATGGGCAGGGCGGTGAAAAACGTAAATCTTTTATTTGTTAATAAATATACATACCAACTTTGCAGTTATTTTCCAAAAAGTATTTAAATACTTTTTGGAACATCTGCTCCATACTCTTAATATTTTCTACAAAGTCGTCAGGTGGAACCACTAATAAAATTTGGTTTTTAGGATAATTTTTGTAGTGAAGGTACCTAGATTCTACACTTAAATTGCAAACTTGCTGTTGTCCGCAATCATCGTGACGATCCATGCATTTTTTAACAAGACATAAGACTTTTTTAAAATTACCTAATTTTGGGGAAGTTGGAATTAATTCTCGGAAAAAAAGATTATTTCAAAATTCATTAGTATTGTTACTATGATGATTAAGTATAATTTCATATATCATTTGGTCATGTGTTTACCTAAGCTTACCAAAAATAGTGAAGTCACTTTTAAAAATTACCTAATTTTGGGGAAGTTGGAATTTATTACCGGAAAAAAAGATTATTTCAAAATTCATTAGTATTGTTACTATGTTGATTATCTAATATATAATATTTTATTTGGTCATGTGTTTACACCTAACTTTTATTATCCTTATGGGTCGGACGGGGTTTTCTTTACATATTGTATACATGACGACGTCAGCGACGGCGGGGCGATAGGGTCGCCACCATCCTTGTGTGGTGTTAGGGGCTCCATTTCGTAGATGAGTTTTGAATTAAAGCACGAAGTGTAAATATACCCTCCAGTCTTGGCACTAACAATTTAAATAGATAAACCGACAGTTTCGCCCCGGAGAAGTGCCCTGGTCCGCGTCTCAATCCGAAGTAACCGAGGGACAATCACCACTTACCAAAACGACTCTGTCCACGTGCCGCTATTACTAAATAACGTCACAGCGCTTGCCCCACTACTGCGTAAATCAAATGTTCAACTTTTAGCAAAATGATACCTCCATCCACGACATACAGGGTGTATCTGACATCGTAACGCAAACGTCGCGAGAAGGCTACACCGCATGCCACTAATAAAATTGTGATAATCATTTATATCGTTAATGAGCGGTTACAGAAATCACAGTGTTTAAAAAAAATGTGTCGGCTCGGCCTTTGAACGTTGCAAGCGTGCCGCCGCGCGTGTTTGTAGGTATGATGATGACCCCTGATGTGAACTCTATTAAATCAGCTGATAGGATAGTTTTCGAGTTTTGTTCATATTGCGCTTTTTTGTGTAATTAGCGAATTAATTATTTTTTGCTTTAAAATCTTATTGAGTTATAAAAGTACAGCAAATATGAACGGTTTAAAGTGAAAAAAACGAGTGTGCTTATGACCACACGACTGAAGTGAAACTTCTTTCGCTCCATCTGTATGTATATATGTATATTTATGTGTGTGTACAATATATACATATATACACATATACATATATTAATATTCTATAAATATTTAAATTTATTTCATGGTTTCATTGGTAAATTAATATTTTTGCATAGATCTTCTATTTTTATTGAAAAAAAAAAAAAAAACGTTGTAGACCTTGTACTACCAAGCTCGCGCCACGGGCGCCTCTGTGCTTATATCCCCCACTTAACTTCCGTTCGCCTTGCCCGATCACTTTTCGTAACGCTTACGTCACGCGTTCGCCAGCTTACTCCCAAATCAAGCGTGCGTAAAGAAGTTTCACTTCAATAATTACTAATAATTAAAATCTACGCCACCAATAGGGGTAGCGGTCAAAAGACTTACTTAAACTAGAATAAAATTTATGCGTCCCAATAGGGGGACGATAACAGCACAACACACACAATTCCTAACCTAACTAACCCTACTCCCCCCCCCCCCCCGGGGGGGGAGTAAGGGAGGGGGGATACAGGAGGGACTGTGAAGTAGGCGGTACCAAATTTTATGTTAACTGACCCCCTTAATGGTTGTCAGTCAACATAAAATTTAATGTATAGTGTTAAGTGTAAATAAATAAATAAATAAATAAATAAGTGTATCCGTGTCTCAAAATTTAAAAAAAATCTGTGCTTATATCCCCCACTTAACTTCCGTTCGCCTTGCCTGATCATTTTTCGTAACGCTTTCGCCAGCTTACTCCCCAAGTCAAGCGTGCCTAAAGAAGTTTCACTTCAAAAAACTACATATATATTTTTTTTAATCATGCTATAACCGACGAAAAATTCCACCACTAGGGGGTTCAGAATCATGTACTGGATCCATGATACTCGTTTGTGCGTCGATGTCAGATACACCCTTTATATATAAGTGTAGGTAGGTGCTAGGTATTACGGCTCTTTTATAAAAACAGTCTTGAAGCTTTTATAATTAGCCACATAGGTCCCGCGCCGGGAAAGAAGTATTAAATAGCGGTATGTCCGATAATGCAAACGTTGCACGTTGCAATTAGGGAAAAACAACTTCGAGAAGGAAGCAAGTAGAAGGATCCAGCTGGGATGGGCAGCATTTGGTAAACTTCGTCGGGTATTTATATACCCCAATGGATGACTGTCATGACTTACGGAGCCGAGACGTGGACACTAACGGTCCGACTAGTCCATAAGTTTAAAGCCGCTCAGCGAGCTATGGAGCGGGCTATGTTGGGCGTCTCTCTAAAGGACCGCGTCAGAAATAAGGTGATCCGACAGAGGACCAAAGTCACCGACATAGCTGAGAGGATTAGCAAGCTGAAGTGGCAATGGGCTGGCCACAACCGGCAAACGTAGCGTAGGACGCCCTTGGGCGAGATGGAGGGACGACATCAAAAAGGTGGTAGCGGCTGGCGGAGAGCTGCTCAGGATCGAGCTTGTTGGCGTGCCATGAAAGAGGCCTATGTCCAGCAGTGGACGAGTAGAGGCTGATGATGATGATGTTCGATAGATAACGTCCTACACAAGTAGCAAATTACATACACAAAACCTCATTGATAAGTTTTGTCGTTTACGCGAACGAAGTCGCGAGCACAGCTATTAAACAACGTTATTTTTTGTTCATGCGAAACCTGAATACAGTTCGTTCAGAATAAGCAATTTAATCGATTACACCATGTTATATTTTTTTCCAAATACATTTAGAAATTGTTGCAGTGCGGTTACCGAGCGCGTCACGTAGCTTACGATAGGTCATAGTTACGCGCGCGCAAGTAGCGCGCGCGTAACAGCTGACGCCAGAGATCAACGCACCGTACTCGGGGAGCTTTGACCATATTTACCCATAACTTTGTGGTTTCTCATGATATCTTTTTGAAATTTTGTACATAAATTCTTTACTTAAAAATACTGGAAAAATACGAAAAATACGGCGCGTTGAGTTTCGGGTTGCACATAAACAAAAAATAATGTTGTATAAAAAGATAATCACTCACCCATTATGTCTGCCAGCTGTACGCCTGTGGCTCTGGAGTAAACTTGGATGCCTTGGACACTGAGCACACTTTATTCACTGAATGATTGGAATTTATGCACTGATAACACTGAGGAAGGAGACTGAAAAGGAATAAACTTAAAAATTATGAGTGTGTAAATAAAATCAAACAGAAAATAAAAAAAAAAAAAAACAAATTTTAAGTCCGGCAAATTTTTTTTTTACTAAACTAATCGACCGACGCGTGCCCATTTCTTTTTTATTATAGAGTAGAAATATAAAAGTACTAGATAAGAAAAAGAAAAGAGTAAAACTGAACGTCGAATTGAAAACCTCAGTCTTTTTAGAAACCGTAAAAAATATAAACAGTTTGGTCGCTCCTTTTTAAACCGACTTCAAAAAAAAGAAGGTTATAAATTTGACCCGTATGTCTTCATCATCTCAGCGTTAATCCCAGTCGCATTTGGAACTTTTTTCAGCTTTGGTATCTGGGGTCTCCTTTACCAGTCTAACTGCTGAAAAAATGATATTCCCGAGGGAATCAATGAGAACGAGAAAATCTAAAAAGCGCGATATAACCGAATATAACGCGGGCGAAGCCGCCGTCGGAAAGCTAGTACGACAATAAATTAAACATCGTGTACCTCAACATATTCTCAGTCTACCCATAAAAAATCATATAAATATGTCCATTAATTTCGTCACAGGAAATTATTTTTCATTTTTCACATTTTCTACATGATGTACATGTTGATAAGGAAGCGCTTACAGGTTAATGACCGCCGCATCCAGCGGTACTAAACTCGCGAAAAAAGCAAATCGATACAGGATCGCGCTGTCGCCGATCGAAGGTCAGTGAATCAACATTTTAAAGAATGTTCTATTCCGCTTGCAATTTTATGCGATTTAATTTGTTAGAAATTTTCATTTTTTTGTTTTTGATGCTAGGTTTTTTTCTATGGTTTAGGATTATTCCTATGAACCAGCATTGTTCGTGTTTTCATTTATTGTCGTATTATCAGCACCACTCTAATTAATTACCTAAAACTGCTCTCCAAATCAAAATGTCAAAATTAATATCATTTCTAACTAATAATTGCAAATCAATTAGAGATAGCGTTTTGAATAGCTTCGTTCTCGTGTTCCGGACGGCTGCCGGACGCCGGACGCCGGACACGGATGCCCGGCCGGACATCGGCGGACCGGATTGGGATTTAGTAGCCTTTTGTTGAATTTCACTGCCGTTTCTAATTTTTATGAGCCAAATTTATGTAGGCTATATGTAATCGATTAATTTACCAAAAATATAGACAAATATAAGTTTATGGATAAATAACCTTAATTCATATACAATAAAGATACATTATTAAGTATAACTACATATTTCGAGAATTCTGGTCATAAAATCAAGCTAAACTCTATTGCAATAAAGTTGATAATTGTTTAACTTGTTACAGTCCCTCGATGTAAGCAACATAATAAAAAACGAAGCGAAACGCTTTGTCCTGATCGTAGCGGAATCAACAACGTAAGGGTGTATGTACATTGGGTCAGGGTTGCGGGTTGGTTAAACAAGAAACCGTGGCGCTGGCCGTCGCACAGGCAAGAGAAGAAACACGGGCGGGTTTTAGTCAGTAAAAGTCTGACACGGCCTTTCGCTCCACCCAGAGCGGGAGATGTCATTTGATGATTTACAATCCAAACAAAAAAAAAATGGTAAATGCATATAGCTGCGCGGGCTCGCGAGCGGTGAGCAGTGAGCAGCTCGCCGCCCGGTAGGGACCAGGCCCGAGTTGACGGCGCGTCGTGTTTCACGCGCGCCTCAAAGAGATGTCAGCACTTCGTGACGGGGTCCACGAAGACCGATGCCTCGTGGGTCAGGGTTGCGGGTTGATTAAACAAGAAACTGCGCCCCTGGCCCACAGGCAAGTGAAGAAACACGAGTGGGTTTTAGTCAGTAAAAGTCTGACACGCCCTCCCTCTATGCCCAGAGGGGGAGAGGAAATTTAATCATTTTCCATGAAAATCAAAATCAACGTAATTTATTCAAATTAGGCTAAGAATGGGCACTTTTTGAACGTCAATATTACATAAGACAGTCCCCCAAAACACCCTCCCATCGACACTTCCTAGTGCCCTTGCTGTGAAGAAGTGGCAGAACCCATCAGCACAGCTGTCTGTTCATTTATAAAAAAATCACATGACTTTATACAATACTATGCAGGTATAGTAATGAACACAAGAAAACACAACAACAATGAAATTATTTACCATATGCCAACTAGTCACTCCAAAATACCAGCAAATTAAAAAAAAAAAACATAAAAATGGAAATGCATTTATTTTTAATAATTATACATCATCGCTTGACCGCACCCGCCTGATGGTAAGCAGTGATGCGATCGTTGATGGTAAAGCGCGCTAGTTTATTACGAGCCTATTCCCTCAGAAAAACTGAGCGAATAGGAAGGAAGAGCGGCAGTTGAGCGAGGTGATGCAATGTTAAACCCAACAACACGATCAACGATGCTGCGCCAAAGGGAGATTGATCTGAAGACCCTCCACGACCAAACTCCCAATACAACAACATTAGGCGCATCGTACCCGGCACACATCGCAACACAACTGCTCAGACCCGACCTCCGTACGACTTCACCAGACATCATGCCGGAACACGACAAATCGCTTGGCGGCAAGGCTTTGTCTGGTGGGTGGTAACTTCTGCCGGCGGCCGATGTTATGGCCAAATTAGATAACTTATGACGTAAATAGGTATAAAGGGCGTGACAGCTCACATATTTATACATCGTAAAAAAGACAATTATATGAACTCATATAACGTGTCAGTATTTTTTTTTTTAATTGGGACAAAACCCGCCACACTTTTTCCCACCCACTGCAACTCCTGAAAGCCAGAATCAACAGTGGAGACCGCCAGAAAAACGCCGAGCAATGAAGCTCGACGAGTCCGGGAGAAATGATTCAACTGTCTTGGGTCCCGCAACGAAATTAATCAGAAAAGAATAGCGGAGGAGTAAGAAAACAGATATTTTTTCCACTTCCCTCCATAACAAGCAGGAGACGGAACAGAACTAGGCCAAACGGCACAAAGGGACATTATTGCAACTGGGAGAAGCCCAGATTGCCAAGCACCACGGAATAAAATTTGATTAAGTTAATGGGTCCTAAGTAGGTATGTGCTGTTACAATTGATTCCAATAATAGGTATGGCAAAAGCGTCTGAACGCACGGAAATTGGTGCTAGTTTCTACACGGTCCGTATAATAAACGACTCCGGATGTAACTTGTACACTATCCAACATAATATTGCGTTCATTCTGCCAAGGAACACACTCCCACAAGATGTGATGTGCGGACTGTTCAAATTCACAGTTCGATGTAGAACATTGACACAAAGGCGAAGGAACAAGTTTAAAAGAATACAGTGTCAGTAAATTATTCTGGGGAAAGAACACAAGCATTATCTTCTAGAGTTCGTCAGAGCGACCAGCTATTCTTATCATTTAAATAGTCGTTTACGGAATAATATGCATCCAGAACAAAAAAATGGTGACTGTAGCTAAACCAGCTCATAACCTGTGAGGCAATCGATTCAGGCTCTAAAATAGTCCGAGCTATTTTAATCAAACCTACTTTTAGTGCTACATGACACCCACTTTTCGCTTATCACTGCATATTATAAAACGAAGTCGCTTTCTCTTTCCCTATGTATGATTAAATCTTTAAAACTGTGCATCGGATTATGATGCAATTTTATAGATAGAGTGATTAAAGATTATCCCCTTATTCATACACGTTGCTTAAAGTTAACTAGGTATTAGCGATTACACATACGTCTAATCAATCATTTATGAATAAAACACTTAAACAATGTAGTTTTTATTCATAAACGATGATTAAAGTTAGTGACGATAAAACTTCAAAAATGTATGGTTAAAGAATCGCTAATCACTAGTTAACTTTAAACAACGTTTATGAATAAACGGGTATGTGTATAATAACAACTATTAAATAGTGGAGAAATACTATTATTTTTGAAGTTTCTAATGTGATGTCGTAAATAATTTATTTATTTATTTCAGCGTTTAGGGTGAAACGCAAACTTAACCCTGCGAGATTTATCAAAATAATTTATTAAATATTGTACACATTGAAAAGGTCTACAGAAAAGTTCGCGATGATATAAGTCTATCTCTTATGGATATCCTACTATAACCGATTGTTCTGTTGACTGGTAATGTACAGTAAGGGTCGAAAGTGCATTACCACTTTTGAACTTTTTTTTTTAATAATTACAAACTAGCGCTTGACCGCATTCCCGCCTGATGGTAAGCAGTGATGCGATCGTTGATGGTAAAGCGCGCTAGTTTATTAAGAGCCTATTCACTAAGAAAAACCGGGCGAATAGAAAGACGGCAGTTGAGCGAGGTGATGCAATGTTAAAACCAACAACAGGACCAACGATGCCGCGCCAAAGGGAGATTGATCTGAAGACCCTCCACGACCAAACTCCCAACACAACAACATTAGGCGCATCGTACCCGGCACACATCGCAACACAACTGCTCAGACCCGTCCTCCGTACGGCATCACCAGACATCATGCCGGAACACGACAAATCGCTTGACGGCAAGGCTTTTGTCTGATGGGTGGTAACTTTTGCCGGCGGCCGATTGCACTAACAATAACTGTCAAAAGTGGTACTACACTTTTGACCCTTACTGTAACTAAGAAACTCTGCTTGTGAGATGCAGTATCTTTGTGACGTCAGTATGACGAGTTCTTTGTGACGTCAGTATGACGAGTTCTTTGTGACGTCAGTATGACGAGTTCTTTGTGACGTCAGTATGACGAGTTCTTTGTGACGTCAGTATGACGAGTTCTTTGTGACGTCAGTATGACGAGTTCTTTGTGACGTCTGTATGACGAGTTCTTTGTGACGTCAGTATGACGAGTTCTTTGTGACGTCAGTATGACGAGTTCTTTGTGACGTTTGTATGAAGAGTTCTTTGTGACGTCAGTATGACGAGTTCTTTGTGACGTCAGTATGACGAGTTCTTTGTGACGTCAGTATGACGAGTTCTTTGTGACGTCTGTATGACGAGTTCTTTGTGACGTCAGTATGACGAGTTCTTTGTGACGTCAGTATGACGAGTTCTTTGTGACGTCTGTATGACGAGTTCTTTGTGACGTCAGTATGACGAGTTCTTTGTGACGTCAGTATGACGAGTTCTTTGTGACGTCTGTATGACGAGTTCTTTGTGACGTCAGTATGACGAGTTATTTGTGACGTCAGTATGACGGGTTCTTTGTGACGTCAGTATGACGAGTTCTTTGTGACGTCAGTATGACGAGTTCTTTGTGACTTCAGTATGACGAGTTCTTTGTGACGTCATTATGACGAGTTCTTTGTAACGTCAGTATGACGAGTTCTTTGTGACGTCAGTATGACGAGTTCTTTGCAAGTGGCGTTTGTATATACCACTACACTTTACGGATTCAGTTTTTTTTAGCATGGTGTTATTATATAATATAAATTGAGATTAAGCTATTAATCTCAATTTATATGTATTTGTTTATAACCGACTGCTTTGAACTCTATTTTCACCCAACTAACATGGGTATGTCGTGGATCGTCGATGTCACTTAATTAAAAGTAGCTCCTTTGAGTTACATAGTAGTGGAGCAAACACAGTGACGTTATTTTGAACGTTAAAAAGGCTTGGGCTTCAGCTGCGTCCGATTTCTATACTTACACTGATTGTTCTTTGATTTTTCCTCTAGTAGTTTAATTTGTAATTGTTTGTTTTATTTACTCAAAGCCAGTACACACTATGTAGCCAAGCATATTGTACGTTACGGAATTGCATCGCTGACAGGGGTATTCGGCACTGGTGCAGCTATACAGGAGCTAAACTTAGTATTCGGGAACACTGTTCGAGCTGCTGAACCTTGGACAAAACTATCTTTGCATTGTGTAGATTCAATTTCTTAGTATTATTGCATGGCACACGTGTGAGCACAATGTACTTGCTGTAAAGCATCTATTTGTTGGGTTAGTCTTTTTTTGTTGTTGTTTTTTATGTGTGTTTTCCATAATGGACGCTCTTAGCGTACAATATATTTCTGCATCGTTCTCACACGATTGATTTCAAAATGAATGATGTAATCAAATATTTGTATCAACAGCTTGATAATTTAAAAGAGTGTCCATGGAGTTTCTGGCCCGTTCTTATCCATAGGTACCTACTCTTTGGAATGGGCTACTAGATTCACCTTACTGACTGACCGACCTTCTGACAATTCAAAAGTGCCTGTAACTGGTTTATTTGAAATAAATGCTTTGATGTGATTTGATTTGGTTACGTGGACACAGTCGTTTTGGGAAGTGGGGATTGTCGAACGGATTACTTAGCATTGATACGCGGACCAGGACATATCTCCGGGGCGAAACTGTCAGTTTGCCTATTTAAATTGTTATTGTCAAGATTGGAGGGTATATTTACACTACATGTTTTAATTCAAAACTTAACCTACGAAATCGAGTCCGTACCAAGACACCAAGGTGCTGACGATCCTACCGCTTCGCCGCCGACAATAAAATAAATAGTTTTTTTTTATAAGCGGAGATGTATTCGTTGATGGTAAAGCGCACTAGTTTATTAAGAGCCTATTCACTCTAGCCTTGCAGACACTTAAATTGTAGTCCGATGGAAACACCACCACTAGCAAATTGTTCCAGTCCACGCGGCGTAAAAGACGAGCCAAAAGCCCAAAACACTTCGTTCGTGTCGTTGCGGTGTCAACAACGTAAGGGTGGAAACACAAAACCATTTTTTTTTCAAATCATTGGAACTGCTAAATAAACTAACGAACCACTTGAAAACCGAGCCTAGGCTGAAAATAAGGCAATCTGGTAGGCAAAGTTTTAGCTTTAACTACCAATTACGGTTTTGATTTTTAAAATTTTTGTTAGTTTCCATAAAATAAGTAGATTGACTTGTAGTAGACTAATTGTCCTAGAGTTTTGCCAGGATAGCTATACTGAATTTTAAGACTGACAGCCTCCGTGGCGTAGCGGTAGACAAAGCGGCCGCTGTGCAAGGAGGCTCGTGTTCAGTGCAAATATGTATATTATGCATGAATATGAATATTGGCACTGGTCTGGTGGTGCCTCGGAAAGCATGCTAAGTCTTTGGTCCCGGTTGCCATACGAACATCTAGTGGCAGTTGTTATGGGTTGTTGGGCCCTCAAAGTCCAACAATTGGTCTAACTGCAATGCTTCGATATCTCCTTCGGGTTGTGGAGGTCAGACGGCAGTCGCTTCACGCAAAATGTCGAAGTTTAGCCAAAATCAGCAGGTAAACTGGAAAACGGAATAAAGCGGACCCCAGACTCCAAAGGTGAAAAAGCTTCAGATACGACTAAGATTAACGCTGAGATGATAATGATGATGATTTTTATTCAGCACAGACATAAAGATATACAAAACATCTAAAATAAATATACATCAAGTATGTTATAAAAATTAAATAGAAAGGAGAAACGTCGATGTAAAAAATAGCAGCAGTGTGCCTTATAAACATAATTTCCAAAATGTGGGTCTAATATATACATTATACACTCCTGTCGACCCTTCCATGGAAAAATACCATGAAGATACATAGATATCTTTCATATTTTTTTAAATAATTATAAACTAGTGCTTAACAACAACCCCGCCTGCGGTAAGCAGTGAAGCAATCGTTGATGGTAAAGCGCGCTAGTTTATTAACCGATTTCAAAACTTCGTCGTTTATGAACCAATTTTAGTAATTCATTTTTTATTGGAAAGAAGACATTCCCAAGGTGGTCTCTTGGGAATCCACAGAAGAACCAAAGTCACTGACATAGCTCCGCGAGTCGCTAAACTTTTGTGGACACGAGTGTGATGTACAGCAAGATTGTGTTTGTTCCTGGTATTTATATTATGAACATCGCTTATTTTCTTAAAATTCGATATATTTTTATGTACATATGTCATACATGTACTATACTGTGGGAAAGCGGACCCCGGGATCTAACACGAAAGCCGCGGATGCAACTGGGATTATACGCTGAGATCATGATCATGATTCATTCAAACCACGGGGCGAAGCTAGTTACCAATACAAAAAAATATATCTGTCTATCTAGTATGAGTAGCTATAGATAATGAACAGAGTTTTATTAAAAACACACCACAAATCCAAATCCCTCCGGAGAACAACGAACCTTACATTTTATAAAAAAAAAAACATGTATATTTTTGTTCTCATAACTTCGATACATCATCAGATAAAGTGCGACAGGCCCACTGAATTATATATACTCTACAGATGTAATAAGTTCCCTCCTCGGGGACACATGGCGAACGATGAAAAACTACAAGTCATTGCATATTCATCATTGAGGATGTGACTGTACATGTCCAGCTTCTGAGGATAATCAGCCCAGGTATAATGCCTCCACAATAGGGTAGTTGAGTAAAAAAGAATAATTAGTCCGTCAGTCAGATTTCCCAAAAATACTAGACACGTATTTTTCTTTTTTCATATAAACAAAAAATTAAGACGATACAGTGAGTTGAAAACTCGTGTGACGTCACTGCTTCTTATACTTTTTAGCAACTAGTGACGTCACTAGCCACCACTCCTGATCATTGATGCCTTTTATATTTGTAATTTTTTATTGATTTGGTAAAACAAAATATACGTATCCAATATTTTTCTATAATCTGAATGACGGACTAAATAGAATCAATTTCTTTTTACCCATGAAACATCCTTATTGGGGGGGACATAAACTCCCTAGGGCTCTGTACTAGAGAGTGGTCCGTAATCGACCACGATGTCATAAAAAACTTAAACAAGAAACTTAAATGTGGAATTGCACTTTTTAATGATAATATTGATGATTTATATTTTTTGTCATTTTAATTATTTTAACATTTTATTTAATAAGAAATTGTTTCTCATTTCTGTTCGACATTTTAATTTGAACAATAATATTATGCATGATTTTATAATGATATGAAATGAAATGAAATCGTTTATTAAACAAGTAGGAGCACCGATCACTTTTACACGTCATGTTTTTTGTTTTTTTTTTTTTGTAAACTAGATGAAGCCGGCATTTCCTAACTGACCACCTCTGAGAAGAAATAGCCGAAACAAACTCAGGGATCATCGTCTTTTTTCAAGTCCAGACATTAAAAATGAAAATGTTTACAATAATTTACGTTATAATTCTCATATTGCTTAATAACAATGCTTAACAGAGCGAGCAGCTCAAGCTTTTTTGTCTTCTAAATAATCTGAGATTTTATAATAGGTACCCCTTTTTGCAAACTTTGGCCTTTATATAGTTTTTATATCGTTTAATGGGTAAGTTTCGAATATCAATGGGAAGCTTGTTGTAAAAGTGTATACATTGACCCATGAACGAGTTGCCTACTCTGTGGAGACGAGTGTGATGTACAGCAAGATTGTGTTTTTGATAATTTATATATTTTGACATTTCAATTATTTTGACTTAGATTTTTGAGATTTTATTAATAAGAAATAGTTCCTCATTTGCGTCTGTAATTTTAATTAGAAACAGTAATAATAATTATACATGTCGGCGCAAAGCTAACCTTTGAAATATTAACCTTAATTAAGTTCAGATTTACAGTTAATATGACTGGCTAGCTGTAAATTGGTTTAGATTTATTTGTTGTTGTCAGTTTGCTTTTTTTCAAGGTAGAAATCCAGGTTAGAATTTCCAGTTGCTTGGATAGTAACCCATTATTGAGAGTTTATTCAAAGTGAGGTCTAAGTAAATAGTTATCTATAGTTAATTCATTTCATGATTAATAAGAGACATGCGTATTCTAAAGCATGTCGCTGGATGAATTTGGATTATAGACTCTTGATAAAAGGAAGAAGCATGGCGCATGTTTTAAATAAATGTTTAAACGTGTTAAGCAATGAATAATTAATTTAATGTTAAAATCGAGTGTTAGAAATAGTAAAACGAATCAGCAAATTATAGTTTGTAACTCTAATTATTGTTACCTGCAAATTATTGTAAAAGCAGTGTAACGACTTGTAAGATGCGATAACGTTTTTCATAAAAAAGAATTGCCTAGCGTCTGTAAACAGAGATGTCAACGAGACGTTTGGTGAATATGTTGTTTTTCATTAGAATATCTTGTAAGTACGTTTTAAGTACGCCCAATCCTTCTCTGTATGAGAGGAGACCCGTGCCCAGCAGTGGGACGATAAAAAGGTTGATGATGATGATGACGGTTTAAGTAATTAATTGAGACATTCGGGTTTATTTTATTGTGTTTGTGATCGCTCTTAAGCGAGAACAATAAAAATGTACGTAAAAATAAATAGTTGCATTCATTTCATTTCATTTGTCGGTCTCCGTGGCGTAGCGGTCACCACGCCTGCCTGCGACGTGGAGGCCCCGGATTCGATCCCCGGTCAGGTCATGATGGAAAACGATCTTTTCCTGATTGGCCTGGGTCTTGGATGTTTATCTATATATGTATTTATTATAAATATAGTATCGTTGAGTTAGTATCCCATAACACAAGTCTCGAACTTACTTTGGGGCTAGCTCAATCTGTGTGATTTGTCCGTATATATATTTATTTATTTATTTATTTTGGCTACATCTGAGCCTAGTTCTTGAGACTTTTGTGTAAATAGTGCACTGTACTACCTACCACGGACTACCTCCATTATTTCTCTCTCCTTCCATTTAGTATTCCATCCTAAGGTTGTCTGTAAAAGATCGCTCTTAGGGATAAGACCGCCCATTGTGTCACCCTTTGTTAAATCTTCATATTTAAGGTCTGTAATTTATCTTCATCATTTCAGCGTTAATACCAGTCGCATCCGAATCATTTTTCAGCTTTTGGGTTCTGGGATCCGCTTTATCAGTCCATTCCATGAAGCCACTACAGTCTGATCTCCTCAACCCGAAGGCGATATCGAAGCATTGTAGTTAAACCAATTATTGAACTTTTGAGGGCTCCAACAATCCGTAACGACTGCCATTAGATGTTCGTATGGCAAGCGAGACCAACGGCTTAACGTGCTTTCCGAGGCACGACCAGACCAGTGCAAATATTCATATTCATGCATACAAATATTTGCACTGCGCGGGGATCGAACCCGCGCCCCCTAACGCAGCGTCCGCGTTCGCTACCCCTACGCTACGGAGACTGTCTGTCTGACAGGGACTTTTTGCGTTATATTTACGGCAAATATCCGTATTTTCCTTCTAATGTCAATATTTAATTCATGTACAATTCAATGCTCGTCTATCTTTACTACCTCTCGTAACGAGCGTCGACCTTACCTCATGGCACGTATAGTTTGTGTTAACTGGAGTGAAGAACGTAAAACAACCACTTTCTGGGGCAGTCGAGTACAATGGGTTAGAGTACACTGTTCAGGGCAGCGCCAACAATATACAAACTACGACAGCTAGCAGTGCGCTTGTGATTCACTACTGCAAAGTATGACGAAACCGTTGGCGCAGTTTTTTAATAATAATAATAAAAATCACACAGATTGAGCTAGCCCCAAAGTAAGTTCAATTTTGTGTTATGGGATACTAACTAAACGATACTATATTCATAATAGATACATATACCTACAGTATGTTAAGAAAACCCTGTCCGACCCATAAGGATAATAAAGGTTAGGTAAACACATGACCAAATATAATATAAAATTTTACGTAATCATCATAGTACCAATACAAATGAATTTTGAAATAATCTTTTTTTCCCGCGAATTAATTCCAACTTCCCCGAAATTTGGTAATTTTTCAAAAAAGTGACAACACCGGTATTATTATGAGCGAATAGCGATGCGACCACGTGTCACGTGCCCTGCCGCCCGCCGCCCGCGGAAGGGTGGTTAACGCACATTTATTAAGTTACCTCTTTTTGCGAAATAATATTTATTGTTTTAGGGGGATTTTTTTTTAAGTTTAGCCCGGTTTTATATGCATTAGTAGAATCAGTTATCGATACCTAACAACACCTTCACGGGTCGGACAGGGTTTTCTTAACATACTGTATAGATAAACATCCAAGACCCAGGCCAATCAGGAAGAAGATCGTTTTCCATCATGAACTGGCCGGGGATCGAACCCGGGGCCTCCACGTCGCAGGCAGGCGTGATGACCGCTGCGCCACGGAGGACGACAACTTAAGTGATTGACTGCTGCGTTGTGTGTCGCGTGTTCGGTACCCTCACGGAACAAATATTTATAAGACCTGCAAGTAGTTGTTCCTGGTCTGGATGTTTGTGTATGTGAGTTTATATGTTTGTAAACGCACCCAGGATACAAGAGAAATAGCTGTTCTGGCTCGGCCTGTACCCTTGCAGCAATGACGTCACAATCTGTTTCTATTTTTAAAATCAAAATTATCATCTTTGATTCACATAAACCAACATTGGCTCTTAGGAGTACGGTCCACATCGGTTGGTTACTATGAATAAACCGACAAGAAACTCCATGGTTCATCATCATTATCATCAACAAAATTTTTATCGGCCCACTGCTGGGCACAGGTCTCTCATAGAGAAAAGGAATGAGCGTACTCACCACGCTTGCTCAATACGGGTTGGAAGTTTTGTAACTCCTTACTGTTTTATAATACGGATGTATCCAAGGTATGAAAATGAAAGAAATAAGACCCGTATTTTTTATTTTGTCGTAATTACCAAAAACTACTGAGATATAGGGTATTAAAGTTACGGAGTGGGGGCTAATTACGTCACGCCGTGCTATATTTCGTACCACGGCGTGACGTCATGCGACATTTCAACTCAATATATCTTCCTAAGTATTTGAATGAAAGAAAAAAATAAAAGATACGTGTTCAATATTTTTTATAAATCTATCTGATGGACATTAAATTATTTTTTAGGATACAAGCCAATTGGTTGTTATTATGCTTTCAAATGACAGTGGGTTTGAGAGGACCGCACAGGCCCGTCAACAAGTACCAGCACGATAATTAGATACCACACTATCAGTACCAATGAGTTTCATTTTGACAATTCAACAACATTAATTGCGTTAAGTTGTTTTGAGTGGAGCATTTTGGAAAATATGAAGCAATGGATTTTTTTTATTTTTGGGACAAAACCTGCCACACTTTTTCCCACCCACTGCAACTCCTGAAAGTCAGAATCAACAGTGGAGGCCGCCAGAAAAACGCCGAGCAATGAAGCTCGACGAGTCCCGGAGAAACGATTCAACTGTCTTGGGTCCCGCAACGAAATTTATCAGAAAAGAATAGCGGAGGAGTACGAAAAAAGATATCTTTTTCACTTCCCTCCATAACAAGCAGGAGACATAACAGAACTAGGCCAATCGGCACAAAGGGACATTATTGCAACTGGGAGAAGCCCAGATTGCCAAACACCACGAAATAAAATTTGATTAAGTTAATGGGTCCTAAGTAGCAATGGATTGGCAATTTGTTTGGAAACGATTCCAATAGGGTAGTTGACTAAAAAAAAAACTAATAAGTCCGTCAGTCAGGTTTCAAAAAAACACTAGACAGGTATTTTTTCTTTTTTCATATAAACAAAAAATGAAGACGATACAGTGAGTTGAAAACTCGTGTGATGTCACTGTTTGCTATACTTTTTAGCAACCAGTGACGTCACCACTTTACCAGCCACCACTGCTGATCTTTGATGCCTTTTATATTTGTCAATTTTTATTGATTTGATAAAACAAAATATACGTATCCAATATTTCTCTATAATCTGAATGACGGACTTAATAGAATCATTTTTTTAACCAGGAAAAATCCCTATTGTAATGGCGCGTTACATAATTAGGGCGCTGCTACTTAATAAAATAAGAAATGGTCTACAAATCTACAAAGTCTACAAAGTACTCACATTTAGAAAACATAGAATTTTACTTTATAAACTAGCCTGATGGTAAGCAGTGATGCAATCGTTGATGGTAAAACGCGCTAGTTTATTAAGAGTCTTGAAGACACTTCAATTGTCATCAGACGGGAAGAGACTGCCTTTGGCAAATTGTTCCAGACCCTTGATGTATAAAAGACGAGGCGAAAAGTAATTAAAATATTCAACTTCAATGTATTAGTAAAAACACCATTGAAGTAATTTAATGTATTTATGTACATAAATGAGAGAAGTGTATTACAAATATTGTTTTATATACATTGTTACTGACACCATCTCGTCTTAAGGCACGGAAGTGGTATTTAAAAATGGTCACCCATCCATGTATCAACCTCGGCAAGTATAGCTTAACCTGTTCATCATTATCAACCTTTTATCGTCCCACTGTTGGGCACAGGTCTCCTCTCATACAGAGAAGGATTGAGCGTAATCACAACGCTTGCTCAAAGCGGGTTGGCTCAGACTTAAAGTCCAGGTTTCCGCAAGATATTTTCCTTCACCTTCAGTCATTGGTGTCCAAGATATACTTAGAAAGTACATATAACTTTAGAAAAGTTACATTGGTACTTGCCTGACCTGGAATCGAACCCGCGCACTCATACTTGAAAGGCTGGTGTTTTAACCACTAGGCCACCACGACATGAGGCCACCATATCCTGTTACTTAGCCACAAAGCTCGAAGTTTTCTCTACATCATATGTTACTATTAGCGGAACTATTACATAAAAAAACAAACAATCAATCTATTGTCCATGTAAATGTCATCGTTAGAAAAGAATTATAAATGAACGGGACAGTTCATGTTTCATTCATCGTGAGAACCGACTTCAAGTGGTCTTTGAAAGTCGAAGAGCTGAGAAATGAAGTCAAGGTTGCCTGCATAATTTATGTAGGAAATTAATTTGGCCCTAGTCCAGGCCATGGTACATAGCAAAAGCGAATGCCGTCATCTCCTGCGAAGCAGTAATGCTTGCAAAGGAGGAGATCGGGCGCGCGAGGGATCTCTCTATCAGTCTATGAGTCCTCAAGCCTCTTATCACTGCAGGAGACGCCCTGAACATTTTAACAGCGCTGGCTTGAGGTCGAAAAGTAATGGGTATCTGGCCGCCGGGTACGGATCAGGCGGGGTCTCAAAAAGATGTCCATTCTTGCCGCCAAGCGATTCCTCGTGTTCCGGCATGATGTCTGGTGAAGCCGTACGGAGGACGGGTCTGAGCAGTTGTGTTGCGATGTGTGCTGGGTATGATGCGCCAAATGTTGTTGTGTTGGGAGTTTGGTCGTGGAGGATCTTCAGATCAATCTCCCTTTGGCGTAGCATCGTTGGTCCTGTTGTTGGGTTAAACATTGCATCACCTCGCTCAACTGCCGTCTTCCTTCCTATTTGCTCAGTTTTTCTGAGTAAATAGACTCTTAAGTCAAGCTCTAGTTTATAAGTATTAAAAAAAAATAACAATGATGACACCCAAATTTTTTAGAATTATGCTACAAAAAATATTTGAGCTACAGACATGGGGAGCAGTGGGCAGCTCGCCACCCGGTAAGGACCAGACCTGAGTCGACGACGCGTCGTATTTCACGCGCGCCTCAAAGAGATGTTAGCACATCGTGACGGGGTCCACGAAGACCGATGCCTCCTGGGTCAGGGTTGCGGGTTGGTTAAACAAGAAACCGTGGCCCTGGCCGTCGCACAGGCAAGTGAAGAAACACGGGTGGGTTTGAGTCAGTAAAAGTCTGACACGCCCTTGCTGCCCGGAGCCGGAGAGATCATTTGATGATTTTTCACATCCACAAAAAAGGGCTTTTTGCCTCTTCACTTGTTTTGCCATTAACAGCTGGGAAAAGCAGGCAAATATTGATGGAGCAATATTTTTGTTGGGCATTCGTTACATGGCAAAGCTTCCTGTATTTATTTACTACACACATTCCCATTTTGTTTGCCAATAAAACATAAATGAAACGTGAATGAAACTGCGGGTTGGGAGTAGTGACTAAATATGTGTATAGTACAATACAAACGATGACCAGTATTTGTGGAATGTGTTGCCAGACGAAACGCGCGCAAACGTACAGGGGCCCTAGTCGGTTGCAAAAAGTGGTATTATAAAATCACAGATTATTTAGAAGACAATAAAGCTTGGGACTAAGTCGGCTGGGGGCTAAGTCGTGGTGGCCTAGTGGTTAAGACACCAGCCTCTCAAATATGAGTGTGCGCGTTCGATTCCAGGTCAGGGAAGTATCAATGTAAGCTACATTATATGTAGAGAATTTGGAAGAGACTTAATGCATGAAAGTAAGGAGAGATTGAGTCCGTGCATAGTCTTGAGCTGATAGTCATTTCGTAACTTTAGTTCTACAAGTACGTTGAAACGCAGGGCCATATTGTAATTCGTAGAAGGAACTCACAATTTAGAATAGGGATATTTCCTGGGTAAAATAAAATGATTCTATTTAGTCCGTGATTCAGATTATAGAAAAATATTGGATACGTATATTTTGTTTTATCAAATCAATAAAAATTTACAAATATAAAAGGCATCAAAGATCGGTAGTGGTGGCTGGTGACGTCACTGCTCGCTAAAAAGTGTAGCGTGCAGTGACGTCACACGAGTTTTTAACGCACTGTGTCGTCTTTATTTTTTGTTTATATGAAAAAGAAAAAATACGTGTCTAGTATTTTTTGGAAATCTGACTGACGGACTAATTAGTTTTTTTAGTTAAATACCCTATTCTACAAGTACGTTGAAACGTAGGGCTATAATGAAATTCGTAGAAGGAACTCACAATTTAGAATTGTTTACATTTAGTCCGGCTAACTGTCTCGTTTAACTAATTAGAGCTTTCAAGAAAAATTTGTTAGCAACCTGCCCCTAATTCGGGAGTTTTGTCAGAAATTAAAATCAACCATTAGTAACCCCGTCATTGTCAAATGCTTGCAATTAGACTGCTCCAGTGTTTTTCTTTTTTTTTAATATTCATAAATTAGTGCTTGACCGCAATCCCGACTGATGGTAAGCAGTGATGCAATTGTTGATGGTAAAGAGCACTAATTTATTAAGAGCCTATTCACTACATTTGGGGCATCGTATCCGGCACACATTGCAATACAACTGCTCAGACCCGTCTTCCGTACGGCTTCACCAGACTCGTCTGGTGGGTGGTAACTTCTACCGGCAGCCGATGTAATGCAGTCATCTGCCAGTACCCTATAGTAACTATAGGGTACTTTCAGATACTATAATATAGTATAATGTACTCTGTGTCTGCCAGTGTTGCGGGCGAGTCTATACACTCAAAAAAAAAAAAAACTGAGTGGATAGGAAGGAAGACGGCAGTTGAGCGAGGTGATGCAATGTTAAACCCAACAACACGACCAACTATGCTGTGCCAGAGGGAGATTGATCTGGAGACCCCTCACAATTAAACTCCCAACACAACAACACTTGGCGCATCGTACCCGGCACACATCGCACCACAACTGGTCAGACCCGTTCTCCGTACGGCTTCACTAGACATCATACTTCTGCTTGTTACTATGTTTTTCTATTACCTACAAAATATACAAGATGACTCTATTTGCTTCTGTCTATATGGTGATGGACAGAAGCAAATAGAGTAATCTTGTAAACAAACATACACAGGCTGGTGCCTGTACTTGTACTTGTTATGTGTATGTTTGTTTACTTTAGCTGACTATAAATGTCATAACGCATAACTGCTTTTTGTCCCAAATTAATAAAGTAACAACAAATACTAATATCAGAATATTTTCATTTCATACAGATTATCCTTAAGATGTTTTCCTTCACCTTCACTCATTGGTGTCCAAGATATACTTAGAAAGTACATATAACTTTAGAAAAGTTACATTGGTAGGTACTTGCCTCACCTGGAATCGAACCCACACACTCATACTTGAGAGGCTGGTGTTTTAACCACTAGGCCACCACGACAATCACTGAAGGTGAAGGAAAACATCTTGAGGAAACCTGGACTTTATAAGTCTGAAATCGCTAACCCGCATTGAGCAAGCGTGGTGATTACGCTCAATCCTTCTCTGTATGAGAGGAGACCTGTGTCAAGCAGTGGGACAATAAAAAAAAAAGGTTGATAATGATGATACAGATCATGCTACGGAACCCTGACCTGTAATGAAGCCAACGCTGACTTTAAAAAATAACAGACAAAACTGCCACTTAACCACTTAAAATAAAAATTTGCCACACACACTTCTCAACTCGAAAAGTTACAAGCTTTCTTGAGCACTTATATTTTTGGCAATGTCACTCTCAATTGAATGGTATCCTAAAAAATAATTTAGTGGCCATCAGATAGATTTATAAAAAATATTGAACACGTATTTTTTTATTTTTTCTTTCATTCAAATACTTAGGGAGTGGAAAAATATCTTTTTCTTACTCCTCCGCTATTCTTTTCTGATTAATTTTCTTGCGGGGCCCAAGACAGTTGAATCTTCACTGTTGATTCTGACTTTCAGGAGTGGCAGTGGGTGGGAAAAGTGTGGCGGATTTTGTCCCATTAAAAAAAAATACTTAGGAAGATATATTGATTGGAAATGTTGCATGACGTCACGCCGTGGTACAAAATATACGACAGCGTGACGTAATTAGCCCCACTCCGTAACTTTAATACGCCATATCTCAGTAGTTTTTGGTAATTTCGACAAAATAAAAAATACGGACCTTATTTTTTTTTATTATCTATAAGATGGACTAATTACTTTTGGTTTTCATACCTTGGATACATTCGTATTGCTCCTATAATTTGGCCACAAATGTATACGCGATGGCCTCCAGAATCTAGCTGGCTAAATACTTAGTAATATTACAAATGTGAAAGTGTTAATGTCTGTTTGTTTGTGCATCTTTCAGGACAAAATGCAGCGACGAACTGACGAAATTTTTAAAGTGGCGACAGTTGAAAGGAGGTGAGTTGGAGAGTGATATATGCTACTGTTTGTCTCTTTCTAACCCCCTACTTCCCTAAAATGGGGGGGGTAGTAGTTTGTGTGAAGTATTTCTTAATTTTCTAGGTAGGAAGCTAAAAATCGGTACACAGACTCTTTATTACCAACGAAAAATGCCTGTCTTATTGTTAGGGTTGCGTAGCCAAATGCCAAAAAACGGAACCCTTATAGATTCGTCATGTCTGTCTGTCCGTCTGTCCGTCCATATGTTACAGCCATTTTTTTTTCCGAAACTATAAGAGTTATACTGTTGAAACTTGGAAGGTAGAAGTATTCTATGAACTGCATTAAGATTTTAATGCAAAAATAAAAAAAATAATAATAAATATTGGGGGTATTTTTTCATCAAATACATACGTGTGGGGTATCTATGGATAGGTCTTCAAAAATGATATCGAGGTTTCTAAAATATTTTTTTTCTAAAAAAATTTTGCGTGAGAGACGCTTCCAAAGTGGAAAAAGTTGGTCCCCCCCCTCTGACTCTAAAACTCCCTCTAACTTCTAAAATAAGAAAATGAAAATTCTGAAAAAAAAATATGATTTACATTACTATAAAAACTACCAACGAAAATTGTTTTTAACGAGATCTAGCAAGTAGTTTTTTTTAATACAAATAAATCCTTTAATTTCATAAATCAATGGTACGGAACCCTTTGTGCGTGAATCCGACACGCACTTGGCTGGTTGTTTTGGATATCTTACCCCAGCTCCTAAAATAGGGGATGTAAATTTGAGAACAGGAAACCACGTTACCCTGAATTTAACGCGAGCGAAGCCGCGGACAAAAGCTAGTTATGTACATTATCTCTATGCAACATCAGAACTTTTACTTAGAAAAGTACTGTTTAGAAATAAATGTTGAATTAGACTTTATTGCCTTGTAATAAGGATTAGAACAATGCTTGAATCGTACTGGAATCTACCTAATTTAACAAATTTCAGCATCTGTATTCAAAACTCAATTCAACCAAAAACTTTTCCAAATACCCTCAAAAACATGAAACATTACTTACAAAATAACAAAAGTACCCTCCATTTAAAACCCTTATCTTCAGGGACGGTCAAAGTTTTTGTTCAGATATCTTTTATCTTTATACAAATACATATTTTATCTTTCGTTTCGAGGTAAAATTGTCACATTAAATATTTTTCCTTTTTCAGTCTGTGAGCGGAGAGGAAAGTAGGGTTGTCCCTCGATTATTTACGTAAATTTATCTTACCACTAGCTGCGTCGCGCGGTTTCATGCGCGTTGGATTCGATGTGTTTTGTCTATTGGTCGCAGCGTGATGTTATATAGCCGAAAGCCTTCCTGGATTAATGGGCTATCCAACGCAAAAAGAATTTTTCAAATACGACCAGTAGTTATACAAACAAACAAACTCTTCAGCTTTATATATTAGTATAGATTTATACAACATGTAAAGAAAACCCTGTCCGATCCACGAAGGTAAAAAAGAATCTCCCTAAAAAGATAAATATTATTTTGCAAATGGAGATAACTTAATACATGTGCGGTAGGCAATACATGCGCGGGCGAAGGGGGACAGGACTAGCGACACATGGTCGCGTCGCTCATAATAATACCGACAAAAATGGTGTTGTCACTTATAAAAAAAAAATCAAATTTTTGAGGAAGAAAAAAATATTATTTCGAAATTAATTAGTATTGTTACTATGATGATTATGTAAAATTTCATATTATATTTGGTCATGTGTTTACCTAACCTTTATTATCCTTATGGGTCGGACGGGGTTTTCTTTGCATATTGTATACCCACAGACTTAGGTGAACAGAAAAAAAAACAATCAGAAAAATATAAAGCAAAGAGTTGATGTTTTTTAAACGTTATAAACCAATACTTGACCGCGATCCCGCCTGATAGTAAGCAGTGATGCAATTTATGGTAAAACGCACTAGTTTATTAAGAGCCACAAAGAGGATTTTTTTCACCGCCAAAAGGAGCCCGTTCACCTTGGCTCCTACTTTTCGGAATGTATCCTTGGAGTGTACCGACCGCCTTCAGCTTTTGGGTGTTGAGATTTCCCCGAACCTAAACTTTGGGCGGTTCATTGAATCCAAGGCCGAGGTGGCTGCCAGAAAACTTGGTGTTATCGCAAAGGTCCGGCAGTACTTCACACCACGGCAGCTTCTAATGTTGTACAAAGCACAGGTCCGTTCGTGTGTGGAGTACTGCAGCCACATTTGGGCTGGTGCTGCTAAGTGTCACCTGGCCACTTTGGATTCAGTGGAGAGGCGTGCGAAAAGGCTGATTGGTGACCTAGATTTAACCCGAGTTGGTCTCCAAAGCCTAGAGCACAGGCGTAGAGTAGCCAGCCTTTCGGTGTTCTATAGGATACATTTTGGGGAGTGTGCGAGGGAATTGCACGATTTAATTCCCCCGTCTCCGTTCCACCATCGGACAACCCGTCGTACGGCGAGTTTCCACCCTTATGTTGTTAACACCTCTACGATCCGGACGAAGCGTTTCGCCTCCTCCTTTATACCGCGTACATCGAGGGACTGGAACATTCTGCCGGCGGCGGTGTTTCCGTCGGACTACAATTTGAGTGTCTTCAAGACTAGAGTGAATAGGCTCTTAATAAACTAGTGCGCTTTACCATCAACGATTGCGTCACTGCTTACCATCAGGCGGGATTGCGGTCAAGCCCTGTTTTATAAATTAATAAAAAAAAGCCTATTAGCTCTAGCCTTGAAAACAGTTCAATTTTAGTGAGACGGTATTACCGATCCAGGCAAATTGATCCAGTACCTCGATAAGTCAGAAAAGTCGATGCGAAACGCTTCGTCTAGATACTTATGGTACGAATGGTCATCCAATGATGGAATGATGATGGCGGAATTGCCACGTGATTCCAGCGCACACTCTCCAAAGTGTATCCTATAAATAGATCACCGAACCTACTCCACGGCTGTGCTCCAGGCTTTGGAGATTGTTCTTAATAGAAAGAAAGAAAGAAAAATGCATTTATTGACATTACAGCTAGATACATAAATTTAAAACTATAAAGCTTGTCCTGTAATGCCAAAAGGGCCTCAGCTCAGCATAATGTCAGATGACAACACGAAGTGTACCATCTGACGCTGATTTTCAGCTGCAACCCACGAGTGCCATACGCTAGAATTACAAAAAGTACAATAATATAAATGATGTAATAATAGTAATCCAAATGATAGAAAAACTTAAACAGAATCACATAAAAATGTTGTGACATGCATAAGTGTGTGTGTGTGTATGTATACATGTTAAATATATTGTGATTAATCAAATAAAAAATAAGTATTCACAGGCTATCTCTGCCAGTAGTTTGGTGGTTTCCTAATGTCACAGAATAATTTCAAAGTATCATCGTGTCTCAGGTAGGTCAAGTTACCCTAAACAATCAAATATTCCCAACTTTGAGCCTTGTATAATGTTGTTAAACTATCAAAATAAAACCCATTGGTGCTAGTAATATTTTACGTAATTACCCGACTGGTGACTGACTGTGGAGAGTTTAGGATCTCAATTTTACCCTTCAGGTCAAACAAAAAGGTAAAAGGTAAGATAAAAAAAGGTAGGAACTCTAGAAAGGTTTGTTAAAGTCATTATCATCATCATCTCAGCGTTAATCCCAGTCGAATCCGAAGCTTTTTCAGCTTAGGAGTCTGGGGTCCGCTTTTTACCAGTCTAACTGCTGATTTTGGCTAAACTTCGACATTTTCCGAGAAGGGACTGCCGTCTGACCTCCAAAACCCGAAGGTGATGTCGAAGCATTGCAGTTAGACCAATTGTTAGACTTTTGAGGGCTCCAAGAACTCGTAACAACTGCCATTACATGTTCGTATGGCAACCGGGACCAACGGCTTAACGTGCTTTCCGGGGCACGACCAGACCAATCCAAACATTAATATTCATGCATACAAATATCTGCACTACGTGGGGATCGAATCTGCGCCTCCTTGCGCAGCGGCCGCATTCGCTACCGCTACGCTACGGAGGCTATCAGAAAGGTTTGTTAAAGTGTCTGATTATATTTGATCGAATCCGGAATTGAGAAGATCCGCAGAAGATCGAGAGTAATCGACATTGCTCGAAGAATTACAACACTTAAATGGCATTGGGCTGGACACATTACCCGAAGGACTGATGCCACGTCCACGCACAACAAGACAAGGTTTCGGGAGGCGCAGGACCGGTCGTCTTGGAGATCCTTAGGGGAGGTCTATGTCCAGCAGTCGACATATTTCGACTGAAATGAAGATGATGATAAAGATGTGCCTCGTTTGTCGTAATCTACATACAAGAACGTTACGAGTATTTGGAAAACCACAGAACGTTTTAAAATCAGTTTCCCCGCGTGCCAACCCTGACACCGTATAAAAATAAGTTTGTAAATTCGATGCATTTCTAGCGAAGTACTTTTTTATTTAATATCCATCGACAGAGAGGCGGCCATGTTAGATTTATGAATAAACTGGATGAAATGGATGGAAGTTTGTTACTCTTTCGTGCCAATACTACGAAAAGAATTTGGATGAAATTTGACACATTTGTGTTCTATAACCGAGGCTAACACATAGGTAGGCCATAACATCGGCTGCCGACGTATCTACATGTATCGGAGACAGTGGCCTTTAGCCAATGTGTCCACTATTAATGCGTGTCGCTCATGAGTATGTTCAGGTAGGTAATTCTAAAGGTCAACCGCAAACCGCAGCGGCCAGCAGCGCAACTATTGCAACGACAGACTGCAGCGACACGACTGTTGTTTATAAGTATCTCGGTAGTAGACCATAACATCGGCTGCCAGTAGCAGTTACCACCCACCAGACAAGGTCTTGCCGCCAAGCGAAGTCTGGTGAAGCAGTACGGAGGACGAGTCTGAGCAGTTGTGTTGCGATGTGTGCCGGGTACGATGCGCTAAATGTTGTTGTATCAGGAGTTTGGTCTTGGAGGGTCTTCAGATCAATCTCCCTATGCCGCAGCATTGTTGGTCGTGTTGTTGGGCTTAACATTGCATCACCTCCCTCAACTGCCGTCTTCCTTCCTATTCATTCAAATTTTTGAGTAAATAGGCTCTTGAAAAACTAGCGCGCTTTACCATCAACGATTGCATCACTGCTTACCATCAGGCGGGAATGCGGTCAAGCACTAGTTTATAATTAAAAAAAACAACATATATCCCAGTTCTCTAGTAACTACCTATTGTTATAGCGCCCACATACATGTATCTCCTGTGAAAACATCAACAGTCTAGCTAACACGCTTTATGATATAGATCCTAGTGGCACACAGACAGAGAAGTCTTATAGACGGCGTCTCACTTTTGCTCTTTGGATACGGAATCGTAGAGTATTTGCGCGTCGACACCAACTGGACTTTGAGGGACGAGAGGTTGGAGACGAGTCACAACACGAACTTTAACTCGTTCGTGGTGCGTGTTCCGACACATAATCTTGAGAAGTTCCTCAAAGAAGAATTCTGGGTGTTGTGTACCGTCGGTTTCGTGGACAGCTACATGACACCAGGCAGTGAAACACGACGCTGACACTTAGTGTACATTAGGTGTAGTTTATAATGTTATATGTTTTGTAAGCTTTTTTTTTTAATGGGGCAAAACCCGCCACACTTTTTCCCACCCACTGCAACTCCTGAAAGCCAGAATCAACAGTGGAGACCGCCAGAAAAACGCCGAACAATGAAGCTCGATAAGTCCCAGAGAAACGATTCAACTGTCTTGGCTCCCGCAACGAAATTAATCAGAAAAGCATAGCGGAGGAGTAAGAAAAAAAATTTTTTTTTTCTACTTCCCTCCATAACAAGCCGGAGACAGAACAGAACTAGGCCAATCGGCACAAAGGGACATTATTGCAACTGGGAGAAGCCCAGATTGCCAAGCACCATGGAATAAAATTTGATTTAGTTAATGGGTCCTAAGTAGGTATTTGCTGTTACAATTGATTCCAATAATAGGTATGGCAAAAGCGCCTGAACGCACGGAAATTGGTTCTAGTTTCTACAAGGTCCGTACAATAAACGACTCCGGATGTAACTTGTACACTATCCAATATAATATTGCGTTCTTTCTACCAAAGAACACACTCCCACAAGATGTGATGTGCGGACTATATGTATTCTAAACTTTTATGTTATTATAGTATTGTACATGTTGATATGGGTCTTGAAGCCTAAAATAAATAAATAAATATAAATACCCTAAGGATCGCTCCCAAAACCGCCTCAGTCTGCAGATCAGGACTAAGTTGTCGAAATTGTGACCACAAAATGCTAAATAATACCTACAACAAGAATTTACATTATGCTTTAGAAATTCTAAAATATGAATATTTAGCTGCATCTGTTTGCACTGTAATCTGACCACAAGTTACTTAGTTAGGGAATTTTAAACTTACAACACGGATCACAAAACTATGAATATAAATGCATATCATTAATCTGTGTGTAAAAGAAACAGCCAAAGCTTTTCAGCTTTTGGAGTCTGGGGTCCGCTTTACCAGTCTAACTGCTGATTTTAGCTAAACTTCGATATTTTCCGTGAAGTGACTGCCGTCTGACCTCCACAACCCTAAGGCGATATCCAAGCATTGCAGTTAGCCCAATTGTTGAACTTTTGAGAGTTCCAACAACCTTTAACGACTGCCATTAGATGTTCGTATGGCATCCAGGACCTCTATTCCTCTATCATTATCATTATCATCATCCTGCAGCAGTCTACTCCTGGACATAAGCCTCTCGTATTAAACTCAATTTTCAGCATATCTGATCCATCTGCTACCAGCTATCCTGCGAAGATCGTCGCTTCATAAAAATATAAAACTGTAAAAAAAATACAGTGATGTCCATAATATAAATACTAGAAACAGACACAAATTTATTGTGCCTACAACAAGGCTTAAGAAAATAGGTGGCTCTTTTAGATGCCATTGTATACATTTTTACAATAGACTTCCAGAGGTGGTTCAAGATCTGAGCCTGAATAAATTCAAATCCTTCATTAAACGTAAGTTGTCGTCGATTTGACGTCCGATTTCTATACACTGATTGTTCTTTGATTTTTCCTCTTGTAGTTTTAATTTGTAATTGTTTATGTTTTTTACTCAAAGGCAGTATTACACACTATGTAACCAAGCATATTGTACGTTACGGAATTGCATCGCTGACAGGGGTGTTCGGCACTGGTGCAGCTACACAGGAGCTGAACTTAGTATTCGGGAACACTGTTGGAGCTGCTGAACCTTGGACAAAACTATCTTTGCATTGTGTAGATTCAATTTCTTAGTATTGTATAATTTCATGGCACACGGTCGTGTGTGTGAGCACAATGTACTTGCTTTTTGTTGGATTATTATAATTTATGAATTGTCGCTTTTTTTTGTGTTTTCCATAATGGACGCTCTTAGCGTACAATATATTTCTGCATCGTTCTCACACGGTTGATTTCAACATGAATGATGTAATCAAATATTTGTAACACTAGCTTGATAATTTAAAAGAGTGTCCATGGAGTTTCTTACCCGTTCTTCTCCATAGGTACCTACTCTTTGACCGACCTTCTGACAATTCAAAGCACCTGTAACTGGTTTATTTGAAATAAATGCTTTGATTTTGATTTTGCTTCATCTAGTTTGAGAGCATCTCAGCTTATGTTTTCCGATTCGCAATTTCCACTCTAGAACACGTGTACAGGTCTCCCAAAGTGATAATGCGCATATAAATCTTCGTCACTGTTCGGCAACGGTTAAAGTGGTAGAGTGCATAAAAAGTGGTTAAGTGCATCACTCTATATACATATCTTCTTCCGAACGCTCGGGGAATACGATCGTTGCCGAACAGTGACGAAGATTTCTATGCGCATTATCACTTTGGGAGACCTGTACTGCAACGGTAATCGGCTCTACAGCTAATTTAGCGGGCCCATTGTCACATTGACCATATCAGGAGCATGCATGTAACATTTAATGTTACATTATTATAATACTACTAGCTTTCTGCCCACGGCTTTGCCCGTGTGGAGTTCGGTTACATAGCGCCTTTTAGATTTGCCTCGGGAAGATCAAGTTTTTCCAGGGAAGTATTCATGTCGTTTGGTTATTGCCTACACTAGTGAAAACTAAACTCGAAAAACTATCTCATCGGCTGATTTAATAGGGTTCACATCAGGGATCAACGTCATACCTACAAACCGGCACGCTTGCAACGGGTAAAGGCCGAGCCGACACTTTTTTTTAAACACTGTGAATTCTGTAGCCGTTCATTAACGATATAAATGACTATCATACTTTTATTAGTGGTATGCGGTGTAGCCTTTTCGCGAAGTTTGCGTTTCGATGTCAGATACACTCTGTATGTATTTCATCACGAGGGGACCATATCTGACTTCAATACTCGGATCGAATCAATGTTTTGAATGTTTTTTTTTTGGTAAAAGGCCTTTTGAATCTTTGCTGTTACGGATTACAAAACCCAGTTTTTATAACCTTTTGGAGTATTTTTTTCAATGTGCTTGTGAAATCTCAATTTATTGTCTAGGTACTACTTTATTTACTTTTTTTTAATAATTATAAACTAGCGCTTGACTGCAATCTCGCCTGATAGTAAGCAGTGATGCATTCGTTGATGGTAAAGCGCACTAGTTTATTAAGCCCATTCACTTAAAAAAAAAAATTTAGTGAATGGGAACGAAGATGGCAGTTGAGCGAGGTGGTGCAATGTTAAACCCAACAACACGACCAACGATTCAGCGCCAGAGGGAGATTGATGTGGAGACCCTCCACGACCAAACTCCCAACACAACAACATTTGAGGCATCGTACCCGGCACACATCGCAACATAACTGCTCAGACCCGTCCTCATGACGACCAGACATCATGCCGGAACACGACGAATCGCTTGGCGGCAAGACTTTGTCTGACGACCGACAGAATGTGTGACGCGCCACAGTGGAAGGTCTTGTACGCGTTATTATACCGACGCGACATTTATGGAACAGATCGATCAAATAAAACAAATAAGTGTATCCATCAATTCTCCTGACATTCAGTCTGGCTAAATATTAACTGTTGTACGGGTCGATTGATCGGGTTGAGATACGATTGTCGCGATTGGTCTGTGGATTACATCGATTACTTAAACCTACACTAGATACACAATCTCGAACAAAACTCTTATCAAAAATGGCGACAAGTATTAAGCAGTCTAAAGTAGTCAAGCTAAATATACATTCATTTAGGTAGGCCATAACATCGGCCGCTGGCAGAAGTTACCACCCACCAGACAAAGCCTTGCCGCGAAGCGATTTGTCGTGTTCCGGCATGATGTCTGGTGAAGCCGTACGGAGGGCGGGTCTGAGCAGTTGTGTTGCGATGTCTGCCGAGTACGATGCGTCAAATGTTGTTGTGTTGGGAGTTTGGTCGTGGAGGGTCTTCAGATCAATCTCCCTTTGGCGCAGCATCGTTGGTCGTGTTGTTGGGTTTACGCTCAACTGCCGTCTTCCTTCCTATTCGCTTAGTTTTTCTGAGTGAATAGGAAGAAAACATTAATTCAAAATCAGCCTTAAGTGCAGAGTATAAAGTTCTTATCACAAAGCAGTACAAAAAGCCATTAATTTTTACGACCGAGTGGGTGGTACATCAAATATCAGACCAAATTCAACCTTACACGCATGCATTAAAGTCAGAATTATAAAGTAAGTACTAAATGAAAGAAGTGCTGCGTTGTGCGCTTGTTCAGTTCAACCATTTTTTTTATTGTGAATTTAGTGTATAAAGGCACTTCAAGCTGTTGGTTTCGGGTGTTATCTTTGACAGTTGTTAAGTTCATAGTCCACTAATACGACTCTACCCGGCAAAAAAAAATAAAAAATAAATATGGGCGTGGTGGTGGCCTAGTGGTTAAAACACCAGCCTCTCAAGTATGAGTGTGCGGGTTCGATTCCAGGTCAGGTCATGATGGAAAACGTTCTTTTCCTGATTGGTCTGGGTCTTGGATATTTATCTATATATGTATCTATTATAAATATAGTATCGTTGAGTTGGTATCCCATAACACAAGTCTCGAAGTTACTTTGGGGCTAGCTCAATCTGTGTGATTTGTCCGTATATATTTATATTTAATGTACCAGTTATATGTACTTTCCAAGTATATCTTGGACACCACTGACTGATTATAAAGTGAAGGAAACCATCTTGAGGAAACCTGGACTTTAAGTTTGAAATCGCCAACCCGCATTAAGCAAGCGTGGTGATTACGCTCAATCCTTCTTTGCATGAGAAGAGACCTGTGCCCAGCAGTGGGACGAAAAAAAAAGTTGATGAACGAGCTTTAAATATTGCTGTTTAGATATATTTTACCTTAGCATCATAAATTAGCAGACAGCTCCTTGTCAGCGAGCTTACCGCCGTCAGACTACTCTGTAGTTGACGCCTCGCTGATCGCACGTTGTGGACGAGCGGTCGGCGCGGTGTCCGTACGCTCAATGCTAGCAGTCGCCGCGCCGTCGCCGCTCAGTCGGTTGGTCTCAACATTTTATGGACCAAAAATCTCAATCTGTTATTTCTAGCGCTTCTATTTGATTAGTTTTGTTTTCTTTTCAGTTGATTTGTATTCCACGTTTGTCACAAACTGTCATGTGTCAATCTTATGTCAAAATCCTTACAACAATGTTATATTGAAAGGTATTTAGCTTAAACAACACTATTTTGTTTTAGTAATAAGGATAATGTACAAGATATATATAATTCCCAACAAACGCAAAGCTTGAGTGAATAGGCTCTTAATAATCTAGGGTGCCTTACCGTCTACGATTGCATCACTGTATACTATCAGGCGGGAGTGCGGTCAAGCAGTATCAAAACGGACACGTTACGGTCACAGTGTGGTCACAAGCCGTCGGATCTCAAACAGTACAGAGCGCGGCATGTAACGATCATTATTTTAATTTTATTGCACTCAAATGTGCCGGCAAACTTTATGGATACACGAAAAATGCCAGCGGTTATAGTGAGGGACTGCGTGGTCTGTAGGTATCGATAGTTTGGTTATTAAAAATTAAGTTTATATATATTTTTTTTCTTTAGAATGGCAAATCAGCATATGACCCCTCCCACACAACAAATGTGTTTTTTTGTGTTTTTTTGCCGTTTTTTGCTCCATATTAATAACGGAAATAGATAGACGCTTGAAATGTTCATAGAATATTTGGTTATATATACTAATATATAAAGTTGAAGAGTTTGTTTGTTTGTTTGTTTGAACGCGCTAATCTCGGGAACTACTGGTCCAATTTGCAAAAAATCTTTTTGCGTTGGATAGCCCATTAATCCAGAAAGGCTTTAGGCTATATAACATCACGCTGCGACCAATAGGAACGCAGCATAACTAATTCCATGCGAACGAAGTCGCTGGCGGCCGCTAGTATACAATATGTAAAGAAAACCCTGTCCGAACCGTGAACGTATTGTTAGGTATCGGTAACTGATTCTACAACAAAGCCGGGCTAAACTGAAAAAAATACACTTAAAACAGAAATATTATTTCGAAAAAAGCGAAATAAGTTAATACATGTGCGGTAGGCAACACGGTAGGCATACATGCGCGGTCGAAGGGGGGCAGGGCACGCGGCACGCGGTCGCATCACTCATAAAAATACTGTCTAAAATGGTGTTGACACTTTTTTTTAATTCTAAATTTTGGGGAAGTTGGAATTAAATCGCCGAGAAATAAAAGATTATTTCAAAAATCATTATTATTGTTACTATGATGATTATGTAAAAATTTATATTTTATTTGGTCATGTGTATACCTTCTTAACCTTTATTATCCTTTTGGGTCGGACAGGGTTTTCTTTACATATTGTATATTAAAATTAAAAATAAATAATTAAAATAAAATACATATTGAAAGAATTCTCCCATACAACAAACGCGATTTTTTTTGTCGTTTTTAAAGAACCTTTCGTGCGTGCGCGAGGTCCGACTCGCACTTGGCCGTTTTTTTTTTCTATTCATCATCATCATCATCATCAACCTTTTAACCGTCCCACTGCTGGGCACAGGTCTCCTCTCATACAGAGAAGGATTGAGCGTAATTTAATTTGTAATATTTTTTTCTATTATTTGTTGATATAGTGACAATTTCAATTGCCCAGCTATCAAAGTTGAAATTGATCGAAATTGGTTTGATGATAAATAGACCGTCAACAATTGAAATGTCTTCAACGCTAGGTTGAATAGGCTCTTCATAAACATCAACAATTGCATCACTGCTTACCATCCGCTAGGATCGCAGTCAAGCACTAATATTTAAAAAAGTTTTAACTAAAAGTTCCGTTTTTACCGTTGGTCTAATGATTGTAAATGCGGCTAATGAGCTAGGGATTTTGGGTTTGATACCCAAGTGGAGTAATTATCAGGGGACCGAGTAATATTTCATGAGCACCCCAGAATCAAGATTTACGGTTATTATTTTTAATACCCTCGCCCTTTTGGCTGGTTCTGAAACATGATTTGTATACTGCGTTTGTGTTGTAAAGTAATCCTGAAATACTACCATAAGTAATTTAGACAACACGATGGGCGCAGTGTCTGAGTAATCGACTGCTGCGTTGCGTGTCATGGGTTCGGCTGTCGCTGAAAACCAGCACTGGTCTCTGTTTCACATAGGGTCGCAGCATAATGCTGAGCGATAGCCGTTTTGCGTGGATGTGACGCATGTCAACTATTATCACTCAATTGTTTTTGTATACTGTACAGGAACGGGAGGCAGGTGCTCTTCAATGAATAGTTTTATTTTTCCTTTGGCGGTTATACGTTATATTTAAAAATCGTCTTATTGCTAACAGTGTGTATCAGGTAATAAATGAAATTAAATTAAACAATTCTTATAACTCTATCGTTCAATGACGTGATTGGTCGCCGACAATGGTGAGCTCTGATTTGCTGCTAAGGATCCGGTAGTGCTCCAGTGCGTCGATACGTGGCGCTAGTAGTCGCGCCAACATACCGGCCGCCTTGGAAGCTCCAGCTTCCAAAGATGTGTTTACGTTGCTGCTTGATTGAAGACGCCGCAGGCTGCATTTATGTTGTCGTCCTCTGCTGATGATACAGGTAGAGGGCAGATTTTCGAGAACGCTCGTTGTACGGGACCCGTAGCAGTTTGGATGGTGGCGACACGCGACACGCCGTCTTTTCCTGGGAAAATATGGGTAACTCTGCCCAAACGCCATTTAAGGGGTGGTAAGTTGTCCTCCTTAATAACGACAAGCGTGTTTAGTGCTATGTCTTGACTGTTCACCTTCCACTTCGTCCTTGTCTGAAGTTCAGCAATATATTCTTGTGACCAGCGTTTCCAGAAGTGCTGTTTTATTTGTTCCACTCTTTGAAACCGTGCCAAGCTGTGAGTCCGTGTTGCGGTGAGGTCTCTGCAGGCTGGTGCAGTGAGTGGGCGGCCGATGAGGAAATGAGCTGGGCTTAGTGGACGAAGGTCATGTGGATCTGAGGACATAGGGCTTATAGGACGGGAGTTCAGGACTGCTTCGATCTGTGCCAACACAGTGCTGAACTCCTCGTACGTCAAGTTAGCGGTACCTACGACACGCTTAAGGTGAAACTTACAGGATTTTACTCCTGCTTCCCATAATCCCCCAAAATGAGGAGCATAAGGGGGAATAAATTTAAATTCAATATTGTCAGTTGATAATTTATCAATTATTTGCTGTGAATATTCCTCAAACATTTTATTAATCTCTTTCATGGCTCCAATGAAAGTTCTACCGTTGTCTGAGAAAATATGAGATGGTTTACCTCGTCGTGAGATAAATCTTTTAAGTGCTAATATATATTCTTGAGCAGCTAACGTACTGACAAGTTCTAGATGAATGGCCCGGGTAACAAAACAAACGAATATGCATATATAACCCTTTTCCAATTTAGCTCCCCTTCCTTTGCGATTCAGTACGTTTATGGGACCAGCATAATCCACTCCACATCGAATGAATGGGAAACCAGGTTCTATTCTTTCAGACGGAAGGTTGCCCATGATTGGCGTTAAGGTTTTACCTTTTATTCGTGTGCAGCGAACACATTGGTGGACAATCTTTCTAGCTAAGTTTCTACCCCCTAACGGCCACCAATTCTCACGCACAGTAGCCAATAGCAACTGGGGACCGGCATGAAGAAGCTCTTTATGTTGATATTGAAATAACAATTGTGTAAAGTTATGTTTACTTGATAAAAGTATCGGATGCTTCTTGTCGTAATTAAAGTCAGGCGAATTAATAAGACGGCCACCTACTCTAATTATATCCCTTTCATCTAGAAATATATTAAGCCTAGAAATCGAACTTGAAGTTTTTAAAGGTAAGTTACGTTTTAATTTATCATATTCCATCGGGAACGATTCGCGTTGAGCAAGGCGCGCTAACGACTGTAATGAGTCATTCAATTCATCTACTGATAACGGCCCCTTTCTACGATCTTTCTTTGGTGTGCGTAAGTTATGTATGTATCGCAACAGGTAAGCGCCGGCGCGCACTATACGCTGATAAGAACGAAACCTTTCAAAGTTAATAACTTTGTTCTTTGTTACGTCACAAACCATAACGGTTGTCATTTGTGATTTTAGTTCTGGTAAGTCAGACTGTATAGTCGAAGGTTGCTGTGACCATGATGACTCAGAATTCTTTAAGAACTCAGGTCCACTCCACCAGAGACTACTGTCAATGAGAACATCAAGACTAACACCGCGCGAGGCCAGATCCGCTGGGTTATTTTTGGTTCCTACATGTAACCATAACGCATTACTGGTTATTTCATTAATCTCCACTATTCTATTTTGAACGAATGTTTTTAACGCATGTGGTGGCATACGTAGCCATCCAAGAACAATAGTTGAGTCTGTCCAAAAGTAAATTTTGTGGAAATTAACACGCAATGACTCGATAATTTTCTTATATAATCGTGCGCCTATTAAAGCCCCACACAGCTCCAGTCGGGGTATGCTGACTGGTTTAATTGGTGCAACTTTACTCTTTGCACACAATAATCTAATAGTGACCGGTGAGTCATCAGAGTAGGTGCGAACATAAGCGCATGCACCATACGCACTCTGCGACGCGTCCGTGAAAACGTGTAATTCTATGAATTGTGTGTGAGCACTCATGACATGACGCGGAATACGTAGTTTATGCAAATATTGAAGTGTGTCAATAAATTTTTCCCAAGATAACGCAACATCACTGGGAACGGGATTATCCCAATTTACCTTACACAACCACAGTTTTTGCATTAATATTTTGGCTACTACGACAGCCGGTGTTAAAATTCCTAAAGGATCGTATATTTGTGCGATTATCGACAACATTGAACGTTTATTTAGTAAAGTCGGTCTAACTACTTTAGTGGTAAAATGAAGTTCATCACATTTATTATACCAGCCCAATCCTAAGGTTTTGGTTTGGCAATGATCACCTAATGACAATTCTTTTGATATTTCGTGCTCACTGATATCGACGTTAAATATCCACTTACGCAACGGTAAACATGCAGAGTTTAAAATAGTTCGTAACTTGTCACAGGTATCGAGTAAGCTATTTAAATCATTGTCACCTAGAATGACGTCATCAACGAAAAAATCTTCTCGGATTACTCTTGCAACCTGCTGATCCCCACATTCCAGCGCAAGTTGACGTAAGCATCTCATACTAAGGTATGGCGCGGACGCGGTGCCATACGTTACGGTGTTTAGGCGATATACAGATATTGGATCCGACGGAAGTTTACGCCATAATATCAATTGTAAATCTCGTTGGTCTGGTTGTACAAGAAAATTGCGAAACATTTTCTCAATGTCCGCACAACCGACGTATTTATATTGCCTAAAGCGTAGTAAAATACTAAAAATGTCATTCTGAAGTGGTGGACCAATATGTTGAATATCGTTCAACGACTTACCGGACGACGTGACTGCGCTTGCGTCGAAAACAGTGCGCAGTTTAGTCGTACTGCTATTTTCATTAATAACGCCGTGATGCGGCAAAAAATAGTGAGGTGACTCATAAGTTTTAACGCAACTCATATGACCGAGCCTTTCATATTCCTCCATAAAATCTACGTATTTTTCCTTAAATTGTGGCAAACGAGCAAATTTTCGTTCCAACGACAATAAACGTTTTTCAGCCGCTGTGTAACTGTCTCCGAGCACCTCGGCTGATTCCTTTAAGGGAATGCGTACGGAAAACCTACCATTTTCCATACGTTTTGTCGTTTTGACAAAAATGTCTTCGCACGCACGTTCGTCAGTACTAAGGATATTTTTATTAACGTTATTGTTTATCTCTTCGAGTTCCCAAAACATTTTCAACTGTGTGTCAATTGTTTGGGAGAAACTACATTGCACACTCTTAACGGGAAGTGTGTTAGTATGTAAAGGTCCCGACATTATCCAACCCAATTTAGTATTTTGTAAATAAGGTCCATTATTCAACTTAACTTTGCCATCACACAATAATTCCCAGAACTTATCCGCGCCTATCAGTATATCGATATCTGACGGTGAGTGAAAATTCGGATCCGCAAGTTGAACATTATCAGGTATACGCATATTATTTACATCGACACTAAATGTGGGTAATTGGTTTGTAATGCACGGTAACACTAAACAATCAATGTTCATAGAAAACGAATTTAACCTTGAACGTAATTTTATTTTACAAATGTGGGTGGACTGCGAAATTGCTTGACCTACCCCAGCAACGTGATAAGAGGACTGTATTAACGGTGTATTTAATGTTTCACATAACGATTTCTTTATGAAACAATGTTGACTACCATTATCAAGCAGAATGCGTACAGTGTGATATTTGTTATTATAATCTGCTATGTCCACTAACGCCGTGGACAGCAAAACGTTGGGTAATAACGAATATTCCTGATTACTGTTTTGCGATTCTGAAGGGTTAGTCGTAACGTGTAATGATTCCGAGACAGTGGAGACGTTAGCGATGACCGGCAGTGCTGATGCACTCGACCCGCTCACCTGTGATGCACCGTCTACCTGCCCATCAACGTGAAGCAAACTGTTGTGCCTTTTATCACACAACCTACATGGCCCAAACTTGCAGTGGGCAAGTAGGTGGGTTGTGCGTAAACAATTAACGCACAGCTGATGAGTTTTAACTATATTATTCCTTTCTTGGACAGACAAATTAAGAAACCTTGAACAGGAATAAATCGCGTGATTACCATGACACATCACACACAGTACGGGGCGTTGTTTTGTTCTTGTGCTCGTATTACCCTTATTGTTATTGTTAGTAACGTTCGTAGCAACATGAGTATGTGTATATTGCTTCTTAGAGCGCGTTTGTTCGCCGCTTCTATTCTCGTGGGATTTGTTATGGTTTACTTTAATCATTTCTAAAACGTCGGCCCTGTCCTTGAGAAATTTAAGCAAGTCATCTAGTTTCAAAGCTGACCTTGATTTAATTAAAGAACTAGCTGTGCCTTGAAAGTCTTCCCACTCGCGTTCCGTGGCCTGATCTAACTTGGAAACGACTATGTAAATAATTAAAGTGTCCCACGAATCCGTTGGTTCCTCCAACGTCTTAAGGGCACGCAAATTTCTCAAAACAATATCTATTAAGTTCCTAATCTGGGAAGCGGATTCTTTACTTAACGATGGAATTTTAAATAATGCCTTCACATGATTATGAACCAATAGCCGCGGATTATTAAATCTATTCTCTAATAGCTCCCATGCGTCAGAATAGTTATTAGCCGTAAATTCTAATGCACTTATAACGTGTGCCGCGGTACCGGACAATGACGATTTTAAATAATGAAACTTTTGAACGGGATCTAAATCATCGCGATCATGAATCATACTAACGTAAGAATTTTTAAACTCTAGCCAGCAATCGTATGAACCGTCAAAGGAAGGTATTTTAATATCGGGTAACTTAATGCCTATCGGCCTACATGTTGAAACACTAGATTTGTCTACCTCCTTTTTCAATAAAAGTTTCGCAGAAGCTACAGCACGGTAAAATTGATCTTCGAAACGATCTCTCTCTTCCAGCTGTTTTGCTAGATCGAGATCTTCTGATACTTCTTCAATTGTAGACTGTATTTCGCTATACGTTTCTATCAAACTCGAAGTACTCTCGACACGTAAATTTAATTCTATAGACTGTTGATCAGTTAAGGGCAAAGTGATTTTCTTTACGTAATTATCAAACAGAGTTAATCTACCTTTTAAAACACCTCTTTTCTTAATCAAATCTGACAATTTGGGCTCACTCATTTTGGGAATTAAGGAAATCAAGAGTACTTACTAGCCAATGTAGGTGCGTGTGAACCAAGGTGGATGCCGGCGCAGGTAGGCACCGCCAATTGAGCACTGAAATTGGAAACACAGCACAGGATCAACACCTATCGAAGGATGAGATGGGGAAATGGACGGGAAGTTCAGACCTGCCACTCCTGTTTGTCGATGCCTTAACGCTGCAGCTCTTCGCTCGAAACGTGACTCCTCTTCGTACTTTGATGCGACGAATCTTCGGAGACCTCAAGCTTGAACTCCTTATCCGGCTCGAAGGACCACTTTATGTACAGGAACGGGAGGCAGGTGCTCTTCAATGAATAGTTTTATTTTTCCTTTGGCGGTTATACGTTATATTTAAAAATCGTCTTATTGCTAACAGTGTGTATCAGGTAATAAATGAAATTAAATTAAACAATTCTTATAACTCTATCGTTCAATGACGTGATTGGTCGCCGACAATGGTGAGCTCTGATTTGCTGCTAAGGATCCGGTAGTGCTCCAGTGCGTCGATACGTGGCGCTAGTAGTCGCGCCAACATATACTTTTACGTCATTTTTACCGCAAATAAACGTATTTTCTTTCTTTTCTTTCTTATTCCCCCATTGAACAAATATTTGTATGGCCTACAGGAATTTGCTCCGGGTTGCGTTGTTTGCGCTGTTTGTGTGTGTAAGATTAAATGTTTATAAACGCACCCACGATACATGAGTAAATTAGTAACAGGCAAGGCTTTTGAATTTTTTTAATAAATAATAATCATAAACTAGTGCATAACCGCAATCCCGCCTGCTGGTAAGCAGTGATGCAATCGTTGACAGTAAAGCGCGCTAGTTTATTAAGAGCCTACTCACTCAAAAAAAAAAAAAAAGACGTGTGGCACTCGGGGACTGCCGCGGTAAAGCTATTGCATAGCATTTTGTATCAATTTATGCAATTATAATTATTTATTTATTTTATTTATGCAGTATTTTTTTTCTTTGATATTAATTCAAGTTACACTTTTTGAGCGTGGTGACCGGTAAGAAAACAAATTTTTCTTTTATTAAATAAATAAAAAGTTAATATTATTTAAAATATTTATATTTTTATTATTTTACAATACATGTGGGTTTTATTACCTTACAGTAGCTGTTGGTTATTCAGGAATATTTATCATTGAAACTATAGGTTTATGATAACTGAAATAAGAAACATAGGTTTGCGACTTAATATCCTCTAAATACCTAGAAAATACCGCGTCAATGGTGGTCCCATATTTTGTTGTGGACTTTTGTGGATCATTATTCATTTTCAAATTCAATGTTTTTGATAGAAAAGTTGTCCACCGCTCTGATTTTTTATCAGCGAAGTTAATGTTGAAATCGCCAGCCAAGATAAGTGGAAATTTATTACCATTTGTTTCAAGTATTTTCGAGCCACTCGAGTTACTCCAGTAAAGTGCGATGAATAAAATGCTCTACCTCGTCCAATTTTGATTCGGAGAAATGTAAATTGCTACCATAACTATTTGTAGGCCATTTCTAAGTTTGCATAAGCACGCACAAATATCTCCAACAACTGAGCGCCTAACATTAATATCGCTAACGTGTGCAATATTTATTTCAATATTCGGAGTCATAATATTAGTAATATCATTTTTATTTTGGTAAATAGCTACCCTACCTTTTGAAACAGTATCTCGTTTGAACTGAACAATACAATTAAAATTAGGTATTTCAATTGGATTATCATGCGTCATGCAAGTTTCGGTAAGAAGTAACACATTTGTTTGTCTCGTAACTGAATCTTGTAAATCGTATTTATGACTATTTAGACTGGCAGTTGAAAGTCATTATTGAAATGCCATTTCTATTACTAATGAAATCTAATACACTTTGAGCAATCGTCTGAACACTATTTAAAGACAGTCTTTTGAATTCTTGCAACAATTGAAAAAACGGTCGCGTGAGCACTTTTTACTCTATAAAATCACGCGCTTTTATTTAGTAAACAACACTATAAATAATTTAAAAGTCCAATGAAAAATTAGCATGACATTCATCTTAGCTTTTCCGTTAAAAAAAAGCTATTTTATAAAAACACTACTAAATTAATTTGAATAAAAGTACTTAATAATTAATTATATGAAAAGTTTTTAAGGTAGCCATGACAACGTCGATGACGTCTATGACATATCTCTATAGAAGACCTATTTCAGAGAGAAAATTAATCGCAAGTTTAGCACATCGCGACTATCAGTAACATGGCAAGTGTGTAGGACTGAGTTCGCGCCCTGCAATATGCATGCTCTTTTTGAAATCTATAAATTGTTTTCAAAAGATGTAGTCGCACGCACACAAACATACCGTGCCGAAGACTGCCGAACTGAAACGACGTTAGACGATGGGGAGCGTGAGGTTTTTTCGTTACGGAATTTCTGGATTCGGTCCCCGCGCTCAAGGCCCGCGATAGAAGCTATGCAATAGCTTAAAAAACTTAGTGAATATTAAAGAAGACGGCAGTTTAACGAAGTAATGCAATGTTAAAACCAAAAACATGACCAACGATGCTGCGCCAGAGGGAGATTGATCTGGAGACTTACCACGACCAAACTCCCGACACAACAACATTTGGTGCACCATACCCGGCACACATCACAACATAACTGCTCAGACCCGTCCTCCGTACGGCTTCACCAGACATCATGGCGGAACACGACGGCGGCAAGACTTTGTCTGGTGGGTGGTAACAATGTTGTGGCCTATCACCGAGAAAATGTTAAAATTAATTAGAACGCACGGCTAGGTGTTGCCATACAATCAAATATATTGTTAACTTATTGCGTTAGAAATAATTACATATTTTATCGATATATCGGCACCACAGTAGTACATCACTAGCAAACTAATGTCACCACACTGTCGCCACTAGTGCAATGTATTTTATAAGCGCAGCACTATTTAATGATAAAATTAAAAATATAGAAAACCTTATTTGGTTAGACTGGAATCTGACCACAAGTTTGGAAAACCGCTGGTGAAAATACAGAACTACATATTCGCCAGTTTGGTACAAAATTAAATAGTTTTCTAGACAATTCTACGAAACGCAATGTTGGAAATATTTAAACGGCTTTTATTTAACTCTGACCGCACCCATTCCACCCGCGTTTAGTTACAATTCTGTGAGAATTTTGGGTTAAAAAGTATGTACACTATCTCTGTGCCAAATTTCATCTAAATCCGTTCAGTAGTTTTTGCGAGAAAGAGTCTCAAACATCCATTGATACTCACAAACTTTCTCATTCATAATATTAGCAGGATAATATTGCTGCAGGAGATAACAAAAGTATTGCGTTATTTAAATAATTTTTAATTACTGAAAACAGAAAAGAAAAGGAAAGAAATATGTAGGTATCTCTGTCTCGCGCATAGAGTTACCCTTTTTTTTTGTTTGACATGGAAAATCATCAAAAGACTTCTCTCGCTCTGGGCGGAGCGGAAGGGCGTGTCAGACTTTTACTGACTAAAACTCACCCGTGTTTCTTCACTTGCCTGTGCGCCAGGGCTTTGGTTTCTTTTTTAACCAACCCGCAACCCTGACCCAGGAGGCATCGGTCTTCGTGGACCCCGTCACGGTGTGCTGGTGAGTTTGTTCCGCCACTTCTTCTTCCCAGCTAAAGCACTAGGAAATGGTGAATGGCGGGTGTTTTGACGTTCATAAAGTGCTGATTCTCAGCCTCGTTTGAATAAATGACTTTTCATTTGAGATAAATCATTACATATTATATTATAGCCCTATAAAAATACACCAAAAACTGCACACATACAAATGATTTGTATGTAGGTGTTATTTTATTAAATAAAACTACATATTATGATTATTACGTTGCCCGGTTCTAACCGGGGTTTATGTTGGGACTAGGTACCGACATAAAATATAGGTACACATGAATACTATAAAGAAATTTGATTTCATTTCATTACGGAAATTCTTTCATTTACGAAAACCTACAGTATTGCTGAATCTCGTATGTATGAAAGATACATGTTACAATAAGAAATAGGCTGTATGATTATTTTCCCTTAGTTTAAAAAAAAAATGTGTCAACTGTCCGATGTCAAAATTGTTGGCCGTTAAATAGCCGCCGGGAGTTTTGACGCGAAAACTAAGATCAGTGTCATGCGCACTTTTCATTGGACTTTTACTAAATAAAAGCGCGTGTTTTATGTAGTAAAAAGTGCATTCAGTAAATAATTCATAAAGAACATTGAAATATCGCAGCATAGTGGCCACATCATGACTATGCCTCAAACTTCCCTAATACACGGTTTACGCGGCCATCTTTTTCACCTGTCATTGGCGATGGCGGATGCCATTATTGTGAAATAAAATTTTCACAGAATTTCTATAATTTGTTACACGTGTTATTGGCAAAATTGTGGTATATATTCCACAGAGGCCATTGATCAAGAATTGAGGTTGAATCTCACCTTGATAAAAGAAGAAGAAATAGCCGCCGATTGCCGCAAATGAAATTCGTATCATCCCTTTTGGGTTTTAGTCACAAAATCCTTTAAAACTTTTAATACGCACTATGTAAAAAAAACCCTGTTGTTCCTTTCAGGGACATATAAGTTTACCTACAAGCACATCATTAATGAAGTCATAATTAGAAAACGGTAATAATTGTCTAGTCGAGGGGTCACAATCAAATACCTATTAAAACTGACAAATTCGATTTTTTTTAGAATATCTGATTTTATAAGTTAATTAAATTGGCGGGAACGTTCTACTTATGTCTAGTTTCTTCATGCAGAATTGCAGAGCTAAGAAATCAGTTACAGATTATAAATATTAATAATTAAACATTTATTTTAATTATTTATGTTGAACAATTTCTATAAATTACTTGCTTTATTAGTCCGTATGCCGATTCTTAAAACGTAGGTTGAAGGAACAACAGGGTTTTTTTTACATATTGTATACATACATATCTACTACCGTGTTTCAGGGGATACTTAAATAAGCATTTTTCATTAATAACACATGAATGAATTCAATTTTTTTTTGTATCCAAACTAAATAAAATAACTTGGGACTGAGCTGCTCGCTCTGCTAAGCATTGTTACTAAGCAATATGCGTAATTATAACGTAAATAAAAGAAAAGAAGAAAGAAAGACTGACTGACTGACTTGAAAAAAGACGATGATCCCTGAGTTTGTTTCGGCTATTTCTTCTCAGAGGTAGTCAGTTAGGAAATGCCGGCTTCATCTAGTTTAAAAAAAAAACATGATGTGTAAAAGTAATCAGTGATCCTACTTACTTAATAAACAATTTCATTTCATTTCATTATGTACCCCCTTATTCATAAACGTTCGCGTTGCTTAAAGTTAACTGGTGATTAGCGATTGTTTAACCATACATTTTAGACGTTTGCACGTCACTTAACTTTGATCATCGTTTATGAGTAAACCCCTTAAACACCGCGGTGTTCATTCATAAACGATTATTAAAATTAAGTGACGTCAAAAATGTATGGTTAAAGAATCGCTAATCACTAGTTAACTTTAAGCAACATTTATGAATGAGGGTGGTAATATGTAAATTAGCCGCAAATGGCTCCTTATCTTTTTATCGCAAGCATCTGATAGATTAGTTTTAATTGCACTAAGCGGAAATAAAGGACATTAAAAGAAATAACAAATATTTTTAAAATGAAGCACTAGTTAATAATAATAACCTATTTACTCTAAATAATGGATTGCAGGGCACGTTAAAAACACAGTTTTACAAAATAAACAAGAAAATTAAAAGAAACGTGTGAGTGAGCACTGCTCTCCTAGCTAGGTTATGAAAACTTGTGTTAAGGAGAAGCAGTTCGGTCCCCTAGGTTTCTTTGTTAGATTTCATTTGTTAGAAGATTAGAAGTGTTTGTCAAATTTTAAACCTTTATTGTGAATATTTGTGTCTGCGTAAGACAGCCTCTGTGGCGTAACGCAAGGAGGCGCGACTTCGATCCCCGCACAGTGCAAATATTTGTATGCATGAATATAAATATTTGCACTGCTGGTTGCCATACCAACATCTAGTGGCAGTCGTTGCGGATTGTTGGAGCCCTCAAAAGTCTAACAATTGGTCTAACTACAATGCTTAGATATCGCCATCGGGTTATGGAGGTCAGACGGCAGTCGCTTCACGGAAAATATCGAAGTTTAGCCAAAATCAGGAGCTCGACTGTAAAGCGGACCCCAGGCTCCAAAAGCTGAAAAAGCTTCGGATGCGACTGGGATTATCACAGATGATGATGACTTGTGTCTGCGTAAATACTACAGTAAAACAAAACATTACACGCGGAGTCAGTAAATTTTCCTTTTGTCCCTAAATTTTAATACAAAATCAATTAACAGACCACTCAAAGTTATTAATAAACTAACAACACTAAAAAAACTATAATCAATAACCGACGACTAGTCAAAACAAAGCCATTAAAATCAGCTTAGACCTAACCTTATCAGAATAAAATATTCACATAAAAAAACAAAGTAATAACAATGATAAAAGAAATAAATACCAAGGGCTATGGAACAGGTGGTTCTCTGCGTGTGTAGCAGTGCGAGCCTCGACGCGACCGCTCCGGCAAGCGCGCGGGACAATACTGAAGTGTTTGAGCTGGTCAGTGGTGGGGGTTGCCAGTGTACGGAAAATTGGGAGGTTCAATGGTAATTGGGGTGTTTGCGAAGGTGTTTAGCCGAGGTATTTCTACCGCCATATTTTTGAAATTCTTCAAGCAGTGTTGTGAAGGGTTTTAATAAAACATTTTAATTTCATTATGTCGTGGCGGCTTAGTGGTTAAGACACCAACCTCTCGAGTTCGATTCAGGTCAGGTAAGTACCAATGCAACTTTTCAAAAGTTACGTGTCCTTTTTAAGTATATTTTGGACACCAATGACTGATTACAAGGTGAAGGAAAACATCTTGTGGGCCTGCGGGCGGTGAGCAGTGGGCAGCTCGCCGCCCGGTAAGGACCGGGCCCGAGTTGACGGCGCGTCGTGTTTCACGCGCGCCTCAAAGAGATGTCAGCACATCGTGACGGGGTCCATGAAGACCGATGCCTCCTGGGTCAGGGTTGCGGGTTCGTTAAACAAGAAACCGTGGCCCTGGCCGTCGCAATAGGCAAATGAAGAAACATGGGTGGGTTTTAGATATTTATAAAAATATCTTGAGGAAAGCTGGACTTTAAGTCAGAAATCGCCAACCCGCATTGAGCAAGCGTAGTGATTACGCTCAATACTTTTCTGTATGAGAGGAGACCTGTGCCCAGCAATGGGACGATAAAAAGGTTGATAATGATACGTACCTACGTTACAGGACAAAATTCTAGTGTGGGGCAGGAAGTTTAAAAAAAAAACAGCCATTTATACTCAAAACTCTTCTCACAACAGTTTCCTCATTTCTCCGTAACACGTGCCCATACCATGACAACCGATTTCCACACAAATTTTCAGTTACCGATACCACTTAAAGACTATCTCTTATGTACTCATTTCTTATTTCATACATTCGTTTAACACCACACATCCCTCTTAGCATTATTGTCTCAGCTGCATGCAATTGCCTTTTATGGTCGAAACGAAGCTGCTATGTTTCGTACATATATGGGATGTATAAACAGATAGTAAAAAGTTGTGGTGGCCTAGTGGTTAAAACACCAGCCTCTCAAGTATGAGTGCGCGGGTTCGATTCCAGGTCAGGCAAAAGTACCAATGTAACTTTTCTAAAGTTATATGTACTTTCGAAGTATATCTTGGACACTAATGACTGAAGGTGAAGGAAAACATCTTGAGGAAACCTAGACTTTATAAGTATGAAATCGCCAACCCGCATTGAGCAAGCGTGGTGATTACGCTCAATCCTTCTCTGTATGAGAGGAGACCTGTGCCCAACAGTGGGACGATAAAAAGGTTGTTGATGATGATGAAACAGATAGACAACAGATAATCTTACACAAGCTTGTATGTAGGTTTGATTCACAGGTCTAAAGTTATAGGATTTTCAACCAAGAAATTATAGATAGTGGTTCAGAATCTGGAATTGTATTTATAATTTAAAAGTCTTGAGTCTAAAACATAACTGGCGAGTGTGGGCACACTACGTTCCTCTATCCATCCTTTTGAAGACATCTAGCATGATATTATATTATAGATACTAATCAAAGGTTCATAGAGAGTTAAAAACAAAGAGATTTTAAAAGGTAAAATTTAGAAAATAATAATTTCAAGGGGAAAATATTTTTTCGCAGACAGCAACATTGTAGTTTTCGCGCGCTTGCGTCTTGCTATTTCACATTTCGAACTCCCTCCATACCTTCATCGCACAATTCTTAACTTTAGTCCGTCTGAATATGGTTCAATTTATATTGTGTCAAATTAGCGGATGCGTGCCGATTTTCAAAATGTCTCAAATGAAAATGTTTGTTCACTTGAATAACGAGTCTATTTATTTTAAGAAAGAGTTCAAAATGAATATACCAAAACTTAAGAGCTAAAAATACCATTTTTCTCATTTACAAAATTGCGTATATAGAAGTCGGCTCTACTGCGGTTGTGACAAGGTCGATAATCCTATAAAATTTGTCATAAATTTAAGACTTTATGATATGAAAGTTGAGCCTTATAGGCGCAAATCTACTATAAGAGCTCAAATACTCATTTTCCTTATGAATGTGAGGAGACGTTTAATCCTATTAAAGCAATATGTTTTGTAGTAATCTTGGTATCTGAGGCTCCTGAGGGGCTCATGGCAAAATAATACCAGAAATACGGGACAATATTCAAGGTTAAGCAACACTTGCCGAGGTTAATCGGTGGATGGGTGACCATCCATTAATGAAATATAAATAAAAACTTTTATTACAAAAAAAAAAACAACCAACTTCCAAAAAACATTACAAAGTGAAAAATAACTAATTTCGGAAGTCGGTGTCAAAAACTAATATACAAAAACCAAAGACACCGACTTCCGAAATTAGTTATTTTTCACTTTGTAGTGTTTTTTGGAAGTCGGTTGTTTTTTTCTTTTACACTTTTTAGTTGTGAAAAGTACTGCATCCGGTTAGACTGGATGCTGACGCTAAAATGACCCTACGATTTTTGAAAGTTCCCCTTGATTTCTCTGGTCTTCCACCATCAAACCCTAATGTCCTTATCATGGGACCACCTTGGGAATGTCTTCTTTCCAATAGAAAAAGAACGATCAAAATCGGTTTATAAACGACGAAGTTATCCGGAAACAAACAAAATTGAGTAACCTCCTTCTTTTTGAAGTCGGTTAAAAATACATTTAATTATTCGCTTCGTCTTTTATACCGCGTACATCGAAGGCCTGTAACAATTGTTCAAAGGCATATTATTCCGTACATGACTATTTAAATGATAAGAATAGCTGGTCGCTCTGATTAACTCTAGAAGACAATGTTTGTGTTGTTTCTCCAGAATTAGCTTACTGACACATTATATTAGTTCAAATATATTTTTTTTTTAATATGTGATTTGTCACGCCCTTTACACCTTTGGCTTTTATTTAGGTAATAAGTTTTTACCTATTTACATTTCCATTTTATTTTATTTTTTTCCTTTGCTGGTATTTTGGCGTGGCTAGCTGGCATGTGGTAAATAATATAATTTAATATTCTGTGTTTTGTTATTACTTGACATACATAGTATTGTATAAAGTCAGGTGTTTTCTTTTTAACTGAACCAGAGGCGGCGTAAGGCGTGAGCGACGTGGTCCACCGCCTACGTCCTTGCGCCTTCAAATATTTGTATGCATTGCTTTAAAGCAAGAAAAATATAAATAAAAAGTTATAAATTATTTTAGATTTATGTTTAGGTATATTTAAGATTATTACTTTAATAGTTATCATATTGATATTTTATTTCCTCCTTGTTCTTACACACTATTGTCTACATTTCTGTTTTACTTCTCCTTTCGCAGGTCTGCTGGCAGAAATTTCTTACGAAATAAGCAGCACCTTTGTACTCAGATCTTAATTTTGTCGTATCTTTGTGTGTTTTATCTACTCTCATATCAAAAAATTAAAAATATAAAACTATAAAGGAGTTTATATTGACGTACTTTACCAATAGTATATCGAAAGAAAATTAAAAAATTAAATTATAACATTATTTCTCTAACAAAATAATGTCATAACAATTTTTTTTTTCATTATCGTACAGATTACAAACCATAGACAGCAATATTTCATTTTTTATATGTGGCTGCGCGCGCTTTGGCGCGTGCGCGGTGATGCAGGGTGCAGAATTTTGGCGCCAAATACGTTTCTTTGCATTGCAAGTCGTTGTTGTGTTTCGCTGGACACATACCCCCTTATTCATAAAAGATGTTTAAAGTTAACTAGTGATTAGCGATTCTATAACCAAACATTTTAAACGTTTGCACGTCACTTAACTTTAATATTTGTTTATGAATAAACCCCTTAAACACTGTGGTGTATATTCATAAAGGATGATTTCAGTTAAGTGACATTAAAAGGTCAAAAATATATGGTTAAAGAATCGCTAATCACTAGTTAACTTTTAGCAGCGTTTATGAATAAGGGGGATAATTGATTATTATTATTTCTTAAAATGTTAAGTGACAATGAAGAAAATTTGACGCCGCCCGATATTTTAGAGGCTGCGACAGCAGTCAGTCTTAATTTACTACCAATTAAGTCAAGAAAAATATACGATAAATGTTATCAAGATTTTTTAACATAGAAAAAATTAATAAATGTGCTATTTCGTATATTCAATACAATGTATGAGATTAGATAAAGTAGTGTATGAAACTGTACATAATTAGGTATTACACACTCGTGTGATACTATTAAAAAACTCGCTTCGCTCGTTTTTTAAACTCACACTCGTGCATAATATCCCTCATTATGTAACAGTTTCATAAACTACTATTATTGTGTGTATATAAATAATATAATAAAACACTGGCAACACAGCAAACGTCAACAGCATAATCTTTATCATTTTCAGAAATATTATTTTAAATCAGTTTTTTTATTCCATTGTTGTAAAATATTCAACACAAAAGCAAGGCCCAAACTTAAAATAATTTAAAATTATGTATAAAAAGTATTCATATACACATATACAATGAAAAACATTACCGACCATTTGGTGACATCTGTCATGTCACCCCGGACAATATATAATTATTAATCTGAAAACATAAAAGTGAAACAAATATTATGCTATGTTGACAAGATCTGCCGCTCGACGTGCACGCCCACCATCTCCGGACTCGTTGCTCAGCTCCGCCTCGCCGCCGCCGGTCTCCAGCGCCACTGTAAGTGCTGTGACGACCCCGGCCGCGGCAGTTGCGTCGAGCTCGAGCGACGAGTACTTCTCTCCGCCGACGACGCCACCACCTGTTCGCCGACGGGGAGGACGCCGGCCGCCGGACCGCTTAGGACCTCGAGGCCCATCGGCTTCTGACAGGGTCCCAGCTCCCGGCGGAAGTGTGCAGCGCATGAGATGGGCACAATCCATCAACGAAAATGTCATGCGCTCATACTATGGGGCTACAGAGGGAGGAAACAACCTGACCGCGTACCGTGTTCGAATGCTCTCTCTGTTTCAGGTGCTTGAACCAGCTGTCAACGTTTCGGCACAACGACTGTCGGATCAGGTACGGGTTATCCAGCGTAATCATATGTTGGATGATACTGTGCTTGATCGCCTGCGAAATGAAATACAGAGTAGCTGTGTCATCGCTCCCCCGTCACAGATCGCGGAGATACCATCGCAGCCGCACCGCAGAGATACCACAAGCTATGCTGACGAGGGGAGCAATGATGGGGCTACAAATGTAAGTACCCAGTGCAATGAGGAATTAAGAAATGTTTTGGAGGCTGCGATTTGGGAATATCGTTTCGTGTCGGCAGAATTAAGACCACGCCTGCCACGTTTGCCCATGCATAACAGAAATAGGGCACTGATGGCTGCTCTGGATGCGCAGTTATCAAATTATTTTGATACCTGCGAGAACCTCACTGATACTCATTCAATCCTGTACTGCGCAGCTGTAGCAGCTTGTCGTGTAGCTCATGTCAAATTTCACACTGACTCCAGAGCTACACGACCGAAACCAGTAGTACCAGCTTGGCAGCGCAGGATTGAACGTCGTATTGGTGGGGCCAGAGCACTCATCGGTAAACTAATCTGCTTCAGGGAGGGTAATACTCGTCCTAGAGTGATGCGCTTTGTGAGGCGGGCATTCTCAGGTACAAATAGCAGCCCTGAGAATTATATGGCCCGTGTCACGGAGCGCGTCGACTTCCTGAAGCAGAAAGTGTATGCATGGGCGAACCGTATTCGTCGATATAAACGACGAGTAGAACGATACACCCAGAATCGCACCTTCCAGAGCAATCAAAGGTGGGTTTATAGGGACTGGGAACGACCAGAACAAAGTGTGGCTGACACGGGCCTACCAGATGATGATGCCATGTGTTCATTCTGGCGCAGTATCTGGTCGGTGCCTGTCAGTCACACTGAAGGTGACTGGGCTCGGGATGTCGAGCGAGCCTGCGATCCAATATCTGAAATGGGGGCTATCACCATCTGCCCCCAAGATGTAGCTCGTGCAGTCCGTCCGTTACCTAACTGGAAATCTCCAGGACCGGACGGGCTGCATAACTTTTGGATAAAATGGTTTCCAAGGTCGCACGCTCGTTTGGCATCTCAATTCCAGACTGCTTTAGTGTCTGGTTCGTTACCTGAGTTCCTAACTACTGGAATAACCCACCTGCTCCATAAATCAGGTAGCACCGCGGAACCCAAAAATTATAGACCGATCACCTGTTTACCGACGGTCTATAAAGTTCTTACATCCATTTTGAAAACTAAAATTAACAAACATATTGACAACAACGCTATCATGTCTGCCTCTCAAAATGGATGTAGGAGCGGGTCCCGCGGTACTAAGGAGCTACTCCTCATTGATATGGCCATTAGCCAACAAGTTCGTCGTTCCCGAAAGGATCTATCGACATGTTGGATAGATTATAAGAAGGCCTATGACTCAGTGCCACATACATGGCTCATGCGGGTGCTGGAGTTGTACAAAGTGGATGCAACTCTACGCACCTTCCTGATGACATGTATGAGGACATGGAGAACAGTCCTTCGCTATCCAGGATGTCGAAATATTCTGAGGAATAGCGAACCGATAAGGATCGAGCGAGGAATATTTCAGGGCGATAGTTTGAGTCCACTTTGGTTTTGCTTAGCATTGAATCCTCTAAGCACATTATTAGAGGATTCAGGTTTAGGCTATCGGTTGAAGAGAGGTGGTCAGGTTATATCGCACCTCCTTTACATGGATGACCTGAAACTTTTTGCTCCCAACAATTCACAACTGAAGGAGCTACTGAAAATTACTGAAACTTTCAGTAGCGCCATCAGGATGGAATTTGGTGTGGACAAATGTGCGGTCATGCATGTAAAGCGAGGAGAGATTGTGGAATCCGTGGGAACCCAACTCACGAGTTCCATAAACCTTAGAGCCCTCTCCGCATCCGAAACCTATAAGTATTTGGGTATGTCGGAAGCGTTGGGTATCAATGTTACTGACATGAAGCAATCGTTGAAGGAACGCTTCTTGGGCCGCCTGAAAAAAGTACTTAATAGTCTTCTATCAGGCGGAAACAAGGTGCGCGCTTTCAACGGTTGGGTCATGCCGGTATTGATGTATTCTTTCGGCATACTCAAATGGACTCAAACCGAACTTGACGCCCTGGATCAGAGGGTCCGTACGCTGCTGACTGCAAATCGATTGCATCACCCACGATCATCGGTTATGAGGCTGTATATCCCGCGAAAATGTGGAGGTCGTGGCTTTTTAAACGCTAAGACCCTCCACAATCGCGAGATATGCAGTCTCAGGGAATATTTTCTAGAAACCGACGTGGGGATGCATCGAGATGTGGTCGCGGTTGACAAGGGCCACACTCCGCTCTCCTTGGCTAAAGAGAACTGGCGCAAACCAGTAGTGCTTGACACCAATGACCGCATGGAGGTATGGAAGAGCAAAGAGCTTCACGGACGCTTTTTCAGAGCCCTACACGGGCCTGATGTAGATTTACAAGCGTCCGTAGCCTGGCTACGATTCGGTGACCTTTTTGGGGAAACCGAAGGTTTTGTATGTGCAATTATGGACGAAGTTATGATGACGAACAATTACCGGAGATTTATTGTGAAAGACGGCACAGTTGACATCTGTCGGGCATGTCACCGGCCGGGGGAATCAATAAGGCATATTATCTCCGGGTGTTCTCGTCTAGCTAACGGAGAGTACTTGCATAGACACAACCTTGTAGCCAGGATCATTCATCAGCAACTTGCTCTCAAGTACAACCTTGTGGAATCGGAGGTGCCGTACTACAGGTATGTGCCCGACCCAGTTCTCGAAAATGGTCATATCACATTGTACTGGGATCGATCCATCATCACTGACAGGACTATTGTTGCCAATAAGCCTGATATAGTGATGGTGGATCGATCAGAGCGGCGTGCAATGATTGTTGACATAACCATCCCGCATGATGAGAACCTCGTGAAAGCCGAGAAAGATAAACAAATCAAGTATCTTGACTTGGCTCACGAGGTTGTCGACATGTGGGAGGTGGATTCAGCAATCATTGTGCCGATAGTCGTGACAGCCAATGGCTTAATAGCCAAGAGCCTCGACCAACACCTCAAGAGGCTCTCGTTAGGCAGCTGGATCAAAGGCTTGATTCAGAAAGCTGTACTTCTGGACACGGCTCGCATTGTTAGGAAGTTCCTCTCTCTGGAGCCCTGACCGCCGGTAGCTTGGACCCTGTTCCCGATGCCGGTGGGTTACTATTTTTTATATTTTTAAATGTTTTTTTATATATTTTTTATGTAGAAATATTTAAAAATATAATTTATATGTATATTATAATGAAATAAAGGATATAATAAATAAATAAATAAAATAAATTAATGTTGTTGGGAAATCATTTTTTCTTTTTACATATTCTTTTTACATATCAGACACAAAATTATGTAACAATATGGTTTTAAGTAACTAACATTATGCATTGGCGCAATATCCACTAAATCAAAAAATCACAAATTGTCAACATTTTATAATAATGTTAACATGATATTTTACCGATGCATAGATCAATTTATTGGTATTGTCATCTCCACCTAACAATACGACCTATAATTTTTCATTAATTTTAATCTAATTTGTATTTTTATCAATATAAACTTGGCAGTGTTAATTGTTTTTTTTACTATCCTATATTTACTGATATTATAAATGCGAAATTAAATAAAAATATATATGGACAAATCACACAGATTGGGCTAGCCCCAAAGTAAGTTCGAAACTTGTGTTATGGGATACTAACTCAACGATACTATATTTATAATAGATACATATATAGATAAACATCCAAGACCCAGCCCAATCAGGAAAAGATCGTTTTTCCATCATGACCTGGCCCGGTCGAACCCAGGGCCTCCACGTCGCAGGCAGGCGTGCTGACCGCTGCGACACGGAGGACGACGAGTAACTCTGTCTGTCTGTCTGTTACGCTCTCCCGTTTAAACCTCTCAACCGATTTTGATGAAATATGGCACAGACAATCTTTAGGCCCTGAAAACGGACATAGGCTACCTTTATTGAAAAATTTGATATTCCCGAAGGAAATCTAAAAAGCGCAATAGAACCGAATTCCACGCGGCCGAAGCCGCAGGCGGAAAGCTAGTTATTGTATAAAATCAGTCTTCAGATCACCATGGAACCGGGCCTCGCGAAATTTGTCTTTCCCACATCAAATTTAGGCCTTGCCTCGCCTCTGAACTGACCAGACCAGACCAGCTGTGCTGCTGGGAGTTTGTTCTGCCACTTCTTCTTCCCAGCTAATGCACTAGGAAGTGTCGAAGAGTGAGCGTTTTGGGGGACTGTCTTATGTAATACTTAATAGCTTTCCGCCCGCGTGAAGTTCGGTTATATCACGCATTTTTGAATTCCCTCGGGAATATCAAATTTTTCCGGGATAAAAAGTACCCTATCATTTAATCCGGACTGCTAACTTTACGTCTGCTAAATTTCAAAGCAATCGGTTCTGTAGTTACGGCGCGAAAGAAGCGGAACAAACAAACAAACTCACTTTATAATATTAGTAACTACTGTAAGACGTCCAAAAAGTGCTGATTCTCAGCCCAATTTGAATAAATGACTCCTGTTTTTGACTTTGCCTGCTTCAGTCTTCCCGTCCAATTATAATTTATGTGTACATCAGATTACATCTGTACTCTATATTAATATAGGTACAGAGTGGTGCTGACAATACAACAATAAATGAAAACGCGAACAATTCTGGTTCATACGAATAATCCTAAACCATAGAAAAAAAACTAGCATCAAAAATAAAATAATAAAAATTTCAAACAAACTAAATCGCATGAAATTGCAAACGGAATAGAACATCCTTTAAAATATTGGTTCACTGACCTCCGATCGGCGACAGTGCGATTCTGTATCGACTTGCTTTTTTCGCGCCATTATTTTTAAAGCTTAGTACCCCTGGATGCGGCGGTCATCAACCTTTAAGAGCTCCCTTATCAACATGTACATCATGTAGAAAATGTGAAAAATGATAAATAATTTCCTGTGACTAAACTAATGGACATATTTATATAATTTTTTATGGGTAGACTGAGAATACTGTTGAGGTACACGATGTTTAATTTATTGTCGTATTGTCATCACCACTTTGTACAAGCTGAAGAGTATGTTTGTTTGAACGCACTAATCGCAAAAACTACTGGTCCGATTTGAAAAATTATTTTTGCGTGGGATAGCCCATTAATCAAGGAAGGCTTTAGGCTATATAACATCACGCTGCGACCAATAGGAGCGGAGCATAACAAAAATATAAAATGCATGCTGTATATTTTAGGGGTAAAATAAAATATTTAAATAAATCTACGCGATCGAAATCACGGGCGGCCGCTAGTTTTATATAAAGTGATAGGTACTTTATATTTTTAAATGCATTAAACAAACGAAAACGATCTTTTCCTGATTGTCCTGGGTCTTGGATGATTATCTATATATGTATCTATTATAAATATAGTATCGTTGAGTTAGTATCCCATAACACAAGCCTCGAACTTACTTTGGGGTTAGCTCAATCTGTGTGGTTTGTCAGTATATATTTATTTATTTACTAGCTGACCGGCAAACGTTGTTTTGCCATATAAATAATAGATTAAATTACTAAAATGGCTATTAAAAAATAAGGGTTGATCGTAGAAGGGTGAAAATTAGGGATTGTATGTATTTTTGTATGTTGTATCATAAAAAAATAGAAATTAAAAATTATGTCTAAAAATAAAAAAAAAATTTAGGGGTGGACTACCCCTAACATTTAGGGGGATGAAAAATAGATGTTGGCCGATTCTCATAGATACCGGATAAGCACAAAAAATTTCATGAAAATCGGTCGAGTCGTTTCGGAGGAGTTTAATGTCGAACACCGTGACACGAGAATTTTATATATTAGATTTATACTTTTCATTATGTACGCCATATAGATTCCACGACATACATATGAAGATTTTACAAAGGATGACACAGTGGGCGGTCTTATCGCTAAGAGCGATCTCTTATAGATAACCTTATGCAGTCACAAATCTTTATTTCACCGGGACCTGAACCCAATACGTCCCATTCCACTATCATGGCCGATAATAGGGGGACCTCAATATGAAGATATAGAGCCGGCCTCTGTCAGACATTAGAGTGAATGCCACACATAATCTAAATTTAAACCTACCCATGATAGGCATTTTAACTGAAATTGTTTACATTGTGAACTAAGGTGGCTCGCTACATTACAGAACGAGCAATTTGCCGAGGTTCTGCCCGCTTGGGGATTGGAAATTATCACAGTAACGCACTATCGCATTTTTTAGGGTTCCGTAGCCAAATGGCAAAAAACGGACCCCTTATCGATTCATCATGTATGTTTCTCCGTCAGTCCGTCCGTATGTCACAGCCATTTTATTCAGAAACTATAAGAGCTACCTATACTGTTGAAACTTGGTTGGTTGATGCAAAAATAAAAAAATAATAATAAATATTGGAGTCCCCCATACTTAGAACTGAAACTCAAACATTTTTTTCATCAAACAACTTACGTGTGTGGTATCTATGGATAGGTCTTCAAAAATGATACTGAGGTTTCTAAAATATTTTTTTTTCTAAACCGAATAGTTTGCGTGACAGACGCTTCCAAAATGGGAAAAAGTTGCCCCGCCCCTTAACTTCTAAAATAAGAAAATGAAAAATATTAAAAAAAAACATATGATGTACATTACTACCAAAGAAAATTGGTTTGAAAGAGATATAGTAAGTAGTTTTTTTTAATACCTCATAAACCGTAAACCGCTTATTACCGCGTTATCTATACTAATATAATTATAAAGCTGAAGAGTTTGGTTGTTTGTCTGTTTGAATGCGCTAATCGCAGGAACTACTGGTCCGATTTGAAAACATCTTTTTGCGTTGGATAGCTCATTAATCCAGGAAGGCTTTAGGCTATATAACATCACGGTCTCACTGGTCGGTACCGAGGCAAACGCGACGCCCCGGAATTTTTAAATCTTTAATATCTTGGAAAATATTAATTTAAATCATATGCTGTAAAGAGACATAGATCTATATTAAATCAACAATGTATTTAAGGTATTAAATTGGATAAGGATTAATGTTGTATTGGTTAGCATCTCTTAGAAAATTAGCCAATATTTGTAGTAAAAAGTAAATTTCAAAACAAGGTTATTGTGGGATATTCATAAGAGATAGATGTATACTGTCGTGGATTTTTCTATAAGGCTTTTGTATTTCTCGGTGGTAGGCCATAACATCGGCCGCCGGCAGAAGTTACCGCCCACCAGACAAAGCCTTGCCGCCAAGCGATTTGTCGTGTTGATAATGCATAATATCTGGTGAAGCCGTTCGGAGGACGGGTCTGAGCAGTTGTGTTGCGATGTGTGCCGGGTACGATGCGCCTAGTATTATTGTGTTGGGAGTTTGGTCGTGGAGGGTCTTCAGATCAATCTCCCTTTGCAGCATCGTTGGTCGTGTTGTTGGGTTTAACATTGCATCACCTGGCTCAACTGCCATCTTCCTTCCTTTTCGCTCAGTTTTTCTGAGTGAATAGGCTCTTAATAAACTAGTGCGCTTTAACATCAACGATCGCATTACTGCTTACCATCAGGCGGGATGGCGGTCCAGCGCTAGTTTATAATTATTAAAAAAAAAATCGTTTTGTAATCTTGAGGAGATAGTTTATAACCAAGAATAACACAAATAGGATACTTTTTTATCCTGATATTACCGCGGAATCTTATGCGGGTGAAACCACGTTGACAAAACTGATAAAAAATCATGTATTTGTAAATCAATCTCTGCCCACCCATTCAGAGCCTACAAGCGTGACACTCATAATAATGTAATCAGTCTTATTTGCGTTCTAAATAATCTACCAAGAATTTAAGACAAAAACATTATGTATCCCCGTCTTTTATTTCCATTCCTTTTTCCGAAGCCCACATATTATTTATCCGTAACCCTCAAATATTCACCCCCCCTCTCCCCCTCTCTCCCCTTACGTCGCCCATCCATCCATCATTCGAGTTCATATCCGCTGTATGTCCCACAGAGTTCATATAACTGTTTACTTACTACATAATATAAGATTAATATGAGCAAGCGAGCTTAATGTATACGCAAATAATGAATATGTTAGAGAAACATAGTACTGGACGAAAAAATAACATTAATTATAACACTGCAGCGAACTAATTTTAGAAAATTTGTATAAGTACATTATCGCCCTTTTTTTAATAAATAGAAACTAGCGCTTGACCGCAATTCCGCCTGATGGTAAGCAATGATGCGATCGTCGATGGTAAAGCGCGCTAGTTTATTAAGAGCCTATTCACTCAGAAAAACTGAGCGAATAGCAAGGAAGACGGCAGTTGAGCGAGGTGATGCAATGTCAAACCCAACAACACGACCAACGATGCTGCGCCAAAGGGAGATTGATCTGAAGACACTCCACAACCAAACTCCCAACACAACAACATTAGGCGCATCGTACCCGACACACATCGCAACGCAACACAACTGCTCAAACCCGTCCTCCGTACGACTTCACCAGACATCATGCCGGAACACGACAAATCGCTTGGCGGCAAGGCTTATTATAAATAGTTCTCCCTTATTCATAAACGTTGTTTAAAGTTAACTAGTGATTAGCGATTCTTTAACAATACATTTTTGATGTTTTAGCGTCACCTAACTTTAATATTTTTTTATGAATAAAGACTGCAGTGTTTAAGGGGTTTATTCATAAACGATGATTAAACTTAAGTGGCGTGCAAACGTTTAAAATGTATGGTTAAAAAATCACTAATTACTAGTTAACTTTAAACAACGTTTATGAATAAGGGGGTTTAAGTTTAATATTAGTGTTGGACTGAATGTTCGGTTTCGGTTTAGTTTGGGCAAAATACGAGGTTCGGTTTAGTTTCGTTTTCGGCGGTAAACTTGCCGAAACTACAACCGAAACTGAATGTGCATTCGGGAGAAAAGATGCAGTGAAATTTAGTTTAATTTATGAACCAGGGTATCGGGACCGGCCATTTTATTCATTCATCATCATCAACCTTTTTATCGTCCCACTGCTGGGCACAGGTCTCCTCTCATACAGAGAAGGATTGAGCGTAATCACCACGCTTGCTCAATGCAAGTTGGCGATTTCAGACTTAAAGTCCAGGTTTCCTCAAGATGTTTTCCTTCACCTTTTAATCAGTCATTTTTGTCCAAGACATACTTAGAAAGTACATGTAACTTAGAAAAGTCACATTGGTACTTGCCTGACCTGGAATTGAACCCGCACACTCATACTTGAGAGCCTGGTGTTTTAACCACTAGGCCATAAACGATTAAAATGTACATAAAAGATTAATTTGAAGCTCAAAGTTTAATTGGATTATCTCATAATATATAATTTGGGGCTACATCCAACTGACATTTACGTTATCAAGATAATCTACCTTATTGACATTACATAATATCAAGCCTGTATTAACCGCAGGGGTAGCCAGAGGTGTATTATACACCCACATTTGACCATTGTCTCTAGTTAGGTATTTTTATAAATTAGTCATCATCATCAACCATTTTATCGTCCCGATGCTGGGCACAGATCTCCTCTCATACAGAGAAGAATTGGACGTGATCACCTTGCAAGCTCAATGCGGGTTGGCGATTTCAGACGAGACAGTCCAGGTTGCCTCAAGATCGGCCGCCGGCAGAAGTTACCACCCACCAGACAAAGCCTTGCCGCCAAGCGATTTGTCGTGTTCCGGCATGATGTCTGGTGAAGCTGTACGGAGGACGGGTCTGAGCAGTTGTGTTGCGATGTGTGCCGGGTACGATGCGCCTAATGTTGTTGTGTTGGGAGTTTGGTCGTGGAGGGTCTTCAGTTCAATCTCCCTTTGCGCAGCATCGTTGGTCGTGTTGTTGGGTTTAACATTGTATCACCTCGCTCAACTGCCGTCTTCCTTCCAATTCGCTCAGTTTTTCCGAGTGAATAGGCTCTTAATAAACTAGCGCGCTTTACCAACAACGATCGCATCACTACTTACCATCAGGCGTGATTGAGGTCAAGCGCTAGTTTATAATTATTAAAAAAAAAACAGTTTCCAGCAACAAACAACACGTTTGGTCCGAGGGTCCTGTCTTTTCATTGAACTATGAAGTCCACACACTGTTCCTGATGCCTCTATAATATTTTAATTCATCATCATCATTATCAACCTTTTATCGTCCCACTGCTGGGCACAAGTCTCCTCTCATTCGGAGAAGGATTGAGCGTAAACACCACGCTTGCTCAATGCGGGTTGGCGGTTCCAGACTTAAAGTCCAGGTTTCCTCAAGATGTTTTCCTTCACCTTCAGTCATTGGTGTCCAAGATATACTTAGAAACTACATATAACTTTAGAAAAGTTACATAGGTACTTGCTTGACCTGCATTTACGTCTGTAGTCAGCTATTTTTATAAATTGGTCATCATCATCAACCATTTTATCGTCCCAATGCTGGGCACAGGTCTCCTCTCATACAGATCCGAACGAAGCGTTCCGCCTCGCCTTATATACCCCCGTACACCGAGGGACTGGAACAATTTCCCAGCGGTGGTGTTTCCGTTGGACTACAATTTGAGTATCTTCACTGTGTCAATTTGAGTGTGCTATTTGTGAAAATAAACTATAACTATGATAAACTCACTCCGGTAGCATAGACATAATACTGGGGTTTGATTCCCTGCCCACATCCCGTCTACTGCTACATTCTACAATTCTACTGTACTGGCTAGCGGCTCCTACACATCCGTTCATCCATTAATCCAAACTGTTACATCCATAATACAAGCAGAATAGAATGTAACAAAAGCGCGCTTATTGTCACCCGGGCAGAAATCTACACAATGACACTTTGTCCGACCTGGGAATTGTATTTTGAACCTCTTTGTACAGCAGCTGTCAGTCGTTTCCTTTATCTCTTTGTTCAACAGTTACCTGTCGCCAAGAATAGTCCAATTTTACAGAGTTTATAAATTGTCAACATGATTAAAATATATGTAGTTTTAGATGTTTATTATCATCATCATTTTTTCCATCATTTCCGCATCCAGCGGTTTCGTGCTACCTTCACCACGTCGGTGGTCCACCGGTCCACCAGTTCGGTCAGGGGCCTACCCACGCTGCGTCTTCCGATGTGTGGTCGCCACTCGAGAACCTATTGGCCCCATTGGGCATCGGTTGTACAGGCAATGTGCCCAACCCACTGCCACTTTAGTGCTGCAATTCTTCGGGCTATGCCTGTTACCCTCGTTCTTCTGCAGATCTCATCATTCCTGATTTGATCGCACAGTGAAACCCCAAGCATAGCCCTCTACATTGCCCTTTGAGTGACCTTGAACTTTCTTATAAGGCCCATTGTTAGCGACCACGTCTCAATTCCATGTCATCACACACATAGTTTATAACTAACAATTTTTTTTGAAGTGAAATTATTTAGTGATGTAAAGATCTAAAGGTACGTACAGGAACGACAGTCGAATTAATTTTAAAATCACTTTTAAAAGTCAATTTTTTTTTTTAAGTTTATAGCAAAAAAAAAAAAAAACAATTATATGATGAAGGCGCCAATTCTCTAGTTCACAAACTAAATTAATTTTAAGTTAAGTACATCTTTTTCATTCCATTTCATTAAGAAAAGGATAGAAGATAACATTTTTATTTAATCCTGTTAAATTAAGATACTCCTTAGACAGTTTAAACGTGGTTATAAACATGGCGACTAAAATACGACAATATATATAATTCACTTTTTTTTCAATACATAAATATGTACCCCTTTATGCCTGGGGCTTTTATTGAAATAAAAAGTTTTTAGTTATTTACATTTTCATTTAAATATATATATTATAAATAAATATATATATTGTTTTTCTCGGTGGTAGGCCACATCGGCTGCCGGCAGAAGTTACCACCCACCAGACAAAGTCTTACCGCCAAGCGATTCGTCGTGTTCCGGCATAATGTCTGGTGAAGCCGTACGAAGGACGGGTCTGAGCAGTTGTGTTGCGATGTGTGCCGGGTACGATGCGCCTAGTATTGTTGTGTCGGGAGTTTGGTCGTGGAGGGTCTCCACATCAATCTCTCTCTAGCGCAGCATCGTTGGTCACAAGAATGTTAAACCCAACAACAATGTTGGGTTTAACATTGCATCACCTCGCTCAACTGCCGTCTTCCTTCCTATTCACTCAGTTTTTTAAGTGAATGGGTTTAATAAACTAGCGCGCTTTACCATCAACGATCGCATCACTGCTAACCATCAGGCGGGATTACGGTCAAGCGCTAGTTTATAGTAATTAAAAAAAATTGTTTTGCTTTGCTGGTATTTTGGCGTGGTAGCTGGCATATGATAAATAATTTCATTGTTGTTGTATTTTATCGTGTTCATCACTATACATAGTATTGTATAAAGACATGTGTTTTTTTAAATGAACAGACAGCTGTGCTGCTGGGGAGTTTCTCCGGACTCTTCTTCTTCCCAGCGAAAGCACTAGGAAGTGTCGATGGATGGGCGTTTTGGGGGACTGTCTTATGTAATATTGACGTGCAAGTTCGAAAAGTGCTGATTCTCAGCGTAATTTGAATAAATGACTTTTGATTTTGATTTCACATCAGGAGACAATGTGACTGGGCTCTATCTAGATATGATAAAGATTGTTCTATATTTTTGTACGATTTTAAATGTGTTTTTGTTTGTTATGCTTTCACGAGAAAACTACTAAAATTACGATATAAAAATATTGTAATTTTTTCGAGTGAAACCGTGGAGCGCAACTAGTATAAGTTAACCAAAACTCATCAAAAGTTTTTGAAACTGGAAGTAAATGTTTCATTAGTAATCATAATTACTAACGTTAGTACAAATTCTGCATTTACTATTAGGTCGCGTTTCCACTGGCGCGGAGTGGGGCGGAAAGAAGCTTAGTCGTGCATGAATTGACAAATCAGTATGCTTGAAATGTCCGCTCCGCTTCAATGGAAACAGTACGAGCGGGATGGAGCAGAGGTGAGCAGATATTCATAATAAAAATACAGCGAGATGATGCGATGCGAAGGACAACGAACATTGGGGTACAGAGCGGAGGATAGCGGAGCGATGCTGTGTGGAGGACAGCGGAGTGGTGCTGTGTGGAGGACAGCGGAGTGGTGCTGTGTGGAGGACAGCGGAGTGGTGCTGTGTGGAGGACAGCGGAGTGGTGCTGTGTGGAGGACAGCGGAGCGGTGCTGTGTGGAGGATAGCGGGGCGGTGCGGAGCGGGGCAGTGCATGACTCACGCGCAATGCCTCAGTTATCATCTTTACGTCATTAGGTGCATACGTATCAAAACGGAAAATTTGTGGTGGTGAGTGTGCGGGTTCGATTCCAGATCAGGCAAGTACCAATGTAACTTTTCTAAAGTTATATGTACTTTCTAAGTATATCTTGGACACCAATGAGTGATTACAAGGTGAAGAGAAACATCTTGAGGAAACCTGAACTTTAATTCTGAAATCGCCAACCCGCATTGAGCAAGTGTGGTGATTAATCCTTCTCTGTATGAAAGGAGACCTTTGCCCAGCAGTGGGGCGATAAAAAGGTTGATGATGTATCAAAACGGATGAAAAGTTCAAAAGTATGGTCATTCCACTCCACTGCGCTCCGCTTCAGTGAAAACACTGACCACTGTTCACCGCTATTCACCGCCCTGCTTCGCGTCAGTGGAAACGCGGTTTTAACCCACTAAGTAACGCATATAAATACTCACTGCGCTACGGCGTAGCTCCACGCTACGAGTGTGCTACAGCGTAGCACCGCTACGTAATTTTCGTTAGAAACCTCCTACGAGTTTCGTTGGAGCGAATTTCGCAACTTTTAACGAAATAGTTTTGCAATGTTGTTGTTTTAGTTTCGGTTTAATGCGGCATTTCGGTTGCTTATGTTACTTGTGTTGACAGAGTGAATTTGGAATGTGGATTTAAAAAAAAACAAAGTATTCTGGATGCTCAATTCATTTAGTACCTACCTAAACAAGTAAACAGTTAAAACGTGTTTTTGGGAAAATCAACTTTAATACCATAACATAAAGTTCGGCTTTCACTAAAACTACAACCATTTTTATGTTTTTTTTACCCGACTTCAAAAAAGGAGGAGGTTCTTAATCTTATTTTTTTTTCAAGTCTGTTCACTGATTTCTCTAAAATACCTGGACCGATTTGTACAATTCTTTTATCATTATACCTACATCATCATCAACCTTTTTATCGTCCCACTGCTGGGCACAGGTCTCCTCTCATACAGAGAAGGATTGAGCGTAATCAACACGCTTGCTCAATGCGGGTTGGCGATTTCAGACTTAAAGTCCACGTTTCCTCAAGATATTTTCCTTCACCTTTTAATCAGTCATTGGTGTCCAAGACATACTTAGAAAGAACATACAGCTTTAGAATAGTTACATTGATACTTTCCTTACTTCTAAATGCAAAACGACAATTCTACACATAGGGAAACCATGTCGTTTCAGAAGCTATTTTTGTCCAGTTTCCGGCAACAACCCACACATTTGGTCTGAGTGAGGGTCCTGTCTTTTTTGTGGGCTATGAAGGCCACACACTTTTCCTGATGCCTCTATAATATTTTAATTATATTAAAACAATATATAATACTTTAAACTACTTTATAATACTTTACGTCTCTAGTCAGCTATTTTTATTAATTAATTCATTTTTATAAATTGGTCATCATCATCAACCATTTTACCTTTGAATTGAACCCGCAAGTATGAGTGCATACTTGAGAGGCTGGTGTTTTAACCACTTTTTTATACCTCCAACATAATCGGAGCCTGTACTAAGCTTCACTTTCATTCAAGTTCTCGCGTTTATGCCTCTCGTACTTTCATGCCTCATTCTTAATCTTTCTATCATACCTCCTCATTCGCGTCTATACTGGGTGAGTTTCCCATCTATGATATCTATAGAATAGAATAGAATAGAATAGAATAGAATAGAATAGAATAGAATAGAATAGAATACTCTTTATTATGTACATCATACAGATTACAGAACATAAATAAAAATATTTACAAAGGGTGACACAATGGGCGGTCTTATCGCTAAGAGCGATCTTTTACAGACAACCTTTGGATGGAATACTAAGAGGTAGGATAAAGAAATAGTGTAGGTAGTCTACAGTGTACTATTTACATAGATTATACAATAAATATATACGTTAAGTGTATCATACTAGTTTAAATAAATTAAATAAACATCATACAAGAGCACATTAAATATAATAATATGTTTAAAGAGAGAGGAAGTGCTTTTTTATCATAGTTTTATAAGTAAACAGTGTTTGAGCACGCCTTACCGACACGGGCAAGTCATTCCATAGCCGAACTGCTTGTACAGTAAAGGATTTATCATAGAAACTAGTGGATATCTATCTACTTAGTTATTTATTTTTAATAAAGTCTTCCCTTTGCCTACCGACTTATTCTATCCTTTTTTTTGAAGTGAAACTTCTTTAGGCACGCTTGACTTGGGGAGTAAACTGGCGAAAGCGTTACGAAAAATGTTACGAAAAATGATCGGGCAAGGCGAACGGAAGCAAAGTATAGTCCTATTTCGTCTGTACTACAACCTAGGAGTTGGCTCATGTAAATATTGCATGACATGTCGAGTATGAAGTTGTGAGTTCGCATCTCGCCGAGGGCAATATAATATTTTTTGGACCTTTTTAAGATTTATTAACAATTATTGATTACCTAAGAGCACAAATAATTTATAAATTTCGTTCTGTTCTGGCTTTTATATTGTTTTATATATTTTTGCTGAACATTTTTGATATAATTGAAAGTATAGAAGAAGATATCGTCACAATACGATAATTGCACACAAAGTACAAATTGCTTTCGAGCCTCATAAGCTCAATTATTAAGCTAAGTACCTTGATTGATTAAGAACTATGAATTTCTTCGAGAACATGACGCTGCGAACACCCCCCGACCCCCCTCATTGATTACCTCACCCCCCCGTGGATTATCTCGGGAACCAGAGGTCGTGGACTACCCGAGTTTGGGGTCCCCTGAATCAGGAGGAGGAGCCCGACCTTTTGGCCCTGAGGGAATCCACTGCCCCCTCTCCCCCTCCCCCCTCCCTCCCCCGCAACCCCACGAAACCTATCCCCCCGACCCCCTTTAGTTACCTCACCCCCCCGTGGATTATCTCGGGAACCAGAGGTCGTGGACTACCCGAGTTTGGGGTCCCCTGATTCAGGAGGAAGCCCCGACCTTTTGGCCCCGAGGGAATCCACTTTTTTTTTTTTAAATTGGATTTCTATGCAAAAATATTAATTTATAAATGAAAGCATGAAATAAATTTAAATATTTATAGAAAATTAATATATGTATATGTGTATACATGTATATATTGTACACACATATATATATACAGTATGTTAAAAAAACCCTGTCCGAGCCATAAGGATAATAAAGGTTAGGTAAACACATGACCAAATATAATATAAAATTTTACGTAATCATCATAGTACCAATACAAATGAATTTTGAAATAATCTTTTTTTCCCGCGAATTAATTCCAACTTCCTCGAAATTTGGTAATTTTCAAAAAGTGACAACACTGTTATTATTATGAGCGAATAGCGATGCGACCACGTGCTGCGTGCCCTGCCGCCCGGCCCCCGCGGTAGTGTGCATAACGCACGTTTATTAAGTTACCACTTTTTGCGAAATAATATTTATTTTTTTAGGGGGATTTTTTTTTAAGTTTAGCCCGGTTTTGTATGCATTAATAGAATCAGTTATCGATACCTGACAACACCTTCACGGGTCGGACAGGGTTTTCTTAACATACTGTATATATACATACAGATGGAGCGAAAGAAGTTTCACTTCAGTCGTGTGGTCATAAGCACACTCGTTTTTTTTTTTTTTTGTTGGGATGGGAAATCATCAAATGACTTCTCCCGCTCTGGGCGGATTGGAAGGGCGTGTCAGACTTTTACTGACTAAAACCCACCCGTGTTTCTTCACTGGCCTGTGCGACGGGCAGGGCCGCGGTTTCTTGTTTAACCAACCCGCAACCCTCACCCAGTAGGCATCGGTCTTCAACTTATTCTATCCTTACATCTATTTTTTACAAATTTTATATTTAATTTAATTTTTATTTACTTACTATTTCTTGTTTTCTACTCAAAATTACAGACACGAAAGAATATATTATTTTAATACAGCGGGTGTTTTAACCACTAGGCCACTACACTTGTATTCGAATTTAAGTTAGTGCTTTCCATTTCATTATCTTCTCGACAAAGCCTTGCCGCCAAGCGATTTGTCGTCTTCCGGCATGATGTCAGGTGGAGCCATACGGAGGACGGGTCTGAGCAGTTGTGTTGCGATATGTGCCGGGTACGATGCGCCAAGTGTTGTTGTATCGGGAGTTTGGTCGTGGAGGGTCTCCAGATCAATCTTCCTCTGGCGCAGCATCGTTGGTCGTGTTGTTGGGTTTAACATTGCATCACCTCGCTCAACTGCCGTCTTCCTTCCTATTCACTAAGTTTTTTAAGTGAATGGGTTTAATAAATTAGTGCGCTTTACCATCAGCGATTGCATCACTGCTTACCATCAGGCGGGATTGCAGTCAAGCGCTAGTTTATATTTATATTTAAAAAAAAAAAAAGTTGACCCCAACACAGTTGGGGAAAGGCTTGACCGCAGTCCCGCCTGATGGTTATTAAGAGCCTGTTAACTTGAGCCTTGAAGATACTTAAATAGGGATGAATGATGGAAAAAAAAATATTCTATTTAGTCCGTCATTCAAATTTATTTTATTTTATTTATTTTTAATAATTATAAAAAAATATTTAATACGTATATTTTTTTATCAAATCAATAAAAATTGACAAAAATAAAAGTCATCAAAGATCAGGAGTAGTGGCTGATGATGTCACTGCTCGCTAAAAAGTGTAGCGTGCATTGACGTCACACGAGTTTTCAACGCACTGTGTCGTCTCCATTTTTTGTTTATATGAAAAAACAAAAAATACGTGTCTAGTATTTTTTGGAAATCTGACTGACGGACTAATTAGTTTTTTTTAGTCAACTACCCTAATGTAATCCGACGGACACCGCCGTTGGCAAATTGTTCCAGTCCCTCGATATACGCGGTATAAAAGAGAAGTCGAAACGCTTCGTCCGGATCGTAGTGGTGTTAACAACATAAGGGTGGAAACTCGCCGTACGACGGGTCGTTCGATGGCGGAACGGAGATGGGGAGTTGAATCATGCAATTGGATTGTATCCTAAAAACAATTTAATGTCAAATACTTAGGAAGATATATTGATTAGAAATGTCGCATGACGTCACGCCGTGGTACAAAACATACCACGGCGTGACGTAATTAGCCCCCACTCCGTAACATTAATACGCTATATCTCAGTAGCTTTTGGTAATTTTGACAAAATAAAAAATACGGTCCACCACAGTGTCTCAAGACTAAAGTCTTTGACCAGTGTGTGTTGCCAGTGATGACTTACGGAACTGAAACGTGGTCGCTCACAATGGGCCTCATACGAAGGCTCAGAGTTACACAAAGGGCAATGGAAAGAGCTATGCTCGGAGTTTCTCTGCGTGATCGAATCAGAAATGAGGAGATCCGCAGAAGAACCAAAGTTACCGACATAGCTCTGCGAGTCGCTAAACTTAAGTGGCAGTGGGCAGGGCACATTGCTCGTAGAACCGATGGCCGATGGAGCAGTAAGGTTCTGGAGTGGCGGCCACGTACTGAAAGACGCAGCGTAGGGAGGCCCCCAACAAGGTGGACCGATGGAAAGCCTTGGGGGAGGCGTTTGTCCAGCAGTGGACATCCATAGGCTGAAGATAAAAAATACGGGTCTTAATTTTTTATTATTATCTATAACACGGACTAATTTATTCCCCCGCACACTCACCAAAATGCATCCCTGCTTTATTTAAATTATTACAAAGCTTATGAACAGAAGTATTACATTAAGTTTTATCCACTATCTCGTTTAATTAAAACTTCAATAATATTCTATTCTGCAACGATATAACAAAAGTTACCGCTCTTTATTAGAACCCTCTGTGTTAAATTATATTTCACGCTAAATTAGTTTTGCCTTATTTCAGTTTGGCAGTCATGTTTATACGATTATTCACATAAGGTTTTGACCTGACAAAATAATGTGTGACTCCGTTTAATTAGACAGATTGGGTTTTAGATCCTTCTGATCATCTACTGCTACCACATAGTGCAGGTGCTGGAAGATGCTAGTAGCTTTGGACTCAGTAAAAGGCGCTTGAAGAGACTAACTAGTGATCTAGATTTGGTTAAGATTTTTTTTTTTTCTCTTTATTTAATTTCGATCGTGACTGTATTAATTTTGAATATTGTGATTTGTTTTATCGTGTCAGTATCAATTGACCGTAAATTACTCGTATTTTTAATTACTTAGTATTTTTTTGAAGGGGTCACCAAGATACAGGTTCTAGTTTGGGACCCGCTGTTAATCTTAAGTAAATGAAAAGCTGCTCTGCTGTTGTAACTGCATGCTATTAATCTTGTAATTTTAACCAAGTGTAAGCCTAACATTTTTTTTTTCTTTTTTTTTTTAAAGCGGGTAACACCATGGAGCGAATGGTAACACCGACTGGAGTTGCGTTTGATTAACGAATGAGCGAGTGCTCACAATGGGCCTCATACGAAGGCTCAGAGTCACACAAAGGGCAATGGAAACAGCTATGCTCGGAGTTTCTCTGCGTGATCGAATCAGAAATGAGGAGATCAGTAGACAAACCAAAGTCACCGACATCGCTCTGCAAGTCGCTTATCTGAAGTGGCAGTGGGCAGGGCACATTGCTCGTAAAACCGATGGCCGATGGGGCAGTAAGGTTCTGGAGTGGCGGCCACGTACTGGAAGACGCAGCGTAGGGAGGCCCCCAATAAGGTGGACCGATGACCTGGTGAAGGTCGCGGGAAGCCGATGGATGCGGGCAGCACAAGACCGGTCAGCGTGGAAAGCCTTGGGGGAGGACTTTGTCCAGCAGTGGACATCCATAGGCTGAAGAAGAAGAAGGAGAAGCGAGTGATCGTTGGCGCGGGCATTCTTAATTCTTTGCTCAAGCTTCCCTCGAGAGGTTGTTGGTCATACTCAAACCCAGTGGCTGTTACCCGTTTTAATCTGAGATTATCATTCTAATCCCTTAACATTTAAGTGATCTAAGTGTCTGTACAGTTAAAATAATAACAATCGAACATCACGCTATAGTTATTTTACAACGTTTTCTCGAAATACCGCCCACGATGGATGCTCATGCGGATAAGAAAAACACCTCAATTATCTGGAACTTCAGCCCCGCCTTTCTGACGATTCCCCCTTCATATATATTAATTTCTTAGACTAAACATAAATTCCTTAAGAACAATTAAAATTACAATTAAAATACAGCAGTTGTGTTGCGATGTGTGCCGGGTACGAGGCGCCTAATGTTGTTGTGTCGGGAGGTTGGTCGTGGAGGGTCTTCAGATCAATCTCCCTCTGGCGCAGCATCGTTGGTCGTGTTGTTGGGTATAACATTGCATCACCTCGCTCAACTGCCGTCTCCCTTCCTATTCACTCAATTCTTTTGATTGAATAGGCCTTTGATAAACTAGCGCGATTTACCATCAACGATTGCATCACTGCTTACCATCAAGCGGGATTGCGGTCAAGCACTAGTTTATAATTTATTTTTTCACTACATATTACTCGTATAAAACAAACTCACGTTTACTTTCCCTATGTCGCTTTGCATGATTTAATTATTAAAAAAACTCAGCCGATTTTGATAAAGTTTTTTTAATAGATAGAGTGATTCAAGAGGAAGGTTTTTATGTATATAACATGCATAATATATAAGAGGAACACTGATAAGTTTTGAGGTTTCTAACACATGTCACAAAATAAACCCATTTTTTTGAGCTTACATTGCAAACGCTGACTGAACCCTATGAGATAGATCAAAATAATGTATTACAGTATTGTAGACCTCAAAAATGCCTACAAAAAAGTCTGCGACACCATATATCTATCTACTATAGTTTCTTCACTATGACTACTTTTTTATGTTTAATAAGTTAATTAAAATGCCAGTCGAAATCAGAGCCCACTATTTGTTCCTTATTATTAATCTTTATCCAAACAAGCCTTTTCAGCTTTGGAGTCTGGGGTCTGATTTACCAGTCTATTGCTGATTTTGGCTAAAGTTCGATATTTTGCGAAGTGACTGCCATCTGATCTGCACAACCTGAAGATGATATCGAAGCACTGCGGTTAGACCGATTGTTGGACTTTTGAGGGCTACATTTTTTCTGTAGTGTATTTAATATCACTATAGCACCCATGCGAAGCCTGGGCGGGTTGCTAGTATATCACATAAGCCCATCGAGCTCTGTGTAGATAAAAATCATTGACCGTCACGCTAACTCTTTTAGATCATTATATGTTTTCACCTTTCAATACATGATTAGGTAATCTTTTTAATAATAAAGACGTATACAATAATAGTGTATGTATAGAATATATTGTGAACGTTCTCACCCTCACATTATTCGGAAATTCAAAAGAACGTTTTGCGATGGAGTTCCGAATTCGTGAATAACGCCGAGCTACGAACTGTTAAAGCAAATATTTTTGACGTGACGTCTTATACGAGTAATTCGGTGGCGTCGGTTGCACGCGCGAAAAAACATGACTCATACGGCGTTGCCCCGTTTAATCTAAGGCTTGAAGTGCAAGCGAGAGCGCAGAACGAGCGACAAAGAGGCACAATCGGCCTCCGCGTTCGGCAGGGTTCGACGTATGTCTCTCTCCTACTTGCGTGAGCGATGCGTCCGCGAGGACAGCTGCTATATAATACATTTACATGTATTCGTCAAGTATGAAGTTCAGTGAAAAGTAAATGTGGTGTCAATTGTTCATGACAAAAAAGGTATAATGCTTTGAAAAATGCAACCATTTCATCACTATTTTCTTATGACGTTGTCACGTTCAACTACCATCAGGGAACCGACATTACAGATAGCCGATTTTTTTAAAGTATTAGATATTGTTTTAATGTAATCAAAATATTATAGAGGCATCAGCAACAGGGTGTAGACTTCATAGTCCACAAAAAAGACAGGACCCTCAGACCAAACGTGTTGTTTGCTGCCGGAAACTGGACAAAAAATTGCTTCTGAAACCACATGGTTTTCACAAGCAAGTACCAATGTAACTATTCTAAAGTTATATGTACTTTCTAAGTATATCTTGGACACCAATGACTGATTACAAGGTGAAGAAAAACATCTTGAGGAAACCTGGACTGTCTCGTCTGAAATCGCCAACGCGCATTGAGCTAGCGTGGTGATTATCCCCAATCCTTCTCTGTATGAGAGGAGACCTGTGCCCAGCAGTGGGACGATAAAAAAGTATTTTTTTTTTTTTATAAATTATAAACTAGCGCTTGACCGTAATCCCGCCTGATGGTAAGCAGTGACGCGATCGTTGATGGTAAAGCGCGCTAGTTTATTAAGAGCCTATTCACTCTAGCCTTGAAGACACTCAAATTGTAATGTGACGGAAACATCGACGCCGGCAAATCGTTCCAGTCCCTCGATGTACGCGGTATAAAGGAGGAAGCAAAACGCTTCGTCCGGATCGCAGTGGTGTCAACAACGTAAGGGTGGAAACTCGCCGTACGACGGGTCGTCCGATGATGGAACGGAGATGGGGGAATTAAATCATGCAATTCCCTTGCACACTCACCAGAATGCATCCTATAGAAGACCGAAAGGCTGGCTACTCTACGCCTGTGCTCCAGGCTTTGGAGACCGTTTCGAGTTAAGTCTGGGTCGCCAATCAGCCTCCTCGCACGCCTCTCCACCGAATCCAAAGTGGCAAGGTGACATTTCGCAGCACCAGCCCAAATGTGGCTGCAGTACTCCACACACGAACGGACCTGTGCTTTGTATAAAGTTAGAAGCTGCCCAGGTGTGAAGTACCGCCGGACCTTCGCGATGACGCCTAGTTTTCTGGCAGCCACCCTGGCCTTGGACTCAATGAACCGCCCAAAGTTAAGGCTCGAGGAAATCTCAACTCCCAAAAGCTGAAGGCGGTCGGTACACTCCAAGGATACATTCTGAAAAGCAGGAGCCAAGGTGAACGGGCTCCTTTTGGCGGTGAAAAGACACGCCTGTGTTTTGGCGGCATTGAATGCTACAAGATTGGCATTGCCCCATTCGGAGACTGCCTGCAGTGCAGCACTCACACGCTCTACCATGGCCTCTCTTTCGGACCGGATTGTTTCCTTACTAGCCCGAGCATCCGTCGACAACAACTCGGAGGGACCGTTCAGTCAGGAAGTCTTTTACCCAGCCAGTCAGGCCAGCGGAAATGCCGTACGCTGGAAGCTTACTCAAAAGGCCAGCGTGCCATACCCGGTCGAAGGCCTTCGAGACATCAAGGGAGACGGCAATCGCTTCCCCATTTTTCTCGAGGGCCTCGCCCCACAAGTGAGTGGCATACACTAGTAGGTCCCCAGTTGACCGATTGCGTCGAAAACCGTACTGTCGGTCACTGAGGAGATCGTTACCTTCCAGGTATGCCAAGAGGCGCGAGTTCAATACACGCTCCATAATCTTGCAGAGTATGGAGGTTATTGAAATCGGCCGATAGTTGGTAGGATCGGCACGACTACCCTTTTTGGGCACGGGCTGCACGTTGGCAAGCTTCCAGGACTTGGGCACTATACCAGTCCTAAATGAGAGGCGATACAGGCGCGTCAATACAGGAGACAACTCGGGCACACAAGCCTTAAGAACAATCGCTGGTATACCATCTGGACCACTAGCCTTATTCACGTCCAGACGACACAATACTCTCAGAACCTCCTTGTTTCTAATGCGAACCTCCGGCATTGAAGTTCCGCAATGAGGTAAATTAGGTGGAGTAGCATTGCCAGTGTCAAGACGCGAACTATGGGCAAAGAGAGATGCAAAGAGACCTGCTTTCTCTCTCGCCGTATGGGCCAGTGCTCCATCAGGCCTAACCAGCGGAGGCAGTGTGGGCCGACAGAAGTTCGCCTCGACCGATTTGGCTAGGGACCAGAAAGATCTGCTACCGGAAGGGTGCGCAGAGAGCTTGTTACCAATGTTAGTAATGCGGTCGAAGCGAGCCTTCTTAAGCGCCTTTTTGTAGGACTTGGCAGCACGGTTAAAGGCTCTCTTCTTTGAGCTTAGATCCAGAGCTCCGCGGTCACGAGCGTCAACCCAGGTGAGGAATGCCGTGTGCTTACGCTGTTCAGCTTGAACACAGTCGGCGTTAAACCATGGGGGAGGCGAGCCACCGACGGGCACGTCACTGAAGGGGATAAAATACTCCATAGCTTGACGCACCACGTCGGTTATAGCGTCCGCACAACTCGATGGATTGCTAGAAGAGAAGCAGATCTGCTGCCAAGGATAAGATGCAAAGAAGTGGCGCATCTCATCCCAATCTGCTGACTTGTAACGCCATATTCGCCGCTCACCGCGCGAGTCGCAATCAGGTGGGGAGAAGGACGTCACAGACTTCACCAGACAGTGGTCTGAAGTTCCTAACGGTGAGGAAACTGTAACAACACATCTGTCCGGATCAGTGGTCAGCAGAAGGTCCAGACAATTGGCGGTATGACCAGCCACATCAGGCACCCTAGTCGCTTCTTCCACCGGCTGGGAAAGGCCCATTGATAGCGCAAAGTTTCGCGCTTCTCTCCCAGCGTGGTCGGTCCTCTGGTATGGGAAAAGCCAGTCTTGATGGCAGGCATTAAAGTCCCCCAGAGCGACGAACTGTGCGTCAGGGTGCCGATGCAGTGCATTGTCAGCAGCCACACTGAGGTGGTCAAATAGTCGAGTTGTCTCCTGGTCACCGCTGTGCGATCGGTAGACACAGGTGTAGACAATTTTGTCCACACCAGTGTCAACCAACAGCCATAAGGACGATAGATGAGAGTCTTCGAGGTGACGGAGACGCCGGCAACAGATGTCATTGCGGACATACACACAGACCCCGGCACGCTGCAGGAAATGATGCTCCAAAGAGTATCCCGGGTAGTTGAGGTATGCCGCATCAGACGGACATCTGATCTGGGTCTCCGTCAAGAAAAGTAGGTGGGGCTTTTCAGTTTCAAGGTGGTGATGGACTGCATCGATATTGGAGTGCAGACCTCGAATGTTTGAGAGGTGCACTTTAAATGAGGGGACGTGCGCCCGCTGTGCACACCTACTTTTCTTTTTAAAACTTTTCATTTTAATAAACTGAGTGAATAGGAAGGAAGACGGCAGTTGAGCGAGATGATGCAATGATAAACCCAACAACACTACCAACGATGCTGCGCCAGTGGGAGATTGATCTGGAGACTGCGGGGACGCCCGAACCCCCCCAGGGATCGCCATCGGGTCCTCTCGTCCGGTCGCCAACCGGCACGATGGGGCCACCCTGGGATTTTTCGCAGTTGGCGGGGCAGCCTTTCGTGTGTGGCTGGCACACTACTTGGGCCCCCAACTACCTGCGGTCGGCCAGCGGAGCACCGTGCTTCGGATCCCGCTACCCTCCAGGACCAAGCTCCCGACACAACAACATTTGCCGCATCGAGCCCGGCACACATCGCAACACAACTGCTCAGACCCGTCCTCCGTACGGCTTCACCAGACATCATGCCGGAACACGACGAATCGCTTGGCGGCATGACTTTATCTGGTGGGTGGTAACTACGCCGGCGGCCGATGTTGAGGCCTACCACCGAGGTTTGCTGAGGAAGGAGGAGGAGTTGCTGATGAATAACAATAATAATTGTCTAAATATTTGTCTTTTTTTATTAACATAATAGATTTTATTTATAAACTTCTAATATTAAATAAACAACATTTAGGTAGGCCATAACATCGGCCGCCGGCAGAAGTTACCACCCACCAGACAAAGCCAAGCCAAGCGATTTGTCGTGTTCCGGCATGATGTCTAGTGCAGCCGTACGGAGGACGGGTCTGAGCAGTTGTGTTGCTATGTATGCCGGGTACGATGCGCCTAATGTTGTTGTGTTGGGAGTTTGGTCGTGGAGGGTCTTCAGATCAATCTTCCTTTGGAGCAGCATCGTTGGTCGTGTTGTTGGGTTTAACATTGCATCACCTCGCTCAAATGCCGTCTTCCTTTCTATTTGCTCAGTTTTTCTGAGTGAATAGGCTCTTAATAAACTAGCACGCTTTACCATCAACGATCGCATCACTGCATACCAACAGACGGGATTGCGGTCAAGCGCTAGTTTATAATTATAAAAAAAAATAGCAGTGAAAAGTTTGATCCAAGACAATAGACCACCATTAATTTTTTTTATTATCATAAAACTTTCTGAGTGTCCCACGTATACCTAGGTCCTAGGTATATTAAAGCCACAAAATCTCAGACTCCTATGATATACATCTGCATACCTAGTTCAGGAGCCTGGAAAGTGGATGATAGTGCATGCCATCATGCGAAAGCGCTGTGCCAGCCCAAACAGCCTTCTGAGTGTTTTCGTGGACCGCTGGGACTCGCCGATGTGGCGGCACTGGATGCGACTACACACTACGGGTGGTTGCGTCCTGGGCTTGGCATAACTTGGCACTTCTATGCGGTTCCATTTGATTCTGTTGTATTTCTGTTTTGTGTACTAACAATAGATTTATTAGGTTTTATTTGTATTTCAATTTTTGTATGACTAACATTATATGCACTACGTCTGAAATAAATTATTGTTATTATTATTATCCCGTTAACAAACTATACAAATTTTGAGGTCAGTGCTTCTTTTTGGGACAGATATAGGATATATGCATCTTTTTCTTTCGATTTCATTAAGAAAAGGATAGCGATTAAAAACGTGGCAACCAAAAATCCATCAATTCACGTCAGGAGTGGACTAATTTGACGACATAAACTGAAAGTTTTAAATGGCATTTTAAACGTGATTAAGATTAAATACTTACGAGGCAGTAAGGTCTCTTACGCTGCCTTTATTTTAAATCCCTCTCCACCGTTTCCTACCTCCATGTTCCCAAAAAAAACTGCGTAATAGCGGGGTGATGTGTTCATAGAACAGATATGCTTGCAGTAGTTCAACATTCTCATATATTTCCTTGTCAGGAGTCAAGCAGGCAGCTTATTTGACAATATGTGGTAGCCTAGAGCACAGGCTTAGAGTAGCCAGCCTTTCGGTGTTCTATAGGATGCATTTTGGTGAGTGTGCGAGGGAATTGCATGATTTAATTCTCCCATCTCCGTTCCACCATCGGACGACCCGTCGTACGGCGAGTTTCCACCCTTATGTTGTTAACACCACTACGATCCGGACGAAGCGTTTCGCTTCCTCCTTTATACCGCGTACATCGAGGGACTGGAACAATTTGCCAGCGGCGGTGTTTCCGTCGGACTGCAATTTGAGTGTCTTTTAAGCTAGTGTGAATAGGCTCTTAATAAACTAATGCGCTTTAGCATCAACGATTGCGTCACTGCTTACCATCAGGCGGAATTGCAGTCAAGTGCTGGTTTATAAATTAATTAAAAAAAAAGCCATCCCTAAAAAATTAAATTAAATTACCTTTTTTTTCACACCTGATGATAAGCAGTGACGCAATCGTTGATGGTAAAGCGCAGTAGTTTATTAAGAGCCTATTCACTCTAGTCTTGAAGACACTCAAATTGTAGTGTGACGGAAACACCGCCGCTGACAAATTGTACGCGCTATAAAAAAGGAGGCAACACTTCGTCCGGATTGTAGTGGTGTTAACAACGTAATGATGAAAACTCGGTGGTGGAACGGGGATGGGGGAATTAAATCATGCAGTTGCAATATTTTCGTATTAAGACCGAACTCTAGTCTTGCTTTTTCCATACCAACGAATTCCGCTGTTTTCTTCGTGGATAATATCTTTAGAACAATTATTTTTTTTCTAGAAATTTACACCGTGATTATACGTGCCCCTATCATTTGATTTTTTCCGAAACTTAATTAATTAATTAAATACGATACTTCAAAATCGCGAAAAATAACCCATTTGTAGCGTGGTGTTCACATGACTATTAGACAAACGTGATAAGTTTTTGACAAAAAAGAAAATAATAGAAGCATAGGTATACTTTTCGTATAAATTTTGATATAAAAATAATTGAGATCTATCGTGTTTTGAAAAAGAAAACACCGGAATACGAAACGTCTTTTGGTCAACGTTTTTGTAGGTTAAAGTCAGCCTGAGCTGCAACTGTCCTTTTCGCAATTTACCGGGAGAGGTTGGAAGCAGCGCGACGGTAATAGTTTCTTCAAATACCTATATTCCAAATTCCTCGGCACTAGAGTCCCCTCTTAAGGGGGAGATGTGAGAGAGAGTATATAAAAACTTGTACACTGCTGGGTAAAAGCCTTCCCCAAGGCTTTCCACGCTGATCGATCTTGTGCTGCCCGCATCCATCGGCTTCCCGCGACCTTCACCAGGTCATCGGTTCACTTTGTTGGGGGCCTCCCTACGCTGCGTCTTCCAGTACGTGGCCGCCACTCCATAACCCTACTGCCCCATCGGCCATCGGTTCTACGAGCAATATGCCCACTGCCACTTAAGTTTAGCGACTCGTAGAGCTATGTCGGTGACTTTGGTTCTTCTGCGGGTCTCCTCATTTCTGATTCGATCACGCAGAGAGAGGAGTCTCTCGGAGGAGCATAGCTCTTTCCATTGCCCTTTGTGTTACTCTGAGCCTTCGTATGAGGCCCATTTTCAGCCTAATCTTTTCTAATATATAAAGCTGAGAGTTTGTTTGTTTGAACACGCTAATCTCAGGAACTACTGGTCCGATTTGAAAAATTCTTTTAGCGTTGGATAGCCCATTCATCCAGGAAGGCTTTAGGCTATATAACATCACGCTGCGACCAATAGGAGCGGAGTATAACTAACTCCACGCGAACGAAGTCGCTGGCGGCCGCTAGTGATCTAATAAACAGGGGTATTTACTCATCATTTGTCGTGTCATTTACTCCCGAACCTCTACACAAACACGTCATCCCTACATTAGGACTCCTGTCTCAAATAAAAGTTTGCTGTGTTCCGGCATTATGTCTGGTGAAGCCGTACGGCGGACGGGTCTGAGTAGTTGTGTTGCGATGCGTGCCGGGTACGATGCGCCTAATGTTGTTGTGTTGGGAGTTTGGTCGTGGAGGGTCTTCAGATCAATCTCCCTTTGGCGCAGCATCGTGGGTCGTGTTGTTGGGTTAAACATTGCATCAACTCGCTCAACTGCCGTCTTCCTTCCTATTCGCTTAGTTTGTCTGAGTGAATGATCTCTTAATAAACTAGCGCGCTTTACCATCAACGATCGCATCACTGCTTACCATCAGGCGGGATTGCGGTCAAGCGCTAGTTTATAATTATTAAAAAAAAAACACTGCATCCTAATTCCGTAACACATTATTACTGTCTGTTGGAAGCTACTCCATTAGTGTACAAGTTACATCCGGAGTCGTTTATTATACGGACCTTGTAGAAACTAGAACCAATTTCCGTGCGTTCAGGCGCTTTTGCCATACCTATTATTGGAATCAATTGTAACAGCTAATACCTGCCAGAATTGTTTATTTTAGTTATTTTCATAGTCTTATGACTTATGGGATTCTTCTCTGGGGAACTTGTGCAGACATCAATACCATCTTTATTTTACAGAAAAGGGCTTGTCGAGCCATTTACAACCTTGGTCCTAGAGATTCTCTTAGAGATAAATTCAGAGAGGTGGACATTCTCACTGTAGCTTCACAGTATATATTTGAAAATCTTATGTATGTACATAAAAATATATCGGATTTTAAGAAAATAAGTGATATTCATAATATAAATACCAGGAACAAACACAATCTTGCTGTACATCACACTCGTCTCCACAGAGTAGGCAACTCGTTCGTGGGTCAATGTATACACTTATACAACAAGCTTCCCATGGACATTCGAAACTTACCCATTAAACGGTTAAAAAGTATATAAAGGCCAAACTTTGCAAAAAGGGGTAATATAAAATCACAGATTATTTAGAAGACAAAAAGCTTGGGACTGAGCTGTTCACTCTGATAAGCATTGTTATAAGGTAAATTATTGTAAATATTCTCATTTTTAATGTCTGGACTTGAAAAAAAACGATGATCCCTGAGTTTGTTTCGGCTATTTCTTCTCAGAGGTAGTCAGTTAGGAAATGCCGGCTTCATCTAGTTAAAAAAAAAATATATGACGTGTAAAAGTGATCGGTGATCCTACTTGCTTAATAAACGATTTCATTTCCTACTTAGGACCCATTAACTTAATCAAATTTTATTCCGTGGTGCTTGGCAATCTGGGCTTCTCCCAGTTGCAATAATGTCCCTTTGTGCCTATTGGCCTAGTTTTGTTCTATTTCCTGCTTGTTATGGAGGGAAGTGGAAAGCTACTCCATTGCTCCCTATGTTAGAAAATGTGTCTGTTCAATAACGTAAATAATGCAATGATGCAACCATCTCTCCGCCGACCTGTACTACTGCTTCCTCTCTGCTGACTAAATAATGTACTCCACTACAGACAGACAGCTGTTTATATAGGTACGTATAATACAGCCTGGACATGTTCGAATTGATGGACGGTCCAAATAAGTTCTATAGCAGAGATTTTGTGTGAGTAGAGGTTTAGAATTTTGGTGTGTTTTAGTTAATTTTTGTTCATGGAAACATCATTATTAAAAGTATACTATCAATTAATTCTAGTTAAAAAGTGTTTGTGTGGCAAAAGATAATGCTAATGGACCTATGGCATCCCGTTCCATGCTGCTTCAAAGACAATATACAGTATGTTAAGAAAACCCTGTCCGACCCGTGAAGGTGTTGCTAGGTATCGATAACTGATTCTACTAATGGATACAAAACCGGGCTAAACTTAAAAAAAAATCCCCCTAAAAAAATAAATGTGCGTAAGCACCCTTCCGCGGGCGGCGGGCGGCAGGGCACGCGGCACGTGGTCGCATCGCTATTAGCTCATAATAATACCGGTGTTGTCACTTTTTTAAAAATTACCAAATTTCGGGGAAGTTGAAATTATTTCGCGGGAAAAAAAAAATATTTCAAAATTCATTTGTATTGGTACTATGATGATTACGTAAAATTTTATATTATATTTGGTCATGTGTTTACCTAACCTTTATTATCCTTATGGGTCGGACAGGGTTTTCTTAACATACTGTATACTTTTTTATAAACTAGTGCCGATGCCGATGGATGCGGGCAGCACAGGACCGGTCATCGTGGAAAGCCTTGGAGGAGGCCTTTGACCAGCAGTGGTCCTCTGTAGGCAGAAAAGGGAGAAGAAAAAAAAACGATTGTTTCACTGCTTACCATCAGACAAATCACGGTCAAGCACTAGTTTTTGACGTGACAACGTCTATTAAATTGGTACGGAGGAGTCATTCTCGAAAACACCGTAACGGCCGAATCTGACGCCACACGGAGTCCACGCCTACTTTTTTTGACGTGCAAGGTACCAGGGTAGCATAAAAGTGTAGGAGAAATCGAAACAATAAAAAAGCTCATTCATCATTATCATTGTGCATAGTTTGTGGACGTGCAAAGTACCAGTGTATCACAAAACTGTAGGACTTGACGTGACAACGTCTATTAAATTGGTACGGAGGAGTCATTCTCGAAAACACCGTAACGGCCGAATCTGACGCCACACGGAGTCCACGCCTACTTTACCCCCACCCCTAGAGCGAATAGACGTTGTCACGTTCAAATATCGGCAGTAGACGGAGTTCTAAAGACAACCAATTTTTTTTTATTATTATTATTATAAACAAGCGCTTGACTGCAATCCCACCAGATGGTAAGCAGTGATACAATCGTTAATGGTAAAGCGACCTAGTTTATTAAACCCATTCACTTGAAAACTTAGAGAATAGGAAGGAAGACGGCAGTTCAGCGAGGTGGTGCAATGTTAAACCCAACACCACGACCAACGATGCTGCGCTAGAGGGAGATTGATCTGGAGACCCTCCACGACCAAACTCCCGACAAAACAACACTTGGCTCATCGTACCCGGCACACATCGCAACACAACTGCTCAGACCCGTCCTCCTTATGCAATGATTTTCTTTGTGCATAAAGTTTTAACAAATAAATAATAGTAGTTTATGAAACTGTTACATAATGAGGGATATTATGCACGAGTGTGAGTTTAAAAAACGAGCGAAGCGAGTTTTTTAATAGTATCACACGAGTGTGTAATACCTAATTATGTACAGTTCCATACACTACTTTATCTAATCTCATACATTTTAAGAAACAATAATAATCATGTGTCCAGCGAAACACAACAACGACTCGCAATGCAAAGAAACGTATTTGGCGCCAAAATTCCGCACCCTGCATCAAACCGCACGCGCCAAAGCGCGCGCAGCCACAGATAAAAAAATGAAATAGTGCTATCTATGGTTTGTAATCTGTACGGTAATGAAAAAAAAATGATTATAACATTATTTTGTTAGAGAAATAATGTTATAATTTAATTTTTTACTTTCTTTTCGATATACTATGGGTAAAGTACGTCAATATAAACTCCTTTTTAGTTTTAAATTTTAAATTTTTTGATATGAGATAGATAAATAATATTATAATTGTAAACTAGCGGCCGCCAGCGATTTCGTTCGCGTGGAGTTAGTTATGCTCCGCTCCTATTGATCGCAGAGTGATGTTAGAAGCCTAAGGCCTTCCTAGGTTAATGGGCTATCCAACACAAAAAAAAAAAAATCAAATCGGACTAGTTGTTCCTGAGATTAGCGCGTTCAAACAAACAAACAAACTCTTCAGCTTTATATAGGAATAGTCTCATGCATATTTCACGCAGTAAAAATTTTATTAATTAAATCTTTTTTAATAATTATCTCGTTCGCCGAAACTTAACTTTTTTCTTTACAACGCGAACTTTTGTAGGTGGTAGGCCACATCGTCTGCCGGCAGAAGTTACCATCCACCAGACAAAGTCTTGCCGCCAAGCGATTCGTCGTATTCCAGCATGATGTCTGGTGAAGCCGTACGAAGGACGGATCTGAGTAGTTGTGTTGCGATGTGTACCGGATACGATGCACCAAATGTTGTTATGTCAGGAGTTTGGTCGTGGAGTACCTCCAGATCAATCTCCTTCTTACGCAGCATCGTTGGTCGTGTTGCTGGGTTGATACATTGCATCACCTAGCTCAACTGCCGTCTTCCTTCCTATTCGCTCCGTTTTTATGAGTGAATAGGCTCTTAATATACATCATAGTGTTGCAAATTGCAAAAAAAAAATGGTAGAATATTTAAATTTCATACGGGCACTTCTCCCTTAACAGTCGTGTACTAAAAGAATGAAAAGATGATTCTTTAAAAGAAACTAGTAAGAAACTTATCAAATATATTAAAGTCTCAATACTTCTCGTGGGAATACCCCTGGCAACTGTTTCCCTGAAGAAATATCTGTAAAAGTATGAGCCATAGATTATCTTTATGCTTGGCAGTCCTCGGAAAGCATCGCACCACTTTCATTGAATTCGCTTTTTGTTCTTTAATCTTTATGTTTTCTTGAGCCCGATGAACACCATATTTTGTACGCCTGTATTGTTGGGATGGGAAATCATGAAAGGAACTTTCTCGGTGATAGACCATAACATCGGTCGCCGGCAGAAGTTACCACCCACCAGACAAAGCCTTGCCGCCAAGCGATTTGTCGTGTTCCGGCATGACGTCTGGTGAAGCCGTACGGAGGACGGGTCTGAGCAGCTGTGTTGCGATGTGTGCCGGGTACGAGGCGCCTAATTTTGTTGTGTTGGGAGTTTGGTCGTGGAGGGTCTTCAGATCAATCTCCCTTTGGCGCAGCATCGTTGGTCGTGTTGTTGGATTTAACACTGCACCTCGCTCAACTGCCGTCTTCCTTCCTATTCGCTCAGTTTTTCTGAGTAAATAGGCTTTTAATAAATTAGCGCGCTTTACCATCAACGATCGCATCACTGCTTACCATCAGGCGGGATTGCGGTCAAGCGCTAGTTTATAATTATTAAAAAAAGGACTTTTTCCGCTCTAGGCGGAGCGGAAGGGCGTGTCAGACTTTTACTGACTAAAACTGCGCCAGGGCCACGGTTTCTTTTTTAACCACCCCGCAACCCCGACCCAGGAGGCATCGATCTTCGTGGCCCTGTCACGATGTGCTGACATCTCTTTGAGGCACGCGTGAAACTCATCGCGCCGTCGACTCAGGCCTGGTCGTTACCGGACGGCGAGCTGCCCACTGCTCACCGCCCGCAGGCCTGTGCCTACGGTGGCCGGGAGCTCGATGTTGTCTCCCTACCAGGGCGTCTCCAGCGGCGGCTAGTGACGTGAAGACACTGGGATTCCCACTACCTCGCGCGCTCCGCCTCCTCCTTTGCCAGCATCACTGCTTTGCAGAAGGAGGTGACATAACACAGAGAGCTACGCAAGGAGGCGCGGGTTCGATCCCCACGCAGTGCAAATATTTGTATGCATGAACATGAATATTTGCACTGGTCTGGTCGTGCTTTCCGAGGAACGACCATATCCCGGTCGTGCCGGTTGCCATTGGAACATCTAAAGGCAGTCGTTACAGGTTGTTGGAGCTCACAAAAGTCCAACAACTGGTCTAGCTGCAATGCTTCGATATCGCCTTCGGGTCGTAGAGGTCAGTCGCTTCACAGAAAATATCAAAGTTTAGCCAAAATCAGCAGTTAGACTAGTAAAGCACTGAAAAAGCTCCGGATGTGTCTGCGATTAGCGCTGAGTTTATTGTGTTGTTTAATGATTTCAGTTTTCACTTCTTTTGGTTTCCAAAGGCTGGAGCACAGGCGAAGAGTAACCAGCCTGTCGTTGTTGTATAGGATTTGGAGAGTGTGTTAGGAAATTGCATGATTTAATTTAACAGTTTTACTTTTGACGTCACTTAGGTTTGGTTGTCGTTTATGAACTTAAACACTGTGGTGTTTATTCATAGGGAATGATTTGAGTTGGGTGACGTTAGGACGTCGAAGGTTGGTGTTTGGAGAGTCAGTGGTCGCTGGTTGGCTTTGGGGCGTTTATGAGTGAGGTGGATTATTAATAAGGAAAAAAAAGCGTAGTGGTCAGTGCATTAGGCCTAGTATGAGTTTTCATTACGAAACTCGTTCGCCGATATCGAGCGCGTTTGACTCAGCGATTGGCCCGCTTCAAGGTCGTAAGAACTCTCAACCAATGAGAGCGCCAAACGCGCTCGAAATCAACGATCGAGTTTCGTATTGAAAACTCATACTAGGCCTACTGGTATCCAAATGCGACATAAGTGTCTCATAGAATGCCTTTTGAAGTTTGAACCCATCCTCATCACCATAGGTCGGAATAGGTAGAGTGATTTTTGGTATCAAAAATGTTCACAGAAGGTATAACGTGGATAAGCCATTTTCCCGGAATATAATTCCGGATCCAAGTAAGTGTTGTTAATGTTGGTAGTGACATTATTACTACACAATTCATTTAAAGGAAGGTAACAAAACTAAACTAATTTATTATTTACTTGTTGAAAAATAAAAACAATCAAATTCCGATCGAAGCATTAATACATTTCAATATTTTATTTTTAGCCTCTAAATAAGGGTATGACCAAATTAAATGGTTTTACGACTTAATATAATTTATACATATTTTTTAACAATCAACCAATTCCGTAAATCCGGAGGAATGTCCATATTAGTATGTACCGATCAATGACCCCAATTCACTCTACCTATTCCGACCTATGCTCATCACGCGCACCTAAATAAATTAATCAGTTAAATTAATTTTAGTCTCTAAACAATTTAGCAAATGGGCTAATCTGGCGGTCCGGTAAACATTAGTGGTGTAATATCCGGGCGACCGGCACGGCGCGGTTATGGTTTAGGGAATTATTAAAACGTTAACGGAAATTGAACGCGTCAGCGACCGCGGGACCTTAGGGTTGGTAGCTAGCAAAACTTTGTAGACTTCAAAATTTTGTGGAATTAGAGAGGTTTTCTTTTTCGCGTTCCGGCATGATGTCTGGTGAGCCGTACGGAGGACGGGTCTGAGCAGTTGTGTTGCGATGTGTGCCGGGTACGATGCGCCAAGTATTGTTGTGTCGGGAGTTTGGTCGTGGAGGGTCTTCAGTTCAATCTCCCTCTGGCGCAGCATTGTTGGTCGTGTTGTTGGGTTTAACATTGCACCACCTCGCTCAACTGCCGTCTTTCTTCCTATTCACTCAGTTTTCTAAGTGAATGGGTTTAATAAACTAGCGCGCTTTACCATCAACGATCGCATCACTGCTTACTATCAGGCGGGATTGCGGTCAAGCGCTAGTTTATAATTATTAAAAAAAAAGGTTTAAAAAAAAAAGGACCAGCTGTGAATCGGACCCGCGCACGTACGCTTCCGTATCATCCTACCAAGAACACGCGTTGTTTGAAACTGACACCGTAGCCCTGATGCACAGGATATTGAAGAAACACGAGCTGGTTTTAGTAAGTAAGAATGTGACACGCCCTTCTGTATCTCACTAAAAAAATGATGATCATGAAATTATGAGATGATTTCCCGTTAAAAAAAATAAGGTTCAGTATCCATTATCTATAAAAATCCGTCGGTACGAGCAAGCGCAAACATTCCTGATGCGCTGCAGCAGCGAGGAAGTCCCAATAACATCCTAAAGCCATTGTTGTACTGGACACGCAGGACATCCAGCGACTTGTTAGTGTAATTGACCCATAGACTACCCGTGTACAGTCTCTGGCAATATGCCTTGAAAAGAGTTATTTTAACTAGGTCCGTACACCGAACAAATCTACGGGGCAACATATTACACCAGACAGCAAGTGCCCTGCGCTCCTTTTCTATATCTATAGGAGCCCCCTCTTAAATATTAATTTTAATGTATTTTTGATATTTGTTGTTACTTTGACATCAGACAGGCAGCGAGGTATTAACATTAGGGTCATATTTTTACGTTTTGGGTATGGAACTCAAAAAGGGTGTTTTTTACTTATCTAAGTCACATCAGGTTTATTTAAAAAAAAAAGTACTTATGACTTTCTCCAAGGTTAGAGTGGCAAGACTCAGTGCATAGACGATTAATAAATTAGCGCAGACTAGAAAACAAAATAGGATTCTTTTTTCATATTATTATTTCATTCAAAGAGACTCTGTTAAGCAATTGAAAAAACATACTCGATAATCCAACGATTATTTTCCAAAAATCTTTCAAGTATTTCTACAATTACATGCCACCCCTACATAACCACCCCTCGGAGGACGAAGTGTGGTATAATAGCGGAAATAAACGTAATAAGGTGATGGACATCACAGATGATTAGCGCGGGGATTATGTAAGGCAAGACTTTTATTTAAGACTGGCGAGCTGGTGGTGCCGGGCATAGAATAGTACCACCCCATATCCTCCATGACCAAGGGAACTCTCACTAGAGATGCGGACAGCAGCGCTTCTTCTGTGGAATATCAAATTACTGCGATCCTCAACCTGCCTGCCAAGCGTGGGGATTGTGGCAATGTCCCAATGGAATGAAAGGCTTGGAGGAAGCTTTTGTCCAGTAGTACACTGCATAAGCTAAGAAAAAGAAGTCACAACAACCGTACGGTATCATAATGTTAAACTACGCTTGTACCGGAGTTAAGGAATATTTTTTTTTTATAATTATAAACTAGCGCTTGACCGCAATCCCGCCTGATGATAAGTAGTGATGCGATCGTTGATGGTAAAGCGCACTAGTTTACTAAAAGCCTATTCACTCTAGCCTTGAAGACACTCAAATTGTAGTCCGACGGAAACACCGCCGCAGGCAAATTGTTCCAGTCCCTCGATGTACGCGGTATAAAGGAGGAGGCGAAACGCTTCGTCCGGATCGTAGAGGTGTTAACAACATAAGGGTGGAAACTCGCCGTACGACGGGTCGTCCGATGGTGGCACGGAGATGGGGAAATTAAATCGTGTAATTCCCTCGCACACTCCCCAAAATGTATCCTATAGAACACCGAAAGGCTGGCTACTCTACGCCTGTGCTCTAGGCTTTGGAGACCAACTCTAGTTAAATCAGGGTCACCAATCAGCCTCTTCGCACGCCTCTCCACTGAATCCAAAGTGGCCAGGTGACACTTGGCAGCACCAGCCCAAATGTGGCTGCAGTACTCTACACACGAACGGACTTGTGCCTTCAGCTTCTGGAAGTTGAGATTTCCTCGAGCCTTAACTTTGGGCGGTTCATTGAGTCCAAGGCCAGGGTGGCTGCCAGAAAACTAGGCGTCATCGCGAAGGTCCGGCGGTACTTCATACCAGGGCAGCTTCTAATGTTGTACAAAGCACAGGTCCGTTCGTGTGTGGAGTACTGCAGCCACATTTGGGCTGGTGCTGCGAAATGTCACCTTGCCACTTTGGATTCGGTGGAGAGGCGTGCGAAGAGGCTGATTGGCGACCGAGACTTAGCTCGAAACGGTCTCCAAAGCCTGGAGCACAGGCGTAGAGTAGCCAGCCTTTCGGTCTTCTATAGGATGCATTCTGGTGAGTGTGCGAGGGAATTGCATGATTTAATTCCCTCATCTCCGTTCCATCATCGGACGACCCGTCGTACGGGCAGTTTCGACTATTACGTTGTTGACACCACTGCGATCCGGACGAAGCGTTTTGCTTCCTCTTTTATACCGCGTACATCGAGGGATTGGAACAATTTGCCAGTGACGGTGTTTCCGTCACACTACAATTTGAGTTGCAAGCGCTGATTTATAATTTATATTAAAAAAAACAGTTTTTTTATATAATAACTAGCTGACCCGGCAAACGTTGTTTTGCCATATAAATAATAAAAAAAATTAGGGGTGGACTACCCCTAACATTTAGGGGGATGAAAAATAGATGTTGACCGATTCTCATAGATACCGGATAAGCACAAAAAATTTCATCAAAATCGGTCGAGCCGTTTCGGAGGAGTTTAAGTTCGAACACCGTGACACGAGAATTTTATATATTAGATAAACTAGCGCTTGCCCGCAATCCCGCCTGATGGTAAGCAGTGATGCAATCGTTGATGGCAAAGCGCGCTAGTTTATTAAGAGCCTATTCACTCTAGCCTTGAATACACTTAAATTGTATTCAGATGGAAGGGATTAGATAGACATACTCCAGAGTAACCAACACATTATGCCTTAAACTAAAACCCTTACAAGAAACTAAGTAGGGAAAACTAAGGACCTTTGAAGTCGCGGTTTTCAAAGTCGCGTAACATTCAAATAAGTCGAACTAACTCAAACGACTTCAAAAGCGGCTTCCGCGGGATTACGTGATCGATTGAATGCTATGTGAGGCCACGAAACTAACGAAAATCTGTTCCGGTAAAACGAGCTTGTGTATTAGCGTTTGCTTATTATCATATTTATTTATTTCTCAAGAGCTTTTTTGTCGGTACGTCATAACTTCCTTCGTACTTTATTAAAGTACATAAATAAGGCATCATTTTAAAGCTTCTCTAGACCGCTACACTGGAAAAATATACAATTTTTTCAGCTCTCACTGGTTTTTCGAAAATTTGCAATTGAAAATCAATGTGTGAATTCGCACACATCACCTGGTTATATTTATATGTAACTAACGCCTCGATAAGTTCTTCGCTGTGTATGAAAAAATTTAAAAAAATTGGAACATGAAATATTAAAATTTCATGTTCCAATTTTTTTTTTTTAATAATTATAAACTAGCACTTGACCGCAATCCCGCCTGATGGTAAGCAGTGATGCGATCGTTGATGGTAAAGCGCACTAGTTTATTAAGAACCTATTCACTCAGATTGAGCGAATAGGAAGGAAGACGGCAGTTGAGCGAGGTGATGCAATGTTAAACCCAACAACACGACCAACGATGCTGCGCCAAAGGGAGATTGATCTGAAGACCATCCACGACTAAACTCCCAACACAACAACATTTGGCCGCCACGCGATTTGTCGTGTTCCGGCATGATGTCTGGTGAAGCCGTACGGAGGACGGGTCTGAGCAGTTGTGTTGCGATGTGTGCCGGTTATGATGCGCCAAATGTTGTTGTGTCGGGAGTTTGGTCGTGAAGGATCTCCAGATCAATCTCCCTCTGGCGCAGCATCGTTGGTCGTGTTGTTGAGTTTATCATTGCATCACCTCGCTCAACTGCCGTCTTCCTTCCTATTCACTAAGTTTTTTTTTAGTGAATAGGTTAAATAAACTAGCGCGCTTTACCATCAACGATTGTATCACTTCTTATCATCAGGCGGTATTGCAGTCAAGCACTAGTTTATAATTATAAAAAAAATTGGTTGTCTGTAGAACTCCGTCTACTGCCGATATTTGAACGTGACAACGTCTATTCGCTCTAGGGGTGGGGGTAAAGTAGGCGTGGACTCCGTGTGGCGTCAGATTCGGCCGTTACGGTGTTTTCGAGAATGACTCCTCCGTACCAATTTAATAGACGTTGTCACGTCAACTCCTACAGTTTTGTGATACCCTGGTACTTTTCACGTCCACAAACTATGCACAATAAAACCTCTTTCATGTATCATGGTGATTTGATAATGATGAATGAGCTTTTTTATTGTTTCGATTTCTCCTACACTTTTATGCTACCCTGGTACCTTGCACGTCAAAAAAAGTAGGCGAGGACTCCGTGTGGCGTCAGATTCGGCCGTTACGGTGTTTTCGAGAATGACTCCTCCGTACCAATTTAATAGACGTTGTCACGTCAAAAAACAAAACCAAAAGAATATTTTATTAAATGCTGCTATTTTGAAACTTAATTCCAAACATTTGCATAAACAATATTACGCTACAATTACAAAAACACAGACATGCTATTTTTACAGAATTTTCAGTTCCCAATAATTAAAATGGTATATTTAGATAACAATAGAAAACAAACAAATGATAGAAAAACTCAAACATAATGAAACAAAATTGTTGTGGCATACATAAATGTGTGTGTATATATTATTTATTTTATTTTGTCGGTCTCCGTGGCGCAGCGGTGAACACGCCTGCCTGCGACGTGGAGGCCCCGGGTTCGATTCCCGGCCAGTTCATGATGGAAAAACGATATTTTCCTGATTGGCCTGGGTCTTGGATGTTTATCTATACATGTATCTATTATAAATATAGTATCGTTGAGTTAGTATCCCATAACATAAGTCTCGAACTTACTTTGGGGCTAGCTCAATCTGTGTGATTTGTCCGTATGTATTTATTTATTTTATTTATTTATGTGCTGTCATCTGTACACAGACGACACCATATAATTAATACAGTCAGTACACCTTAAAAGGTAAATAGTCACACACTCTGAACAAGCCAATACAACTCTATGAATATAAACCAGTGATGTACCAAGTAAACCAACAGTTTTGTCGGAAGCAAGGAAGCTTCTTTACTGAATCGACTCCGAATCGATCGTCAGAGCCAGGTTAGTACGTCCGCTCGGAACAAGCTCCAGACATAGAATTACTAACCGTCCAAACATATCGAGAGCGCGCTCTGTTATAGAGATGAAATCACTCCAAAATTAACTTAATTTTTCATTGAAATAGAGTTGGTATTTGTTTATTTTGTTTTTTTTTTTAAACTTGGAATTTGGTGGGTGTCCAGCATCGCGCAATGTGTTCTTTTAGACAGAATGTAGGTGATAAGTTTTATTTTTATTAACTTGTTTGCTTATTTTTTTGTTCGTAGTCGTTAACAGTAGGCCTTGAGAGGGCTATGCTTGGGGTTTCACTGCGCGATCGAATCAGAAATGAGGAGGCACAGGACCGGTCGTCGTGGAGATGTCCTATGGACGTCTATCGGCTGAAATGCTGATGATGATGATTTTTTTGTTAATATTAGACATATGTATAAATTTAATTTTTATGCACACCTGTGGCATAAAAATTAAATTTAAATGTACTGTGTCTCGTAATACTTTGCGTACCTACGCACAATACGATAATATGCACAGCTCGACGGTTTTTTTTTTTAATTCCACGTTGCCCCACAATAGGTATTTCCAAAAACGCCCAGCCCCGGACAACTACCTGTTGGCCATACAAATGTTTGTCAAACAGCAGCCGATCGCTCAGCCACATCTCCCCAGCGAAAGCACCAGGAAGTGATGAAGAACGGGTGTTTTGAGGGACACTCTCAGGTAATTTAGACGATCAAAAAGTGATGTTTCCCAGCCTGATTTGAATAACTTAGTAACTTTTGATTTTAAAAAGCTATTGCTAACTTAATCGCCTGTTTAGTGGCCCCACAAACCGCATTCATCAGTAATTCCTACTGTCAAACTATTCCAATATCTTCGATGCAGTGACGTCACGAGCATGTGCTTGTACTTTCACCAACGTACAGCCACAGGAATGCTCAAGGATTTCGTAATACACAATATTGAGTTGTTATCACTACTTAGTTTAAAACAAAATCGCTTTCTCTTTCCCTATGTCCCTATGTATGATTAAATGTTTAAAACGACTAATTTTATACCTTAAATACATTGATAATTTAATATAGATCTATATCGCCTTTTACAGCATATGATTTAAATGAATATTTTCGAAGATATTACAGATTTAATATTTGCGGGGCGTCGCATTTGCGGCGGTACCAACCAGCCGGGTCGGGTCGCTAGTATAAAATAAATTTTTATTTATTTTTTATCTATATTAATATATAAAGTTGAAGATTTTGTTTGAACGCGCTAATCTCAGGAACTACTGGTCCGATTTGAATAATTCTTTTTGCTTTAGATAGTCAATTAATCCAACAAAAATTGGTGAATCTGTGTCAAGGAGTTTCGATTTAGGCATAAAATTTATACTTGGTGTTTAGGGCAGATCGGCAAATGAAACAGTAGCTTCAGACCATGATTTATGATCAAAAGACGTTGGAATTTTCCTCAGGAATATTTTCAAATTATGCGACTGATTTTCCACAAAAAAATCCTGCCCTATACACCAAATTTTATTCAAAAATTATATAAAACGTTAACTAGTCAATGTAACTCGCATAACAAGAAGATCGCTACCGGGGGTTATTCACCTCCCAAACGTACTCTATACATTTAACATATGTATGTTAAATATATGGTAATTAGTATATAATAAAATAAATTAAATAAACAAACACAGATTTATGTATGCCACAACAATTTTGTTTCATTATGTTTGAGGTTTTCTATTATTATTTTTTTATCTAAGTATATCATTTTAAATTATTGCGAACTGAAAATTCTGTAAAAATAGCATATAGTTATAGCATATATAATAGTTTTTGTAATTCTATCGTATGGCACTCGTGGGTTGCAGCTGAAATTCAGCGTCAGATGGCATACCCTATATTATCATCTGACATTATGCTGAGCTGAGGCCCTTTTGGCATTATATGCTAAGTTTTATATTTTTATAGTTTTAGGTGTATTTCTTTTGCTGTAATGTCACTAAACGCATTTTTCTATCTTTCTTTTCTTGCAAGTGCCCGCCAGACTCAACACCAGTCTGGTTTGAGGACCCCCCCCCCCCTTTTTAAGGAGGATGAGGGAACTTTACACGCTGTTCCTCATACCTCTAAATCAGTATGAAATTGCCGGACATTTATCGACGGACCGACCTCGGTAAATTCAGTCACGAGCCACTCCGATTCCGATTTACTACATCAACGCAAACTCATTTGGAAAGCAAGTGAACCAATCAAACTCAATTAGGAACGTATTTAATGATATTTCAAATATAAGGGCGTTTACCCACCGCAGTCGTCACCGAGAAACTAAAATTTTACTCTGTGGTAGGCCATAACATCGGCTGCCGGCAAAAGTTACCACCCACCAGACAACGTCTTGCCACCAAGCGATTCGTCGTGTTCCGGCCATAAGGTCTGGTGAAGCCGTACGGAGAACGGGTCTGAGCAGTTGTGTTGCAATTTGGGCTGGGTACGATGCGCCAAATGTTGTAGTGCCCCCTTGGTCGTGGAGGGTCTCCACATCAATTGCCCTCTGGCGCGGAATCGTTGGTCGTGTTGTTGGGTTTAACATTGCACCACCTCGCTCAACTGCCGTCCACCTTACTATTCACTAAGTTTTTTAAGTGAATGGGTTTAATAAACTAGCGCGCTTTACCATCAACGATTGCATCACTGCTTACCATCAGGCGGGATTGCAGTCAAGCGCTAGTTTATAATTAATAAAAAAAAACTTCGGCTGAAACTACGAAGGTTGTGATAAAAGCTACTCCATTATCACAATCTCCCCTATTTTGAATCGCATCGGGACGTAACAACGCCAGGCTGAGTTCCAGAGGTTGGTCCGAATTACTGTTTGTTATTGACACGATTGGTGCAGTGGTTGATCGATCTACTGCTGCGCCGCGTGTCGTTGGTTCGACTCCCGCACGGAACAAATATTTGTATGGCCTGCAATTAATTGTTCCGGTCTGGCTGTTTGTCTATGTGGGTTTATATGCTTGTAAACTCACCCACGATACAGGAGAAATTCCTAGTGTGGCAACGTTTTCTTCAAAGAAAATTACTTGACACTTCAGCGGCCAGGATAACAACTTTATAGTGACGAACATGCAATGGAAAAACTATTATAAACTATTATTCTCGGTGGTAGGCCATAACATCGGCCGCCGGCGGAAATTACCACCCACCAGACAAAGCCGTGCCGCCAAGCGATTTGTCGTGTTCCGGCATTATGTCTGGTGAAGCCGTACGGAGGACGGGTCTGAGCAGTTGTGCTGCGATGTGTGCCGGGTACGATGCGCCAAATGTTGTTGTGTCGGGAGTTTGGTCGTGGAGGGTCTCCAGATCAATCTCCCTTTGGCGCAGCATCGTTGATCGTGTTGTTGGGTTTAACATTGCATCACCTCGCTCAACTGCCGTCTTCCTTTCTATTCGCTCAGTTTTTTCTGAGTGAATTGGCTCTTAATAAACTAGCGCGCTTCACCATCAACGATCGCATCACTGCTTACCATCAGGCGGGATTGCGGTCAAGCGCTAGTTTATAATTATTAAAAAAAAAAAACAAATGTATGTTTCACTACTCGTTACCGTCATCTCGTTCTTGATGACGAAGGCGGTGTACAAACGCACTAAAATAAGTTATAAGAAGGGAGCCAGATGGTCGCACTTTATTAAACTCATTTTCATTAGAAGTTATTTCCAAAACGCTTTTGTTATCAAAGGGAAATTCGCTCATTTATACAAACAAAGCACAATGGATGCCATTCAATACGGTCATTTAGAGTTTGGAAAATTACATTTAAAAGGATGAATGAAAGGCAATAGGCAGCCGAGATGAGAATACTTAAAGAGATGTGTGGTGTAACATCACGAACAGGAGCGAAGAATCAAAATCAAAAGTCATTTTATTCAAATCAGGCTGAGAATCAGCACATTTTGAACGTCAATATTACATAAGACAGTCCCCCAAAACGCCCGCGCTTCGACACTACCTAGTGCTTTCGCTGGGAAGAAGAAGTGGCGGAACGAACTCCCCAGCAGCACAGCTGTCTGTTCATTTAATAAACTCAGGACTTTATACAATACTATGTATAGTAATGAACACAAGAAAAACCACACCAAAAGACCAGTAAACAAAAAAATCATTAAAATGAAAACGTAAATAAATGAAAACTTATTACCTAAATAAAAACACCAGGTATAAAGGGCATGACAACTCATACTTTTATGCATTGTAAAAAGCACAATTATATGAACTCATATAACGTGTCACTAACCTAATTCTTAAAAATAAAGAACACAAACATTGTCTTGAGTTACCTGGTCAGAGCGACCAGCTATTCTTATCATTTAAATAGTCGTTTACGGAATAATATACGTCAATCAGTAAAAAGTGTGGCTTCCGTTATAAACGGTTTAAGTTACCCAAAAATAAAATATCATCATCATCATTCATTACTTCAGCCGAAATACGTCCACTGCTGTACATAGGCCTCCCCCAAGGCTCTCCACGACGACCGGTCCTGCGCCTCCCGCATCCAGCGGTTTCCCGCGACCTTCACCGGGTCGTCGGTCGACCTTGTCGGGGGCCTACCCACGCTACGTCTTCCGGTGCGTGGTCGCCACTCAAGAACCCGTCGGCCCCATCGGGCATCGGTCCTACGGGCAATGTGCCCAGCCCACTGCCACTTTAGTGTTGCAATTCTTCGGGCTATGTCGGTTACTCTCGTTCTTCTGCGGATCTCCTCATTCCTGATTCGATCGCGCAGTGAAACTCCAAGCATAGCCTTCTCCATTGCCCTTTGAGTGACTTTGAGCCTTCGTATAACACCCATTGTTAGCGACTACGTCTCAGTTCCATAAGTCATCACTGGCAACACACACTGGTCGAAGACTTTTGTCTTGAGACACTGCGGTATTTCGGACGAGAAGATTCTACGTAGCTTCCCGAAAGCAGCGCAGCCGAGTTGGATTCGACGATTGGCCTCTTTCTCGAAGTTGGACCTTGCTAACTAGAAAATAAAATATAGAACTACTTAATTGTGATCATAATGACATAAAGTGATGCTGACAAAGTCTTGGGTAACAACTTGTTTATTTATAAAGAATTTCCTTTTTTTTTATATGAAATTATAAACGGAACACAATCCCGCTTTATGGTAAGCAGTGATAAAACAGCCTCCGTGGCGTAGCGGTAGCGAACGCCGCCACTGCGCAAGGAGGCGATCCCCGCGCAGTACAAATATTTGTATGCATAAATTTTGAATATTTGCACTGGCCTGGTCGTGCCTCGGAAAGCACGTTAAGCCGTTGGTCCCGGTTGCCATACGAACATCTAGTGACAGTCGTTACGGGTTGTTGGAGCCCTCAAAAAGTCCAACAATTGGTCTAACTGCAATATCACCTTCGGGTTGTGAAAGTCAGACGGCAGTCACTTCACGGAAAATATCGAAGTTTAGCCAAAATCAGCAGTTAGACTGCGGAAAAGCTTCGGATGCTACTGGTTTATTAACGCTGAGATGATCATTAGTGATACAATATTATTTACTTATTAGATAGTTTATTAAGAGCCTATTCACTCAAAAGACTCAGTGAATAGGAAGGAAGACGGCAGTTGAACGAGGTGTTGCAACGTTAAACTCAACAACAACACGCCCATGATGCTGCGCCAGAGTGAGATTAATCTGGAGACCATCCATGACCAAACTCCCGACACAACAACATTTCGCGCATCGTACCCGGTACACATTGCAACAAACTGCTAGACCCATCCTCCGTACGGCTTCACCAGATATCATGTCAATACTTTGTCTAGTGGGTGACGATATTATGGCCTATCACCATTTATTTCTCCACCTTTCTCATTTATCTTGTTATTTTCCCTTTTACTCACATATTCAATCAAAGCGATAACATACATACCAACTTACACTAAAATTATTAATATCAACATTTCGCTCTTCAATATTTTTCCGTATTTCCATAGCAAAGCAAATTACAATTCAGTGCACCATATTTTCATCTCCTGTCGTAGGAGAACTAAATACAGAAGACCAATTTCGATACACTGACGTTATATTAGATCCAGCATCCTTTTTTTTTATTAATTATAAACTAGCGCTTGACCGCAACCCGGCCTGATGGTAAGCAGTGATGCGATCGTTAATGGTAAAGCGCGCTAGTTTATTAAGAGCCTATTCACTCAGAAAAACTGAGCGAATAGGAAGGAAGACGGCAGTTGAGCGAGGTGATGCAATGTTAAACCCAACAACACGACCAACGATGCTGCGCCAAAGGGAGATTGATCTGAAGACCCTCCACGACCAAACTCCCAACACAACAACATTACGATTTTGGAGGTTTTGTTATATGCTAAAACCGTTGATAGTAGAAAAGTACTTATATGAATAGATAGCAAAAGTGCGCTTCAGCATATAACTCGAAATATAGGGTGGTTAAATTTGAAGGGCCGATGTGGATTTTGAATAAAACACAAATTATTTAGGAAATTATTGTAATTACTTTTTATTATGATAACATGGTATCATTCAATTATGTATGGAAAAAATATCGGCCAAATGACCGCCGCGACCTCGGCGGTACATCTCCATCCGATGGTCCAAATTTTCGATGATGGTGAGGCATAATTGAGGGTCTATGCCGTTATTGTGCCGAATTATCTCATATTTTTGCTGTGAAATTGTTGCTGGCTTATCGACGTATACTTTTCTTTAAAATAACCCCAAAGAATGAAGTCCAACGGTGTCAAATCACAAGATCTGGAGGCCAATTGACATCGCTACCATGTGAGATAACACGGCCATTGAATTTGTAGCGCAAAAGAGCCTTTGTTTCGTTAGCCGTGTGGCAAGTGGCACCGTCCTGTTGAAACCACATATTGCCACATCCATAACTTCCAATTTGGGACATAAAAAGTTCTTTATCATCTCATGATAGCGAACACCATTTCACCATTGATATGGACAGCTCTTAGCTATACTATCACGAACAGCAGCAACATTTTCTACAGTACGAGCTGTACGAGCATGCACTGGTGTTTTTGAATCTCCTACAGACCCGGTTTGCTCAAATTTTTGCACGATTTTTCCAATTGTACGCACATTTGGACGATTAAATTGACCGAAAAAATCACGAAGTGCACGATATGCATATTGATTTGAACGTCCAATTTCATAATAAGCCTGAATAACTTTAACGCGTTGCTCTATTGAGTATCTTTCCATGGTTCAAATGGAGTTAGTCTGAAATTGAGAAAATTCAAATGAAATGCAGAAAAAATTCTTAGGTTTAGGTGTGGTCCACATTCAACATCGGTCCTTAAAATTTAACCATCCGTTATATCAGTAGCTTACAATATTATTTCAATGGTCTATTTGGTTATCTAGTCATGGCGTGAATCTGAGGATACAATGGGTTTGGTTGGGGGACGGGTCTTAGCAGTTATGTTGATATGTGTGCCGGGTACGATGCGCCTAATGTTGTTGTGTTGGGAGTTTGGTCGTGGAGGGTCTTCAGATCAATCTCCCTTTGGCGCAGTATCGTTGGTCGTGTTGTTGGGTTTAACATTGCATCACCTCGCTCAACTGCCATCTTCCTTCCCATTCGCTCAGTTTTTCTGAGTGAATAGGCTCTTAATTAACTAGCGCGCTTTACCATCAACTATTGTATCACTGCTTACCATCAGGAAGGATTGCGGTCAAGCACTAGTTTATAAATATGTAAAAAAAGATATCATCATGGTCACCCATCCACAAACCAACCGCGGCAAGCACTAGTTTATAAATATGTAAAAAAATGGATTATCATGGTCACCCATCCACAAACCAACCGCGGCAAGCACTAGTTTATAAATATGTAAAAAAATATATCATCATGGTCACCCATCCACAAGCCAACCGCGGCAAGCACCAGTTTATAAATATGTAAAAAAAGATATCATCATGGTCACCCATCCACAAACCATCCGCGACAAGAGTAACTTACTATATTAACCTTACTTATTTAGCCTTGAGTATCTACAGCCATGGATGTATATACACACATCAAAAGTGTCTAGGGATCAAGCATTTTTATGCGGATTTCTTGAGATTGAGATGTGGCTTTGTAATAAATTTATGATTTTATAAATTTATATGGATCCTTATTGGTGCATTTCATAATTTGAATCAGGAACTGTGAATCAAATTCGAGTAAAAGATGAAAATCAGCCGTCAATATTTTCCCTATAAAAACATACAACGCATTGAAGACATTATTAGTGCTACTGTTTCCCTACTACTGATTAAAACCAACGTTATTATGGAGCGGCGACGTCATTTAAGCAGGGAAGAAATGCTCAGAGCCGTGGGAATGAAAGAAGCTGGTTCCCGGCAACGTACTGTGGCTTTAGCTCTGAATACAAGTCAGAGTGTTATCAGTCGACTTTGGACACGTTACCGAAGCACTGGTACTGTGGCTGAGCGCCATGGAGGACGGTATCGCTGCACCACACGGAGACAAGACTGATACATTCAAATCTTAACTCGAAGAGCTCCAACAATAACCGCCATGATGTTAGCCGTGAGGCTTCATCACTCTTCAGGGAACTTAATTAGCGACCAAACAGTCAGAAACCGCTTGCATGAAGTGAACCTTCATTCCCGAAGACCGCTACGGGTACCACCTATAGAAATGCACAATCGTAGGATTCGATATCAATGGGCTCTTGAACACAGAAATTGGGCAGAAGAACAATGGCGTTTCGTGTGCTTTTCTGATGAGTCTCGTTTTGGTATGAGACCGGATACAAGACGTATACGACACTGGAGAACCCCTGGATGCCAACAGCGATTAAAATCCTGCCAGGAAGTCCATCCTTATAGTGGTGGAACCATCGTGGTATGGGCGGGTATTTGGATCGGCGGAAGAACTGAGTTGATTTGGATCAGAGGCAACCTCAACGCTCAAATTTATGCTGAGACGATTGTATCAGACGTCATCGTTCCTCTACAAGTGCAAATCGGTCCCTTATTTCAGTTAATGAATGATAATGCACGACCGCACACCGCAAGAGTTGTAAGACAGACTCTCGCCGCAGCTAACATCGATGTCCTGCCCTGGCCTGCTCAGTCGCCAGACTTGAACCCGATTGAGCATGCATGGGATATGCTACAGAGAAGAGCTCTGCCGAATATGGAGGGTATCCAGTCGCAAGAAGACCTTTTTTTGTTGTTGCAACGAACATGGGCGGCCATTCCACAGCGTGATTTGGATGAACTCATTTTGAGTATGCCAAACCGATGTTCTTGTGTTGTTAGTGTTCGCGGTAGAAACACGGATTATTAATTGTTTAAGTTACCCAATAAAATTTTAGAGAAAACTGTTATTTCTGTCTTTTTTTCCAACTTTTGTGTTAGTGGTTCAAATGTCAAATATCCCTTTATTAGGAAAATGGCAAATTTCTTTATTAATGCAAAGGTGACTTGGTTTATCGTTACTGTGACAAACGAAAACACTTTATTTGATGAATCCTTAAAGAAAATTTTAATTAATATCAATCAGGAGAAAAGTTATTGCAAAAATATATGTTGATCCCTAGACACTTTTGATGTATGTAGTTATTAGAATTTCTGCCTCCTCCCTTCCTAGTGTATTAAAACACTCCAAGCTAACGAGGTATCGAACAGACTCGTACACACGTATGCCGGTTGAGAGCGAGCTAACTCAACATTTATGTAAGAGGACCTCTTTTCAATTCACAACTTAAATATAGATTTGAAAAGCAAAACAAGATGGTAGAATTTCTTTTTTTCCCCTCGCATAGAAACACAGAAGGAATAATCCTACTAAAATCCTACTTCCTATCATCATCATCATCTGCCTCTACTCGTTGACTGCTGGACATAGGCCTCTTCTATGGCACGCCAACAAGCTCGATCCTGAGTAGTTCTCCGCCAGCCACTACCAGCCACCTTTTTGATGTCGTCGCTCCATCTCACCCAAGGGCGTCCTACGCTACGTTTGCCGAGACGCGGTCTCCACTCGAGAAGTCGTTTACCACAACGGTAGTCGGTCCTGAGGCATATGTAACCAGCCCATTGCCACTTCAGTTTGCTAATCCTCTCAGCTATGTCAGTGACTTTGATCCTCGGTCGGATCACCTCTTTTCAGATGCGGTCCTTTAGAGAGACGGCCAACATAGCCAGCTCCATAGTTTACTGAGCGGCTTTAAACTTATGGACTAGTCTGACCGTTAGTGTCCACGTCTCGGCTCCATAAGTCAAGACGGGTAGGACGCACTGGTTAAAGATTTAGTCTTTAAACATTGGGGTGGAGTGATAAAAATACCCGACGAAGTTTACCAAATGCTGCCCATCCCAGCTGGATCCTTCTATTTGCCTCCTTCTCGAAGTTGTTTTTCCCTAATTGCAACGTTTGCCCAAGGTATACATATTCTGAAACAACTTCGAGCGGCATTCCGTTTACGGCAACCGGTCCCGGAGTGACCCGTTCATAGAACACAACTATGCGACGGCCAGGGCCACGGTTTCTTGTTTGACCAACCCGCAACCCTGACCCAGGAGGCATCGGTCTTCGTGGACCCCGTCACGATGTGCTGACATCTCTTTGAGGCGCGCGTGAAACACAACCTTGAGGTGGTAGTGCGAACAGTTCCGCGTGCGCCACTCATAGATGTTACAGGAGGAGTCTAACACGTCACTCCCCCCCAAACCTGAGGCGGCACCAATCGGGATTTACTGAAGCAGTATTAGTTCTCGCAACAAGTCGGTGGTAGTCCATAACATCGGTCGCCGGCAGAAGTTACCACCTACCAGACACAGCCTTGCCGCCAAGCGATTTGTAGTGTTCCGGCATGATGTCTGGTGAAGCCGTACGGAGGACGGGTCTGAGCAGTTGTGTTGCGATGTGTGCCGGGTACGATGCGCCTAATGTTGTTGTGTTGGGAGTTTGGTCGTGGAGGGTCTTCAGATCAATCTCCCTTTGGCGCAGCATCGTTGGTCGTGTTGTTGGGTTTAACATTGCATCACGTCGCTCAACTACCATCTTCCTTCCTATTCGCTCAGTTTTTCTGAGTGAATAGGCTCTTAATAAACTAAGCGCTAGTTTATAATTATTAAAAAAAAAAAAAACACCGGTGCAGGTGTGAGATGAAACACCGGGGTGGTTTTTAATCAGTAAGAATCTGACAGACCTCGTCGGCCATCCCAGGCCGGTGGACATCCATGAGGATTTTCCACTCCGACGGAAAAAATTTGGCCCAGTCAGCTCACCCTTTCAGTACCTGACTATCATGAAATTCATTTTTATCGGCTCGTCATTATGCTGTTTACCGGCCGATTGGCGTTCTTTAACACTCATTCGATAGCGGCGACAACGCTCTGCAGTAGACAATGGGTCTGGACGATTTTTGGCCTCTTGTCTAGATTTGTTTTGCGGTTTTGTGCGAGGCATGATTCCAAAATGAGTTGCAAACGTCTCCCAAATTTCCAGTTTCTGCTCCACACGGCTGCAAATGGTCTTGAAATGTGCGCCGCGATGAGATCTATAAAAAACCGTTCGAATCAGGAAGATATCACCAGTAGTTCAAAAGTTATTAGCACTTTTATGGTTTTTGCGATAAACAAAAAATCGCAAATCACGGTTCCAGTCGCAGTCTTTTTTTCGATGACTAATTTCAAATTTCCAAAATTTTTATATATATTCTTGATGGCGCCGAGACACTCTACAATTAACACTAATTCAATACCGGATACGTCCGTCCGTTGCCGAGGTACAAGCGCTACTAAGTACACGATTTCGTGTCGGTGCGACTTTTTGCGTTACCATACAGTACGAAACCCAAGACATAAAAATGAATTTCATGTCAAAAAAAAGTATCTGATTTGCTGCCCGCTCCGCTTGTCAACGTAACCACACCCTAAACTCAGTACGTGTTCTCTTCACCTCGCTTAAATTTATGAAATATAATGAGTTATAATTAAAATGTTATACCAACTGGTGCTGAAAGGGGCGCGGACTCAGAGGGTGTAAGGTACTGTTTCATAACATCATGCCTGTATTAGCAAATGGGGGAGGCTGAGTGGCAGGGGTAGAGCTATAGAAGGAAACGCAAATCAGTGCAGTTAAAATGTGATACTGGTCCGGGCGCCAGTTTATTAAGAGCCTATTCACTCTAGCCTTGAAAACATTTAAATTATAGTCCGACGAAAACACCGCCGCTGGCAAATAGGGATATTTCCTGGGTAAAAAAAAATGATTCTATTTATTCCGTCATTCAGATTATAGAAAAATATTGGATACGTATATTTTGTTTTACCAAATCAATAGAAATCGACAAATATAAAGGGGATCAAAGATCAGGAGTGGTGGCTGGTGATGACACTGCTCGCTAAAAAGTGTAGCGTGCAGTGACGTCACAAGAGTTTTCAACGCACTGTGTCGTCTTCATTTTTCGTTTATATGAAAAAAGGAAAAATACGTGTCTAGTATTTTTTGGAAATCTGACTGACGGATTAATTAGTTTTTTTTAGTCAAATACCCTATTGTTCCAGTCCCTCGATAGTCGCCGTATAAGGCGTAGTGGTGTCAACAACGTAAGGGTGGAAACTCGCCGTACGACGGGGCTAATACGATATTATATACTATTTTTTTACATTTTTTTTTAATAATTATAAACTAGCGCTTGACCGCAATCCCGCCTGATGGTAAGCAGTGATGCAATCGTTGATGGTAAAGCGCGCTAGTTTATTAAGAGCCTATTCACTCAGAAAAACTGAGCGAACAGGAAGGAAGACGGCAGTTGAGCGAGGTGATGCAATGTTAAACCCAACAACATGACCAACGATGCTGCGCCAAAGGGAGATTGATCTGAAGACCCTCCACGACCAAACTCCCAACACAACAACATTTGGCGCATCGTACCCGGCACACATCGCAACACAACTACTCAGACCCGTCCTCCGTACGGCTTCACCAGACATCATGCCGGAACACGACAAATCACTTGGCGGCAAGACTTATATAAATAAAATAAATAAATATATACGGACAATTCAGAAAGATTGAGCTAGCTCCAAAGTAAGTTCGAGACTTGTATTATGGGATACTAACTCAACGATACTATATTTATAATAGATACATATATAGATAAACATCCAAGACACAGGCCAATCAGGAAAAGATCATTTTCCATCATGACCTGGCCGGGGATCGAACCCGGGGCCTCCACGTCGCAGGCAGGTACTTTGTCTGGTGGGTGATTACTTCTGCCGGCAACATTTATAACTAGACTTCAATAGTCTTTCTACAACGCTATTGTTTGTTTATGCAAAACCTGAATCACGTATGCAATATTTATAAGTAAAAAATCTATGAACAAAATATCCAAAAGAAAGAAGAAAAAGAAGAAGGTTGCGTGTTCAAATCACGTCGGGGTCACCAGTGTGGAGGCATGAGGAACAGGGAGTAAAGCTCACTCATCCTCCATAGAAAAGGGAGGATCCTCCGACCAGACGGGTGTTATGTCTGGCGGGCACTTGCCCGATGGTTGAAATTGGCAAGTTGTATGTATGCTAATTGCACGGTAAACTCTGATTGCGAGATGTAGAATTCGTGTGACGTCAGTATGACGCGTCGTTCATTTTGTGGCGTTTGTAGGTACCGCTACAATATCATGTAAATCCACAAAGTTATGGGCTTGTTATCTTACCTAGTTGCCCCAACAAAAATATGACCAACGCACCGCTCGCCCGTCCGGGCCTACATTGGCGAGGTGTTGGGGTTCTCTACTAGTATTATGATCTACCGTCAGCTGTACAGCGGGCTCAGTAACCATACTTCAACAATTTCTGAATGTATTTGGGAAAAGGTATAACATGGTGTAAAAATGATTGGAATCGAACCGACCGACTCGTACGGAGGACGAGTCTGAGCAGTTGTGTTGCGATATGTGCCGGGTACGATGCGCCAAATGTTGTTGTGTCCGGAGTTTGGTAGTGGAAGATCTCCAGATCAATCTCCCTCTGGCGCAGCATCGTTGGTCGTATTGTTGAGTTGTCCCTTCCTATTAACTAAGTTTTTTTTAGTGAATAGGCTAAATAAACTAGCGCGCTTTACCATCAACGATTGTGTCACTGCTTACCATCAGGCGGTATTGCGGTCAAGCACTAGTTCATGATTATTAAAAAAAAAAACGATTCAGTTGCTGAAAAAGTAACGTTCTATGATGAACTTAACTGTCATTGAAATAAACTTGATTTTTAACTTGAAATAGATTTGAAGTGTGCAGAAGTTGTTAACTTAGTGTCTAACGCTAGTAATTTCTTTTCTATCATTTGATATTCTCACAAATTCGATCATACACCAGAATATTGACCATTTATAATAAAGTTGTCGAACTATTTCTAAATTATTCTCCATTATTGTGTAAGCCTAATGTCACAAATAATTCCCTTTGTATCGGTTGGTTATAAATAATAGTTAACTATTAACGAGGGCCTATTGTGTGAGAACAATGCAAACACAACAAGTTTACTAAATGTTATTGTTAATAATCATGCCCATTAGAATCCATACTAATATTATAAATGCCTAAGTATCTTTGTCTGTCTGTCTGTCCGGCTTTCACGCCAAAACTACTCAACCGATTGTAATAAAATTTGTTACACAGATAGTCTAGAGTCTGAGAAAGGACATAGGCTATATAACATCCCGCTATAACCAATAGAAGCAGAGCAGTAAGAAGAAATGTTGCGAAAACTGGAGTGATCGCGGGCGTACATATTGCTCTCATTATTTTGACAGACGCTTATTTTTCCTCGGTGGTAGGCCATAACATCGGCGGCCGGCAGAAGTTACCACCCATCAGACAAACCCTTGCCGCCAAGCCATTTATCGTGTTCCGGCATGATGTCTGGTGAAGCCGTACGGAAGTCGAGTCTGAGCAGTTGTGTTGCGATTAACACGATTGTTACGATGCGCCTAATGTTGTTGTGTTGGGAGTTTGGTCGTGGAGGGTCTTCAGATCAATCTCCCTTTGGCGCAGCATCATTGGACGTGTTGTTGGGTTTAACATTGCATCACCTCGCTCAACTGCCGTCTTCCTTTCTATTCGTTCAGTTTTTCTGAGTGAATAGGCTCTTAATAAACTAGCGCGCTTTACCATCAACGATCGCATCACTGCGCTAGTTTATAACTAGCGCTTGACCGCACTCCCGCCTGATAGTAAGTAGTAGTAGTAATTATGGTGCTTTACACCATCATTTTTTTCTGTCTGTGTCGAGAAAGTGTCGAGATTGGCACCAAGTCAGTTGGTGCACGGTCCCGAGAAGGAAAACACGTAACTTCGTATTTCGACGGGTTTTTAAAGGGTGTATGGTGGCCCACTGCGTATAATAGACAGTCTATGAATGCTGACGGTGCCCGTGCATGTACCAGCTCATCTGCGTTTGAAAGCTAAGGAACCCACAATTCAGCCGGTGCGCCGTGCGTGAACTGGACATCCAACAACGCACGTGGATGGATAAGGTTGGTGGAGCATTTTCTTACTTACTAATTGCAGCGGGAAAGACATACCTCGTCATCTCACATTCATAGGTACATCTAATAACATTTATTAATACGAAAATCTATTAAAGATCCACTATTGACAGCAAGCGAAGGCCTTCGACCGGGTATGGCACGCTGGCCTTTTGAGTAAGCATCCAGCTTACGGCATTTCCCCTAGCCTGACTGGCTGGGTATAAGACTTCTTAACTGAATGATCCCTCCGAGATGTTGTCGACTAATGCCGGTGTTCCTCAGGAATCTGTTCTTCCTGCAACTCTGTTCCTGCTGCATATTAATGATCTCCTGATGCCCGGTATCTATGAGTATGCAAAAAATTGAGCTAGTGTGAATGAACTTTGGTATAGATGTCGCCGCTGCATTCCACGTGTTCTTGGAACGCAAGACTCAAACTTCGCTCATTGTAATGGAAAACCATGGGTTAGGCCTTTGTCCAGCTGTGGACCTTTATAGGCTGAAGCAGAAGAAGGAGACTAATACACGAATAATATATTAACCTTAACTTTTACTTAACCACCAGCCACTTCCGCTCTATCAACTAACCACGAGCCCGGCAAGCTCTTTAACTTACATCAAATTATTTAGCCATGAGCAACGAGCCACTCAATCATTTTACCAGAGCCCCCCGAGCTGTGCTGCTATTAAAATCTAATTATTTCGCCTCTAGTCCAACACAAAAGCCTCATAATTATATTATCCTCAAACAAAGCCGCCAATAGTGTACATTATAATAAAGTTATATTTCAAAATGCCTGCCATTGTTACAAGAGCTTAATTAATAATTCTATGAGAGAGAGTTGTTGAGTTTCAGCCGAACGATTCTGTTAAATTCTCGTATTTTTAAGCGCGCTAATTTATTAAGAGCCTTCAAGACACTCAAATTGTAGTCGAACGGAAACACCGCCACTGGCAAATTGTTCCAATACCTTAATGTACCCGGTATAAAAGACGAAGCGAAACGCTTCGTTCGGATCGTTGTGGTTTCAACAACGTAAGGGTTGAAACTCGCCATAGAACAGGTCGTCCGATGATGGAACGGAAATGGGGGAATTAATACAATTCCCTCCCAAACTCTCCAAAATGCATCCTATAGAACAACGGCTGGCTACTCTTCGCCTGTGTTCCAGGTTTTGGAGGCCGTTTTGAGCTAAATCTGAGTCGCTAATTAGCCTTTTCGCACGCCTCTCCACTGCATCCAAAGTAGCCAGGTGACACTTAGCAGCACCAGCCCAAATGTGGCTGCAGTACTCCACACACGAACGGACCTGCGCTTTGTACAACATTAGAAGCTGTCCAGGTGTAAATTACTACCGGACCTTTGCGATAACGCCAAGTTTTCTGGCAGAGTTTTCTGTCACTACTTGAGCTCCCAACTAACTGCGGTCGGCCGGACTAACAGCCGTGCTTCGGATCCGGCTACCCTCCAAGACCAAACTCCCGACACAACAACAATTGGCACATTGTACCCGGCACACATCGCAACACAACTGCTCAGACCCGTCCTCCGTACCTAAAATGCTAATAAATTTAAATATATTTAAATTTTTGGCAATTGAAACGGTAAGTTTATGACAATAACAAGATGCGTTGCCAACTCGTTCATTTGTAAAATTATTTTGCTGATAAGACCACGGTCTCAGTGCTTCCACAGTCAGAGCAGCTGTTAGTCGAAGTACACTTAAGTTTATTTTTCCCCAATCCTGCCTGATGGTAAGCACTAATGCAATCGTTGATGGTAAAGCGTGCTAGTTTATTAAGAGCCTACTCAATTTAAAAAAAACTGAGTGAATAGAACATGACCAACGATGCTGCGCCAGAGGTACATTGATCTGGAGACCCTCCACGACCAAACTCCCGACACAACAATATTTGGCGCATCATACACGGCACATATCGGCTCAGACCCGTCCTCCGTACGGCTTCACCAGACATCATGCCGGATCACGACGAATCGCTTGGCAGCAAAACTTTGTCTGGTGGGTGGTAACTTCTGCTGGCAGCCGATATTATGACCTATTACCGTCATCATTATCATGTTACCCTAAAGTCTGAAGTCTCCCTAAATCTACTGCGAGACAGGCCTTCAGAGAGCAGTGCCACTACGAACGATTCTGTGCTTCCCGGAGCCAACAATTTCTGCCTTCCCCCCTTCCCAAAGCCATCGATCCACACTGTGGGAAACCTTTTTCTTTTTTTAAACGCAGTCTTATTTCGGTGACAAACTAATATCTAAAACTTGAAATGTAAGGAAGAGATGTTATAATGAGGGCAGACTAAGAAGAAAGTTCTCAAAACTACAAGAGTGACCTCTCTGAAATCAGCTAAAACATAAGAATATTTAGAATTCCAAGGACTTCCTTACTTCAAAGGGATAAACTTACTAATGCAACTTAGTTGTTAAGGATTTTACAAGCTTAAACTTCACAACTCTAGTCTCATCTCATTTAAAATTACGTAAACTTTGATTACTAACTCTGAAAGTAAAACAACACAAGTAAACCGCAACTGTGGTCTAAGGCGATTAACACACGGCACCGCGCACCGCTGCGGAGGCCGGCGACGGTGCGCGGTAAGGCGGTTTACGCGCCTGTCCGCGCGAATGGATTTAACACGGTTTTGACCAGTTTGTTCACAGACACTGGCAAGAATCATTCTTCTCGGTGGTAGGCCATAACACCGGCCGCCGGCAGAAGTTACCACCCACCAGACAAAGCCTTGCCGCCAAGCGATTTGTCGTGTTCCGGCATGATGTCTGGGGAAGCCGTACGGAGGACGGGTTTGAGCAGTTGTGTTGCCATGTGTGCCGGGTACGATGCGCCAAATGTTGTTGTGTTGGGAGTTTGGTCTTGAGGGTCTTCAGATCAATCTCCCTTTGGCGCAGCATCGTTGGTCGTGTTATTGGGTTTAACATTGCATCACCGTGGCGCAGCGGTCAACACACCTGCCTGTGACATGGAGGCCCCGGGTTCGATTCCCGGCCAGGTCATGACGGGAAACGATCTTTTCCTGATTGACCTGGGTCTTGGATGTTTATCTATATATGTATCTATTATAAAATATAGTATCGTTAAGTTAGTATCCCATAACACAAGTCTCGAACTTACTTTGAGGCTAGCTCAATCTGTGTGATTTGTCAGTATATATATATTTATTTACCTCGCTCAACTGCAGTCTTCCTCCCTATTCGCTCAATCTGAGTGAATAGGTTCTTAATAAACTAGTGTGCTTTACCATCGACGGTCGCATCACTGCTTAACATCAGGCGGGATTGCGGTCAAGCGTTAGTTTATAATTATTATAATTAAAAAAAATAAATCTTCGTCCTGCACCCATGACGATCCGTGTGGCTATGTGGCGCCCCGTGTGTGAGTCGCCGCTCCACCGCGCGGACGGTAGCGCGGAGGGGCGGTTGCGACGAGAGTACCGCTCCACCGCGCGATCGGTTGGTGTATATAAATGCGCGGCGGCGCGCAGTGCCGTGTGTTAATTACCTTAGACCACAGTTGTGGTTTACGTCTAAGTGTTCAGTTTCAAATATTAGCCTCCTTCTTGGTTCCGATACAGTCAGAAGGCGGGGGACGAACCCCCGTCTCCTTTAGCCCCAGAGTGTGACCAGCGCGTGTGGGTAGCTCCCGCACGCGCATTGCACAACGGTCACCACGTCTGGGGATTACTCCAGTTACCGGGTAATCCCCCGTTGGCGCGGTAAGCCCTGAGAGTGGCACGGCGTCTAGGCCTTTGGGCCGACCCCGTGACATTCTCAACACAGGGCCCGAGGGTAACCGAGTGGTTTTGGTTCCGATACAGTCAGGTCACAGTGAAGGAAATATCACTTGATACTCTAAAAACTTTCAGGGATTCTAATGGCAGTCAGTATTGAATTCTTACCGTACCTTCCTTAAGCATGCTTGAAGCTTGCGTGGCAATAAGCTAGCTGCAGAGGCATGAGGAAAAGGGAGTAAAGTTCACTCATCCTCTATAGAAAAGGGAGGGTCCTCTGACGTCGTGACGGGGTCTACGAAGACCGATGCCTCCTGGGTCAGGTGTGCGGGTTGATTAAGAAAGATACCGTGGCCCTGGTGCACATGGTAAGTGAACGAAAACGGGTGAGTTTTAGTCAGTAAAAGTCTGACATGTTTTTTCGCTCTGTCCAGAGCGGGAGAGATCAATTGATGATTTTCCATACAAATAAAAAAAAAGACAGATAATGCTGTTTCTTATCGCTCAGACACAAATGTTGAAGCAAATAAAAAAACTTAACTTTATCGTGAAATAATATTAAAAATACAGAACTCGTCTCTTATACAACGTACATCGAGGGACTAAAAAAAAATTGCCCGCGGCGGTCTCCCCGTCTGTTATAAACCCCCTTATTCATAAAAGCTGCTTAAAGTTAACTAGCGATTAGCGATTCTTTAAACATACATTGTAGGCGCCCCAGCAAAGCACGTACATCTACCGCGCATTTGTCATGGCTTATCCAACAAACAAGGTCGGCATACACCACAAGTAAAATCAATCTCCGATCACACTCTAGTAAATCTAAGGGACTTACCTGGGACTCAGTGTGCTCGGTCACGAAGCGAAGTCCGGAGAATCAACGCGCGCGCGTTGATTACGATCACGTCCGATGTCTTCAAATTCGCTGACTGTCCCATACCAGTCGACACACCAAGTTTCCTTTAACAGGGCACCAAAGCTCACCAACGTAAGAAGTTATTTAGCAGTGTCAATCACGCCTGACAAAGAGCGCCAATGAAACCACGTTTCCGATTCAAATTCAACTCAATTTACAGACGGCACTGGTACATTTTATAGTTCAAGTAAATACTTCAAAACACGGGCAACAACCGCGACAAACTATACAAAACGCGCCCGGTGGTATTTATTACCGAAATTCCCTCGTCCGAAACACGCCACGCGTGCGAGGGTTATTCGTCAAAGATTTCAAGCAACGGCCCCGTAAGCGGCGGGGTCTAAACACGTTGTTTTTCCGAGCAACGGACCCCGTACGCGGCGGGGTCTCAAGACGTTGTGGTTAATAATGGCGGCGCGTCACCACAGACAATACTAATTACGCGAGCCCGTACCGATCGGGCATCTATCACTCGACTAACTAACAATCGGACCCGATCGATAAAACTAGCGCGAACATACATTTTTAACCTTTTAACGTTATTTAACTTTAATCATCGCTTATGAATAAACTCCTTAAACACTGTGGTGTTTATTCATAAAGGATGATTTAAGTGAAGTTAAAAGGTCAAAAATGTATGGTGAAAGAATCGCTAATCACTAGTTAACTTTAAGCAGTGTTTATGAAAAAGACGTAAGTAGCTATTTATTAGGGGTTCTGGCTCACCGGATGTCCAGCGTAACTAGACCCATGCGTGTATGTATTTTGGTAGGCGCGCGCGATCAGGTTACGCTGGTTATACCCGTTTTGCGGTCGTTTCGCCGGATGTAAAAAGGAGATAACAAATGAATGTTGGTATTATAATTGTAATCGTAACTCGTAGCTCCATCTATTGTAATTTATTGTGCGTTGGGAGGGGTGGCGGGGCGAGCGGGGTTTCTGTGGTTGTCGGGATGATAAGGATGGTACTACGTGCTTGTAGAATGTATGTTTTATTTAGGGAAATGAATGGTACGGACGGTAGCAGATTAAGCTACTGCGATCTGTTAAATTTGTTTAATTAATTTTCAACTTTATCACTAATAAGTATAAGGTTCAAAGTTGATTGGGAAAAAAATTGATAGTTCGGGGTGGCTGGTTCAGGTTTTAGTCATGTTTCTGCCGGTTGTTCGCTGTGACGTATGATGTTAATACATTGTAATGATTGTAATCGTTACTAGTTAATAGAGGAAATGAATGGTACGGACAGCAGCAGATTAAGCTACTACGATCTGTTAAATTTGTTTAATTAATTTTCAACTTTATCACTAAAGTATATAAGGTTCAAAGTTGATTGGGAAAAAATTGATAGTTCGGCTGTACAAACTGCGATATTACTGCGATTGATAGCTGTGACGTAGGAGGGGCGGGGTGGTGCGAGGGCGGCGGCCTCAGTAGAAACAATGTTACGCGCTGATAAGGTGCGGTTATGCGCGTCGTGACGCGCTGTTGCTATGGCGGCCGATGCGTGGTGTGAGCGTAGAAATGATAAAGAAAATTTAAATATAAAACGAATGATGAAAGGACTTTATTCTCATTAAGTTGATGTGCTTCATATTGATTAGTAGTAAATAATAATTATGGAGCGTGAGAAGACGCAGTTGTTTTGTGGTTCTGAGAGAAAGAAAAGAGTGGAGGGAAGGGATGAGTGTGGTATACGCGTACAGGATGACTCAGTGAGTAGTAAACCTACAACCTCGTCGTTGAGTAGAGAAAACATAGTGAGGAAGATGTTTCAAACAGCTGAATTTCCATTTTTCAAGTTAAAATCAAGACGACTGCTCACTTTCGAAGACTGGCCTAAAGGTTTACGCCAGAAGCCTGAAGATCTTGCAGAAGCTGGTTTCTATTATACTGGTTATGGAGACAGAACTAGGTGTTTCCATTGTGGTGGAGGCTTAAAAGACTGGGAAGAAGATGACGATCCTTGGCAGCAGCATGTTCAGTGGTTTAGTCACTGTGCTTATGTCAAGTCCAAACTTGCAAAGAGCTTCATGTAAGGTTAAAAGTAAAAATAAAAGACTGTGTACTACAAACATAATGAATTTTATTTGATTATACTATAATGCCCCCAAGCCAGTGTGTTTATTCCATCCTCAGTAATACATCTTTTATCATCATCACCAGAAAGTACTTTTCTTCTCTTAATTTGTGTATAAACATGATGCTTATCGCTAGCAAATGTATACATGTTATCATATTTTACATAACCACAATCAAGTGCTTTTTTATAATTTTCGAAATGTAACTTTCTTACAATAGGAGCGGAGGTACCTTTGTTTCTCTTTACAGTCAAATCATTTAGTAAAACATAACTATACATTTTGGAACGTAAACCAACAAACTCTTTGATGATACAACCATTGGTTTCATCTTTCATGAGACCGACAACCTTTTTGTTAACTAGTGGTAGATTGTAAACATTGTCCTTGGGGAAACCAGAGGTGTCAAATCTAGCCTCTAAGTCTTGTCTAATATCTTCATAAAAATCTTTAGTTGTGATTTGATAGATGAAAGAATCCGTATCTGTGTAGAGCAGATGTATATTATGGTTGTATTTAGGTAGCATATATGAGTAGTGAAAATTATACATAACATGCTTGGAAAGTTCTAGTACAGTGAAACCAGCATAAATAGGTTTATTGTATAATATTTTTGTTTTGTTCATTTGTACTGCTACAAAACCTTCGGAGAAAATCTTACAGCTATGAAAGTTAGGTTGAGCTATGTATCTTTCAGCACCATATTTGCATTTTGTCTTTATTTTCTCATCGCCCCACACGTTACAAAGTTTAACATCAATTCGCTTCCCTACATTCTCTATGGTTTTACCGAAAATAGAATTGTTCATGAGCTTATAGAAGTCTTTTTCAAATAAATTTTTAGCTAATGTTCTTTTCTGTGTGTTTAAATCTATGTAGGGCTTAAGCCATGGAGATTGCTGAAACGATAAGATCCTATGGATTTTTTTACAAACTAATCCATGTTCTATACATTGCTTCAAGTTCACATAGTGAATTACATAATTGTATTTGTTGTCGAGAGTAAGTAAAAGCTTTTTAGTTTTACCATTTGGTGGTGTTTTTGTTTCGGCACAGAATGGATAGTTATTGTGTAAATCATGTAAACAATACGGATACTCCAGATCCACTTCCAAAATGTAACCGATATCTGAATCAGGATGCTGTGCTAATATATCGAATGAGTTAATTTCATGATTCGTTAACCAAACAAAGTTTGCATAAGGCAGATGTTGACTCATAGCATAACCATACAAATTATTAACATCCAAATATACAATGAAACTGTCATCTCGTGTGGAATTGTATGTGGTTGAATCCATAAACTTATTGTTAGCTTGGGCGTGTCTTTTGGAAACTTGACTAATGCCACCTCGAATACCGGACTGTAAGAACTGAATCATTTCATAATCAGTGAGAAGTTCGAGATTTATTCCCGTATGTCTCAACATGGCATCCCACGAAAGACCGGGTGCTGTGAGGTATCTACAAGGATCTAGTTTATATGCAGTCAAACAAATACTGCGGAAGTTTTCAAACACTTCAGCAAGTAATAGAACATCTGTTTTGAGATACAAATCACAGTATTCACCTAGCGTCTCTATATTAAATTTATTCCATACAGTTTGTGCGTGCATGTAATCATCATTGGAAATGTGTGTTTGTGTTAGTTCACTGTAAAATGATTGTTTATCAGGTAGTGATTTGACTTCAAGTTTGCTCCAACAGTCAAGGTACTCGTATGGAAACACACCTTTTCGTGTTAAAAGGCTGATTTGTTCGGGATCCGAAAAATGTTTGGGTAATATATGAAATTGATCTCGTGGGAGATTTTTCACCAAACTATCTAAACTAGCAGACATAAATTTAAACGAATCAATGAAACGTATAGTTATTTCTTTTCGAGTGCTACCATCATCGTTATCTTCAAAATGTAACTTTTGACTAAATGAAATGTACTTTTCCTTATGCTGTGGTATACACTCAATACGCATGCCATCTCTTGAGGCTAGCTCCTTAATGAACAAGTGACTATCGTATCCGCTTAAATTATGAAAAAATATTGGAATATAGTTGGGTAGAGAATATTTTAAATTACATAGCTGATGAGCTACACCTCTAGTTTTCCCTGTGAGATGGCAATGATCGATAACTTTTCGATCGGATGATAAAAATGGTTGCTCACAAATATGACAATGAGTGAATGTGTTAAGTGAGTGTGTGTGTGTATCAAGCTTTCATTTTTATCATAATATGGTATTTTATTTGAGTAATTATCAGTAATATAACGAGCATCCGAATAAATAAAGTCAACAAACTTTTTAACGCAGTCTTCACCACGATATGTAATAAATTTACATAATGCATTATCATAGTTACAGTGTATGTAGTACGCGAAAGCGCATGGAATGTGCTCATGACTATAATAAGAGTTTTTATTTTCCTCTATTTTGAGGGGGGTTAAAATTGATTCAAAATCTGCATAGATAACAAAAGGTACAGAGAGTTGATGACTAATATTTTTAAAATTCAAATATTTATCATCGGGAGTAGGTAGTTCTATTAAAGCCTTTTCACATCCTAGCACTCTATGATGTTCAAGTTTAGACTCACTAGTGAAATATTGCAAGCAACCATCACAGAAAAAGATTTTATTTTTATAATGTGTCATTTGAGAGCGTATTAGACGAGACATATTTTTTATCCAACAATAATGGACTTTACCGCTATGTTTAACATCTTCATAAAATAAGAGATTAACGTGGCGATCGTTGGTTTTTTTAGTCTTAGATATATACATGGGCACGATATTTTTGGATTTAATACCATACACATTAATATTGATATGATTCAACACTTCGAAACGCTTGATTCCTTGAATCGATACTGGTAAACTAATTCCTGCTGTTTTAAAGACTGTCTCGTAGTGTGGGTATGATGTTATACGATCCCGGTTCGAGTCAGCCGGATAAAGAGCGCTTGCTACAGCCCAGAAAAAGCAGGCATTATCCGTGTTCTTTACATTTACACATGCATGTTTACGTTGTATCCAGTCCGGAAGTGGTATGTAAGAGCCGCCCTTTAACGGAGTATACTTGTTGATGTTGATTTCTAAAAATTCAATCTTCTCTAATGCCCATCCGCTGTCTCTTTCTTGAAACTCTTCACATTTCTTCAGAATTTTAATGCAGCACTCGTTATAGTAATTAGCTAAATCTGATGATTGTTGTAAGTGTATATTTTTAGTGTTGAATGATTTCAAGTCTCGAATCACTTCATTCTCTCCTTTTGTTATAATATACGTGCAGAAGAGTTCTATATTTACCTTAATATGTTTGTTTGATTTCACTTCCATTCTAAGCAGTTTTTGAACATTAGATGCGGCTCCGGCTAAGTAGATTTCTGGGTTTAATGTAGTTGATGCTCCATTGATACGGTAAGTTATGATTCTACACTTGAACGCTGAATTCACAACATACGTAAAATAATCTCCTCCATATTGTTTACATAGTAACTTGTGACGCTTCGTTCTCGAATGGGTAATTAATTGATTACTATCAACTTTCGTATTACAAAACGGACACTCGTACATTCTCATGATACACTATAATCATCACAGAACAAGTAGTTATGACGACTAAGACTAGCACCTAACTGAATTTATATTATAACTATTTCCTTTTTGGTGGTTAGTGAGGTGATAAGATAAATAAAAAAAAAATATGCGGTCAATCACATTTATTATTTTTTATAAAAAGCATGAATAGAATAAATAATCTATTACAAAACATTCTATTTCCTTTTTGGTGGTTAGTGAGGTGATAAGATAAATAAAAAAAAAATATGTGGTCAATCACATTTATTATTTTTTTATAAAAAGCATGAATAGAATAAATAATCTATTACAAAACATTTGATTTCTTGATCCACAACTGACATCTCATCGTATACATTATCTACAATTGCATAGGCTTCAGACAATGATTTCACTTGAGCAAGCTTGAATCGTTTTCTGAAGAAATTCATACGGTTCTCATAGTAACCCTTTACCCTTACTAAGTGTTGTAGTCGTGAATCAAGACAATTCAGCAAATGATTCAGACACCACCACTCTTCACCACCGATGGTCATCGATTTCGAACCTAGATTAATTATGATGAAATTTTTTCTTTCTTCGACATGTTCAGACAGGTTTATATAATTGATCACTTGCTGTTCTTGTTCCTGCTTCTTTGATGATGAAGAAATTATACCAGATGTGAAGAATTCTGATATTTCAGAGACGTTTTCCATAAATGTCATGTTCCATTCGTCTTTAGTCAATGTTATCTGATCAGCAATATTAATACATACTTCCAGTAATCCATTAATTTGATTCGTTGGCTTCAAAAATGTTTTAATATATGGAATCTTGGAGTTGCGTACTTCATACATATTCTTGCAAAGTTCAAAATACATGAGTGGAATCGATGGAGTATATGATAATGACTGCATAAATGGATACATGTTTCTACTTCAAGCACTAACGATTAACTACTTCCTCAACGTCTCTGATAGAGTTTATGAGGTTATTTTTCGAACAGTTTTTGTAAGAATACTGTACTCGAAGAGAGAGTCATTTATAATTAGACAATAAGCGGTGGTATCACTCGCTACAGCTTTTTTAAACTCTAGCTCTACTTTGATATCTATAGCACCACCAACACCCGAATGAAGTGTATCAGATTGTCTGGAACAATCGATAACAATCAAAGGAGCTTTCGTTTTGAAATGATTTGGATTTATTTGTACGTTGGAGCTCTTCAAACTGTAGTATGATTTTTTAAAATTGATGAATGCTTCATATAAAAGTGAAAATACTCCCTTTTCAAAGTCATTAGAGAATGAGTCATACGGATAGTATTGAGAATTGAGATATAAACGAGCATTATACAAGTTGGAGTGATCAAAGATACTCTTATCTTTGAGTGCATCATTATTGCGTGAATGTTGGAATCCAATAATGACGTAGCGAGGTTTCTCCAATTGTGTAGTCGTTTTCACGGTCCAAATATGTTTCTGGGATGTTGGTAACACTGGATACTCATAAAGATCCCACGAGCGGAATGCAATGGGGATAGAGATATTATTCTCCACATACTTCAACAAGCGTAGTTTTTCTTTATCAGATACCTTAACAATAGGCATGCGCCATGCTATACGAGTTATGACAATGTCAATCTTTTTTGTTGTGTCTTTGAGAATTGCACAGTTTAAATTTGACGAGCTTCGGTTCAATATCAGTTCATGTTTCGCATTAACTATTACTTTATTATAATCCTCAGCGAAGCCCAACAAGTGTCGAAGTGGAATAGTGAAACAGAAGACACCATCGAACTCTTTAAAACCACTAACATTCCAACCGCTATTTTCCAAACTTTTAGACTCCTCTTCTCCATAGGATAGCACTCCCTTCATTGCGGTGGTAATACCGCAATTCTTTGTTCTATCAATCTCTACACCATTCAATTCATAGCGGATGTCATGAAACAGGTGAGCGGGGGCATTGTTAATGAAAGCAGAAGATTTTGTAGTAGTTCCCTCAATTACCAACTGACTCTCACATGGTAGAACTATTGCATCTTGATCGTTGATACGGATCCGAATCTCATCATTGGTTTTATATGATTCACTGTAGGGTAGATATGAGTGATATTCAATACCCTCTATACTATCATCAAATAACACGCTCTCTCCTATATTCAGAACCGATGATGATACCATTATTATTATTATTATTAGGAGTTTACTCGTAATCCGAGAGATTGAAGAAATAATACGTTATCTTTCGTTATCTTTGTTCTTGCTTCCACTTTTGGTTGTTGCTTTTGGTGAGATGTTCCCTCCAATTGAGAGTTGGAAAGACTGTGGTATTGTATTACCTCACCGTTCGTTTTATAGATAATCATGAGGCTATTTTCCTTATATGCAATCGAAGTGAAATGTTCTCGTTTCTAAAGTTCCCAAGATTCCCTTCTTCGTTAACAATACACACTTGTAGATTTTGAATAGTATTCGTCTTTAACGGTAGATATATAAGATTTGGAGGACACTCTATTATTTGGTATCCAGGAGGTACAGACGGTGCAAACTCGTGTAGCACATGGGATGATTTATTATTTATGAATGAACCTCGAATTATATTACACTCTACTCTTATAGTGTTTGTGATTAGTATGTTTATCGGTTGATTAGAGTTATGCACTTGATTTTTGGAGAGAATTTTCCGAGAGAAACCAAAAATGCTTCCAATGCTGTTCTCTTTCTCAAAGTGTATATCATAATATGGAGAATAAAACATGCATTTCATAGTATTCGTATTAGCTAGTATATCAATTGTTTTATTGGGATCACCGCCTGCTGTATTATTTATCTCTTGCTCCAGGTAGTGAATAATGTTATCCAACTCATAGGAGCCTTCAGGAATCGTAATAATATTATCCCCATAGTGAAATAGGTTGTTGCTCTTATCCACATTAGGAATAGAATTGAAAGATTTAAAATAAATCAAAGCACACTCGTATTCACCTTCACCCAGTTCGATAGGTGGTAAAAAGTCAGCACTCAATAAGGAATGCATACCATTAAGCGTTAAAGTAAGAGACATTGTTACAATCTAACAGAAGGATGTGAAATGAAAGATGTTTTTTTTCTGATTGCTTATATATTTTACTTCACTCTAAAGTTATGATTAGAAGCATTTACCAAAAAACGTAAACATAAATGACCACAATTATATGTCTTATCTTTTTGTATATTGTTATAATTATAACTGATTTTGATGACATCATCACCATTCGTCATGTATTTGAGAAACTCCCGTGGTGGTCTCAAATTTCCATAACTGTCAAAGTATTCACAATTTTGATCTTTCTTCACATATGCCACCCAGTGTGTTCCTGGCCCCTGTGAATCGTCCAAATTAACGATCCCCGTTTCATACCTCCATGGTCTTGATTTTCGCTTGTTTAGAGCATCTCGCATGACTATACCCCGGAAATGAGGAATGTTCAGCTGCTTAACATATTTTACGTGTTCATAGTCGAGGAGGGCACGATTCGGTAGGACTATGTTTAGTTTTTTTGGTACGGTGTCAGATATAGGCCCATACCTTTTTTGTAAGGCGCCATATACATACCCCTTCCTACAGCTACGGGTACTGTATTTTTCGATGAATCTTTCTTTTTAACCATTTCATAAATATTTCTAGCAGCAGTTGTGACGCCACCAGCTAAAGATCCGGCAGCCGCCAACGCTCCCAGTATCGGTATCAATGGTAGAAAACCACCACTTTTTGGTAGAGGAATAACCCTAGGCTTTTTCACATTCCTTTTGTTATCCTTGATGCTTCTTTTAGCAGCTTTGATAGCTGTGCTCATCAATTTACTGATGGGTATTTTTTTAGATTTACACCATGTTGTCGGTGTTTTTTCATCGCTTTACGTGCAGCTGTTATAACCTTTGTGAGAGGCATTCCTAAACCTCTTTTCACTTTCTGTTTCATTATTTTATTTACACCAAGCGCTACTAATTGTTCAGGTAAACTATTTGATTCTAGCCAACGTTTCTTCGCCGCTAACGCTAATTCCAAATCAGCTTTATGTCGACTGTCTAAGGATGAGTTTTGACTGTATGCAATGTCATGTAATTTACAGGCTTCGTCCAAAGGATTAATACCAACATCACCTCTCTTTAAGCGTTTTTCCAATTTTGTTCCGGGTCCACAATAATTGTAGCCGGGCACGTGTAACTCGAAAGGTAGGTTATTGATAAGTGTGTTAACTAAACCACAACCACCTTTTATAAGTGGTTCATGAAGACTAACCTTATTTTTCCTTGGGATAATCATTTTTTTTTTAATTAAAAGAAGACTAGCTGCTACCTCTGCTGATGTCACTACTAAATTAAGATATATAAAGCATGAGCATACAATTAAATGACTTATCAAAATGAAGTTTCAGAAGCAACCCACGTGTTTATCAGTTAAAGGTTGGGATATAAATTCAAAATACAATAGCGATAATATACACTACAGACATGGTGTACTCCTACCCAATAGTATCAGATGTCTAGTATGCGGTCCATCTGGTTGTGGTAAAACTAATCTTTTACTCACCTTACTGCTTGAACGAAATGGTCTGATATTTGAAAATGTCTACTTATACTCCAAATCACCAAACCAATCGAAATACATATTTTTAAGCAAAGTACTTAGCCAGGTGTCGGAGGTGAATTTCTACACTTTCTCAGATAAAAGTGAGGTAGTCTCACCGGAAGAGACTCAGAGTAATAGCATCATAATTTTTGATGATGTATCGATGGAAGATCAAGAACCTATACGTTTACACTTCTCAATGGGTAGACACAAGGGGCTAGATTGTTTTTATCTATGTCAAACATACAGCAAAATACCTAAACAGTTGGTACGGGATAATGCAAACTTCATTATACTCTTTAAGCAAGATGAAATGAATCTAAAACATGCGTATGATGATCATGTGAATACAGACATGTCGTGGGATACTTTCCTAGAAATGTGCAGGTTTTGAGGTTTTGATGACTTTATCGCATTATAGTAGTATAAGACATTATAGTAGTATAAGAATATATGTTACAATGAAGCTGTTTACATTTCGCTATGGACTCTTCAACGGCACAGTTATTCGGGGATAAGGAGCTTAAACGTAAACTTCTTCAGTCGGTGAGTTCAGTAAAAAAGAAAATCAAAGCTTTAAATGAGGGTAAAGCTGAATTGACGTCAACCTTACAAGAGACATTTCAACCAATCACACAGCCTCTAAACACTTTATTACATCACATCAATTCGAATGATGATGACAAAGGGTTACTAACAGCTGTGAAACATGAAACTGATGAAAAGTCATTCCAAAATAAAATTAAAACTGCTGCTAGTGAAGTAACGCATGGGAAACAAGAAGAGTACAGCGATGTTGATAAAGAAGAGTACGAAGATGCTGATGAATCATTTGATTCTCTAAATAAAACAATTCAATCAGAAATGGAGGAAGATTCTACGTTACATCCATTAGCACGAAGCTATTTGGATAATCTTGTTATTAATAAAATTAAAAAGGTGCCTTATGGTATTTACGTAATACCGGAAGGGTATTACATAGGTGACAGTGCTGTTGAATTCGATACAAATCATTTAATAATAAACAATCAGAAGTTTAACTATACACCAGGGCTAATGGAATTGTTATTCAAACGGGAGCCTAATACTTCTTTGATTCAACCTACAGATAGTGACGTCTACTTTAAAATAATAATGTTAACAAATGCACATAGACGTAATTTTTCTGCAGAAGGTCAGATACAGGGTGACAAGAGTCTTAAATATACTCAATATATAAAGGAGGGAAAACATCTGTCTTCTTCTTCTACCCCTATTCAAAAATCAAAAACTGGTGGGTGTTTTAACAGATCAGGTGGAACAGATAACAGATCAGGTGGAACAGATAACAGATCAGGTCTGTTACATGAAGCTGATAACAGAACAGATGACCTATTGAATGCAGGAGATCAGTTAATAACCGGTAGAGGCTTGTCATCATCATCATCATCGTCTACTAATAATAATAACAATTCCAATACAGAGACAACTCTATTAATGAAGAAATACTACCCTAATACGGATATTATGTATTGGGACAACCCTAATGAACTAATAGATCGATTACGACTGCTTATCGCTTCGCGAAATGCTGGTAACAACGGTCATGATAATGAAATTATTGCGATATTGGAGGAATTGATAGAAGCTAACATAATTGAATCACCCCGTCGACTTTCCAATATACTTAAAAGTATACTCAAGTAAACATACTTTCATTGTAATTATGACTATCGATAAGTTTGGACGTCACCTGCACAGAAACCATCAACAAACACCACAGCTGTCGCTCAAAGTACTGAAACATTTGGTGGACTGTGAAAATCGTTTGTTAAGAAATGTTAGAAAAGGTATTCTAAAAAATGATGTAGTTATAAAAGCTCAACTGGATGAAGTTATGAATCTGTGTTTACAGAAAATAAAAAACAACTCTCGTAGTCTACAAGAGATCTCAGAAAAATATTCCACTACCACCCCCAGCACGTCTACCATTCCCACCACCACCACCACTACCACCTCCACCACCACCACACCGGTGGGTGGTATTGTCGAAACCTCCACAGGAAAAGTAAAAGCCCAAAGTAAAAAACCTAAAATATGAGCAAATGGACAGTCGTTCAGGAACTTCACAAGAATGCTCGTAAAAACTTCCCCCGAAGACGTTTCATACAAAAAGGACTCGATGACACCTGGCAAATAGATTTGATTGACATGCAAAAATATTCTAAATACAACAGGGGGTTTAAGTATATTTTAGCCTGCATTGACACATTTTCAAAGTATGCCTGGCTGCAACCATTAAAAAGCAAATCAGGTGATAATGTGACACAAGCCATGCTCAACCTTTTAAACAACAACCGACGTAGACCAAAAAATATTCAATCCGATGATGGACGAGAGTTCTTCAATGAAAAGTTCCAAGCTCTGATGAGAAAGTTTAATATAAACCATTACTCAACATACAGTATAATGAAAGCTTCTATTGTAGAGAGATTTATTAGAACTATCAAAAATTGGCTTTGGCAACGATTCGCATTCAATGGCTCTTACAAATGGAACGGAAAAGAGCTTTGTGATGTAATAAATAGATATAATAATAAAATACATCGTACTATCAGGATTGCCCCAGTGACCGTGAATCATACTAACGCTAATGACCTTTTATCTACTGTTTACAACCATATCAAAGTACGAGCTAAATCAAAATATATGTGTGGTGACTATGTACGTATCAGTAAATATAAATCCGCTTTTTCCAAGGGATACACCGGAAATTGGAGTGCGGAAATATTTCAAGTGGTGAAAGTAAATAATACCAATCCTGTGACCTATCAGCTGCAGGATGAAAGGCAACAACCAATCTTAGGTGCTTTTTATGAACAGGAACTACAAAAAGTTAAATATCCTGATGTGTATCTGGTGGAGAAAGTGTTGAAGAGAAAGGGTGACAAAGTTCTAGTGAAGTGGTTCGGTATAGATTCAACGAGTTGGATAAATAAAGAAAACAAGATTAATTAAAGTATAATATGTTTTATTTCACTGACCTACCTGAAGCTTGCTAACATTTTTTCTTAAACGCTTATTATTATTATTACATAAAAAAGACTTAATAATAACAGATAATTAGGTATAGACAAAAGATAAATGTTTATTATTATTAGATATACATATGAAACACATAATAGGTATCAACAGGCTACCAATTTATACTAAATAATTTTCTAGTCAATATAATATTTTCTCGGTGGTAGGCCTCACCATCGGCCGCCGGCGTAGTTACCACCCACCAGACAAAGTCATGCCGCCAAGCGATTCGTCGTGTTCCGGCATGATGTCTGGTGAAGCCGTTTGGAGGGCGGGTCTGAGCAGTTGTGTTGCGATGTATGCCGGGTACGATGCGCCGAGTGTTGTCGTGTCGGGAGTTTGGTCGTGGAGGGTAGCGGGATCCGAAGCACGGTGCTCCGCTGGCCGACCGCAGGTAGTTGGGGGCCCAAGTAGTGTGCCAGCCACATACGAAAGGCTGCCCCGCCAACTGCGAAAAATCCCAGGGTGGCCCCATCGTGCCGGTTGGCGACCGGACGAGAGGACCCGATGGCGATCCCTGGGGGGGTTCGGGCGTCCCCGCAGTCTCCAGATCAATCTCCCTCTGGCCCGGCATCGTTGGTCGCATTGTTGGGATTAACATTGCATCACCTCACTCAACTGCCGTCTTCCTTCCTATTCACTCAATTTTTTTTTTTTTAAATGAAAAGGTCTAAAAAGAAAAGTAGGTGTGTACAGCGGGCGCACGTCCTCTCTTTCAAAGTGCACCTCTCTAATATTCGAGGTCTGCACTCCAATCTCATTGCAGTACATCACCACCTTGAGACTGAGAAGCCCCATCTACTTTTCTTGACGGAGACCCAGATCAGATGTCCGTCTGATGCGGCATACCTCAGCTACCCGGGATACGCATTGGAACACCATTTCCTGCAGCGTGCTGGGGTCTGTGTGTATGTCCGCAATGACATTTGTTGCCGGCGCCTCCGTCACCTCGAAGACCCTCATTTCTCTTCCCTATGGCTGTTGGTTGACACTGGTGTGGACAAAATTGTTTACACTTGTGTCTACCGATCGCACAGCGGTGATCAGGAGACAACTCGTTTATTTGACCACCTCAGTGAGGCTGCTGACAATGCACTGCAGCGGCACCCTGACGCACACTTCGTCGCTCTGGGGGATTTCAATGCCAGCCATCAGGACTGGCTTTTCCCGTACCAGAAGACCGACCACGCTGGGAGAGAAGCGCGAAACTTCGCGCTTTCAATGGGCCTTTCCCAGCTGGTAAAGCAAGCGACTAGGGTGCCTGATGTAGTTGGACATACTGCCAATTGTCTGGACCTTCTGCTGACCACTGATCCGGACAGGTGTGTTGTAACAGTTTCCTCACCGTTGGGAACTTCAGACCACTGTCTGGTGAAGTCTGTGTCGACCTTCTCCCCACCAGATCACGACTCTCGTGGTGAACGGCGAATGTGGCGATACAGGTCAGCAGACTGGGATGAGATGCGCCATTTCTTTGCGTCTTATCCTTGGCAGCAGGTCTGCTTCTCTTCTAGCAATCCGTCGAGCTGTGCGGATGCTATAACCGATGTGGTGCGTCAAGCTATGGAATATTTTATTCCCTATAATGACGTGCCCGTCGGTGGCTCGGCTCGCCCATGGTTCAATGCCGATTGTGCCCAAGCTGAACAGCGTAAGCACACGGCATTTCTCACCTGGGTTGACGCTCGTGACCGCGGAGCTCCGGATCTAAGCTCAAAGAAGAGAGCCTTTAACCGTGCTGCCAAGTCCTACAAAAAGGCGCTAAAGAAGGCTCGCTTTGACCGTATTACCCATATTGGCAGCAAGTTATCTGCGCAGCCTTCCGGTAGCAGATCTTTTTGGTCCCTTGCCAAATCGGTCGAGGCGAACTTCTGTCGGCCCTCACTGCCTCCGCTGGTTAGGCCTGATGGAACACTGGCTCATACGGCGAGAGAGAAAGCAGGTCTCTTTGCATCTCTCTTTGCCCATAATTCGCGTCTTGATACTGGCAGTGCTACTCCACCTATTTTACCCCACTGCGGTACTTCAATGCCTGAGGTTCGCATTCGGAACAAGGAGGTTCTGAGAGCACTGTGTCGTCTGGACGTGAATAAGGCTAGTGGTCCGGATGGTATACCAGCGATTGTTCTAAAAGCATGTGCGCCCGAGTTGTCTCCTGTATTGACACGCTTGTATCGCCTCTCATTTGGGACTGGTATAGTGCCCAAGTCCTGGAAGCTTGCCAACGTGCAGCCCGTACCCAAAAAGGGTAGTCGTGCCGATCCTAACAACTATCGGCCGATTTCGATCACCTCCATACTTTGCAAAATTATGGAGCGTGTATTGAACTCGCGCCTCTTGGCATACCTGGAAGGTAACGATCTCCTCAGTGACCGACAGTACGGGTTTCGCCGCAATCGGTCAACTGGGGACCTACTAGTGTATGCCACTCACTTGTGGGGCGAGGCACTCGAGAGAAATGGGGAAGCAATTGCTGTCTCCCTTGATGTCTCGAAGGCCTTCGACCGGGTATGGCACGCTGGCCTTTTGAGTAAGCTTCCAGCGTACGGCATTTCCCCTAGCCTGACTGGCTGGGTAAAAGACTTCCTGACTGAACGGTCCCTCCGAGTTGTTGTCGACGGATGCTCATCTGAGCCCTTGTCGACTAATGCCGGTGTTCCTCAGGGGTCTGTTCTCTCTGCAACTCTGTTTCTGCTGCATATTAACGATCTGCTGATGCCCGGTATCTATGGGTATGCAGATGACAGCACAGTTGTGGAGAGATACCTGCCGGATGCTCGGGCTAGTAGGGAATCAATCCGGTCCGAAAGAGAGGCCATGGTAGAGCGAACGAGTGTTGCACTTCAGGCAGTCTCCGAATGGGGCAATGCCAATCTTGTAGCATTCAATGCCGCCAAAACGCAGGCGTGTCTTTTCACCGCCAAAAGGAGCCCGTTCACCTTGGCTCCTACTTTTCGGAATGTATCATTGGAGTGTACCGACCGCCTTCAGCTTTTGGGTATTGAGATTTCCTCGAGCCTAAACTTTGGGCGGTTCATTGAGTCCAAGGCCAAGGTGGCTGCCAGAAAACTTGGTGTAATCGCAAAGGTCCGGCAGTACTTCACACCAGGGCAGCTTCTAATGTTGTACAAAGCACAGGTCCGTTCGTGTGTGGAGTACTGCAGCCACATTTGGGCTGGTGCTGCTAAGTGTCACCTGGCCACTTTGGATTCAGTGGAGAGGCGTGCGAAGAGGCTGATTGGTGACCCTGATTTAACTCGAGTTGGTCTCCAAAGCCTAGAGCACAGGCGTAGAGTAGCCAGCCTTTCGGTGTTCTATAGGATACATTCTGGGGAGTGTGCGAGGGAATTGCACGATTTAATTCCCCCATCTCCGTTCCACCATCGGACGACCCGTCGTACGGCGAGTTTCCACCCTTATGTTGTTAACACCTCTACGACCCGGACGAAGCGTTTCGCCTCCTCCTTTATACCCCGTACATCGAGGGACTGGAACAATCTGCCGGCGGCGGTGTTTCCGTCGGAATACAATTTGAGTGTCTTCAAGGCTAGAGTGAATAGGCTCTTAATAAACTAGTGCGCTTTACCATCAACGATTGCGTCACTGCTTACCATCAGGCAGGATTGCGGTCAAGTGCTGGTTTATACTTTGATAAAAAAAAAAAAAAAAAACTAGATACAAATTATGAAAAAAACAAAAACAACTAGATACACAAAAAAAAATTAAATGCTACACTTATCGATAAGTAGATAATGTTCTAACCATATTGAGAATGCTCGCACCTCTACACCGCTACAGTGACAGGTGCGAGGTGGTTTTCCTTTATATGCCGTATGTCTCATACAATTCTTAAGACGGTGTAATTTAAAATTTTCTATAACTACTTCTACCTTCGGGCAATTTATTAATTCTAAATTATATGATATAAACCCTAAACTTGTTAAAAAATCTCTTTCAATTATCCCCCCTTTGTAAGCCCATGTGAACTGTTTGTTTGGATCAAAACTCTTTATTCGTTCTACAAACTCTGAATAACTAATATCGTTGTTAAAATTTTTTAATTGCATACCATGAATATATCTTGTAACAAACATAATTGTTTTATCATGTTTATAATCTAATAACCATGTTGGGAGTTTTATATAAAACAAATAAAGAATCTTATCCTGAACATTGTAAATTGCCACTTCTTTAAAGTACATATTCTTTAACATCTGAAACCCATCTATATCAATAATATACTTTATATTTTCTAGATGCATAATGAAGTACACAAAAAAAGTATACAAACAAAGTACACAAAAAAAGAAAACACTTTCGCAGATATACAAACAAAAAAATCGCAAGTGAAAACTTTAAAATATTTCTATACCACACTCGCTTACAGCATAAATTAAACAGTTCAATAAATCATTACCTATTTGTTCGGTGAATAGTTCGTGAGCGAAACACTCTGACGGTGTGTCACTTAATAACTGAAACCACTCTTTCACTTCCACATTAATATCACCTGCAGTATCCTCCAAATGAGATGTGATATCGTCCCAGATCTCAATCAGGGAATAGGTGTTTGCATCACTGAAATCACTTTTCTCATAAACACTTTTTAGTAGAGCACTCACGTCTCCATTCAGCTTCGCAAGGGGTATAGGTCTTGTCCACAGTCGTAGCAATCTGTTTGAAGATATATGTTTTAACCAATTCTTCTTACATTCGAAATACATTGTTTCAACTAGTGACATCATAATCATCATAAATGTGAATATACTAAGTCGTCTAAAATTACTTATATCAGTAGGTAGCGTCAGTCACTGTAATATAAAAGATTAATTAATTCCTCAACAGATCTATTCTAAAGAAAAGTTGATGATCCATGTATTCCCGCTTGCCCCTTTATTTATGAGATGAATACCACTATTAAGCTCAGTCAGTAGGTCTTCATTTATATCGTTAAATCTTGATGGTAGTGTGACTGTATATCCATTCTCCAGATGTACCACCGTCTGCATTGTGTTTGGTGTATACTTTGAAGACATCCTACTAGCTTCTATGATCTTATAAGGCTTATTTATCTCCAAATCACTTATTTTTCTCCAAGTTTTATTCCCCCAACTATTTAATTCTGCGAGAGCATTATTACTCTTTCCTTGATTTGATGACATAATTTTTATTAAAAAAAATTAACACTTACAGTGATTAGAGATGTAAGCGTACAAGTAACTCCCTTATACTGATGTATAAGACTGCCGCTGATTGTATAAAACTTCTGGTATATATAAGACTTGTCACTGTTATTTAAAAACGATATTAAATACTTGTTAGATGGTAACTGAATGTACGTTCCTTTGAAATGTATGGGTTTATATATTAAAGCCTTATCTAAAATTATGCGGTTAGTTCACTATTTAATTATCTTAACAAATGAACACTCACCACAATACAACACAGTTTCATGAGAATTTTTTTAAAATTTTTAACCGCAAACGATATAGATTCACATAAACGGCATACTGCTCGAACATTCGGCATCTGTTATTTCACCTTTCTCCATTTTCGTCAAGCGTGCATATGTCCAAAATTGAACACTTTCAAGTACATTCTTAAATCGCTGACACGTTTCACTTAAAGGATAAGGCATGGTTGTTGTCGACGAAGAAGGTTTGCTAGTGGTTTTCATTATAGATGGCTCCGAAGTAAGCAATTCCTCTCTATCTCCCTTATGACTTTCAGCAATCGCTATTCCATCACCCCTAGGTACTTTCACTGTAATCTCCAAACCCTTTTCATCTTTATATGTTTGCTCGAATGCTTCTGACGACCAATTTTGTTGTAAACTATTGGGCCGCTTGCTGCTTCGTCTTGAACGAGAACTAATGAATCTCGTGATTTCCAGCTTATGCAATAATAATGTATTGCTATCACTGCACAAACGTAAATTTAATGTATTTTGATCGCTGTTAATGCTCACCAATTCATAAAGATTCTTTTCTCCACTTCCACCGCTATTGACATCTTCAAAATAGAAGTTCATCAACCATCTTCTCATTAAATTACCTTCCTTGTTATAAAGTTCCACCTTCTTAATATACCATATTTTATTGCTAGCACACGATTCTCTCAAATCTTCATCTAAAGATTGTGTAATATTCTTCAACACCACTTCTGTATCATTGTCTTTTTGCTGTAAGTACAACACTACCACCCAAGGTAATAAGCTTGTAAAAAGCATTATGAATGTTTATCAACAGAACAGGCGAGAAATGAACTGTAAAATTATTGTTAAAATCGATCTTATATAAACGCAAACGCCCACACAATTATGAAAGTACTCACTCCCTTTGTTCTATTAATTATCAAGCATATCAACATCCTGTTTTATATTCCTTTGTTCTATTACTCATCAAACATATCATACATCCTGTTCTATATTTTAATATGCAAATAAATAATTAATTAAATAGGAAGATAACCCGCACCACGCATCGGCCGCCATAGCAACACCAAAATCGGCGCGCATAACCGCACCTTATCAGCGCGTAACATTGTTTCTATAAATTATAATATTTCTACTGAGGCCGCCGCCCCGCACCACCCCGCCCCTCCTACGTCACAGCTATCAATCGCAGTAATATCGCAGTTTGTACAGCCGAACTATCAATTTTTTCCCAATCAACTTTGAACCTTATATACTTTAGTGATAAAGTTGAAAATTAATTAAACAAATTTAACAGATCGTAGTAGCTTAATCTGCTGCTGTCCGTACCATTCATTTCCTCTATTAACTAGTAACGATTACAATCATTACAATGTATTAACATCATACGTCACAGCGAACAACCGGCAGAAACATGACTAAAACCTGAACCAGCCACCCCGAACTATCAATTTTTTTCCCAATCAACTTTGAACCTTATACTTATTAGTGATAAAGTTGAAAATTAATTAAACAAATTTAACAGATCGTAGTAGCTTAATCTGCTACCGTCCGTACCATTCATTTCCCTAAATAAAACATACATTCTACAAGCACGTAGTACCATCCTTATCATCCCGACAACCACAGAAACCCCGCTCGCCCCGCCACCCCTCCCAACGCACAATAAATTACAATAGATGGAGCTACGAGTTACGATTACAATTATAATACCAACATTCATTTGTTATCTCCTTTTTACATCCGGCGAAACGACCGCAAAACGGGTATAACCAGCGTAACCTGATCGCGCGCGCCTACCAAAATACATACACGCATGGGTCTAGTTACGCTGGACAGCCGGTGAGCCAGAACCCCTAATAAATAGCTACTGACGTAAAGTGTCTTCAAGACTAGAGTGAATAGGCTCTTAATAAACTAGTGCGCTTTACCATCAACGTTTGCATCACTGCTTGTCATCAGATGGGACTGCGGTTAAGTACTACTTTTTAATGTTATAAAACACGAATTCAGTTGAATTGTCAGAGTGGAGTCAGCCGCCCGTAATGCGCGTGACGCGTCATGGCCGCGACGCGCTAAACCACAGATTTATGGAGCGAACCATCGAGAGTGACGGCGAACGAGTAATGCGGCAGAGTGATTTTGTAGTTCGTTATGAAAAAAAACCGTTTTTTGGGGTCGTTCAAGTATTACGTAAGCACTATTGGGGGGCGGAGGGGTCTTTGTTTTCTTTATTTTGGATGACATGGGGGTGTAGGGGAGTTTAGATGTCAGATGATGATTATGTCAACCGTAGTTATTTATTTTTTTACACAAAGTGCAACCCTCACATTATCTATGCTTGAAAATGTTTTGTTATATAAGATTTTAATATTTTTTCCCTTACTCTATGTTGAATACTGTGTAAGTAAAATCTAATATCTGTCTTAAATATATTTTCTTATTTTTAAAATTATAAATATTATATAACATTATAATTATAAAAAAATAGATACATTTATAATTGAAAAATGTTTACGTAAGCATAGGGGAAGAGTTTTGCTTACTTTTGCTGACATGGGGGATGGGGGGGGGGGGTAAATAATTGTAATAAATCGGCTTACGTAATATTTAAACGACCCCTTTTATATAGTATAACAAAATATTACTGCAAACCTGAAGTAAAACATATATTAGCAGATATTCAATTTAGTGCAATACAAAGATCAAAACGGTCCCCAAAGCCTGGACCACAGAATGGTTTTTTTTTTAAACGTTGCCCCACTCTAGGAATTCCTGCTATGTCGAGGGTGCGTTTACAAACATATAAACTCACATACATAAACAGCCAAAGCCGAAACAACCACTTGTAGGTCATACAATGGTGATGCAATGTTAAACCTGTAGCAGTACCTACAAAAACGCCACAAAAATGAACGACGCGTCATACTGACGTCACACGAATTCTACATCTCGCAATCAGAGTTTACGGTGCAATTAGCATACATACAACTTGCCAATTTCACCAATGGGCAAGTGGCCCACCAGACATAACACCCGTCTGGTCGGAGGATCCTCCCTTTTCTACGGAGGATGAGTGAACTTTACTCCCTGTTCCTCATGCCTCCAAAAACCCAACAACACGACCAACGATGCTGCGCCAGAGGGAGATTGATCTGAAGACTTTCCACGACCAAACTCCCAACACAACAACATTAGGCGCATCGTACCCGGCACACACCGCCACACAACTGCTCAGACCCGTCCTCCGTACGGCTTCACCAGACATCATGCCGGAACACGACAAATCGCTTGGGGGCAAGGCTTTGTCTGGTGGATGGTAACTTCTGCTGGTAGCCAATGTTATGGCCTATCACCGAGATAGTTTTTTTTATATGTATTAATGGCGATTTATATTAATTTGAACTAAAAAAAAATAAACAGAATAACCACAATCTAGATTGTAATCAGTTAACAATAATTATAACCTTAAAACAAACTAAATACACAATTTCTAATACAAATTTAGAATAACGACTTTAGACAATCTTACGAAACGATGTTATCACGACGGCTGCCGAAGACGAAGTAAGGGATGAGTACTGACCGCACACCGCTTTTATAGGCATGGCGGTAGGGTACTTCGAAACTAATAATTTGATGCTAACAGTATATAGTAGATAGATAGATAGGAGTTTTGATGACAGCCTCCGTGGCGTAGCCGTAGCGGACGCAGCCGCTGCACAAGGAGGCGTGGGTTCGATCCCCGTGCAGTGGAAATATTTTTATGCATGAATATGTATATTTGCACAGGTCTGGTCGTTCCTATTGATCACAGCGTGATTTTATATAGCCTAAAGCCTTCCTGGATTAATGGGCTATCCAACGCAAAAATATTTTTTTAAATCGGACCAGTAGTTCCTGAAATTAGCGCGTTTAAACAAGCAAACTCTTCAGCTTTTTATATTAGTATAGATAAGTCCAAAGTCCCACATGTGTAATTCAAACTCCCTAGCCAAAGACTCCCTCTCGTGTTTATTCTTAACACAATCCATTAGCAAATGTTGCACATCTTCAATTTTATCACATATCTCAAAATTGGCCAATAAACCTAAAGTCTGCAACATATCTCGCTCTAACGTTACAGCAACGCGTCACTGCAACACGCGCAACACATTCGTTACATAAATCTGCGGTGACACTGGATTTATGTACAGCTTATTCGGTCTACGAGGTCCATAAAGCTACAGTCTAACTGAGAGCTTCCTAGAACCTAACTGAATCTAAATATTGTCATCATCATTATTTTAGACGAAAGAGGTCCACTGCTGGACTTGGGCCTCCCCCAAGGATCTCCACGACGATCGAGCCTGCGCCTCCTTCATCCAGCAGTTTCCCGCCTTTCCGACCTTCACCAGGTAGTCGGTCCAGTTTGTCGGTTCCTACCCACCCAGGCTCTTCAACCTTTATACAATATGTAAAGAAAACCCTGTCCGGCCCGGGTTAGGTATCGATAACTGATTCTACAAACGTCTACAAAACCGGGCTAAACTTAAAAAAAAAACATCCCCCTAAAAAAATAATATTATTTCGCAAAAAGAGGTAACTTAATACGTGTGCGGTAAGCAACCCTTCCGCGGGCGGCGGGGGGCAGGGCACGCGGCACGTGGTCGCATCGCTATTCGTTCATAATAATACCGGTGTTGTCACTTTTTTTAAAATTACCAAATTTCGGGGAAGTTGGAATTAATTCGCGGGAAAAAAAGATTATTTCAAAATTCATTAGTATTGTTTCTATGATGATTACGTAAAATTTTATATTATATTTGGTCAAGTGTTTACCAAACCTTTATTATCCTTTTGGGTCGGACAGGGTTTTCTTTACATATTGGATAAACCAGCTGATCCTTGAGTTCGGCAGCACCAGAGTCGGATGTCATATTGCCGAGATATGGATAAACAATATTAGTTATGCTGGCGATATTGTGTTGCTGAGTTCTTCAATGACACGACTGATCGCTATATGCAAACAATATACGTTGACTCATGGGCTCAGATATAACATCTTAAAGAGTGAATTAATGGTTTTTAAAGCAGGCGGTGTGATATATTTGTGTATTCCTCGTGTCGCATTGTGTGGTGCACCCCTGCGAAGAGTGGACAAATTCAAGTATCTGGGCCACTGAGTCACTGAAGAAAGACAATTGAGATGTTTCCTGGGTAAAAAAGAAATTGATTCTATTTAGTCCGTCATTCAGATTATAGAAAAATATTGGATACGTATATTTTGTTTTATCAAATCAATAAAAATTGACAAATATAAATGGCATCAAAGATCAGGAGTGGTGGCTGGTGACGTCACTGCTCGCTAAAAAGTGTAGCCTGTAGTGACGTCACACGAGTTTTCAACGCATTGTGTGGTCTTCATTTTTTGTTTATACCGGGTGTGTCTGACATCGTAACGCAAACTTCGCGAAAAGGCTACACCGCATGCCACTAATATAATTATGATAGTCATTTATGTCGTTAATGAACGGTTACGGAATTCACAGTGTTTAAAAAAAAAGAGTCGGCTCGCCCTTTGAACGTTGCAAGCGTGCCGCCGTGCGGGTTTGTAGATATGATGTTGATCCCTGATGTGAACTCTATTAAATCAGCTGATAAGATAGTTTTTCGAGTTTTGTTTTCATTGCGCTTTGTTGTGTAATTAGCGAATTAATTAATTTTTACTTTAAAATCTTATTGGGTTTTAAAAGTATAGAAATTATGAACGGGCTAAAGTGAAAAAAACGACAACCATTTTTTTTTAAGCATGAAAAAGCCGACTTGAAATTCCACCACTGGGGGTTCAGAATCATGTACTGGAACCATGGTACTCGTTTGTGCGTCGATGTCAGATACACCCTTTATGAAAAAAGAAAAAAATTTGACTGACGGACTAATTTTTTAGTCAACTACCCCATTGTGACATTGAAAGGGAACGTAGGTCGCTGGCTGTTGTAACATGTTTGGCTCGCAGGTTCGCGCGATGTACGAAGCCAGTTAAAGTTACGCGTTTCAAAGCTTACTGTCAATCTTTCTACACGTGCAGCCTGTGGGTTAGCTTGACTCAGCGGAATTAAAAATTTTCTATTCTATTCATTATAAAAGTTGTATAACGAATCTAAATAAGATTTTTTTTATTTTTTTATTTTGCAAGTCATATGTTTTGTACTGTGGTGTACAGTACGGGTCAAAAGTGAAGTACCACTTTTGACACTTATTGTTAGTGCAATAAAGTTAAAAAGGGGTAATGCACTTTGACCCTTACTGTAGCTCACACATCATACGTGACATTGTTACACAGACAGCATATTGTCGGTAGGATATTGAATATTGATTAAATAGTGCATAGAAATTAGAATGTTAGATAAACAAATAATGGCAATAAACCCCTTGTCCACAAGTTAAACTAAATTTGGATCTTTTTCTTTCTATTTTGTTAAAAAAATGACAGAAGATAAACCCCTTATTCATAAAAACTGCTTAAAGTTAACTAGTGATTAGCGATTCTTTAACCATACATTTTTGACCATTTAACGTCACTTAACTTAAATCATCCTTTATGAATAAACACCACAGTGTTTAAGGGGTTTATTCATAATCGATTATTATAGTTAAGTGACGTGCAAGCGTCTAAAATGTATGTTTAAAAAAGCGCTAATCGCTAGTTAATTTTAAGCAGCGTCTATGAATAAGGGGGAAAATATTAGTTTAGACCTGTCAAATTAATCTACTGCTGGCGTTAATTGGCTCACTTTTGGTCGCCATGTTTACAATCGCGTCTAAACTGTCTATGGAGTATCTTAATTAGTCTGGATTAAATTAAAATGTTATCTTCTATATAAAAAGATACACTTAGCTTAAAATTAGTTTAGTTTGTGTGGCGCCGATATTCTTGGCGGCAATGATGAACGTTTGTTACGTTCAACTAATGTATATGTCGGAGACAGCGACGGCAGAGCGGTAGGGTCGACAGCATCTTGGTGTGGTGGTACAGGTTCCATTTCGTAGGTGAGTTTTGAATTGAAGCACGACGTGTAGATATACCCACCAATCTTCATAATAAGAATTTGAAGAGACAAACCAACAGTTTCGGTTCGGAGATGTGCCTTGGTCCGCGTCTCGATGCAAAGCAAAGAGTATAGTAAGTATATAATTAAAGAGTGCCAACTCTGCGGTAAAATATGCATGTATGGAAAGTGCTGCCGTCTTCAGTTTAGTAGGTGAACAACTACTAGTGAATGTAGGTGCGTAGCTATACGTATGTAGCTGAATGATACAGGTACATAGCTATACGTATGTAGATATGTATATTATAGCTACGTACCTATGCATACGTAGCTATGTATGTTATAGCTACGTATCTATGCGTACGTAGCTATGTATTGTATATTATAGGTCTGGGTTTTCAGATGATTAAAACAAAGTATTCAGTAATTTATTTATTTTATGAGTGAAAACTTCACAGCTGATAGTATGTAAACATAAAATCGTTATATAAAACATTACGTTAATTATGAAGTACACAGAAATAAAATAATATTACAAATTAGCCGAAAGTGTCAGAAATTAACAGTTTGGAAATTAGTATTTATGGTCTGTCTCCACAAAGGTACTGATTATTTGTTGAATACCTGTAACATACAATGCAAGGTTATTACCAGTTCACATTGTGACGGGGTCCACGAAGATCAATGCCTCCTGGGTCAGCGTTGCGGGTTGTTTAAAAAAGAAACCGTGGCCCTGGCCGTCACACAGGCAAGTTAAGGAACATGGGTGGGTTTTAGTCAGTAAAAGTCAGACACACACTTCTGCTTCTTCCACAATTTTCAGAGTAGGTACTTTTAAGTTACTGATTAGCAAAATCCAATTGAGGAGAGACTCTTCGGAAGGACTGCATTTCTTTTGCAGAATTCATACAGAAATAAGCCCTTTCACAAAGTCATAAGGGGCTATTTCTCTTTAGAGTTCACACAGAAATAAGTCCTTTTGAAAAGTCACCCCACAAATGATTGTAAATATGAATTGGAACAATTTGGTATGGTAATAAATGTTGTGTTCACACAAATATTGAGCTAACTTAATTCTACTTACGATTCTTATTAACTGTTGGTGCTCCTGAACAAATAAGACGACCTCCAGCTGTCTTGATTGATCAAAATGGTGATCACATATTCTTTTGAACATATTCTTATAAATCTTCATATGATCACTTTCTCTAACTTGGCTGCCAACAGCGGCTATCAAAGTAGCGAACTAATCAGGGTCCTTTTCAGGGTTGGGGAGTCGGAGAATGGGTACACCGTGTGCAACTGAAATTGGAATGAAATTTGTGAATAATTACTTATCAGAATTTGGGCAAAAAAAAAACATATTATAGAACATAAAAACCTTTTTACTTATATAGATAATACGGTAGGGTACAGTAATAAACACTTACCTAAAGCATCATAGTCAAAAATACAATATTTTCTTGGGAGTTGAAACATGACAACAAATCATGAAAATTGAACTTCAACTTCAAGTCTTGATCAATGGCCTTTGTGGAAGAGACACCACAATTTTGCCAATAACACGTGCGTACATCATATCAATATTTCATATATTCATTCAACACGAGTATAAATAAAATAAAATTGTTTGATTCTCTATCCGCCATCTTGCTTCCATAGCTTGAAAATTGAAATTAAAAAATATGACTTGGTATAAGATGGCTGCTTTTTTTTTTTTTTTGAAATTTTACGACCTGGTAACCAAGACCTTTAGGTCAATAAGATGGCTGCCCAGTTGTTCACACACTTTTGTTTAGATGTCGCTGTCGACTGTAGAAATTCATAAAGTACTAAGTGTGCCCCCCCTGATGCAAAGTGACCGTTCGACGAACCCCACTTTCCAAAGCGACTCTGTCCATGTGACGCCATCACAAAATAACGTCACAAGCGTTCGCCCCTCTACTACGTAAATCAAATCAGCAACTTCTATTAAAATTATATCGACGATCTCCAACATATATAACATTAGCTTTTGTGTTTGCGAAACCCTAAGTAAAGAATTTATGTAAAAATGTCATAAAGATATCATGAAAAACCACAAAGTTATAACCTTGTTATCCGACTTGGCTGTGCCAACAAAAGTATGACCGGTGAGTTGACCGCTGGCGTCAGCTGTGCGCAGTACTATGATCTATCGTAAGCTGCACTGGGTGTTCAGTAACCACACTGCAACAATTCCTAAATGTATTTGAGAAAAAATATAACATCATCATCATCATCATCACCCCACTATTGTTTAGAGATAGCTAGTATTTAAGTGAGTGCATAGCTTGTAAGAGACATCACATTCCATTCCATTCAACATTACGATTTGCTCGGTGTACGGACCTAGTTAAAATAACTCTTTTCAAGGCGTACTGCCAGAGTCTGTACACGGGTAGTCTATGGGTCAATTACACTAACAAGTCGCTGGATGTCCTGCGCGTCCAGTACAACAATGGCTTCAGGATGTTGTTGGGGCTTCCTCGCTACTGCAGCGCGTCGGAAATGTTTGCGATTGCTCGTACCGACGGATTTCACGCGATTATGCGCAAAAATACAGCGTCACTTCTGCGGAGAGTGAGAGACAGTCCCAACAGCATACTAAGAACGGTATCGGAGAGTTTCGGCTCTCCAATTATAAAGCAATGTCTACAGAGGGTGGTGGGTACTAACACTAGATAATAAGTAGTTTTTTCTTTTTGATGTTACTAACACTCTATGGATTATCTGGTCCGAAATAAAAATCATTTTATTTTTATTTTTTATTTATTTTTTATTACATTCCATTCCATTCCATACCATTCCATTATTGTACAGATATTTACACGCTATTTCTGTCACACTCTTGTATATAAATATCTTACATCACGTTATTGTACACGTCATATACATTGTACCCTTTTACTTACGTGCAATACACAACGTTCGATTTATCTGAGTTTAATTACGTAACACGACCGTGCTACAAATATAACATCATAATCATCTCAGCGTTAATCCCAGTTGCAACCGAAGCTTTTTCAGCTTTGGAGTCTGGGGTCCGCTTTACCAGTCTAACTGCTAATTTTGGCTAAACTTCGATGTTTTCCGTAAAGCGACTGCCGTCTGACCTCCACAACCCGAAGGCGGCGAATTGTTGGACTTTCGAGGGTCTCAACAACCCGAGAAACATTGAGAAGAAATATAACTTGTTGTAAAAATGATTGGAATCGATTCAGTTGCCTATTCTGAACAACAATATTTACTCGGTGGTAGGCCATAACATCGGCCGCCGGCAGAAGTTACCACCCACCAGACAAAGCCTTGCCGCCAAGCGATTTGTCGTGTTCCGGCATGATGTCTGGTGAAGCCGTACGGAGGACGGGTCTGAGCAGTTGTGTTGCGATGTGTGCCGGGTACGATGCCCCTAATATTGTTGTGTTGGGAGTTTGGTCGTGGAGGGTCTTCAGATCAATCTCCCTTTGGCGCAACATAGTTGGTCGTGTTCTTGGGTTTAACATTGCATCACCTTGCTCAACTGCCGTTTTCCTTCCTATTCGCTCAGTTTTGAGTGAATAGGTTCTTAATAAACTAGCGCGTTTTACCATCAACGATCGCATCACTGCTTACCATTAGGCGGGATTGCGGTCAAGAGCTAGTTTATATATATGTCGGAGATCGTCGATATAATTTTAATAGAAGTTGCTGATTTGATTTACGTAGTAGAGGGGCGAACGCTTGTGACGTTATTTTGTGATGGCGTCGCATGGACAGAGTCGCTTTGGAAAGTGGGGTTCGTCGAACGGTGACTTTGCATCGAGACGCGGACCAAGGCACTACTCCGAACCGAAACTGTCGGTTTGCCTATTCAAATTGTTATTATGAAGATTAGAGGGTATATCTACACGTCGTGTTTCAATTCAAAACTCACCTACGAAACGGAACCTGTACCACCACACCAAGATGATGTCGACCCTACCGCTCTGCCGTCGCTGTCCCCGACATCAGAAGTTGGATAAAGAACTACACTGCTCACAATCTCGTTATAAATCAAGGAACAGAATAACAGTCACTTTCTGCCACTATGTGTGTAGTTGTTCATTGTCTTTGTATGAGCTTCTGTAAATGCTGGATGTACTGGCAGTGAGGCAGGAAGTGAACGTCACGTTACGAGGTGCGCTCAATTGCTGACGCAGAAGAGATCGATCCGCGCAAGGTGCGCTGCAGGCGTGCACGTGCGGCTGGACGCGGCGCTGTCACAACAGTGCTGGCTGATCCATGGCGCGCGACAGTGTTGGCTGTTGCTTGGTGCGCGACAGTGCTGGCTGATCCTTGGCGCGCGACAGTGCTGGCTGTTGCTTGGTGCGCGACAGTGCTGGGCTGTTGCTTGGTGCGCGACAGTACTGGCTGATCCTTGGCGCGCGATAGTGCTGGCTGTTGCTTGGTGCGCGACAGTGCTGGCTGATCCTTGGCGCGCGACAGTGCTGGCTGTTGCTTGGCGAGCGAAGGGCGCTTGCGGAACATACAAGGTGTGCTTGCGGAGCGCGCAAGGTGCGCTTGCGGAGCGCGCCAGGTGCGCTTGCGGAGCGCGCCAGGTGCGCTTGCGGAGCGCGCCAGGTGCGCTTGCGGAGCGCGCCAGGTGCGCTTGCGGAGCGCGCCAGGTGCGCTTGCGGAGCGCGCAAGGTGCGCTTGCGTAGCGCGCTTCTAGCTGCTTGGTGAATCGCATCAATGGCGTGTGGCGCTGCTGGAGCTGCTTGCGGCGCAGCCGGAGTTGCGTGCGCTTTGTGGAACGCCCAAGGTTTCAAGACTTGAGCATCTACTCTGCAGGCGATGAGAAGGTTTCACAATACCCAAAACGTTTGTGGTAACGTAATGGGGTTTTATGAGAGCTCCGAGATGTCTGCTGTGCAACGGTTGACAACTGCCAAGTGGCAGGTGTTTGCGGGAAATTGCCATAATCCGGTGAGTCGTACTATTTTTATTTTGAATCCGTGGCCGAATGTTCTCTTGTCAAGCAATCTGTAATTTCATTGGTGTATGTACACACGCGGCAGTACATATACAGTGAATAAGGTTGTGCCAGTGTATTGTGTACTGAACAATTTCTTTGAGACATGATAATAAGAGTTATTATTTGCAAATATTATTTCTAGTACTACCCGATTATTGTTAGTTATAATGGGCTGAGAAATTTTAAATCAGAGTTTTAAAATTATGATGTCTGGTTTGTCTTTATTTCGAAACTAAAGTTCACTGTGGCGTATAGTTACGAGCTCACTTGAGCTTCTGATAGTATGTGTGGCTAGACTATTAAATCTTCTCAAGAGAACAAGCGGTAACAAACAGAAATGAGTGCTATTTACGAAAAATCTAAATTTGATAGAAGTGAGCTAAAGTAATGAAATTTAATATTGGTGAGTTGTTTGATGGCGATAATGGCGATCGTTACCTATTGAAATCGTTGATTGGAAACAGAACTTATAAGTACCCCACGATCGCATAGGTACGAAAGATTTTTCCAAGTAATGTCTGCTGAGTTAGATTTTCAAAATGTAGAAGATGGTGAGGAGGGTGCCTCCGCCAGCAAATAGAACACGTATCATGGCTGAGTGGTCGCGCTGCACGCACTAGTCTGCAGTCGTAACTGCAACCCAGTGAGGGGTTGTTCAGAGCGCGATGGGCAGCTAGTGGTGTGGCGGGGACACTAGTAGGTATGGTCGCACTGCATGCACTAGTCTGTAGTCGTAACTGCAACTCAGTGAGGAGTTGTTCAGGGGGCGATGGGCAGCTAGTGATGTGGCGGGGACTTTGGTAGATATGGTCGCACTGCATGCACTAGTCTGTAGTCGTAACTGCAACTCGGTGAGGAGTTGTTCAGGGGGCGATGGGCAGCTAGTGATGTGGCGGGGACCTGGGTCTCGGAGGAGACTATTAGTTGTACGGTCATGTGTTGACCTGGGAGTCGTGGACTCTAAGAGTTGGTCGTATCACAAGAGGTGATGACGATATGGGTGTCAACTATAAGTTGTCACTAGCTACTGTGGTAGCGAACCATGGTGTGTTTTCTTATTGAAGATTATGATTTTGATTTGATAATTATGAGGCTTGGAGGAACCTTTTGTATTTTCTTTTTGGAATTTGATAATTATGAGGCTTGAAGGAAGCTTTTGCGTTTAAGTTGTTAAAATGATTAAGTTGGTTTGGTTCTCTAATAGTCATAGTAATTAAACGTGACGTGTGACTGTCAGGTTGGCCGAGTAGGTTTTCTGTGCCTTTTTTTAATTTGTTACAGACATGCACGAGGACGTGCAACGGGAAATATCGAAGTTTGGCCGGAATCGGCGGTTGGCCTGGTGAACCGGATCCTGGACTCCGGGGCTGAGGGAGCTTCGGATGCGACTGGGATTTGCGCTGGGATGATGATGATGATGAAGATGATGCACGAGGACGTGCAACTAGTCAGGCTGGCCGTGTCGGAGATCGTCGATATAATTTTAATAGAAGTTGCTGATTTGATTTACGTAGTAGAGGGGCGAACGCTTGTGACGTTATTTTGTGATGGCGTCGCATGGACAGAGTCGCTTTGGAAAGTGGGGTTCGTCGAACGGTGACTTTGCATCGAGACGCGGACCAAGGCACTACTCCGAACCGAAACTGTCGGTTTGCCTATTCAAATTGTTATTATGAAGATTAGAGGGTATATCTACACGTCGTGTTTCAATTCAAAACTCACCTACGAAACGGAACCTGTACCACCACACCAAGATGATGTCGACCCTACCGCTCTGCCGTCGCTGTCCCCGACATATATATATATAAAAAAACTATATTCAGGTTTGTATAAACAAAAAATTGCGTTGTATAAGCTAAGATCAATTCCATAAAGGTTAGAATAGATATGTTGTAACGCTTTTTATTATTTCACATTTCCATCGGCTCCACACCACAGTACCTACTACACCCATAAATATGACTACAAGTTTCTAATACCCGTTGCACCTCTGCTTTCCTTCAAAAACTACAAAAGTCATGTTGTGTTAGGGCCAAAGTTGAACGTGCAACACTGTGCGTCACGTCCCAAGACCATTAATAATAAGTTCAGTAAGTTTTAGTTATACAGACGAGGGTATAATGTAATTATTAATAAACTCTATTGTTTAAGGTGTAAGACAAAAATACATAATATAACGGCGCGTGACTGGTTAATTTTTAATATTGTGATTTGTTTTGTAGCAGTATCAATTGTTCGCAAATTACTCTATTTTTTTGAAGTCGATTAATATTTTTTTAAGAGCGGGTAACACCCGACTGGAATTGCGTTTGCCATAGCAAGCGACCGTTAGCACGGGCATTCTTGAATTGAATTGATTTGTCGGCCTCCGTGGCGCAGCGGTCAACACGCCTACCTGCGACGTGGAGGCCCCGGGTTCGATCCCTGGCCAGGTCATGATGGAAAACGATCTTTTCCTGATTGGCCTGGATTTTGGATGTTTATCTATATAATTATGTATCTATTATAAATATAGTATCGTTGAGTTAGTATCCCATAACCTAAGTCTCGAAATTATTTTGGGGCTAGCTCAGTCTGTGTGATTTGTCCGTATATATTTATATTTTTTTATTTATTCTTTGCTCAAGCTCCCACCCTCCTTATTTGTTCATAAAATCTGAGATTATTATTGTACTCCGTTGACATTTAATTGATCTAAGTGTTTGAACAGTTAAAATAATAAGAATCGAACATCACACTATAGTTACTTTACAATGTTTTCCCATAATACCGCCCACGATGGATGCTTATGCGGATGAGAAAACACCTCAACCATCCGGAAATTGTGCCCCGCCTCCTGACGTCCCCCACAAATATTTTCGCGAGTTATTTTAACTAATACGAGCAGCATACCAATTAAATACTGTTGCCCGTGAACAAGCATACTCACCAAAAGTAGCCACCAACACTTTAAAACATTCTTGCGGGTTTAGACCTTTTTATAGTCATAGTAAATAATACCGCGAAAATCACGTCGACTGAGTTCCATTCTTGCAAACAAATTCCCGCCGAAGTCTTTCAAAAATGAGCCTCTTACAAGAAAAATAAAAGGAATTCAAATATGTTCCATATTTAAATTGATCACTAAGTAACCAGTGTTTACGATGATGTACTTTTCAGGTTACTTGCCAATATCAAATTATTGAGTAGAAAGTATCTAAAAAGTTTTGGCATGCCCCTCGTATATGTAACGTAGACCCACGCTGTTCTCCCATACCTTAGCATTTAAGTACTCTACTGTCGGACACAGGTCTCAGTTTTTTTATATTATATGATATAAAAAATATAATTACAATGGTTAGAATGACGCGATGTTTACAAGTGGCATTGTGAAAACCGGCACACAGCCACCAGTCCATGGTTTTCACCGAAAACCTTTAAAACCTGTAATCAACCAAGTTTACGAAGTTATTGATGGCAAAAAGGTCTGGGAATTGAAATCAAATCACGCAAATTCCTCGTAGCTGCAAAACATATTTAAAAAAAAATGCATTACCGTGAACGTAAAATTTTAAACGTCGCTGTCACATTCAGATAGTAAAAACTCTTTGCAAGCTGTCAAACATTACTCACAGATTATTGCAAATGGATGCCGACAAAATGGCCGCACGCAGTTTGTTTTGTGCATAAATAAACTGAACGGCTTTTGTAATTGGTGTGATTTTGTCGCAATGGCTTTGTAATAAAGAATGTGTTGTTATTCATGCTAATGGAAGCTAAGAGACCGCCCATTAGCCCGAGACCCGGACAAAATGACTTCCTGCAAAATCTTAATTTGACAGGACTGCATTAATATTCATCTTCTGTCTTCTGCCTATGCCCTGCACACATTGTCGTCTATAATAGGTATGGAGGCATTACTTACAGCCTACTATGGTTTAACAGAGTCACATTTACGTTATGGTGTCATTTTTTGGGGCAACAAAACTGAAAAAGACACGGTGTTCAAGGCCCAAAAGAGATGCGTGCGTTCAATATTCAAAATTAAACCTACTGATAGTTGTGTGCCCTACTTTAAAAAATATAAAATACTTACTTTGCTATGTCTGTACATTTTAGAGGTAGCTATTTTTGTTAAAACAAATTCACACCGATTTAAACGATTAGATGAAATAGTACCACGTAATAGGCGCGACAATAGTAGGATATGCTCTCTACCTCCGAGAACAGCCCTCATGCGCAAAAATGTTTTTTGTATGGCTCCATCCATATTTAATAAATTACCTAAAAGTTGGAGAGAACTGCCCTTGGTTCATTTCAAAAATAAGCTGAGAAATTTTTTAATTAGTAAAACATATTACAATCTGCAAGATTTTTTGAATGAAAAAGACTTTTCTGTTCCGACTACTAATATACATATATAAACATAACACTGAAATAATATGAACTTTAAATATATATAACTTTTATTTTATTACCTACTGTAACTTAGATACCTATTTGACACTATTGAAAATTGGTAATTTGACATAATTTTTTCTTGACTTTAATATATTTGTACCATAAGTTATCTTGACATCAACATCAATATTATTATTTGTTTGCTTTGTATTTTGCTATGAGATTTAAAACGACTATATGTATACCAATTATGTAAAATGTAATCCTTATACCTAAAACATTTGTACGCCGTGATTGGCAAAACATGGACGCTCACAGCATATATTTTCAGTACCTTGCATGTCTGTTAAATCAGTTTTTTTTTTTTTTTGGGACAAACCCGCCACACTTTTCCCAAACACTGCAACTCCTGAAAGCCAGAATCAACAGTGGAGACCGCCAGAAAAACGCAGAGCAATGAAGCTCGACGAGTCCCGGAGAAACGATTCAACTGTCTTGGGTCCCGCAACGAAATTAATCAGAAAAGAATAGCGGAGGAGTAAGAAAAAAGATATTTTTTCCACTTCCCTCCATATCAAGCAGGAGACAGAACAGAACTAGACCAATCGGCACAAAGGGACATTATTGCAACTGGGAGAAGCCCAGATTGCTCAACACCACGGAATAAAATTTGATTAACTTATTGGGTCCTAAGTAGGTATAAGCTGTTACAATTGATTCCAATAATAGGTATGGCAAAAGCGCCTGAACGCGCGGAAAGTGGTTCTAGTTTCTACAAGGTCCGTATAATAAACGACTCCGGAAGTAACTTGTACTTAAATCAGTTAATGTAAACGCATGTTTTTACAAATAAATGATCTTTATCTTTATCCTTTTTTATTTAAGTACTAGCTTTCCGCCCGCAGCTTCACCTGCGTGGAATTCGGTTATATCGCCCTTTTAGATTCTAAATAGCTTATAATTTAGCTTCTAAATTTACATTGCATATACGTTTGCAATATTTTAAACGACACAAAGCGCCATCTATCACCGAACTGGTATGAAACTAACAATATTTTTGTTTTCCCTCGGGATTATCAAATTTTTCCGGGATAAAATGCCCTATTATTTAATCCGGATTGCTAACTTTACATCTGCATAATTTCAAAGCAATTGATTCAGTAGTTACGGCGTGAAAGCGGAACAAACGAACAAACAAACTCACTTTCCCATTTATAATATTAGTTAGGATTTACTTACACTTTCGCATATAAATTGTACAAAGGCGTACTTAATGCCTTAAGCATTCTCTACCAGGCAACCATAGGTGGTGAAGAGATTAGTAGCAGGTGATTTAATTGAAAAAAATATAAAGAAAAAACCGGCCAAGTGCGTGTCGGAGTCACGCACAAAGGGCTCCGTACCATTGATTTATGAAATTAAAGGATTTAAGTTATTTGTATGAAAGATTACGCGGTAATAAGCGGTTTACGATTTACGAAGTATTAAAAACAAACTACGTACTAGATCTCGTTCAAAACAAATTTTGTTGGTAGTTTTTATAGTAATGTAAATCATATGTTTTAGAGTTAAAGGAAGGATCCAACTGGGATCCCGTCATCGCCATACCCCAATGTTTGAAGACTAAAATCTACAACCAGTGCGTCCTATCCGTCATGACTTACGGAGCCGAGAGGTTGACACTAACGCTCAGACTAGTCCATAAGTTTAAAGCCGCTCAGCGAGCTATGGAGTGATAATGAGGTGATCCGACAGAGGACCAGAGTCACCGACATAGCTGAGAGGATTAGCATACTGAAGTGGCAAAGGGCTGGTCACATATGCCGCAGGACCGACAACCGTAGGGGTAAACGAGTGCTCGAGTGGAGACCGCGTCTCGGCAAACGTAGCGTAGGACGCCGTTGGGCGAGCAGGAGCGATGACGAATTAAAAAGGGTGGCTGGTAGTATCTGGCGGAGAACTGCATCATCAGCACTTTTTGAACGTCAATATTACAGACAGTCCCCTAAAACGCCCGCCTATCACCACTTCCCACTTCACTTCACTAGGAAGTGGTGATAGGCGGGCGTTTAGGCGAAAGCACTTGGACCTAGTGCTTTCGCTGGCAAAAAGAAGTGGCGGAACAAACTCCCCAGCAGCACAACTGTTTGTTTATTAAAAAAAACATGACTTTATACATTATTCCTTCAACAAACATGGTCAGCAGACACTTCAGGGGCCCTATATATTAGTATAGTCTGCTATTTTTATTAATTAGTCATTGTCATTGTGCTCAAAAGTTCATAATCTGCTAGATTCATAATGATCGAACAATTATCCCAGTCGTCTTGTAGTGGAATGGTGATAGAATGGTATTACCGTATTGCCGTTATTATAAAACCCGTTAATGAAAATGATTTTATATAAACCAATACTCAATTTGAACATTTATTAATATGAAGTGCACTGGAAAGTCATAATGACGCCATTTTGTTACTACATTACGGAACATGTCAAAAATGATCATTATGAGATCACTGATCATCTGACTAGGGACCCCTGTTTGCTTACTCAATAATTATAAACTAGCGCTTGACCGCAATCCCGCCTGATGGTAAGCAGTGATGCGATCATTGATGGTAAAGCTCGCTAGTTTATTAAGAGCCTATTCACTCAGAAAAACTGAGCGAATAGGAAGGAAGACGGCAGTTGAGCGAGGTGATGCAATGTTAAACCCAACAACACGACCAACGATGCTGCGCCAAAGGGAGATTGATCTGAAGACCCTCCACAACCAAACTCCAAACACAACAACATTTGGCGCATCGTACCCGGCACACATCGCAACACAACTGTTCAGACCCGTCCTCCGTACGGCTTCAAGCTATGTCGGTAACTCAATCTTTTACAGATATCTGCATTTCTGGTTTTATCCTTTAAAAAATTCCTAGTAAAACGACTTCTCGTGTTCTCGGAATTAGAAGAGACCGTTCATTGACAAAGACATCCATGATTGTATGGTGTAATGTGTTAATGGTACAACCCTAAACACTTAATGTTTCCGACATTAAATACACATAACTCCGCTTGCGGCTTCCATTTACCACAGTACGTATACAAACCTTGCGGCAAGCGGTCGGTTATAAAAAGAGTCGACTCCTGCTCTCACCTCAGTTGTGTTGTATCATTGTTACCCCGTAAGGGGGTGGTTGTGGCGTATCGTGTCACAACACTAGTTAATGTTACAACCCTAAACACTTACCCCCTTATTCATAAACTCTGCTTAAACTTAACTAGTGATTAGCGATTCTTTAAACATACATTTTTGACCTTTTAACGTTATTTAATTTTAATCATCGCTTATGGATAAACCCCTTAAACAATATGGAGTTTATTCATGAAGGATGATTTAAGTTAAGTGACGTTAAAAGGTCAAAAATGTATAGTGTAAGAATCGCTAATCACTAGTTAACTTTAAGGAGCGTTTATGAATAAGGCGGTTATTATTAATGTTTCGGACACTAAATAGACATTACCCGGCTTGCATTGCCGCCAGTACGTACACAAACCTCACGGCATACGGTCGGTTATTAAAAGTGTAGACTGAGTGTTATTCCTACCATTGTTACCTAGCGTTAAGTTACGCTCATAATAGGGTATTTGCCAAAAAAAAAACTAATTATTCCGTGAGTCACATTTCCAAAAAATACTAGTCACATATGTTTTGTTTTCTCGGTGGTAGGCCATAACATCGGCCGCCGGCAGAAGTTACCACCCACCAGACAAAGCCTTGCCGCCAAGCGATTTGTCGTGTTCCGGTATGATGTCTGGTGAAGCCGTACGGAAGACGGGTCTGAGCAGTTGTGTTGCGATGAGTGCCGGGTACGATGCGCCTAATGTTGTTGTGTTGGGAGTTTGGCCGTGGAGGGTCTTCAGATCAATCTCCCTTTGGCGCATTATCGTTGGTCGTGTTGTTGGGTTTAACATCGCATCACCTTTTTTTTTTTTTAACGAGTGGAAATGACATTTACGCACCATACCCGCCGCTAGCTAGGCGACGAGCGTGTGTGGGACTCGCCCGGCCGAAGCCGGGAATACCCACTAAAACCACCCGGTTACCGTCGGGCCCTGTGTTGAGAGTGTCACGGGGCCGACCCGGAGGCCAAGACTCCGTGCCACTCTCAGGGCTTACCGGCCTTACAAGGCCGGTTTCCGCGCCATTGGGGTATTACCCGGTAACGGAGTAATCCCCAGACGTGGTGACCGCTGTGCAATGCACGTGCGGGAGCTACCCGCACGCGCTGGTCACACCCTGGGGCTAAAGGAGACGGGGGTTCGTCCCCCGCCTTCTTCGCCCCACCCGTCTACGCCGGAGGGGAGCGGCAAGTACGTCCTCTTCCCGCTCCCTCTCCGCAGCCTCCTTCTGCAAGAGGACGGTCTCGCAGAAGGAGGCGGCAGCCTCCCATGCACTCTCGCTTTCAACCATGGCTCGCACCATGGTTGCCAGGGAGAGGCGTCCGCCTCCGAGCGCCGCAACTAGGTCGCGGCGCTCGTTTCGCCAGGCCGGGCACTCCATGAGTGTGTGCTCGGCCGTGTCGTCGGGGGAGTCGCAGTGGTGACACCGCGGTGACTCCTCCCGACGGGCGACCCGGTGCAGGTAGTGACCGAAGCAGCCATGTCCGGTCAGTACCTGCACTAGGCGGAAGGTAAGGCTGCCATGCCGGCGCCCAACCTATCCCTCCAACACCGGACAAATCGCTCCAATCGTCCGGTGGCCGGCAGCTGGGGAGCGGAGCGCCTCCCTCCACCGGCTCAGGAACAGCGCATCACCTAGCTCAACTGCCGTCTTCCTTCCTATTCGCTCAGTTTTACTGAGTGAACAAGCTCTGAATAAACTAGCGCGCTTTATTTACCAACAACGATCGCATCACTACTTACCATCAGGCGGGATTGCGGTCAAGCGCTAGTTTAAAATTATTAAAAAAAAAAAAAAAAAAAAAACAATGAAGACTACACAGTGCGCTGACAACTCGTGTGACGTCACTGCACGCTACACTTTTTAGCGACCAGTGACGACCCCAGCCACCAGTCCTGATCTTTGATACCTTTTATATTTGTAATTTTTATTGTTTTATCTAAACAAAAAATATGTGTTTAGTATTTTTTGGAAATCTGACTGACGGACTAATTAGTTTTTTTTAGCCAAATAAATACCTTATTGTGATAGTATAATCGAGATTAAACTGTTGTTTCCCTATCCACAACTTCTATTTAGGAGTGTACCTCCAAAATTGTATTTACTAAAAACAAAAGAAAGAGCATGAGTTCAAGTTATAATGAATTCGTTAACATTGCTGTAACCCATAGTATTCCCAAGTACTCTGAATCCCCGATAATATATAAAATCGCATTCTGATGTAATGCAGCGCCCTCTATCCACGCTTTTCTAAGTAATTGTACCGGAACAAAAAATTTAGAATGTCCTCTCAGGTATTTAGTTCCATTAACTCATATCAGATGGCGTAACTGGTAAGGTTCCTCATAATACTTTTGATTTTGCATAGATGGCGTTGTTTGCTAAACAGCTGTTTGAGTGCAACGCTACAAGATGGATGTTTCTCTGTTCTAAAATCGGTATTTGTGAAAAAATACGGGATCGAATTACTTTTAAAAAACCTGTTAAATGAAGTCAAAGCATAATGAATCTCCTATTGATTTAATTTCCTTTAGCTCAGTTACAATGGACGCTAAATATACAATAGCTTCTGATTTAAATAACAAGAAACATTCACGTTTTTTCATTATCAAAAAAGATGGGTTTTTAAATGTTGCTTGTTGTGAATTGGTACACATCAATAATTTCCCTAAAAATTCAATAACAGCAGGTTTAATTATTGTTTCATCAGCCAATTTCAGTAAAAAAAAGTATACAACACATAAATATGCTGAAAAGGACATCATTCAAGTTCTAACATTTTATACTCAAAAGGTAAGCTGCAAAACGCCGGATATCCATTATCAGCTAGTTTATTTATATCTCCTTCTTCTCCTAGAGTTCCACTGCTGGCCAAAGGCAGACAAACCTTGAGTTGCTCGTATCCATTTTTCTAGTTTTCCGCGATTTTCATCGGTCGTCCTTGTTGGGGGCTCCCTACACTGCTTCTTCCAGTACGTAGTCGCCACTCCAGAATCTTACTACCCCATCGGCATCGGCCATGTATTTTTAAGTTTATTTCAATGTTGATTCAGAAAACCGGAATGACTAGCACAAAATAAAACACTATTTGTATTTGTTTTAATTGTTTTTCTTTTTTCCTTAGTTAATGTGTATTTAAAATAAGTTACATTATTACATAGGTATGTAACCGATAGCCCTCTTCTACGCCGTACCCGACAGTGTCCATGGTTCTTTTGTTAAAAGGAGATGTTTCAGAAATGTATGGAGCCTGGGCCAGCACATTGTACACTTAATGCTAGGTATAGTTACGCTATAGTTAACTATTTTTAATGTTAACTTCCTATATTTTGGCTTAGTTTTTATACAGATTCAATTTAACTCAGCCAATTGGAGTGCAACAAAACTACTAATAAATATGGTGGTCAGCAATAAGTGAAATAAGATTTTGACAGTGACATTTGATTGATGTGTCATGCATCTAAGGCTATCGAATCTATATTATCTAACATATGACTGCGAAAAAAACAAAACATGAATTCCGAACATACGGCCCATTAAATAAACACAATCAACTCAAATCTACACTCGACACGAACACAACGGGAAAATAGCACTGTCAAAGTCGCCAATCAAACGTCATAACCAGTGTCATGGCTACCTTAATAAAGGGTTATCTCACTAAAAAACGTTTCAAATAATTAATTATATATATAAGACGTTTTCCGAAATATTTATGCTTTGGGTGAAAAAGTCAATCAAACACAATTGCGTTTCTCTGTAAGCAAAGTTAAATTTTATTATTAGTTTTACATTACTCCAACAAAGACAAAGTTTTAAATACGAAACCTTACATACCTGTAAGCAAAGAAATTTAATGTTATTAATCACAATGTCAGTTCCTAAACGCATTTACAACAGTATTTTCTATTTTAGAGATTATTTTTGAAAATTATTTACACCGTAACGTATTTTAGGTTATCTCTTTCATAGACCACAGACCATCTTTCTTATAGACAAACAAAACTTATTTTTTTAAACTAATATCATAGGAGCTACCGCGCAAGGATGAATCTATGACGATCATAATGCGAAAAATTTAAATTAAAGAAAATTAGGTATTTTTCTTTACATCTTGTATTTTTATTCAAATTAATTTAGTAGTATTTTTATGAAAATCTATTATTTTTTTCCTTTTTATCTATACAGTATGTTAAGAAAACCCTGTCCGACCCCGACCCGAGGTGTTGTTAAGTATCGATAACTGATTCTACTAATGCATACAAAACCGGGCTAAACTTTAAAAAAAATCCCCCTTAAAAAATAAATATTATTTCGCAAAAAAAGAGGTAACTTAATAAATGTGCGTTAAGCACCCTTCCGCTGAGCGGCAGGCGGCAGGGTACGCGGCACGTGGTGGCATCGCTATTCGCTCATAATAATAATACCGGTGTTGTCACTTTTTTAAAAATTACCAAATTTCGGGGAAGTTGGAATTAATTCGCGGGAAAAAAAGATTATTTCAAAATTCATTTGTATTGGTACTATGATGATTACGTAAAATTTTATATTATATTTGATCATGTGTTTACCTAACCTTTATTATCCTTATGGGTCGGACAGGGTTTTCTTAACATACTGATACTACATAGTGGTGGCCCAAAATGAAACATCTCCTTTACCACTTAAAGCCTTCATGATGCAATAAAGAACTATTTAGTATTTAATTTTATCTCACCTGGTTGAGGATTCAGTCTTCTTTTGACGTACTCCATGAACTTCTCTGTGATGCCTCTCTTCTTTGATTCTTTCTCTTCTCTGTCATTCTGTAACAAGAAAACAAATCACATTAAAATAAAAAAGCAAGTACCTATGTTTATTTGCGGTTAACATGACGCATGTGAGCAGCGGTGACGTCACTTACATCTTGTAGATCGTAGCATCGAAGTCCATCAGGCGTTTTAGTGTGTTTTAATTATTTCTTCACCACTGCTTACTTCCGAGGGACACGTTTACCTTCGAGAGTACCGCTAACGGCGCATTGCGCTGGCTTGATCACTGTGTGGTGAGCAGTGCGGCACGACATTTAGTTTTAGATGTGTCAGTTTTGTATGGAGTTTACTTGTCGGATCATATTCCGTTACTTATTGAATGTAATATCGATTTAATAACACCTAAATTGGTAAACCCAGACTATGTTCACAATAAGATAATATAGGGTGAAAGAGACATCTATCAAACGAATGATTATTCCAATTTTTGTAATTCTAAATTAAAATTAATAGATTTTCCAGATGAATTTCGGTATTGCGCGCATAGAATGTGTTCTAATAATAATCACGTGAAAATATTGGATACAATGTATACTAATAGGGATGTATCCAAGGTATGAAAATCAAAAAAATAATTAGTCCGTCTTATAGATAATAAAAAAAATTAAGACCCGTATTTTTTATTTTGTCGAAATTAGCAAACACTACTGAGATATAGCGTATTAAAGTTACGGAGTGGTGGCTAATTACGTCACGCCGTGGTATATTTTGTACCACGGCGTAACGTAATTAGCCCCCACTGCGACATTTCAAATCAATATATCTTCCTAAGTATTTGAATGAAAGAAAAAATAAAAAATACGTGTTCAATATTTTCTATAAATCTATCTGACGGACATTAAATTATTTTTTAGGATACAACCCAATTTAGTTGATATTTTAAAGGAAGGTGCATACCGTACTTATTTATGTAAACAAGTGCGTCACAATAATAAAAGATACATTCCTGGTTGGAACAAGTACGTGCGTGACGCTCACAGGGAGGCTCGACTGTGTTACCAAACATGGTTGTTGTATGGTAAACCTGTCAGTGGTTATGTTTACAATAAAATGTGTGAAACTAGAAAAACTTTTAAGACCAATCTGAGAAATTGTCAAGATAACCAACAGCAGATTAAGATGGATATCTTAGCTGAACATCACACAAAAAAGAAATTTGGATTATTTTGGAAATCAATGAACAGTTTGAATCCAAGGTCGAATCCTCCTGTGAGCGTGGCGGGTGTTCATGAGCCGGCGGACATAGCCAATGCATTCCGGCGTCATTTCCAGGTTGAGTCACCTCTTACTAGGCCTGTACAGGTGGTTGATGCTGGGAACTGCTCTGGGGACGTTTCTATTGTTTTTACGGCAAAGGAAATTTCAGAAATTATAAAGAAAATGGAGAGGGGCAAATCCCCGGGTCATGATGGCCTTAGCATCGAGCACCTGAGGTATGCGGGAGGACACTTGTCGCGTGTACTCGCTTTGTTTTTTAATATGTGTGTTACTCATGGATACTTACCGACTGATCTAATGTATACAATCGTAGTGCCTATTGTGAAAAATAGAACTGGGTATATTTCTGATATTTCCAACTATAGGCCCATTTCCCTGGCCACTGTCATAGCAAAAGTGTTGGACAGTCTGCTTGACAAGCAATTGGCTAAACACCTTGAACTACATGATGCCCAGTTTGGTTTTAGACCTGGGCTGTCTACCGAGAATGCAATTATGTGCCTCAAGCAGACTGTTCAATACTACACAGACAGGAAAACTCCCATTTTTGGCTGGACCTTTCCAGGGCGTTCGATCTCGTATGTTATGATGTTTTGTGGCGCAAGCTGGAATGTGAGACTACCTTACCACCTGAAATAGTGTCGATATTTAGGTACTGGTATACCAGTCAATGCAATAGCGTGAAGTGGGTAGGCTCGTACTCGGTTGTGTATCGGCTTTCGTGCGGGGTGAGGCAGGGGGGGCTCAGCTCACCCAGGCTCTTAAACCTTTATATAAACCAGCTAATCCTTGAGCTCAGCAGCACCAGAGTCGGATGTCATATTGACGGGATTTGCATAAACAATATTAGTTATGCTGACGATATGGTGTTGCTGAGCCCATCTATCGATGCCCTGAGGCGACTGATCGCTATATGCGAACAATATGCGGTGACTCATGGGTTCAGATATAACGTCGTAAAGAGTGAACTATTAGTTTTTAAAGCAGGTGGCATGACATATTCGTGTATTCCTCGTGTCGCACTGTGTGGTGAACCCCTGCGAAGGGTGGACAAATTTAAGTATCTGGGCCACTGGGTCACCGAAGATCTAAAAGACAATTGTGATATTGAAAGGGAACGTAGGTCGCTGGCTGTGCGTTGTAACATGTTGGCCCGCAGGTTCGCGCGTTGTACGAAGGCAGTTAAAGTTACGCTTTTTAAAGCTTACTGCCAATCCTTCTACACGTGCAGCCTGTGGGTTAACTTCACTCAGCGGGCATACAGCGACCTACGTGTTCAATATAATAACGCACTGAGGGTGCTGTTGGGGCTGCCGTGGCGTTGTAGTGCGTCAGGGATGTTTGCGGATAACAATATTAATGGTTTTACTACCATTATTAGGAGTAGATGCGCATCCCTGATGACGCGTGTTCGCCGCAGTAACAACAGTATTCTCAGTGTGTTCGCGGATCGGTGGGATTCTCCCATGTGGCAGAGGTGGATGCAGCTCCACGCTAAGTTCTAAGTTTTAAGTTAATTTTTATGTATGTGTATATGTGTCTGTAACCTACTAATACTAGATGTTAAGTAAGATTGTTACTAACCTTATGGACTCCGGTCTGAAATAAAGTATTCTATTCTATGTATGATGCAGTAAGATTTTTTAATTATATAAATCATAAACTAGCGCTTGATCGCAATCCCGCCTGTAAATCTCGCGAGATCTGAGTCCATTTTTCGCCCGAGATCAATCTCGCCAAAAAAAGTCGAGATCTCATGAAAACAAGATTTCGCGAGACCGAGATTGCATCCCTACTCCAACCAGAGCGGGAGAGGTTATTTGATGATTTCACATCGGCGTGTACAGCATGATGATAATGCAGTACCTAAGCAATGAAATTATATCAGGTGGTCATGTATCAGAAGAAAATTCTAGAAATTGAAAACAGTCAAAATCTAGTCGCATCTCGGCGACAACCGAATATCTAATACTTTTCATCGTCATCAACCTTTTATCGTCCCACTGCTGGGCATAGGTCTCCTCTCATACAGCGAAGAATTGAGCGTAATCAGTGAATTCAGGCTTAATGTCCTGGGGGGTAATCGCGCTAAATAAAACAGTAGAAGTTCAACTCTTGTTCGTATCTAATCCAGTTAAAGTTATGCTTTAGTTTAGATCATATTTCGTATCGCGCTAAAGTTTTAACTTCGGTTGAAGTAAAATCAATGTAGGTATGAGTGATACATTTCATCAGATATAATAATTAAAACTAAATTAATTATAATTTAATCTAATCGTTTAGACGTAAGCTTGATATGGCATAGAAAAAGTTAGCTTTGTTTCAACTTTGTCATTTGACTACGGTTACGTTCCAATTGCGATCCAGTTATGGTTAAACCGTTAGCGCGATACGACACATAACAAAAGTTATGGTTTGGTTGCGATCTAACTCTGTTTTGGTTGAATTATTTTAGCGCGATTGCCCCCCAGGTTTCCTCCAGATGTTTTTCTTTCACCTTTTAATCAGTTATTGGTGTCCAAGATATACCTACTTAGAAATTAAATAATACTTGTCAAAATATAGGGAAATTAAAGGTATTTTAAGTTTACGAAGACCGCACAACATTAAAGATCGTAAAAACTACACAAATAAGTTAGTGAACTAACATGATTAATTAAATAGTTAACCGAACCGCCGCTAGATGTCGCTGGCGCCACAGCTCACAGGTGCTCTAATATTTACCTCTCAATCTGCGAGTTAAGTGCCTCTTGGGTTCAATAGTGACGCTGTATTAAGAGCTAAGGGCAGGTTGTAACGTAAGAAGAAGAAATAAAATACATTTATTCACTACATACGTAAAGATGAAAGATGATTGATTCATGATTTACCTACGTCCAGCAGTGGACGTCTTTCGGTTGAAATGATAATGATACGTAAAGATACATCTAGGTATACCAAGATGTAAAGCTGAAGAGTTTGTTTGTTTGAACGAGCTAATCTCAGGAACTACGGGTCCGATTTGAAAAATTCTTTTTGCTTTGGATAGCCCATTAATCCCAGAAGGTTTTATGCTATACAGTATGTTAAGAAAACCCTGTCCATAAGAATAATAAAGGTTAGGTAAACACGTGACCAAATATAATACAAAATTTTACGTAATCATCATAGTACCAATACAAATGAATTTTGAAATAATGTTTTTTTTTTCCGCGAATTAATTCCAACTTCCCCGAAATTTGGTAAATTTTAAAAAAGTGACAACACCGTTATTGTTATGAGCGAATAGCGATGCGACCACGTGCCGCGTGCCCTGCCGCCCGTCGCCCGCGGAAGGGTGGTAACGCACATTTATTAAGTTACCTCTTTTTGCGAAATAATATTTATTTTTTTAGGGTGTTTTCTTTTTATTTTAGCCCGGTTTTGTATGCATTAGTAGAATCAGTTATCGATACCTAACAACACCTTCACGGGTCGGACAGGGTTTTCTTAACATACTGTATATCCAAATAACATCACGCTGCGATCAATAGGAATGGTAAAAAAACGAACTCCACGTTCATACATCAGGCAGCAACAAATAAAAATCAAATAGAAAGTAAAAACCCAGATGTAAAAAATATCAGCAAAGCGTGCCTTGCGACTGCACCAAGAAGGTTCAGTACATTACGATTAGAAGTATAACGGAAATAGGGTAGTTGTGGACGTCATATGACGCATATATGCGTCAAGGCGCATAAAAACGCTGTAACTTGCAGTTCATATCCTTTTAATACATTTTTATTGGTCATTTTTTATTGGTATTGCGCCAATTGTGCTGTGTGGCGCTTTGTTAGCGGTTATTTACGGTCCACAGGGTGTTAAAGGCGAATAGTTTGCCTTCGTAAAGCTGCATGGCTACTGTTAAAACCAACGCTGTAAAAAAAAAACTGGTCATTTGCGAGCCGGACTCGGATACTTAACTAGAAATTTACTCTTTTCGTTGTTTTTTACCCAACTGCCAGGAAAGGTTATGTTTTAGCGTGTATCTTGTATGCATATTTACATAGAATGTAATATTCTTTATCATCTTGTATCTCCAGAAACGCTAAACGGATTTTCACAATTGTGGTATCGTTTATCTTAATACCCCAAGTATTCTTAGATAAGTGACATTAAAAACAAAAACAAAATGGTGGTTGTTTAGAATACAATAGAATACACTTTATTATGTACACCATATAGATTATAGAACATAAATATAAAAATTTTACAAAGGGAGACACAATGGGCGGTCTTATCGCTAAGAGCTCCATATTGTGGGGTAAAAAAAGAAAAAATCTACCAAGTATATCGAGTGGGGTATCAAAAGGATTTTAAACACTGATTTTGAATATGTATATTAAATTTTACTAAATAAGAAAACTAAAAAGATAGAAATTAAAAATAAAATGTTAAAATGTCAAACTGGTCATTTGCGAACTTAACTAGAAATTTATTGTTTTCGTTGTTTTTTTTTTTCTTTTAATTGTACTACATAATATCGCTTCTTGACAATTTCATGTTTCTCAGTCAACGGGAAGTAACTATAGGTTTTGATTACCTTGCGAAGGTCTAAGTATGCGGCATAATTAGATGTTTGATTTTCTCACTGATTCAATAAATTTTGCATTTTTCTTATAGATGAAATCAAATCAAATCAAACAATTTTATTTGTTAACACAGGTAAATAGGGTACAGATCTTATACAGAACAGCGCGCTGTGTTATATCAGTAAGCGTGCAAACTGTGATGTTCATTTGGCTCATGATAACAAAATTTTAACCTATTAGAACCTATTTTAAAATCATACATAAATATTGTTTCTAATTGAAATGATCGAACTAAATAAGCTATTATTTATTACTAGCTGTTGCCTGCGACTCCGTCGGCGTGTTGATATAAAATAAGCGCCTGTTAAAATAATGGGAGCAATATGTAACGTCCGCGTTTGCCCCCGTTTTCGCAACATTTTTTGTTACTGCTCTGCTCCTATTGGTCATAGCGGGATGTTATATAGCCTATGTCCTTTCTAAGGCTCTAGACAATCTGTGTACCAAATTTCAATACAATCGGTTGAGTAGTTTTGGCGTGAAAGCCGGACGGACAGACAGACAGAGATACTTCCGCATTTATAATATTAGTATGGATTAACTGGACTTCGCATTATCATCAACGGCGAGTACATCACTAATCTCCGTTTTGCAGATGATATCGTGGTCATGGCTGAGACCCTGGAAGACTTGGGCAATATGCTCAATGACCTCAGCAGAGCTTCCCAACAAGTGGGTCTAAAGATGAACATGGATAAGACGAAGATCATGTCGAGCTCTTATGTCGCACCCACTCCAATTCTAGTTGGTTGGTCTGCACTTGAAGTTGTTGACGAGTACATATACCTGGGACAAACAGTCCAACTAGGTAGGTCCAACTTCGAGAAAGAGGTGTCTCGTCGAATCCAGCTCGGCTGGGCAGCGTTCGGAAAGCTACGATACATCTTCTCGTCGTCCAAGATACCACAGTGTCTCAAGACTAAAGTCTTTGACCAGTGTGTGTTGCCAGTGATGACTTTCGGAACATTATCATACACATTTCCTTTTTTAGTATGATGAGATCACAAGACTCACGTTACTCAATTACAGATAGGTAGATTTGTAAGGCAGTCGATCAATAACCTCTGTACAGATCAGATGTGTCTTAAATATAAATAGTTATGCGTTTACGGAGTTTCATTGAAGAGTCCATGATACACAACTTTAACTTATACAAGAGGACACAACACTGGTGACCCCGACTTGATAACATAATAAACACACACACTCTAGGAATTACTCTTGTATCGTGGATGCGTTTACAATTATATAAACTCACACACACAAACTACCAGACCCGGAACAACTACTTGAAGGTCATACCAATCCCTTTATTCATAAAAGCTGCTTAAAGTTAACTAGTCATTAACGATTGTTCAAACATACATTTTAGCCATTTCCACTTCACTTAACTTTAATCATCGTTTATGAATAAACCATGATAAAATATGATAATTTAAATTAAGTAACGTTAAAAGGTCAAAAATGTAACGTTAAAGAATCATAGTTAACTTTAAGCAACGTCTATGAATAAGGAAATACTTGTTCCGTCGTCTGGCCTAGTGGTTAAAACACCAGCCTCTCAAGTATGAGTACGCGGGTTCGATTCCAGGCCAGGCAAGTACCAATGTAACTTTTCTAAAGTTGTATGTACTTTCTAAGTATATCTTGAACACCAATGACTGAAGGTGAAGGTAAAACATCTTGAGGAAACCTGGACTTTAAGTCTGAAATCGCCAACCCGCATTGAGCAAGCGTGGTGATTAGGCTCAATCCTTTTCTGTATGAGAGGAGACCTGTGCCCAGCAGTGGGACGATAAAAAAGGTTGATGATGACGATGATGACTTGTTCCGTGCGGGGATTTCTCCATATATTAACATCGGCAACAGGTAAACTCTAATATAGCTAATACATTATTTACCTTATAATTAAACTGTACAGTGATGCTTTGGCTACATTAGCGGGCTACGGCGATGTATATGACGGGTACATCGTTGCAACGCAATGTGTTCGTGCGCTGACGATGTGCCATCGGAGCACTATCGGTAAAGTGGCGCGCTTCAAAGGACTTGTCGCGACAATATTCGCTGGAGTGGCCACACCTACGTTACTTCAGTGTCGTCCAGACTTTGAAGCGGGATTGACATTTTTTTTTTTTTTATAATTATAAACTAGCGCTAGACCGCAATCCCGCCTGATGGTAAGCAGTGATGCGATCATTGATGGTAAAGCGCGCTAGTTTATTAAGAACCTATTCACTCAGATTGAGCGAATAGGAAGGAAGACGGCAGTTGAGCGAGGTGATGCAATGTTAAACCCAACGATGCTGCGCCAAAGGGAGATTGATCTGAAGACCCTCCACGACCAAACTCCCAACACAACAACATTTGGCGCATCGTACCCGGCACACATCGCAACACAACTGCTCAGACCCGTGCTGGCTCGTATAGTTTCACCAGACATCATGCCGGACAAGTCAAATCGCTTAACGGCAAGGCTTTGGCTTTGACATTCTTTTTGCATTGCTTTTTTTCGTTGTTTGTTTGTTTTACAAATGTAATAAATAAAATTTTACTGACATATAATGCAAAGCCACTGCTTCCTCCATCATCTCGGCCGCACAACTAATCAACGAATATTTGCTGTAGGCCGCTTTCTCAATCTTCGCCCGCCAATGTATGTAGACAAGAACATCGTGTATATCCGACAACGTATTGTTACGGGCTGGGGGTACTAAAATACCGGTTAAGGGTTACGAAATTTATTGGCAACGAAGGTACAGTCGATTGTAGGCAATGACAAGTAGAATGTTGTTGACGTTACACCGAAGTCTTCACTTACGTCCACGAAGTCCGTGTTGTAAACACACAATAACACTACAGATGTTTCTTCACGTAGTACTCAATGTTCTCGTTACAGTTGTCGCAGTAGGTATTCTGAAAGATCGCTTCTTAAGTATCGCTGTTTTCGTCTCGGTAGTCAAGTGCAGACTGACTCGGCGCCGGCGTCGCGGCGCTATATATAGGCCAGCTGATCGAACATTCCAGAATCGTCTAGACGTAATAATAATAGCGCATAACTTCGAGTACATTCAGTAGGTACCTACGGTAATTCCCGGAAATAGGTTTCTAGAAATTTCGATGTCGTCACTTAGTTGACAAAATTGATGAAACCTGTACCATTCGATAGGCCACCTTAAGTCTAGGAATGCGTTTTTATATTACACCTAGACAATGTCTAGATCTCGAGTTATAGGGCTTAAAAGTTACGCACTGCATGTCACAGGATATTGAACCTTATGCCCTGGACATAAGGTGCATTCGTAACAGTATGTTTTGTACGCCAACGCGATACGAAACTTCGCCCGCTAATTTAGCCCCGGCATAATGCATACCGCTGTAGCAGTACCTACAACGCTACATGCGAACAACGCTGCTGTGTGCTGAACTGTGTAACTAGTACAAGTTCACGACATCAACCGCTGGTTGGAGTCTGGTCGGAGGATCCTCCCTTTTCTATGAGGGATGAGTGAGTGAAGTGTATGTTGTACCTCCATACCGCCACCCTTTTCCAAGTTAAGCAAATATCAACTTTATTTCAATGACAATAAAGTGGCGCGGGTTCAATTCTCGCACGCTTATTTTTACTAGCTATAAATAGTTGCTCCGAGTCTGACTGTTTGTGTGAGTTTCATGTTTAAAACGCACGCACGAGGCTAGAGTAATTTCAAGTGTGGGATAACATTAATCAAAAAGCACTATTGAAAGAGTTATAAAAATGTTGAACGTTGTATCGTAGATTGATTTTTATTGTATAAGAATTAAAGTAAGAAGAAGGCAGAAGTTACCACCCACCAGACTAAGTCTTGCCGCCAAGCGATTCGTCGTGTTCCGGCATGATGTCTGGTGAAGCCGTACGGAGGACGGATCTGAGCAGTTGTGTTGCGATGTGTGCCGGGTACGATTCGCCAAATATTGTTGTGTTGGGAGTTTGGTCGTGGAGGGTCTTCAGATCAATCTCCCTTTGGCGCAGCATCGTTGGGTCGTGTTGTTGGGTTTAACATTGCATCACCTCGCTCAACTGCCGTCTTCCTTCCTATTTGCTCAGTTTTTCCGAGTGAATAGGCTTTTAATAAACTAGCGCGCTTTACTATCAACTGCTTACCATCAGGTGGAATTTCAGTCAAGCACTAGTTTATAATAATTAAAAAAAAAGTTAATTTTCCATTAATTCACATTTTTGGCGAATTAATTGCAATGGTACAATAGTTTTGCGTGATTGTGGTGCAAATTTTCCCCGACTTATTTTGTTTTTGCGTGTCTGTTCTTATACTGCTTTAAGTGTGGCGCAAATAAAACAATTCTTGTTATTTTTATCATTCTTTTCCAGATAATATTTGCTACATTAAATTAGGTGCGGTATGTGAATAATATTCTAAGATTTCTTTCCCTTTAACATTACTTTTTCATCATAATATTCAATATGTTCGATTATTACTAAATCATAAATCGGCCATCCACTACGTGCCACTGATGAAGGCTATAAAACGCAGGCCACAGTGATTCATAGACACTGTTACCACAGACCAGTAAAATACATATTTATAATTTTAGATCAACTTTTAACTGAATATAGGTTTGGCGAGTTACATCCATTTTTGCTGCAATGTTTAATCGGTGGTAGGCCATAACATCGGCCGCCGGCAGAAGTTACCACCCACCAGACAAAGCCATACCGCCAAGCAATTTGTCGTGTTCCGGCATGATGTCTGGTGAAGCCGTACGGAGGACGGGTCTGAGCAGTTGTTGTGTTGGGAGTTTGTTCGTGGAAGGTCTTCAGATCAATCTCCCTTTGGTGCAGCATCGTTGGTCGTGTTGTTGGGTTTAACATTGCATCACCTCGCTCAACTGCCGCCTTCCTTCCTATTCGCTCAGTTTTTCTGAGTGAATAGGTTCTTAATAAACTAGTGCGCTTTACCATCAACGATCGCATCACTGCTTACCATCAGGTGGGATTGCGGTCAAGCGCAAAAATATAAATATTAAAAAAGAAAAACAACGCTGTTATAACTTATATAAAAATCATATACATAGTGTCAGTACTACTGACACTATATGATTTATATCCCACACTACTACTGACTCAGTCAGTATTGTCAATAAATATTTATTTATTTGAGCACACCACCAGTCTGCTACAATATAGCTTACTTTATGCTCGTAGCACATACAGAGTCGGCGTAGCTTACTGTATGCCCGTATTAGTCCTCTACGACGCCGGTCATTCTACGCCCATAATATACTGCTACGACCTACTACACCTGCAGTACAGGCTGCTACGACGTAGCTTACTCTACGCGCGTATTTGAGTCTGCTACGGCGTAGTACGCGTGCGTAGAATAGTCTGCTACGGTGTATATTACTCTACGCTCGTAGCATAGTCTGTTACGTAGATCGTAACAGACTATGCTATGTTACGATCTATGTAGCTTACTCTACGAAAATTCATCTGCGGTAGTAAACTGTGTGTCTTAATAAATAGGTTGTTAGTACCATTTTATTTATTTATTTGTTTATTAAAACTTTATGCACAAAGAAAAACGTTGCATAATGGCGGACTTAATGCCTTAGGCATTTTCTACCAGTCTACCTTAAGGTGATGCAGAGACAAAACATGGTAGGTGCAAAGATATGAAGGAGAAGTTCAAAGAGAAACACAAAAAAAATATTATAATAAATACATATATACTAAATATAAACAGTAGAGAGAGATAAAAAAATATAGATAGACAAAAAGAATAAATTATATGTTTGATGATTCTGCCAATTTCTTGCGTAAGTATTCCCGAGCTTTGATTTTTGTCTTCCTCCGTGGCGTTTTGACCGCTGCGGTCAAAACGCCTGCCTGCGACGTGGAGGCCCCGGGATCGATCCCCGGCCAGGTCATGATGGAAAACGATCTTTATAATAACAAAAATAATTTATAATAGCTGAAGCATAGACATAAACATCAATAACAATAGATATTATGCAACATAATCCGTCTATAAGTTATGGTATTGGCAATACAGATAATATCTTTGGGCACACGTTTAATCTATGGTCTCTGGTTTAGACACTAATTTATAGGTGTACGGGCATATTTAGAGCACCTCTATTTTGTTGTTAACCGTCTATGCCAAAAGGCTATATATTATGTATGTTTATATGTACGCTCAGATCACCCGAAATCCTCGTCATTGTCCGATTTATGACACGTGATATTTCTCGAGTGAGTCTGGTTTTTTTATTGGTGTCAGTGATATAAAGGGTGTATCTGACATCGACGCACAAACGAATACCATGGATCCAGTACATGATTCTGAACCCCCCAGTGGTGAAATTTTGTGTCGGCTTTTTCATGATTTAAAAATATATATAAATAGTTTTTTTTTCACTTTAGACCGTTTATAATTGCTGTACTTTTATAACCCAATAAGATTTTAAAGTAAAAATTAATTAATTCGCTAATTACATAAAAAAGCACAATGAAAACAAAAATCGAAAAACTATCTTATCAGCTGATTTAATAGAGTTTACATCAGGGATCAACGTCATACCTACAAACTCGCACGGCGGCACGCTTGCAATGTTCAAAGGCCGAGCCGACACTTTTTTTAAACACTGTGAATTCTGTAACCGTTCATTAACGACATAAATGACTATCATAATTTTATTAATGGCATGCGGTCTAACCTTTTCGAGAAGTTTGCGTTACGATGTCAGATACCGGTTTACCGGTTGCCATAAGAACATCTAATGGCAGTCGTTACGGGTTGTTGGAGCCCTCAAAAGCTCAACAATTAGTCTAACTCCAATGCTTCGATATCGCCTTCGGGTTGTGGAGGTCAGACGGCAGTCGCTTCACGGAAAATATCGAAGTTTAGCCAAAATCAGCAGTTAGACTGGTAAAGCGGACCCCAGACCCAAGAGCTGTAAAAGCTTCGGATGCGACTGGGATTAACACTGAGATGTTGATAATAATATGTTTGTTTTAGATGTATTGTGTGTTAAGTCTGTGCTAAATAAATGTATTTTCTTTATTTCTAAAATTAAATGGTTATACAAAAATTGCGGAAGGCGCAGGACTGTTCGTCATGGAGATCTTTGGGGGAGGCCTATATCCAGCAGTGGAAGTCTTTCGGCTGAAATGATGAATGATTATGATCACAAAAATTGAATAAATTACTACAAAGTGTGGCCTCCTCTTTTATTAAGAACTTGCTGGCACTGATTAATCATAGATTCGATGAGACTTAACTTAAAATAAATAACATAATAATATTCATAATAATCAGAGTCACACAAAGAGCAATGGAAAGAGCTATGCTCGGAGTTTCTCTGCGTGATCCAATCAGAAATGAGGAGATCCGCAGAAGAACCAAAGTCATCGACATAGCTCTGCAAGTCGCTAAACTTAAGTGGCAGTGGGCAGGGCACATTGCTCGTAGAACCAATGGCCGATGGGGCAGTAAGGTTCTGCAGTGGCGGCCACGTACTGGAAGACGCAGCGTAGGGAGGTCCCCAACAAGGTGGACCGATGACCTGGTGAAGGTCGCGGGAAGCCGATGGATGCGGGCAGCACAAAACCGGTCAACGTGGAAAGCCTTGGGGGAGGCCTTTGTCCAGCAGTGGACATCCATAGGCTGAAGAAGAAGAGAAGAAATAACATTTTATCCCATTTTTCCAGGGTCCATGTAGTTTAGTTTACAAAAATTCTTTATTATCATACAACATTTACACTGAGGTACTTACAAAAATAAGTCTCAGTATACTAATATTAATAATATAATTACAAGGTCAATCGTCGAATCCAACTCGGCTGGGCTGCTTTCGGGAAGCTACGTAAAATCTTCTCTTTCGAAATACCGCAGTGTCTCAAGAACAAAAGTCTTCGACCAGTGTGTGTTGCCAGTGATGACTTATGGAATTGAGACGTGGTCGCTAACAATGGGCCTTATAAGAAGGCTCAAAGTCACTCAAAGGGCAATAGAGAGGGCTACGCTTGGGGTTTCGCTGCGCGATCGAATCAGGAATGAGGAGATCCGCAGAAGAACGAGAGTAACCGACATAGCCCGAAGAATTGCAACACTAGAGTGGCAGTGGGCTGGACACATTGCCCGTAGGACCGATGCCCGATGGGGCCGACGGGTTCTCGAGAGGCGACTACGCACCGGAAGACGTAGCGTGGGTAGGCCCCCGACAAGGTGGACCGATGACCTGGTGAAGGTCGCCAGAAACGCAGGACCGGTCGTCGTGGAGAACCTTGGGGGAGGCCTATGTCCAGCTGTGGACGTCTTTCGACTGAAATGATGACACTAATATTATAAGCAACACTTTTACAGGCTAGAATCACCTTTAAAGGTATACAGTAATTATGGCTACAAACTTATTGCATCATGACCATTTAATAATTTAATCTTATAATAACTACTAAACAAAAAAGAGAGGAGGCCAGGGTCTATGTAATGTGTTCCCATTCATCATACATTTCGACGAGCACGATTGCCGTGACGTATCGATAGGCACCTAATTGGGCGTCGTGTTCGTGGCAATACTCATGCAGTCGATTTAAGTAATAATTATAAACAAGCGCTTGACCGCAATCCCGCCTGATGTTAAGCAGTGATGCGATCGTTGATGGTAAAGCGCGCTAGTTTATTAAGAACCTATTCACTCAGATTGAGCGAATAGGAAGGAAGACGGCAGTTGAACGAGGTGATGCAATGTTAAACCCAATAACACGACCAACGATGCTGCGCCAAAGGGAGATTGATCTGAATGAAGACCTTCCACGACCAAACTCCCAACACAACAACATTAGGCGCATCGTACCCGGCAGACATCGTAACACAACTGCTCAGACCCGTCCTCCGTACGGCTTCACCAGACATCATGCCGGAACACGACAAATCGCTTGGCGGCAAGGCTTTGTCTGGTGGGTGGTAACTTCTGCCGGCGGCCGATGTTATGGCCTACAACACGTCGTATTATACAGGTGGTCGATACCTAACAACGGCAAAATGTGGTATGTGTAAATTATGTCTCAAAATTCAAATTTGTTCAAAACTGTTACAAAATTTATACAGAATACGAAATTTTAATAAGCTTAGAAAATGTTTGCATTCGCTTTTGAATTTGTGAAAAAAAAATAAAACGACACTCCAATTTTTTTTTCCAAACCAGCCCGTATGTCCTCTAGAACAAATAAGTTTGAATAGGTATTACCTACTTGGTAAAAAATGATATAATAATTGATTAGTAATTTTGTCTATGTTCATATTTATTATATTTAACCAAAATATTTACAGTGTACCTACTAACACTTGTTAGGTATCGGTACCAACACATGTCCCCTCAACGTGACCAGCACCTTGTCACGAGGCCCAAATCAGCCGAATCAGGATATTATACCTATTTTCATGCAACTGAAGCTATGCGGAGTATTACAACATCCCAACGGCTGAGTCATCTCCTCGTGTCGCCGCCTCGTGTCCAGCCGCGAATCGCTAAATCATCAGTCACCTCATTAGACGTAACCTCGATAAAACACACATATAGAGGAATCTCGACAGATGCAGGGGTAGTAGATATTAGACATTAGATATAATGTAGGATAGTAGAGTGTAGCAGTGTCGTCCTAACTTCGGACGCATTCGCACTTAGGTTAAGTAGATTTAGGAGTTACCATGTAATCTTAACTATAATAAATAATAATAATAATAAACGTTTATTTTTTCCACCACATAATTAAACGTAAGTTTACCACAAAATAAAGTATACAAGATATAATGATGTAGTGGAAACTGGAGCCTGTACTAGGACAACCTGTGTTACAGGTCTCCAGGCCTCCTGACTACACGGTCGTGTCACAACTAATACAAACGTATACTAACAGATGACAAAAATTATGGGATGATTTATATATAATTTTAAAAGATTTGACAGCAAAGTAGGGTATGTTCGTGTCGATGTTTGATTGTGAGTGTGGTTATGAAGTCTATTTGTGAAGTGTGTATGTGTGTGTGTGGGGGTGTGTGAGTGTGTTTGAAGTGAGTGTGTGTGTGTGGGTAGGACGTGTAAATATAGTATAAGTGATTATAGTTTCCATTTGCACCCTCCGTCGTGGGCGAAAATGTAATTCACTTGTATACAAGTTTCACATTAAACATGGTGTTTTTTTATTATTATTTTTTTTATTTAGTTGTCTTCACACGTTTTCTCATATCACATTAGACATTGACAGATTTGTCGACATCGGCACCATTACCATAAACAAAAATAGAATGGATTAGTAACTTGAAATAGTGTTGCTTAGACTTTTTTTATGTGTTTATGTCAAATATTTCCTTTTTATATACACAACATTATTGTTAGTATAAGTAAGGGAAAACTACTGTCTGTTCTGTTACCACAGACATACCATGAAATATGTTTTGCGGGGCATAGATTTTTAAGTCAATATTGTTTTGTTAATTTGTAAAATAAAAAAAAACCGTTGATAAAATGTATGCCACATTCTATACGTGTTAAGAAGGTATCGATTCTTACTGCATTTGTAAACTTTAGCAAGGAACCCTTAACCCCAAATTCTTTTGCACCAAACTCTTTCGAAAAATCAGGTGTGATTTCAAGTGCAGAACAACTTCTGTAGACCCTCTACAGATTCGCCGTGAGCAGATTAATATAATCTTTCCACAGCCACCTACCATTACCACCTAACTAGCCGATACGTTGGCTGCGTGCCAGAAAGTTGGCCCAACATATGTGCCACGCAAATGATGCGTTAAATCGACACGTTCTCACAGTTCGAAACGTTTTCGACACATATCAGGGCTTATATTATAATACGTTTTCGGGTTTTGTAATATTGTAGTACGTACTTCAAGTTACATTTACAATTAAATATTCTCATATTTAATTTTTGTAGTGAGAATAATTTCCTCGGTGGTAGGCCATAGCATCGGCTACCGGCAGAACTTACCATCCACCAGACAAAGTATTGCTGCCAAGCTATTCGTTGTGTTCCGGCATGATGTCTGGTGAAGCCGTACGGAGGACGGGTCTGAGCAGTTGTGTTGCGATGTGTGGTGATTGTGTGTGATTGGGTACGATGCGCCAAATGTTGTTGTGTCGGGAGTTTGGTCGTGGAGGGTCTCCAGGTCAATCTCCCTCTGGCGCAGCATCGTTGGTCGTGTTGTTGGGTTTAGCATTGCATCACCTCGCTCAACTGCCGTCTTCCTTTCCTATTCACTCAGTTGTTTTTAGGTAAATAGGCTCTTAATAAACTAGCGCGCTTTACTATCAAAGATTGCATCACTGCTTACTATCAGGCGGGATTGTGGTCAAGCGCTAGTTTATAGTTAACATTTTAAAATAATGTCTGTCACCGATTCTTGTTAACAAACAAAATTAAATTAAAGTTCAATACATCTTTTTCTTTCTAATTAATTAAGAGAAAAACAAAAGATAAAATGTTAGTTTAGACCTGTCAAATAAGTCTGCTCTTGACGTTGATATATTTTTAGGCGCCATGTTTATAATTAATTAATAATAATTATTATAATTAATTAATTATTTTATATTATTTTTTATTTTTTTGATTCATGGATTAAGCAGTTTCATTTTATTTTAATTTTATTGTTAAATTTAAATTCTGTACTTTAATTGTAATTCTGTTTTAATTTTGATTTTATTTTATTGTTAATATTAACTTCCACAATTTTGATTTTAATTTTGGATGAATCTTTTTCATGTTGTTGCTTTTTTATATGCTATTTCTATGGACCATGGTCTGACAATAAAATTTATTATTATTATGATTATGGAGTATGTTTATGACTTTTTGGCGGGATAGTCAAGCTGAGTGTCACGCTCATTTTTCATTGGACCTTTAAATTATTTATAGTGTTATTTACTAAATAAAAGTGCGTGATTTATGTAGTAAAAATGCATTCAGTAAATAATTCATAAAGAACAGTGAAATATCGCAGCACAGTGACTTTGTCTCAAACCTCCATCGTAAGACGAGTCACGCGGCCGTCTTTTTCGACATGAACAATTCATTACATGACATTGGCTAAATGTACAAACCGTGCAAAGCCATAAAAGAAAGAAAGAAAAAAGAAAAATAAGAGTACATGTGTTTATTTGACAAGATTAATCTAAAATGTTATCTTCTATCCTTTTCTTAACGAAATGTATAGAAAAGGATGCACTTATTTTTAAAATTCGCTTACATCCAATTGAAGTACAAGAAAACCTCTTGTTTTGTGTTTGTTAAAAATAATTACTCATTTATAGAAAGAAAGAAAGAAACAAAGAAAGAAAAAGCCTTTATTTGCAGTAAACATGACACCAGAGTTTATTGAGGGAAACATGCGTCACACCGACTCCATGCAAACACAGAGCCCAGCGCTGGTTTTCAGCGACAGCCGGCGCCGACGTAAGGACGTCACCCGATGCAATAAACAATTAAAAGTGGCACCGAACCGATTATTACCGTAACAATAAACAAATATAAAAACTAAATCTAATTATAACATAAAACAAAGTCGTTTTCTCTTTGCCTATGTCTTTATGTATGATTATATATCTATCCGATATCCGATATCCGATATATTATGAGTATCTATAATTATCTGATTATCATGCATCAAAACATCGCGGGACTCGTGAACAAGGCGGATCAACTAACACTGCACCTGCAAGAACTAGCCAAACAAAGAAATTGTGTAGACATAATTTGCGTCACGGAACACTTTATGGAGCGAGGACACGAGGAGCTCCTTTCAATACCTAATTATAAATTAGCCGCTTCATATACAAGAACTACAAAAAGAGGAGGAGCCGGTATTTTGGTAAAATTCGGTCACCAATATAAAGAACTTACAAATATCGGTAAAATGTCTATTGAAGGCGTTGTCGAAGTATGCGCAATTGAACTTATACAACATAAAATAATCATTATTTGTATATACAGAGTACCTAAGTTAAACAATTTAGAAGTGTTCTATTCAAAATTAAATATTATTTTATCTACATACTGTTACAATTCGAACAAGAATGTAATTCTATGTGGCGACTTCAATATTAATATTTTAAAACAGGATAGAGTATCTCTCGAGTTTATTAGTTTCCTATTGAAGTACAATCTTTCTTTGGAAATTGGTCAACCAACTAGATTGCAAAGCAATACATGCATAGACAATTTTGCACATAATATTTCACGAAGATGTACCCATAATGTTCTTGATTTACATTTGTCGGATCATACAGCACAAACTTTAAAGCTTCCGGTGAAAAAGACATATTTAATTAAAACTTGGAATATAAAAGTGCGTGACTATAGTAGTGAAAACTTATTGAAATTCAAAGACTGTTTGAAATCAATTTCTTTCTCTGATGTCTATCTCAGTAAAGACCCTAATGTAGCATATAACAAGTTTTTCGAACTTTTTCAATTGTTTTATAATTTATGTTTTCCAATTGTTTTAAAAAAAAGAAAACTAATAAAAAAACCAAACTGGCTAACACCTGGTATTAGAAGGTGTAGCCAAATAAAAAGACAGTTGTTATGGCACCATAGATTAAATCCATCTAATGTAAACGTGACTAAACTTCGAAACTATTCAAACAGACTTAAGAAAATAATAAAATTGACCCAATTAGCAAAAAATAACTATAAAATAAGAACAGCACATAATAAATCGATGATGACATGGAAAATAATAAATGAAAATAGAAGCAACTCTCCACCAGAGTATATAAAAGAAATAATTAATGACGGAGTTAAATACACTACACCCAAAGACATAGCAAACATGTTCAACGACTACTTCATAAGCCAAGCAGAAAAACTTTCCACTGTTTCTACACATCTGACCACTAACAATAGAATAGATTACTCATCGCACTCGATGTTTTTTGCCCCTATCTTACCACATGACGTAAATAAAATTATAAAAGATTTAAAAAATAAAAATAGTGTAGGTTACGACGATATCTCAACAAAGGTTTTAAAGTATGTTTCCGAAATAATATTACAGCCCCTCAGCTACATAATTAATTTAAGTATTGAATCTGGAACGTACCCTGATAAACTTAAACCTACTATCATAAAACCATTATTTAAAAAGGATGATGAGAGAGACATTAAAAATTACAGGCCAATAGCTCTTATTCCGGTAATATCCAAGATATTCGAAAAATGGATGTATAGATCTATAGAAGCATTCCTCGATAGAAATAAGATACTTGTAAAGGAACAAAAAGGTTTTAGGAAAGACCATTCAATCAATATGGCAATATATGACTTTCTTAATGATATAATTCCTAACATGAATGAAAGAATCCCTATTTCAGCAATTTACATGGATATGACAAAGGCATTTGACTTGGTCAACCATGATATACTGCTGAGCAAGTCAAACGCGTATGGGATTAGGGGTAATGTCTTATCACTTATAAATTCCTATCTAAAAAATAGAACACAACACACCGAAATAAGTCGAATTTGTAAATCAAACAAAACAGTTGTAAAATACATATCCAAAGAACGGAAAATATACTATGGTGTGCCCCAAGGCAGTGTGCTAGGGCCTTTGCTATTTCTTCTATATATAAATGACTTTCCTCAAAATATACCCTATCCTATGACATTGTTTGCCGACGACAGTACTATCATTGTTAAACTTGACAAAAATAATAATGACTTTGAAACTAAAATAACTAATGCATTGCAGCAAGCCGTTAACTGGTTAGAACATAACAACTTAATTATAAATTTAAAGAAAACTAAAATTATGAACTTCCGTCAAAGAGTAACCAATTCGAAATTAAACGTAAGCTTTAATAATGAAAAAATTGAAGAAGTTGAGAATACAATTTTTTTAGGCCTAACTATTGACAATCAACTTAATTGGAAACAACACACTTCAATATTAATTAAAAAAATTAGTAAGTTTGCTTTTGCTTTGTTTAAACTGAAGAAAGTAGTAAATCAAACTGCGGCAGTAACTGCATATTATGGATATGTCGATTCACTACTGCGCTACGGAGTCATGTTTTGGGGTAATTCCTGCAATAAAGATATGGTGTTCAAATCACAAAAAAGATGCATCAGGGCTATTACTGGTATAAAAATAACCGACAGCTGTAAGCCTTATTTTGTTTTGTTAAAAATAATGACTTTGCCTTGTTTGTATATATTTGAGACTGCTATATTTGTTAAAAAGAACATTCATCTATTTAGAAAAGCATCTGAAAGTCGCTATAAAATGATCAGAGAAAAACACAGACATGAACTATACGGTAGACCTTCAAAGACCGCCTTGATGGACAAAAGCATACTTTGTATGGCCCCAAAAATATTTAATAAATTACCAAATGGGATTAAGGACCTAAAAAATATTATTCAATTTAAAAACAAATTAAGACGTCTATTATTGGAGAAATGCTATTATACAATTCAGGAGTTTCTTAATGATAAATTGTAAATTATTTGACATTGATACTCATTTAATTTTGACATTATACTATTGCTTTGACATAATTAACTTGACATTGCCACCTATTTAATTCTGAAATTGTATTATATAAGTTATTTAACATCTATTTAATTTTGACATTGCACTGTATTTTGACATTGTAAGTTATTTGACATTAATATTTATAAACATTTGACATAGCATTATATTCCAAATTCATTACATTATTCATCATTTTAATATATTGATAATCCTTTTTATGATTTTAAGTGCTGTTAAATAGTGTATGCCTTTATGGTAGATTTTTCGAGGAACTGATGTATTAGATATTAAGATCACATTGTAAAATGTACTTACCAAAAATCACACTAATAAATGAATTGAATTGAATTAAATCTTTAAAAACGCTCAACGGATTTTGATACGGTTTTAGAGAGTGATTATAGAGGAAGGTTTATATGTATAACATCCATTAAATTGTGGAGAGATACTATTATTTTTGAGATTTCTAGTGTGATGTCGTAAATAATTGATTTATGACGTCCTCCGTGGCGCAGCGGTCAACACGCCTGCCTGCGACGTGGAGGCCCCGGGTTCGATCCCCGGCCAGGTCATGATGGAAAAAGATCTTTTCCTGATTGGCCTGGGTCTTGGTTTATCTATATATGTATCTATTATAAATATAGTATCGTTGAGTTAGTATCCCCTAACACAAGTCTCGAACTTACTTTGGGACTAACTCAATCTGTGTGATTTGTCCGTATTTATTTATTTAATTACATTTCTTCCGCGTTTGCAGTGAAACACACCCCACGAGATTTATCAAAATAATGTACACATAAAAAAGGTCTACAAAAAAGCGATGGTATATGTCTATCTCTTAAGAAAATCCCAGATTAACATTTTATTGTCATTTACTTTTTACGACAAATACCGGCTAATTTTCGAAACGATTTTATTACCAATCTAACCCTAAATACGTTGTTGATTTAATATAGATCTATATCGCCCTTTACAGCATATGATTTAAATGAATATTTTCGAAGATACTACAGATTTAAAAATTGCGGGGCGTCGCGTTTGCGACCGGCCGGCGGGAGCGGCGGGCCGCTATGTTTTTTATACAACGTACACAGTTTTTCTGTAGTGTATTTAGTATCATCATTGCTCCCGTGCGAAGCGGGGCGGGTCGGGAGTAAAGCTCACTCATCCTCCATAGAAAAGGGAGGATCCTCCAACCAGACGGGTGTCATGTCTGGCGGGCACTTGCCCCGTGCCCGATGGTTGAAATTGGTAAGTTGTATGTATGCTAATTGCACGGTAAACTCTGATTGCGAGATGTAGAATTCGTGTGACGTCAGTATGACACGTTGTTCATTTTTGTGGCGTTTGTAGGTACCGCTACAGTTGGTTTGTTTGAACGCGCTAATCTCAGGAACTAAGGGTCCGATTTGAAAAATTCTTTTTGCTTTGGATAGCCCATTAATCCAGGAAGGCTTTAGGCTATATATATATATATATACTATGTTAAAAAAACCCTGTCCGACCCGTGAAGGAGTTGTTAGATATCGTTAACTGATTCTACTAATAAGAATAATATAAGATACAAAACCGGGCTAGACATAAAAAAATCCCCCTAAAAAAATAAATATCATTTCGCAAAAAGAGGTAACTTAATAAATGTGCGTTAAGCACCCTTCCACGGGCGGCGGGCGGCAGGGCATGCGGCATGCGCGGTCGCATCGCTATTCGCTCATAAAAATACCGTTGTTGTCACTTTTTTAAAAATTACCCAATTTCGGGGAAGTTTGAATTAATTCGCGGGAAAAAAAGATTATTTCAAAATTCATTTGTATTGGTACTATGATGATTACGTAAAATTTTATATTATATTTGGTCATGTGCTTACCTAACCTTTTATGATCCTTATGGGTGGAACAGAGTTTTCTTAACATATTGTATATCTAAATGACATGACATCATCATCATAGGAGTGGAGCTTATAAAAAAACGAACTCAACGTTCATACATACGTCATACATCAGGCAGCAACAAATAAAAATCAAATAGAAAGTAAAAACCCAGAAGTAAAAAATATCAGCAAAGCATGCCTTGCGACTGCACCAAGAAGGTTCAGTACATTACGATTAGAAGTATAACGGAAATAGGGTAGCTGATTAAAAAACTAATAAGTCCGTCAGTCAGATTTCCAAAAAATACTAGACACGTATTTTTTTTTTTTTTTTTATAATTATAAACTAGTGCTTGACCGCAATCCCGCCTGATGGTAAGCAGTGATGCGATCGTTCATGGTAAAGCGCGTTAGTTTATTAAAAGCCTATTCACTCAGAAAAACTGAGCTAATAAGAAGGAAGACGGCAGTTGAGCGAGGTGATGCAATGTTAAACCCAACAACACGACCAACGATGCTGCGCCAAAGGGAGATTGATCTGAAGACCTTCCACGACCAAACTCCCAACACAACAACATTAAGTGCATCGTATCCGGCACACATCGTGCCGGAACACGACGAATCGCTTGGCGGCAAGGCTTTGTCTGCTAAGTGGTAACTTCTGCCGGCGGCCGATGTTATGGCCTACCGCCGAGAGAGGGTAAGCAGTAATGCTATCGTTGATAGTAAAGCGCACTGGTTTATTAAGCCTATTTACTTAAAAAACTTAGGAATAGGAAGGATCGTCACGCTGTGACCAATAGAAGCGGAGCATAACTAACTCCACGCGAACAAAGTCGCCGGCTGCCGCTAGTGAATAATAATATCGTAACCGTTGGAGCTCGTCAACTTGGTAAATTTCACCCTCGGGAGGAAAGTTGAAAGCACGGAGTAGCTGGATCATTAAAAATGGACAAATTTCGTCATGTACCCACTTAACATTTAAGGAGAGTTCATGATCTGTTTCATTGTGTTTGGATGAGTTCCGGGTAAGTTATAATTAGTCACATAACTTATTATACAGCGTATGCTGGAAAGGTGTAGTCTTAATAGGGTTCCGTAGCCAAATGGCAAAAAACGGAACCCTTATAGATTCGGTTCATTTGTGTGAACTGCGTACAGTACAGACGTGTTGTAAACATTTTGCAAACATATAAAGATTACTTAAAAATAACCATTAACCGAATATAATACTTATAATTGTGTTACTCAAGTTTTAAATCTTATTGCACCAATTGTGGGACTTTATATCTTTTGCTGCGAAGGGAGTTCGACATCCAAGCAAAGGTAACCGCTCTTCACCCCCTCGGGGAAAAGAGACAGGCACATTATTTTTTTACCTGTTCGCTCAACTTGATAAACGAGTATTTGTACCACTGATCATGAGCGTAAAACGATCACCGCCTGGAAGTGGCCTAAGTGGTTCGGATCCTAATCTATCGAGAACTGAAACAGTATCAGGTCTTCAGAACAATCCCAGCCAAGTTACATTCCGTAATAAACGAAAGTTTACTGACAACACTAAAGAAGAATTAAGCGAATTCAGAGAACAAATGTTGGAAATGATGGCTACAATTTCAGCTAACCAAAAAGAATTTATGGATAAAGTGTGTGGGGATATTTCCACCATAAAGGAGAGAGTGGATGATATAAAAATTACTATAAGTAACCTTGCTATAGAGCAAAACAAATTGAAATTAGATATTTCTAAAGTACAACTAAAAGCAAATGCCTCTGACAAAAAGCTTGAAAAGATACAATCTGAGATTGATGCAATTAAGGAGAACTCAATTTCCGCTATACCATCGCTTGTTATATCGGATGCGTATGAATCTATTATGACCGAGGTAAGAGAACGTGAACTAAGGAGGAAAAATATAATAATTGTGGGAATAAAAGAACCAGCCTCAGCCTCTAAAGACAAAAGGTCAGAGTCAGATATGGAGCAAACTCTTAAAATCATAAAGATGGCAGGGGTGAATACTTCTCCTGAAAAACTTTTCCGTCTCGGTAAATACCACCCCAGCAAAAATCGTCCTTTGAAAGTATGCTTCAAATCATGGGAAACTGCAACATCTATATTACGTAGCAAAAATGATGTCAACTGTGACAATATTAAAATATTTTCAGATAAGACACCCCAACAGCAACAATTTCTGAAGAATCTCAAGAATGAAATAAAATATCGAGTTGAAAGTGGTGACAAAAATCTAACAATTAAATATATCAAAGGGGTGCCGAAAATAGTTGAAATACCTGCAAAAAACCAACTTCAAAACTCACCCATAATGAAAATTCTAACCCAATGAACGATATAACTTACCAAATAACTGACAACTACAACGACATCATCATGAGCAACAAATCTATAAAATTCTTGTATGCAAATGTACGCAGCATTGTAAAACCTGGAAAATTGGATGAACTAAAGTGTGTAGTTGAATCTTTTCGCAGTACTATAAATATAATTATACTTACTGAAACATGGATAAAAAATGATGATGAAGCAAAGAGAATTCAAATACCTGGTTATACACACTATCACAACTACAGGAACGGTGCGCGGGGTGGTGGAGTATCAATTTTTGCTCACAACAATATGAAACATTTCTTGATTGAGGAATTATCCCCAAATGACAAACCACTATTTATAGATACATCTTGATAAGTATTCTCTCGACATAGCTGGCATCTACCGAAAACCAGACGCATCTAACATCAAAAACTTCCTTGAAACTTACACCAGACAATTGCATGGGCGGAAAAGAGCCATCATACTGGGAGATTTTAATATTAATCTACAGAATTTGGACCAGACTACCTTAAAATACAAAGAAGAACTATAAAGTAGTGGTTATAGAGTTATAAACAAAGTCGAGGAGAAATACTGTACCCGTGAAACTACTACAACTAAAACTATAATAGACCACGTATGCACAAACCTTCCTGACACCAAGTTTCATCTTGCCGTAATTGCAACTGCCATGTCAGATCATAATCAAATGTATTTAGAAGTTAAGAAATATCAACCAGAACCACCTAGAAAAGTAAAATATGAAGCTATAAATTATGAAAAACTGTTCCATGCGGTAAAAGAGTGGAAATACACCAATGAAGGAAATCTGTACCAAAAATTTGAGGAAAAGTTACTGAATAGTATCACTATCAGTAAAATAACTAAAACTAAAGTACTGAATCCACCCAGACAAGATTGGATAAATAAAACGATCATAAGTATGATAAATAAAAGAAATGCATTATGGAGGTTGCACAAAAGAAACAAAAATGACCAATTATTACTGCAAAAATTTGTGAATAAAAGAAATGAAGTCAGTCAAATTATAAAACAAACAAAAAGTACTTATTACCTAAATGCTTTTGACAAATCCAAGAGAAACCCAAAAAAAAAGTGGAGTCTTATAAATGATCTCTCTAGGAACAAGATAAGAGAGTCACCAACACCGAGTAAACTCCTAACGCCATCTGGAGTTTTGACTAATCAGACTGACATTTGTGAGTGTATTAATGAATTCTTTTCTAATATTGGATCAGTTCTGGCTAGTCAAATTCCCAAACGATACCAAAACAATCTAACACACACTAAAGGAACTCAGGCAACTCAAAACATTTTTTTTTTTTTTTTTTTTTGCCGGGGTGGAAATCCTCATAGGATGCCCGCCGCCCTGGGGTGGGCGACGGGGTATGTCAGACTTTTACTGACTAAAACCACCCCGGTGTGTCTTCTATCACGAGCGCGCGTGGGGCCGCGGGAGTCTAAATTCTTCCACGGCCCCACACCCTCGTGCTGGCCCGGTCTGTCTGGGCCTCGTCTCCTGCACGGGGTAGTGGGGTGTTAAACTACCCCGTGCATCGCCTCAAAGGCGCGCGCCGACACTCGCGCGCGCCTCCGTCTCGGGGTCCATCAATGGGGGGCGGGGACTTCCCCATGTCCCTCGCCCCTGGACCCATTCATGGGGGGCGGAAGAGGGCGTTATCCGCCCTTCCTCGGCGCCCGGTGCGTCTTCTGCGGCCCGGGAAGGGAGTTGATATCTCCCTTTCCCGTTCCGCAGCTTCCTTCTGCGACATCACGTCCTCGCAGAAGGACACCACCGCGTCCCACGACTCTGAGCTGCCGACCATCCTCCGCACTACTGCCGGCAGCGTCAGGTCGCCTCCTACTTCATTTGTGAGGACACGGCGCTGCTCCTCCCAAGCTACACACTCGGAGAGCGTGTGCTGCGCCGTGTCCTCCCCGCATTGGACGCAGTGGTGGCACCGAGCGTCTGGCTCCCTGCCTAAGCGACGCAGGTACTTGCCGAAGCAGCCATGCCCCGACAGTACCTGCGTCACCCTGAACGACAGGGAGCCGTGCCTCCTCCCGAGCCAGTCGTCGAGTACTGGCCGGATCGCCTCGACGGTAGCGAGGCCGGCGGTAGGGCGCATAAGCCTCTGCCGCCAGTCCGCCACCAGGACCTGACGGAGCTCCCCTCGGCGCAGCTCGATCTGCCGCTGCACCGGACTGGAGCCCCGTGTCCGCTCTTCCTCGCGCCATCGGTACAATGACGCGAGTACTTTCGCCTCTAGGTCCCAGGGCGGGGATCCGGCCAGGACGCAAGCCGCCTCGTAGGATATCGTGCGATACCCGCGGACGACCCTGACGGCCATCGCCCTCTGCGGCTTGCGCAGAATGGCGAGTGTTCCGGCCGTCAGGTCCATCGCCCACACAGGGGCCCCATACAGGGCCATGGACCGCACGATACCCAAGGCAACTCAAAACATGACCCAACTTTCACAAATAGACCCATGCACCTGTGATGAAATTGCAAAAATAATTGATAACCTCAAGGTAAATACTAGTTCCGGCTTAGATGGTGTAAACACAAAATCAATAAAATGCTTAAAAGAATTAATACTTAGCGAACTCACAATTTGTATAAATAAAAACCTACAGCTAGGATCTTTCCCAGACAGTCTCAAAATTGCCAAGGTAAACCCCATCTACAAAAATGGAAATAAATCGGGTCCAGGAAATTATCGTCCTATTTCAGTCTTGCCGGTTTTGTCAAAAATCTTTGAACGTTCTTTATACAACCGCCTCGATAAACACCTAAGAGCACAAAACTTTCTCTTTGACAAACAATACGGTTTCAGACCAAACTCCAACACGCTCTCTGCTACAATAGATCTAATAACAAAAATCAAACTAAGCATTGACAAAAAGCAGATAGCGTTAGGAATTTTCATAGACCTGAAAAAGGCCTTTGACACAATAAGTCACAAGCTATTACTAAAGAAACTAAATGACATTGGCGTTACTGGAACCGCATTTGATATCTTCAAATCTTACCTAACAAATCGTTATCAAGTCGTTAAGATCAACGAAACACAAATCCGTCCTAAAATCGTAAATTTTGGCATTCCACAGGGATCAATATTAGGGCCGCTATTATTCCTGATCTACATTAATAATATACATGCAATTGGACTGAAGGGCGATGTATCGTTGTATGCAGACGATACAGCTTTATTCTACTTTGGACACTCCGTGGACGCTGTCATGTGTGACGCTCAGGATGACTTACAACTCTTAAATATGTGGTTTCAGTGCAATCTACTCACCATAAATATAGCTAAAACCAACTACATAATCTTCGCTGCAAAGAATAAAAAAACATTGTATAATTCACCTTTAACGATAAATAACCAATCAATAAAAAAAGTTGACCATGAAAAGTATCTTGGATTAATTTTAGATAAGAACTTAAGCTGGAAGCCGCATATAGAAAAGGTTAGGAATAAATTAACGTCTCTCACGGGAGCCCTACGAAGTGTCGTCCAGTGTCTTCCACGTCAAGTACGATATAATGTATATAACGCTCTTTTTTTTTTTTTTTTTCTCTTTATTTATTTTAAGGAACTTTTATACAATAATTGTACATGCCAGTCCCATCAGACCTTATAATTAATAATATTATAAAAAAACAACAATAAAAATCCTACTTTATAACGAAAAACGCAACAACACAAACTTAATTAATTTATAAGCAGCTCCAGAGGTTGGTGTCGACAAAATATGATGGTACATACAAACATCGTTTACATTTAAATTTAGCTCTCTAACTAGATCCTCTCTGGCGGACTGAAATCTGACACACTCCGTCAGCAAATGTACGACATCTTCCACAGTGCCACAGACCTCACAATTTGGTGAATTAATTTTTTTCATTAAAAAACCAAAATTATTCAGCGGCATGTGTCCAGATCTCAGTCTGTGAGCTACAACTATAAATTCCCTGGTAAGCCTAGTGTTATTAAACCACGGTATATGAGGAGGTTCCGAAACTATAGACCTATACCATATCCCTTTATCTTTCGATCTTTGATTAAAATACTCTTTCCAAACTTCATGACATATATGTTTATACCTAGGCAATATTTCTATATAATTAGTTCCAATGTTTTTTTCCCTTCCACCAACAATACCCAACTTCGCTAAACGGTCAGCCTCCTCATTACCCTTAATACCTACATGTGAGGGAACCCATTGCAACTTCAGATCCATACCTCTTAAAGATAGATAGTAAATTTTAGATAAAATTTCATAAGCTATCGGTGCACCTCTGACACCAGAGGCGCATCGAGCTATATGTTGTAATGCACTTTTACTGTCTACACAAATTAATATTTTTCTATTATTTTCAATGGATATGGAATACGTAAGCGCTTCTGAAATTGCAAAGAGCTCCAAGGACATAACTGACACATAGTTATTTATTTTATAATAGGTATTTGTATTTCCCAAATTCACAGGGTCATAAAAAGCAGCTCCATTACCATTAGCGCTCTTAGACCCATCAGTATATATTTTATAATAATCTTGATATTTATCCGATATTTCTTTCAAAGTTTCAGTTTTAAGTGTGTTGACATCATACATATTTTTAGGATTTTTAATTGAATCTAAATTAGTCTTTATTATATTTTGAACGTTAATCTTAGTTACCCATATATCCAATGAGAACATTTCTATAATCGGGGATGACGTTATACTTTCTTCTCTAACCCTATCAAAAACACTAATAAGTAGTGGAAGCTTTTTATTTGCCCAATATCTGTTGTGTCTAAGAGCGCTAAGCTCCGACAGCTGCTTTATAATTACATTATCGGATATAGAACGCGACCTTAAACAATATTTGAATGCTAACCATTTTCTCCTAACGTGCAGTGGAGGCACACAGAGCTCGCACTCCATAACGTGTATCGGTGTGCTTCGTATAAAACCCCCTACTACTCTTAGAGCCTGATTTTGGATTTTTTCTAGTTTATAAGTATTTATTTTAGCACTATTGTCATATAAGAAGCACCCGTAGTCCAATCTACTCCTTATTAAAGCTACATAGAGCCTACGAAGATGAACTTGATGGACACCCCAGGCGGGGCTTGTAAGTATTTTAAGTTAGTTGAGAAGCCTCTGAATCTTTCCGACTAATTCGTTGATTTGTTTACCCCAACGTAATGTCTTATCCAACCAGACGCCCAAATATTTATAAAAACATACGTTGTTAAGTTCTCTATTATCTACTAAAAGTTGTAGTTGCTGTTGCCTATATCCCCTACTAAAAACACAATATTTCGTTTTACTTGTGGATAGTTCCAGTCCTAATTGATCCAATAATACTATAAAAGTATTTAAAGCATTTTGTATTTTATTCTGACCCTCTATGATATCCCTACAGGTAAAATACAATACAAAATCATCTGCATACTGACATGAGTACACATCAAAAATATCTAGACAAAACCTATATGTAGCTATATTAAAAAGTAACGGGGAGATTGGGTCACCTTGCGCCAAGCCATTCCGTGCATATCTGACGATATCGATTGCAGAATCATCAGCAACTTTAAGATGTCGTTCGCTAAGAAAGTTCCATAAGTATTGGCAAATATTTTTACCAACACCCAAGCTATCAAGAATCTGCAGTAATTTTTCTATTAATATATTATTATACGCCCCTTTAATATCAAGAAAACACGCAAGAGTTGAAAAATTCTTTGTAAAGCCTATCTGAATTTGAGTTACTAGACGTGTGAGACAATCATAGCTCGACTGCCCTCTCCTAAAACCGACAGTATTAGGAGATAAAATTCGATTCTTCTCCACATACCATTCGAGTCTTTTAGTAATCATAGCGTGAAAAATTTTGCACGTACACGACATTAATGAAATAGGTCTTGGCTTGCTGTTAACATTCAACCCAGCATCTGACCTTGGTATGGGTATAACTCTAATATTACGCCACTGCGATGGAAATTTACCGGAATTTAATATAATATTGTAGATTTTAAGCAAGAACAATTTACCAAGATTTGGCAGATGTAAAATCATGGAATACGTTATCTGGTCTTCGCCTGGAGCAGTATCTTTTTTCTTTAAACAATTATTCAACTCTTGCAACGTGAAATCAGATTCAAGCAACGCATGTCTAGACGTAAAGGTAGGTTTTAGCGAACCGACATAATCTGGTGCCAGATCACATAACATTTCTCTTTTTAGCTCCTGAGGAAACTTAATATTAGATTTCCTATAACCCTTCACGCATCGCAGTCGACGCCACATGTCTGAAGCTGAAACTTTGTAATCAATGTCTGCACACAGTTTCCTATAATAATTAGATTTCGCTTTTTGAATAGCCTGTTTAGCCTCCGAAGTTTTTCTTTCAAGTGATGCAAGGTTTCCTGGTGTTGGATTCCTTCTAAATTTTTTGAGTGCCAGTCGACGTTCTGCAATAATTTTAGATATATCAGGACTCCAATATCCCTTTGGCTTAAATTTATTATTTGGTGTATTGCAAAACTTTATACGTGGAATATTCTTATCGGCTGCATTATCTATTTGACAGGTGAAATAATCGTACAAAAGCTGAACGTCACTTTCCGTATCAAAATGAGAAAAACTATTGAGAAGATTATTTTTGTATCCAGTCCAATTGGCTAATTTATAATTTCGTTTTTTATGAAAGTAAACATCCTCGAAATAATTTACTTTAAACCTGATAAATAAATGATCACTTCCTAAGTTTTCGTTCATAACATTCCAGTCAAAATTAATAGCAATATCCACAGATACAAATGTCACATCGGGTGAAGAGGATTGGAGGATATTATTCACTAATTTAATCCTAGTGGGCTGTCCAGTATTCAGAGATGTAAAACCAAATTCTAATGCTGACTCAAATATTTGTTTCCCTCTATTGTCATTTTTATATGACCAGTTTGTATGGTGGCCGTTAAGATCTCCCGCTATTAAACAATTATTTGGAAACAATGAAAAAATTCTATCCCAATCAGATTGAGTAGTGTGAACAGAACTAGGACAATAAACTGAAATTATATGCTTAATATCGCCACAGTTATTAAGTTTAATACATAACATCTCGATTCCCGGATTACTTGAATATACCTGTAATTCCTGTACATTTATTGACTTATGAGCAACGATAGCAACCCCACCATACGAATCCCCTCTATCTTTTCTATAAATATTGTAAGGATTAGTATTTACATAGACCTCTTCTCCCAACCAAGTCTCACTAATTAAAGCTATATGTATTTTTTCTTGCAACAATAAGCATTTAAATTCTTCTAGTTTGGGTTGCAAGCTCTGTGCGTTCCATTGTATTATATTTAAATTTATATTTTTACGTGAACAAGCCATCTTTAAACACAGAAATAATTGTATTATAAATATCTCCTTCCTTAAAAAATCTCCAAACTAATTGGAAACACTGTTCAAATATAAAATTACACACTAATTTAACTTTGACATCGAAGCTACAATCAGATAAACATACTTCTTTGAGTTTATGAAATAATATTTTAAAATCAACGTTACGCTTTGGGGGTCCTTTACTGGTCTCCATTCTTTCCTGCTGTAAATGAGATTCCTCTTCATTATCAATTGTAAAATTACGACATGTATCTGACTTTTTTTTTCTTTTTCTTTTGTTTTCTTACGGAATGTTTACCCAGAATGATTGAATCTGTCGACTCTTCCCGGCTTTGTTCTTTATCTTCGTCGTTAATATGTTCATTTCTTTCCAGAATTCGTTTCTCTGGCCGACCTTTTGTTATTAATATGTCCCTGTACGAAGTCTTATCATTACATAATAAAATAGATTCATTATGCTTTTGTGTAGTATGATGTTCAACTGGTGTTTTTCTTCCTTCTAAATATATGTACAATGCTTTACGGTATGTAGTATTCTTCTCACACATTATTTCTCGTATTTTCTTTTCTTTAATAAACATGGGACATGACTTTTCTAACGCCATATGTTGCATCTTGCAGTTTATACATTTGTAGTTTGTAGTATCACAATTGCCATGATTTTCCCCACATTTCGGGCAGCGTATTATTTTTGTCGGGCATGATTTTATTAAATGCCCAAAACGCCAACAACCCGAGCATTGTGTAACAGGAAACATATATGTTTCCACTTTAAACCGACACCCATACATTGACACATATGAGGGTAAAATAGAACTTTTAAAACATAATCGAACTGTCTCGCTATCCACCCATTCTCTAGACACCTCGAGACGTTTTAATCTTCTCACACTGACAACTTCACAATTACTTTCAAGACTCTGCCTTATTTCTTCTATATCTATGTTTAAATCTATATGTTTAACAACTCCATAAGATAAATTGACTTCATTTACAAATTGACATCTGAAGGCCAAATCTAGAAACTTTTGACAATTAACCAGTTTTTCAGCGTTCTCTCTGTCTTCAAATTCTAAAATTACCTTGTATGCATTTTTATATTTTATTTTGCTTATGTTTAAGATATATTCTGACTTCAATAATTTTGCTAAACCAAATTGTTTTGGCAATACTGTATCTTTTCCTGTAATGCTCACGACATTACCCTGAGATATTACACTCCTTTCACCACTCATACTAGTATCAGATTTCTTAGATGATCTTCTTGCTTGTTTTTTGCTTCCCTTTCTAACGGTTATAAATCCATCATCGTCTTCTATAATCTCCTCACTTTCCTCACTTAATCTTTTCTCTGGTACCCTCTGAATATCCATCGGAGTACTACAGCTCTTCTCCATTCCGCTTAAATTAACTTGTTGCTCACTATTTTTTAATATTTCCTCTTCTACAATGTTACCGTCACTCGATTCACATCCAAAATCCGTCACTTTATCCATTGTCAACAAACATTTGGATAGTACGATGATACGTCGGTAGTTGTAAAAAAAGTTAAGAAGATAAATGTTAACTATTTATAATGCGTGCGCTCGCCTCGGCACCTCGCGCGGCAGTCGATATAACGCTCTTATAAAACCTCACTTGGACTATTTGATAGAAGTATGGGGGACATCAGCCAAGACAAACATTCAAGCATTACAAACGGCACAAAATAAGTTAATAAAAACACTCTTCCATTATGATTACAGTACACCAACACAAAAAATATACAATGAAACCAAACTAACGAATATATCACAAACATACATATACAATAACTGCATATTAATTAGAAAGATACTCAATAAAAACATTCACACGCAAATACATTTCACAAAAAAACATCAAATACACAAAATTGGGCTTAGAAATGCTAATGATATACAATTATACTCACCACGCACTAACTATGGCAAAAAAAAGTGTAATGTACGAAGGTGCAGCATTGTACAATAAATTACCAAAAACAATTAAAAACGAAAAGTCTATGTCAATATTTAAAAAGCATTTAAAATTACACATATTCAATCAAGCGAGCGCACCTTAGTACATGCCACATCTAGTTGTGCGTGCTCCGTGTGTTGTTGGCAATCTACCCTACATATTTTTAATTTTTGTTTCTTTGTTACTGTACGTTTTAAATATTTGTTTAAGTTAGTATTTAAAAATTTCTCATGTAAGTGATTAATTTCTTATGAGAAATAAAGATATCTCAAACCTCAAATGGCAAAAAACGGAACCCTTATAGATTCGTCATGTCTGTCTGTCCGTCTGTCCGTCAGTATGTCACAGCCATTTTTTTCCGAAACTATAAGAGCTATACTGTTGAAACCTGGTAGGTAGATGTATTTTGTGAACCGCATTAAGATTTTGATGTAAAAATTAAAAAAAAAAAAATATTGGTGGCTCCCCATACTTAGAACTGAAACTCAATTTCCTTTTTTTCATCAAACACATATGTGTGGGGTATCTATGGATAGGTCTTCAAAAATGATATCGAGGTTGCAAAAAAATTTTTTTAGCAACCTCGACCTTTTTAGTTTGCGTGACAGACGCTTTCAAAGTGGAAAAAAGTTGCCCCCCCCCCCCCTCTAACTTCTAAAATAAGAAAATGAAAAATCTAAAAAAACATATGATGTACATTACTATCAAAACTACCAACGAAAATTGTTTTGAACGAGATCTAGTACGTATTTGTTTTAATACCTCTTAAATCGTAAACCGCTTATTACCGCGTATTCTTTCATACAAATAACTTAAATCCTTTAATTTCATAAATCATTGGTACGGAACCCTTTGTGCGTGCATTATAAACTAGTGTTTGATTTCAATCCCGCCTGATGGTAAGCAGTGATGCAATCGTTGATTGTAAAGCGCGCTAGTTTATTAAGGGCATATTCACCCAAAAAACCTGAGTGAATAGGAAGAAAGACAGCAGTTGAGTGAGGTGATGCAGAGGCTTATGCGCCCTTCCGCCGGCCTCGCTACCGTCGAGGCGATCCGGCCAGTACTCGACGACTGGCTCGGGAGAAGGCACGGCTCCTTGCCGTTCAGGGTGACGCAGGTAGTGTCGGGGCTCGGCTGCTTCGGCAAGTACCTGCGTCGCTCAGGCAGGGAGCCGGACGTTCGGGGCCACCACTGCGTCCAATGCCAGGAGGACACAGTGCAGTACATGCTCTCCGAGTGTGTGGCTTGGGAGGAGCAGCGCCGTGTCCTCACAAATGAAATAGGAGGCGACCTGACGCTGCCGGCAGTAGTGCGGAGGACGGTCGGTAGCGCAGAGTCGTGGGACGCGGTGGTGTCCTTCTGCGAGGACGTGATGTCGAAGAAGGAAGCTGCGAAACGGGAGAGGGAGATTTCAACTCCCTTCCCGGGCCGCAGAAGACGCACCGGGCGCCGAGGAAGGCTGGATAACGCCCTCTTTCGCCCCCCATGAATTGGTCCAGGGGCGAGGGACATGGAGAAGTCCCCGCCCCCTATCTGATAGACCCCGATGCCCAGCCCAGCAGTGCAGGAGATGAGGGTGTGGGGCCGTGGAAGACTTTAGACTCCCACGGCCCCTCGCGCGCTCGTGATGGAAGAGATACCTGGGTGGTTTTAGTCAGTAAAATTCTGACAGAATCGTCCCCCCCCCCTCCCCTAGGGCGACGGACATCCATTCAGGATTTACACCCCGAAAAATAAAGGTGATGCAATGTTAAACCTGGTTAAACCCAATAATGCTGTGCCAGAGGGAGATCGAAATTTAAATTTAAATAATGTAAATATTAGTTCATATTTGTTCTATTAAACGTTTTTACATAAGAGACCCGATTTCTTTGTTTATATATAAACTGAAATAGATTTCGGTGGTAGGCCATAACATCGGCCGTCGGCAGAAGTTACCACCCACCAGACAAAGCCTTGCCGCCAAGCGATTTGTCGTGTTCCGGCATGATGTCTGGTGAAGCCGTACGGAGGACGGGTCTGAACAGTTGTGTTGCGATGTGTGCCGGGTGCGATGCGCCTAATGTTGTTGTGTTGGGAGTTTGCTCGTGGAGGATCTTCAGATCAATCTCCCTTTGGCACAGCATCGTTGGTCGTGTTGTTGGGTTTAATATTGCATCACCTCGTTCAACTGCCGTCTTCCTTCCTATTCGCTCAGTTTTTCAAAGTGAATAGGCTCTTAATAAACTAGCGCGCTTTACCATCAACGATCGCATCACTGCTTACCATCAGGCGGGATTGCGGTCAAGCGTTAGTTTATAATCATTAAAAAAAAAAAAAGTTTTTAGAGGATTTTTTTCCTTTCACTCTCACTAAGAAAAGGACGGGAGATAAAAATTAGTTTTATCCTGGCTTGAGCCAAACAAACCTACTTTCTTTCCACATAGAGTACAAGTTAGTTCGAGTACAGCCCCGAGCTCATCAGCTGGTATTATCTACAACTCAGTTGACCTTTTATAACTTGACGTCTGAGAGATGTATTAGATGAGTGTGTGTCTGTTTAGGAATGTAGCGACATGCAAACATCGCCTCACACTGACGTCACCCGTTTCTACCCTTTGGGTACGAAACTTTGTATTTAGCCACTTGAACGTCCCGATATGACAGCTGGGAATGCGTTGTACGTCCGAGCGCGCGAACGGTATCAAGCCGCGCCGAGCGCTCGTAAAATCATCGTTATTATTTTCTTATTTTTTAGCAGAAGTCTATTTAATTACTAAATATGAACTCTTTATCCTTCAGGCAATATTTTGTCATATTTTAAGTTATTATATCAAACAAAAACTTGACGAAAATCCGGCACACAATGAGCAATGCAATCATTCCATCGTCCACTTTAACACTCGTGAAGACAACTTATCAGACATTGGATACAGAGTATTTATACATATTCAGAAAGAACAAACCTCGATAAATATTTTAATATGTAACAGTCCGATAAGAGTCCTCCTAATAAGAGCCCGATAATAAAAAATAATTGATTACTCTCATTTTAATCGCAGAACTCACTGCCACTGCACTCACCGTTTATAAACAAACTTTTTTCCGATGTTAAGATTGACCGAGTACTCGGTTGAGACTCGGTATTCGGCGTAATGGGGGTTTTTGATGCTCGTACTCTGCCGAATAACTCGGTTTGAATGCGGAGTACACTTTGTTTAAGAAAAGCAATATAATGGCGGCGATTCTGTTGTTCACAAATTAAACAAATTTTAAGTTATGTGCAACTTTTTCTTTCCATTTCGTTAAGAAAAGGATAGAAGATAACATTTTAATTTAATCCTGTCAAATTAAGATACTCCATAGACAGTTTAGACGCGATTATAAACATGGCGACTAAAAATACGCCAGTTTACGTCAGGAGCGCACTAATTTGACAGGTCTAAACTGACATTTTATTTTCTGTCCTTTTCTTAATGAAATATTAAGAAAAGGATGCACTGACTTAAATTCAATTTCGTTTGTGAACAACTGAATCGGTTCCATTGATGATCTTTGACAATCTCAATTAATAAAATCAAGAAAAAATTAATAGAATCTGGTGAAGCCGTACGGAGGACGGGTCTGAGCAGTTGTGTTGCAATGTGTGCCGGGTACGATGCGCCAAATGTTGTTGTGTTGGGAGTTTGGTCGTGGAGGGTCTTCAGATCAACCACCCTTTGGCGCAGCATTGTTGGTCGTGTTGTTGGGTTTAACATTGCATCACCTCGCTCAACTGCCGTCGTCCTTGCTATTCGCTCAGTTTTTCTGAGTGAATAGGCTCTTAATAAACTAGCGTGCTTTACCATCAATGATCGCATCATTGCTTACCATCAGGCGGGATTGCGGTCAAGCGTTAGTTTATAATAATTAAAAAAAAATTGTGAATGAGTCGTAATGAGACAAAATTAAGAGAACAGTAATAAAAATAACCAATGTTTATAATTTAATAAAGATAAGCTATGGTACAGGAACACAAGGCTCGCTGCGCGTTCAGTTAATACTAAGAGCTTATTCCTGTTTGTTGAATTTAGTTGAACCGGGCACTAAATCAAATCAAATCAAAACATTTATTTCAAATAAACCAGTTACAGGCACTTTTGAATTGTCAGAAGGTCGGTCAGTCAGTAAGGTGAAGCTAGTCGCCCATTCCAAAGAGTAGGTACCTATGGAGAAGAACGGGCAAGAAACTCCATGGACACTCTTTTAAATTATCAAGCTATTGATACAAATATTTGATTACATCATTCATTTTGAAATCAATCGTGTGAGAACGATGCAGAAATATATTGTACGCTAAGGCTAAGAGCGTCCATTATGGAAAACACACAAAAAAAAATAACAACAAAAAAGACTAAGCCAACAAATAGATGCTTTACAGCAAGTACATTGAGCTCACACGTGTGCCATGCAATTATACAATACTAAGAAATTGAATCTACACAATGCAATCATAGTTTTGTCCAAGGTTCAGCAGCTCCAACAGTGTTCCGAATACTAAGTTTAGCTCCTGTGTAGCTGCACCAGTTCCGAACACCCCTGTCAGCGATGCAATTCCGTAACGTACAATATGCTTGGCTACATAGAGTGTACTGGCTTTGAGTAAAAAAAAAACAAACTAGTATTCGGTTGGCAAAAAATTGAGTCGAGTAAAACTCGGTACTTGTTACTCGACAAAGGTGTTAATCTACACATCTATAGTAATATACACAGCTGTAGGCCTAGTATGAGTTTTCATTACGAAACTCGATCGTTGATATCGAGCGCGTTTGACTCAGCAATTGGCCCGCTTCAAGGTCGTAAGAACTCTCAACCAATGAGAGCGCCAAACGCGCTCTATATCGACGATCGAGTTTCGTATTGAAAACTCATACTAGGCCTACTGAAGAGTTTGTTTGTTTGTTTGTTTGAACGTGCTAATTTCTGGAACTACTGGTCGAATTTGAAAAATTCTTTTTGCGTTGGATAGCCCCTTAATGCAGGAAGGATTTAGGCTATTTAACATCACGCTGCAACCAATAGGAGCAGAGCATAACTAACTCTACGCGAACTTATACGAGTCCGGGGGTCGAGGGGCGAACTTTTGCAGTTCGCGGATGATAACTGCCTGAGATCCGTGGTTCCAACAAGCATAGAATCCGAAAGGGCATTTTAAGCGTTTGGTTATCTGGCCAATTTTTTTTTTTTTTAATAATTATAAACTAGCGCTTGACGGCAATCCCGCCTGATGGTAAGCAGTGATGCGATCGTTGATGGTAAAGCGCGCTAGTTTATTAAGAGCCTATTCACTCAGAAAAACTGAGCGCATAGGAAGGAAGACGGCAGTTGAGCGAGGAGATGCAATGTTAAACCCAATAACACGACCAACGATGCTGCGCCAAAGGGAGATGGATCTGAAGACCCTCCACGACCAAACTACTGACTACTACTAACTGACTATTAGCCTCTTAGCACGCCACTCCTCCAAATCCAAAGTTGCCAGCCTTTCGGTGTTCTATAAAATACATTTTGGAGCGTATGTGCGGGAATCACATGATATAATAGGGTAGTTGACTAAAAAAAACTAATTAGTCCGTCGGTTAGATTTCCAAAAAATACTAGACACGTATTTTTTCTTTTTTCATATAAACAAAAAATGAAGACGACACAGTGCGTTAAAAACTCGTGTGACGTCACTGCACGTTACAAACACGTTACAATTAAAAAAAGAACATGGTTATGTCAATTCGTGACTCACCTGCTCTCTGTCCCGTCTCTGCGCTCTCTCCTTGCCACTCTCTTTCTGTCCAGCCACCACACCGTACATTTTATACGCTTTTTCTCACTGGCAACACTGCCCAGTGATTCATGTAATGTATACTGATTCCCTTTTATTGTCCGTATGCGAATGCAAACCAAGAATTCGGAAATGATAATTGGCTTGTATCCTAAAAAATAATTTAATGTCCGTCAGATAGCTTTGTAAAAAATATTGAACACGTATTTTTTATTTTTTCTTTTATTCAAATACTTAGGAAGATATATTGATTTGAAATGTCGCATGACGTCACGCCATGGTGCAAAATATAGAACGGCGTGACGTAATCAGCCCCCACTCTGTAACTTTAATACGCTATATCTCAGTAATTTTTGGTAATTACCTCAAAATAAAAAACACGGGTCTTAATTTTTTTAATTATCTATAAGACGGACTAATTATTTTTTTGATTTTCATACCTTGGATACATCCCTATTATTACATTTTGGAAATTAATTATTAATTTATTCTGATATAACTTATAAATAATTTTCAGAAATAATCTTTTTTTTCTGGAATTTATTTATAAAATATGTCAGCTTTACCAAAGCTTGTTATGTAGGTAGGTACACTTAGTTTTTTTTTTTGTCTTAATTTCAGACGACGCAGATCCATTCATAATATTGTTATTATACATAAGCCTAATATGGTAAAATTAAAAAAAAAAACATTAATTAATTAGTTCCTATTTAACTAGCGTTACTAAATATCATATCTTTTGTCTCTTAGTACCTATTATTGTACTAAATGATTCGTATTTTTTATAAATAATACACAAATTCTGGCTTTTACAGGTCTATTGCGACACTCAAAAACTTACAAAGTAATAGCACCAGCGGGCAATGCGATGCGATCAGCCTGGACAAGTTCTACGCAGTCAAAGTTGAAGCGTCTTCTAATTCCCGATATCGATCTTACTGCTGTAGACAATAACTTAAACTTTATCGATACAAGATAAGGTATTTCAATTATCCTATTCACGACTTTCCAAGCCAAACTCGGCTAGGTACAATACATTAATTCCCAGCCCTCCGAGTCTATGGCAACTTTACGACTGGGTACATTTACAAAATGACAAGCAGGTTTGAAGGATTTTGTTTGTGTTTTTGTGTGTGGTTATTGTCAAACCATGTTAGCGTACGTACCGACTGCCAGTCGGAAAAACAATGCAACGGGATTTCATCCAACGAAGCACTAACCTGCGCGTCAAAAAATAATTATCGGACTTTTAACTCTTGGCATTAAGCAGTGCGTCAAAAGTCTCACGTATCTAAAAAAGTTTTTTTTTTTTACTGGAGCTCGAATCGTTCTCGTCAAAAACTCTCGTCTCGCGTGTCTCCCATGCCGTGACCCCGAGAGAGAGATTAAAGAGAGAGAAAAAGAATGTGCTATTTCTACTATTAAATTCAGAACTATAAAACATGAATGATCCCCGCAAATATGAATATGAATATTTGCACTGGTCTGGTCGTTCCTCGGTTACTCGGCCACGTTAAGCCGTTGGTCCCGGTTGCCATACAAACATCTACTGGCAGTCGTTACGGGTTGTTGAAGCCCTCAAAAGTCCAACAATTGGTCTAACTGTAATGCTTGGATATCGCCTTCGGGTTGTGACGGTCAGACGGCAGTCGCTTCAAGGAAAATATCGAAGTTTAGCCAAAATGAGCAGTTAGACTGGTAAAGCGGACCCTAGACTTCAAAGCTGAAAAGCTTCGGATACGACTGGCATTAACGCTGAGAGGAAGAAGACTAAGTAGTTGGCAAAAATGTCTGTTCATTTTTTTAATGTTAACCAGCATGCATATATGTAATTATTTTCTTCTTTACATAGACACGTTTGAACAATTAATTATATCTTTTAGATAAATTGATTGATACTTTCAATAAAATACGACAGACAAATACAAATGAAAGCTTATTCTGTTAATAAACAAAACACAACAAATTGTACAATTGTATATAGATGAAAAAATACTAAAGAAACTACAATTAAAAACATAAAGTAATTATTTTTTCACTATGGTGAAAAAAGAAATCAGCGCGTTTTACCATCAACGATTGCATCACTGCTTGACATCAGGCGGGATTGTGATTTGTGGATTGTGGTTGGTGGCTTTCTCTGTATGAGAAGAGACCTGTGCCCAGCAGTGGGATGGCAAAAATGTTGATGATTATGATGACTAGTTTATAATATTAAAAAAACCTAACCTATTTATTATCTTTTTTTAAACAGTTTTTCAAATTGGACCAGTATTATTTATAGTTCCTGAGATTAGCGAATTCAAACAAACAAACAAACTTTTCGGCTTTATATACATATGTATTAGTATAGATATGCCAGCTAACCACGCCAAAATACCAAGAAAGGAAAAAAATATCATTAAACCCGAGTTGGAAGAAGTCACATGTTTTTCAATTCTTATTTTTAGGATACGCCTGTTTCCTCAGGATATTTTCCTTCACCGTTTTGAGAACTCACTGGATTTGAACCATCAAGAACTCAGTACACTGAGCCACCCATTGTGAATAATTCGGTGGGTATATTGTTAAAAAAAAAAGTAACGATATTTACAACACAAAAACGGTTGATTTGTATTAACATTCTCTTTTCAAACAATCATTTTAAATGTTGCCAGAACGTTAATTTCCATTAGTTAATTGTGTTTGTTAAAAACGTACTTAGGATGTAGGATGGGCCATTAGCGAACAGGAATTTACAAATTAAAAACAGTGGGAAACAAAAAAGGCTTTGTTCATTGCCAGCTGCGGTGCGTACTTCCACTCTTACTAAGTATTGTGCTGTGGATAAGATGCTAAGTATGTATGCTGTTTCAAAAGACAGCTGTATTTTATACAGTATGTTAAGAAAACCATGTCCGACCCGTGAAGGTGTTGTTAGGTATCGATAACTGATTCTACCAATGCATACAAAACCGGGCTAAACTTAAAAAAAATCCCCCAAAAAAATACATATTATTTCGCAAAAAGAGGTAACTTAATAAATGTGCGTTATGCACCCTTCCGCGGGCGGCGGGGGCAGGGCACGCGGCACGTGGTCGCATCGCTATTCGCTCATAATAATACCGGTGTTGTCACTTTTTAAAATTTACCAAATTTCGGGGAAGTTGGAATTAATTCGCGGGAAAAAAAAGATTATTTCAAAATTCATTTGTATTGGTACTATGATGATTACGTAAAATTTTATATTATATTTGGTCATATGTTTATCATGGATCGAATCCGGGGCCTCCACGCCGCAGGCAGGCGTGTTGACCGCTGCGCCACAGAGGACGACAAGCCAAGCTTACCATCAGGCGGGATTGCGGTCAAGCGCTGGTTTATATTTTAATAAAAAAAAAAAAAATATATATCTTTTTGAAATTTTGTACCTACATAGATTATTTACTTAAAAATACTGAACATGTTTGATTTCGCATGAACAAAAAATTATCTATACTAATATTTTAAATCGGAAAGTGAGTTTGTTTGTTTGTTCCGCTTTCACGCCGTAACTATTGAACCGATTGCTTTGAAATTATGTAGACGTAAAGTTAGGAGTCCGGATTAAATAAGAGGGTACTTTTTATCCCGGAAAGATTTGATATTCCCGAGGGAAATCCAAAAAACGCGATACAACCGAATTCAATGACCAGACCAGTGCAAATATTCATATTCATGCATACAAATGTTTGCACTGCGCGGGGACCGAACCCGCGCCTCCTTGCGCAGCGGCCGCGTTCGCTACCACTACACTACAGAGGCTGTCAACATTTTTTTCAGAAACTATAAGAGCTATACTGTTGAAACTTGGTAGGTAGATGTATTCTGTGAACCGCATTAAGATTTGAATGCAAAAATAAAATAATAATTATTAATATTGGGGCCCCCCATACTTAGAACTGAAACTCAAAACTTTATTTTTCATCAAACACATACGTCGTTTGGGGTATCTATGGATAGGTCTTCAAAAACATATTGAGGTTTCTACAATATTTTTTTTCAAAACCGAATAGTTTGCGTGACAGACACTTCCAAAGTGGAAAAAAGTTGCCGCCCCCCCCCCCCCCCCTCTAACTTCTAAAATAAGAAAATGAAAAATCTTAAAAAATTGTTTTAAACGACATCTAGTAAGTAGTTTTTTTTAATACCTCGTAAATCGTAAACCGCTTATTACCGCGTAATCTTTCATACAAATAACTTAAATCCTTTAATTTCATAAATCAATGGTACTGAACCCTTTGTGCGTGAGTCCGACACACACTTGGCCGGTTTTTTTATTGAACAGGCGCTTAATAAACTACCGCACTTTCCTATTAAAGATTGCATCACTGCTTACCATCAGGCTGGATTCTTTTAATTAGGTATTTTTTATACATATAATTTCTATATTATAATTATAACTACAAACAAATTTCAGTAAAGTAACAAACTTTTAATACTTAAATTAAATTATTTCTATTGTACTTTTCAATAAATTAATTAAGTATATGAATGTTTATTGAATAAATTATAATTTCCGAATAATTTTCGTTGCATAGACAATTTTGATTGCCACTTATTAAATACAATAACTACCGTAAAATGCGCGGGAAATCAATCACAGATCATAAACAAATGGCACAGATTAAATAATATGTTAAATTATTAGCTCACAGATTAAAAACAAATCGCGTTGTTTTGATCGCGTTCACGACTGTCCGCGAAGCCTTCACTATACATACTGAATATCGTATGTTGAACAATGCAGCATCCTGAACACTTTACCAATTCATTTTATCAACCAATTAACAGTCAAATCGCTTATCTCTGAGCAGTAGAGTTCATTTTAAATGTCCCTGACCGCAAAATAAAAAGGATAGTTTGCAAATTCACTGTGATATTCTTCGTGCAGTTTTGTAACGTAATTCAAAGAAATAGAGTTGATTTTCGCGTCCAACGATAGCTAAGTGATAAAGGACAATATATTTTGGCGGGCTTGGACACAGTGCAGATAAGACTGAATTAATTTAGTTTATGCTATTAATTGGCTAAAAAGACTTCACGGATTAAAATTTTCCGAGAGATATAATTTATAAAATATATTTTCGTTAAGTTTCTTGGCAAAGTAAGTGGGTATTCCGTGGAGGTCGTAATTTCTCTGTCCTTCTAACAAATTACCTATTATACAGTACTGCGGCTTTTTGGCGGGAACTTGACTCTGAACTAGAACAATGGAAGGTACTTCTCAAAGTCCAGTAACTGTTTAACTGTTATGATAGTTCCAGAATCAATTTCTATTGTTTGTGTATTGTTGAAATGACATTAATTATTATACATTAATTTATTATCAATTATTATTATTAGATACAGATTAATCTATAGTAAATACACACATCAAAAGTGTCTAGGGATCAACATATATTTTTGCAATAACTTTTCTCCTGATTGATATTAATTAAAATTTTCTTTAAGGATTCATCAAATAAAGTGTTTTCGTTTGTCACAGTAACGATAAACCAAGTCACCTTTGCATTAATAAAGAAATTTGCCATTTTCCTAATAAAGGGATATTTGACATTTGAACCACTAACACAAAAGTTCGAAAAAAAGACTGAAATAACAGTTTTCTCTAAAATTTTATTGGGTAACTTAAACAATTAATAATCCGTGTTTCTACCGCGAACACTAACAACACAAGAACATCGGTTTGGCATACTCAAAATGAGTTCATCCAAATCACGCTGTGGAATGGCCGCCCATGTTCGTTGCAACAACAAAAAAAGGTCTTCTTGCGACTGGATACCCTCCATATTCGGCAGAGCTCTACTCTGTAGCATATCCCATGCATGCTCAATCGGGTTCAAGTCTGGCGACTGAGCAGGCCAGGGCAGGACATTGATGTTAGCTGCGGCGAGAGTCTGTCTTACAACTCTTGCGGTGTGCGGTCGTGCATTATCATGCATTAACTGAAATAAGGGACCGATTTGCACTTGTAGAGGAACGATGACGTCTGATACAATCGTCTCAGCATAAATTTGAGCGTTGAGGTTGCCTCTGATCCAAATCAACTCAGTTCTTCCGCCGATCCAAATACCCGCCCATACCATGATGGTTCCACCACTATAAGGATGGACTTCCTGGCAGGATTTTAATCGCTGTTGCCGTCCAGGGGTTCTCCAGTGTCGTATACGTCTTATATCCGGTCTCATAACAAAACGAGGCTCATCAGAAAAGCACACGAAACGCCATTGTTCTTCTGCCCAATTTCTGTGTTCAAGAGCCCATTGATATCGAATCCTACGATTGTGCATTGCTATAGGTGGTACCCGTAGCGGTCTTCGGGAATGAAGGTTCACTTCATGCAAGCGGTTTCTGACTGTTTGGTCGCTAATTAAGTTCCCTGAAGAGTGATGAAGCCTCACGGCTAACATCATGGCGGTTATTGTTGGAGCTCTTCGAGTTAAGATTTAAATGTATCGGTCTTGTCTCCGTGTGGTGCAGCGATACCGTCCTCCATGGCGCTCAGCCACGGTACCAGTGCTTCGGTAACGTGTCCAAAGTCGACTGATAACACTCTGACTTGTATTCAGAGCTAAAGCCACAGTACGTTGCCGGGAACCAGCTTCTATCATTCCCACGGCTCTGAGCATTTCTTCCCTGCTTAAATGACGTCGCCGCTCCATAATAACGTTGGTTTTAATCAGTAGTAGGGAAACAGTAGCACTAATAATGTCTTCAATGCGTTGTATGTTTTTATAGGGAAAATATTGACAGCTGATTTTCATCTTTTACTCGAATTTGATTCACAGTTCCTGATTCAAATTATAAAATGCACCAAAAAGGATCCATATAAATTTATAAAATCATAAATTTATTACAAAGCCACATCTCAATCTCAAGAAATCCGCATAAAAATGCTTGATCCCTAGACACTTTTGATGTGTGTATATAAAGCAGAAGAATTTGTGTCTTTGTTTGATCGCGCTAATCTCAGGAACTACTGGTCCGATTTGAAAAATTCTTTTTGCGTTGGATAGCCCATTAATCCAGGAAGGCTTTAGGCTATATAACATTACGCTGCGACCAATAGGAGCGGAGCATAACTAGTAGATAATATTTACCCTTTTTTTTAGACTACACTTACAAGTAGGTACACATCCTATTTTACTAATTCTCGTAACAGTATAAACGTATTTCTTTATATCATTATCATCATCATCATTTCAGTGGAAAGACGTCCACTGCTGGACATAGGCCTCCCCCAAGGTTCTCCACGACGACCGGTCCTGCGCCCCCCGCATCCAGCGCCTTCACCAGGTCGTCGGTCCACCTTGTCGGGGCCTATACCCCCGCTGCGTCTTCAGGGAGGTGGTCGCCACTCGAGAACCCGTCGTCCCCATCGGGCATCGATCCTACGCCCGTATAAATATAATAATATTAGTTACACTTTTGCACTAAAACTACTGAATGGTTTTTTTTGAAATATGGTACAAAAATGATTTAAATTCAGCATTACCGTAGGATATAATTTTAAACCAAATATTCCCACATGACCGAATTTTATGCGGGTAAATGGACGGGATACAACTAGAATTAAGTATGTAAAAGTTTGTAAGGTTGGATAGCTTTTTTTATCTATACTTCTTTACTAATATATAGGTAAAGCTGAAGAGTTTCGTTTGTTTGCTTGAACGCGCTAATCTCAGGAACTACTGGTCCAATTTGAAAAATTATTATTGCGTTAGATAGCCCATTAATCCAGGAAGGCTATATAATAATCACGCGCGCTAACTCCACGTGAACGAAGTCACTGGCGGCCGCTAGTAAATTATAAACACGCGCTTGACTGCAATTCCGCCTGATGGCAAGCAGTGATGCGGTCGTTGGTGGTAAAGCGAGCTAATTTATTAAGAGCCTATTTACTCTAGCCTTGAAGACACTCAAATCGTAGTGTGACGGAAACACCGCTAGCAAATTGTTCCAGTCCCTCGATATGTATGATGTACGCGGTATAAAAGAGGAAGCGAAACACTTCGTCCGGATCGTAGTGGTGTTAACAACATAAGGGTGGAAACTCACCGTACGACTGGTCGTCCGATGGTGGAACGGAGATGGGGGAATCAAATCATACAATTCCCTTGCACACTCACCAGAATGCATTCTATGGAAGACGGAAAGGCTGGCTACTCTACTCCTGTGCTCCAGGCTTTGGACATCTGAATGGATTAGGATGAAATTCCACATCACGAGATTCCCACGAGATCAAATTTTTTGTGGGTGAAGCCTTGGCGGGCCGCTACCCTATCTGTTGTTAATCTGTGTGCCAAATGTCATTGAAATCCGTTCAGTAGTTGAAGGAAACCGACACGACCAAGAACCAAAAATTCGAAGACATTTGACAGGTGGATGGCCCAGTCCCTCTCATGGAGATGAGACGTACATATCCCAGCAGTCGAGTCACTTTTCTATACGTTGTCCCACATTAGGGCGTACCCAGCTTCTGGCCGAGGAGGGGGGCAAGTCAGGGCTAGGGGGGAAAGAAAGAAAGAAAAATGCATTTATTGACATTACAGCAAGATACATAAATTTAAAACTATAAAACTTGTCTTGTAATGCCAAAAGGGCCTCAATCCTTCTCTGTATGAGAGGGGACCTGTGCCCAGCAATGGGACGATAAAAAGGTTGATAATGAATACATGTTCAGTGACATTTCCAGGGGCGGAGCAGCTGTCCACCGGGTACGCCCATTGCTGCACACTAGGAATTATTCCTACATCGTGAGTGGCTTATAAGTTGATTAAGCTAATTCCATGGTTATAATAAAAGGTTTCACACGAATATTGCATCGAATGGGAATCAAACTCACGACCTACAGTGTCCGAAATGATACGTGACAATTTCTCTATTACTGCGAGGTTAAAAGGAAGAGCCATGAGAACTACACCCTAGGGCCTAGTTGCTGCTGAATTCCAAATTTTCTCGATTATTACGAACATCTTTGTAGGTAGCATTGCAACGGGGCTCGTAAGTTAAGATTAGAGGCTTACTAAAGTTATTTAACTAGTCGTAGTGGCCTAGTGGTTAAAACACTAACCTCTCAAGTATGAGTGTGCGGGTTCGAGTCCACGTCAGGCAAGTACCAATGTAACTTTTCTAAGTTATATGTACTTTCTAAGTATATCTTGGACACCAATGACTGATTACAAGGTGAAGGAAAACATTTTGAGGACCTCTGGACTATAGGTCTAAAATCGCCAAAACGCATTGAGCAAGCGGGGTGATTACGCTCAATCCTTCTCTGTTTGAGAGACCTTTGCCCAGCAGTGGGACGATAAAAAGGTTAATGTAGAACAATATTGGAATTATAAATAAATATAAACATATACGGACAAATCACACAGATTGAGCTAGCCGGGGCTAGCTCAATCTGTGTGATTTGGTCGATTTCAAATTTCGAATTAAATTTATACTTTTTTGCATGATTTCTTAAATACCCGTTTTTTGGGTAATTAATGGTATAAGCTCATTCTATGGGGTTATATTAACACAAGTTTAATAAAATATTAATGATTTTTTTAATAGAACTAGTGAAAATTTGAAATCAAAGTGACACGAATGAGTGATGTTGTTACATTAATGAAATTATCTAAAACACTAATGAGATTAGATGCCTACTAATGAAAATATAATCAAAAATAAAACAAATGTAATCACTCATTGTAATAATTTTGCCTCATACTCATTGTAATGAACTCTATATGACTAAAACTAAAAAAATAAAACCAACCCAAATAGATTAAATCAGTTTATTGTCTCATAACAATCATTAAAATATTATTTGGACGCACATAATTATTCAGTCTTCTTAGAAGGAACCTTAGGAATATAATGTAATATATTCGTTTAAGAACAATCTTTAAACTTTTTAAGTTTTCCATATTTCAATTAATATTTTGTATTTATCTATCCATAATTTTGCTGATTTTGTCTTTGATTTCCTTTGGTTTTAATCATTATTTATTTAGATCACCGTATTGTTAGAGGCATCTTGAACCTCAACATTAGGCTCGAACGCTCTCGACTTATAAAGTCTACGCTCCGTCCAGCGTAAACCCAACTCCAAAACCCCGAAAGCTTTCAGATCGAACTGCAAAATCGCTTCGAATGCCTCGGTGAATGCGTAGATGTGGACGACTATAACAACAGGTTTGTGGAAACTCTCCAAACGGAAAGGTCCAAGTTTTACAAAACCCTCCGTTCAAAAGGACAGAAGAAGATCTCCGGTCCTACCCGTCGGCTAATGGAAGAAAGACGGGAGGTGGTCTTAAAATCCCCTGATGACGCTTCGCGTGTCAGATGCCTTAACAGACAAATCTCAAAGTCTCTGACTCGCGATATCGTCGTCGTTTCAGCCGAAAGACGTCCACTGCTGGACATAGGCCTCCCCCAAGGTTCTCCACGACGACCGGTCCTGCGCCTCCCGCATCCAGCGGTTTCCCGCGACCTTCACCAGGTCGTCGGTCCACCTTGTCGGGGGCCTACCCACGCTACGTCTTCCGGTGCGTGGTCGCCACTCGAGAACCCGTCGGCCCCATCGGGCATCGGTCCTACGGGCAATGTGTCCAACCCATTGCCACTTCAGTGTTGCAATTCTTCGGGCTATGTCGGTTACTCTCGTTCTTCTGCGGATCTCCTCATTCCTGATTCGATCGCGCAGTGAAACCCCAAGCATAGCCCTCTCCATTGCCCTTTGAGCGACTTTGAGCCTTCTTATAAGGCCCATTGGCCATAAGTCATCACTGGCAACACGCACTGGTCGAAGACTTTTGTCTTGAGACACTGCGGTATTTCGGACGAGAAGATTCTACGTAGCTTCCCGAAAGCATCGCATCCCGAAGACTCGCGATATACGCCAATTTAATACAAATTGTATTAAAGAGGCTATCGAACGGAACAAAGGCTCCAAAGTGTTCGCACGAGATTTGTCTGTTGGACAGAGCCTACTTGCAAAGCTGAAGACTGGGGATGGTAGGATCGTCACTTCCAAGCCCGAGATTTTGGGTAAGATTGAGAACCCGACACTACACCGACGATATCCCGGACGTCAGCCTCTGCGAGATTAGTATGGCCCTGAAACAGCTCAAGAACGATAAGGCGGCTGGGGATGATGGAATTACGGCTGAGCTTCTGAAAGCGGGTGGCAAACCGGTTCTTAAAGCGCTTCAGAAGCTATTTAATTCCGTCATTATTAAAGGCGAAACGCCTAAGGCATGGCACAGGAGCGTGGTGGTGTTGTTTTTCAAAAAAGGTGACAATACCCTCCTGAAAAACTACAGACCAATATCCCTCCTGAGCCATGTCTATAAGCTGTTTTCTAGGGTCATCACGAATCGTCTCGCTCGCAGGTTCGACGACTTCCAGCCTCCCGAACAAGCAGGCTTCCGAAAAGGCTTTAGCACCACAGACCACATACGCTGCGGCAAGTTATACAGAAGTTCGAGGAGTATAACAAACCACTATGCTTGGCGTTGGTGGACTATGAGAAGACCTTCGATTCGATCGAGACTTGGGCGGTGCTACAGTCTCTCCAGCGGTGCGAAATTGACCATCGATACATTGAGGTGATAAAGTGTTTGTACAAAAACGCCACCATGTCAGTCCGTCTCCAGGATCAGGACTCGAAACCGATCCAACTCCAGCGTGGACTGAGACAAGGAGATGTCATATCTCCTAAATTGTTCACTACTGCGTTGGAAGATGTCTTCAAGCTCCTGGACTGGAGTGGACTTGGCATCAACATCAACGGCGAGTACATCACTAATCTCCGTTTTGCAGATGATATCGTGGTCATGGCTGAGACCCTGGAAGACTTGGGCAAAATGCTCAGCGGAGCTTCCCAACAAGTGGGTCTAAAGATGAACATGGATAAGACGAAGATCATGTCGAGCTCTCATGTCGCACCTACTCCAATTCTAGTAGGTTGCTCTGCACTCGAAGTTGTTGACGAGTATATATACCTGGGACCAACAGTCCAACTAGGTAGGTCCAACTTCGAGAAAGAGGTGTCTCGTCGAATCCAGCTCGGCTGGGCAGCGTTCGGGAAGCTACGATAGATCTTCTCGTCGTCCAGGATACCACAGTGTCTCAAGACAAAAGTCTTTGACCAGTGTGTGTTGCCAGTGCTGACTTACGGAACTGAAATGTGGTCGCTCACAATGGGCCTCATACGAAGGCTCAGAGTCACACAAAGGGCAATGGAAAGAGCTATGCTCGGAGTTTCTCTGCGTGATCGAATCAGAAATGAGGAGATCCGCAGAAGAACCAAAGTCACCGACATAGCTCTGCAAGTCGCTAAACTGAAGTGGCAGTGGGCAGGGCACATTGCTAGTAGAACCGATGGCCGATGGGGCAGTAAGGTTCTGGAGTGGCGGCCACGTACTGGAAGACGCGGCGTAGGGAGGCCTCCAACAAGGTGGACCGATGACCTGGTGAAGGTCGCGGGAAGCCGATGGATGCGGGCAGCACAAGACCGGTCAGCGTGGAAAGCCTTGGGGGAGGCCTTTGTCCAGCAGTGGACATCCATAGGCTGAAGAAGAAGAAGAAGAAGTCCTAACTTAATTATACTAAGTCACATTCAATCTCAAAATATAAACACCGATATTAATTTAACAAGTTACGTAGATAATCATGTAAATATGAGTATAACTGTGGATTTTCATCATATTACACAAAAAAAAGGAGAATTATAGGCGGAAAAGCTCTTTTATTTAATTCATTATTATAATATTTCATTAGTGTTACATTCACTATCATTAGTGTTACTTGAGAAATTGACACAAATGACAGTAACACAAATGATATTTGGGACAAACTTAAAATTTTTTAGCTTGTAGACCTTTCTAGGCGGCAATCGAATACATTTAAAATATGCACGTTCCTGTTAGCTTTTAGAATTACTGGGTTATAAATATTTGATTACAATACCTTTTGCAATTACACTTTAGACATGAATGAGTAGAGTTTTGTCCAAAGCACGGAAATCGGTAGAAATATGAATATCTTGCAAAAAATATGTAACGCACCACCACTCCGAAGACACGCTGCAAGGCCAATGACGATGTTTTGGCGTATGGGGTGAGGCGGGGTTCCAGGACCGCAGTGGATTTAATATTATGACTGTATTAACTTAAGCTACACTAATGATAGTTAAACCTTGATTCATGTTTAAAACACTAGGATAAGAGTATTCTATTACCCTCAAATAAAAAATGTATTCTACGTTTGAAGGCTTACACATTATCATGATATAAAATATTAAATATATAGAATTTCTACGAGTAATTTCGTTTTTATACGACTTTATTTCAACGTAACCGGAAAATGAGCGCTATCTTCTTAAGGGACTAAATTTTAAAGTTTTAGTTTTCTCGCAAATGGTACAATTTTGGGTATTGTTTTGTTTTGGAACGTAAAAAGGTAAATGAAGACTATGATATTAAAAAATAAAACAAAAACAATCTCAAACAAAATCAAAGTTATTAGAGATGACAACATTTTTAGCTCTGTTTGAAATCGACCGGTGGAAAGTAAGTTCGACACTTGTGTTATGGGATACTAACTCAACGATGCTATATTTATAATAGATACATATATAGATAAACATCCAAGACCCAGGCCAATCAGGAAAAGATCGTTTTCCATCATGACCTGGCCGGGGATCGAACCCGGGGCCTCCACGTCGCAGGCAGGCGTGTTGACCGCTGCGCCACGGAGGACGTCATCATACTTAAAATAATTGAAATAGTACAAAAAGTACTGAAAAAAAAATCTGATCAATACATTCGAACATTAACAGTAGCCAACCACAGCCACAGTTACCCCCTACCGTGCTCGTGTGCGCGTGTAAGATTAATGTAAGGGAAACGTACCCACTGTGATGGAAAATCACCCAAACACTCGGAACAAACGGCGCTTATTCACTTAAAATGACTTTTTTCGTATACCTCGTATGAAACTAGTACAGCCATCGGTATGGCAAAGTTGATTCATAGTAAGTTGAACTCACATCACTCTCATCCCACTGTTGGGCACAGATCTCCTCTCATACAGAGAAGGATTGAGCGTAATCACCACGCTTGCTCAATGCGGGTTGGCGATTTCAGACTTAAAGTCCAGGTTTCCTCAAGATGTTTTCCTTCACCTTCAGTCATTGGTGTCCAAGATATACTTAGAAAGTACATACAACTTTAGTAAGAATACATTGGTACTTGCCTGACCTGGAATCGAACCAGCGCACTCATACTTGAGAGGTTGGTGTTTTAACCACTAGGCCACCACGACTTAATACATCCATACTAATAGTGTAAATGCGAAAGTATCTCTGTCTGTCTGTCCGGCATTCACACCAAAACAACTGAACTGATTGTAATGAAATTTGGTACATAGATAGTCTAGAGCCTGAGAAAGGACATAGGCTATATAACATCCCGCTATGATCAATAGGAGAAGAGCAGTAACAAAAAATGTTGCAAAAACGGGGGCAAACGCGGACGTACACATTGCTCCCATTATTTTAACAGGCGTTTACTTTATATCAACTGAGCTCTTTTTAATTTACGAGAGCCACCGCGCGCTGTAAACTGAAGTCCACGCGGACGGAGTAACGGGCAACAGCTAGTACATAATACATACATAATAATACATAACTAGCGGCCCGATACGTGCTTCGCTACCTATAAGGTAATAAAAACAAATTTATAGGATCGTCAAAATTATTTATTCAAACATAAAATATTTTTTTTAGTTACTAGCAATTTTAAAACTTAATTCAAAACATTTAGATAAACAATATTCTTTGTTTTTCCATTTCTAGCATGTATAAACAAATATAAACAAACGACTGATGGAAGTACCGACTCTCGAACAGGCAACATAATTGTGAATATAAATAGATTGCGGTCAAGCGTTAGTTTATAATTATTATAAATAATAAAAAAAAAATATATAAAGTTGGGCTTTGTTGATGGACATAGCAAATGATAAACGCAAACGTAAACATACGTAAAGGAGGTTTTACAGGATATTGTAATCGTTTGAACTCAAATGGTATATCAATTGGGATCATAGGGATACGCGGTATCAAACAAACTTCTCCTTTTGATATACCAGTTAAAATCGTAGATTCAATTTTATATATAAAGAAGATGAGATGATGATACATCGTTCATTGAATTAATTTGTTACAAAACATGTGATAAATGAAGAACTGCTCTACCGATTTTGTTGAAACTTCACATAAACCATCTAATAATTAGTCACAACAAAGCCTAGCCTAAACATTTGGTTTGGATAGGTGAGTCCGTTCTTGAGTTATAAAATTACAAAAAAAAAGTGGCATAGATTTTTATATATATAGATACGTAATCAGCCTCTAGTGTCCACTCCTGAGACGAAGACCTCCACTCGGTGAGAAAGAGTGGAGCGTAATCTACAGATACGTTAAAGGTAGAGGTTGGAGATTATTGCCTACATTTTTTTTAATAATTAAAAACTAATGCTTGGCCGCAATCCAGCCTGTTGGTAACGTTCCGGACGCCTCCTAGCTGACGGACTACTTCGATTAAGAAGGTGACTGGGTCAAACTCGATTCGGAAGGTGATTGAAGAGACGATTTCGATGTTGTGAAGCAGCTTGAGAGAGACCAATGTCCTGCGGTAGGCTAAGATGATTGAAGTTTTATACCCGTTGCCCACGTGTAGGTATTTTAAATAATCGTAGATCGCTTTGAGTAGTGGATGTGCTCTGAACAACTTTTTATAATAAATGTTTCTTGGTGGTAAGTCATAACATCGGCTGCCGGCAAAAGTTACCACCCACCAGACAAAGTCTTGCCGCAAGCGGTTCGTCGTGTTCCGGCATGATGTCTGGTGAAGCCGCACGGAGGACGGGTCTGAGTAGTTGTGTTGCGATATGTGACGGGTACGATGCGCCAAATGTTGTTGTGTCGGGAGTTTGGTCTTGGAAACCTCCAGATCAATATCCCTCTGGCGCAGCATCGTTGGTCGTGTTGTTGGGTTTAACATTGCATCACCTCGCTCAACTGCCGTCTTCCTTTCCTAGTCACTCAGTTGTTTTTAGGAGAATATGCTCTTAATAAACTAGCGCGCTTTACCATCAACGATGGCATGATTACCATCAGGCAAGATTGCAGTCAAGCACTAGTTTATAATTATTAAAAATAAAAGTTTATATTTTTACAACATACACAGATCATTCCATAACTATAATGTGTAACTGTCTACCGGCAGTAAACTTCGTTTTATAAATTTAAATCAACTCATAAAGTGCAGCAAAGATACGGCAATCAAAAAAAGCATAATTTACAATTTACGAGCCCATATTTTCATCCGTTATTGCAGCTCAAATAGAAATGGAATCGTAAATTACACACATCAGTTCGTATCCCACGAGATATATACAACACAGGTAACACGTGGATTTAATAAAATGTAAACATTATAAAACAAAAAAGAAAAAAAAAATTATTTTTTTTGAGTTTTTGGCTTGGTTGCGCCAAGCAACTTGCAAGGTTGGTTGTGGCACCTTTGAGCCATTTCTTCGTTGTTTTCTTTCGCACCCTATCCTTTTTTTTTTTTGATGCTGTGGAATATGACAATTACGCATCCCCGAGGGGTATGTCATATGTTGGACTCTCCGGAAGATAGCCTCCCGGTATACCCACTAAAAACCACAGCTGCATAACGACTTCGCCTTAGTGGCGGGGTCATGGGAATCCGACAGAGCCTGAACAACCAATCCCCCGCCGTCAATTCCCGCTTAAAAAGCGGGCCCACAGTGGTCCCTCCATAGAGATCACTGTGTACCGGGCTGAGTCGGTTTCTTATGCGAGAAGACGAAGCAGCCAAGGGTTTTTTAGCGAGGTGTTCTACCTCTTAGCCCCACTCGCTTGCACGCATGCAAGAGGGGCCTCCAGCTCCTCTCAGTGAAGAGCCCGGGTTGTCCGACGGTGACCCGGAGTTCGGGTCACGTCAGCCACCTGGACTGGTGGATAACCCGTCGTACGTGTGACCGCATAACGGTCCCCGCATCTGGCTTTGGTCCGCGCCGCTAAACCGGCAACCCCCATATCTGGGGGCCGTTCCCCTATCCGCCACCTGGGGACGCGTCCGATGGCAGGCCAGAAACTGCACACTGCACTAGGAGGAAGGTTTGAGACAAGGTCATGATGAGGCCACTATGCTACAATATTTCCATGTTCTTTATGAATCTTTCACTGAATGCACTTTTTACTACATAAATCACGCGTTTTTATTTAGTAAAGGACACTATAAATATTTTAAAAGTCCATTGAAAAATGAGCGTGACACTCATCTCAGCTTTCCCGCCAAAACTTTTTTTTTCTTTTCTGACCTCATGGACCACAGCTTATTTAGAAAATTAAAATATCAACGTTTTTTGCGTGAACTTCACAACATACGGACATACGGACGGACAGACGCACAGACAGACATGACGAATCTATAAGGGTTCCGATTTTTACCATTTGGCTACGGAACCCTAAAAATATACGAAGTATGGCTCCACGCATTTTTAACAAAATTCCAGATGCTGCTAAAGAATTAAATTTTACACAACTTAAGAATAATAATAAAATTGTTGTTAATTGATAAATGTTATTAAAAATTAAATTGTTGATAATTGTGAAATGTTATTAAAAATTAAACTCCTTTCAATTAATAAATATTACACAATATTGGCGAATACTTCAATGACGAATTAATGTAAGTAAATATTCAAAAACTTGCCGGCAGAAGTTACCACCCAGACAAAGTCTTGCCGCCAAGTGATTCGTCGTGTTCCGGCATGATGTCTGGTGAAGCCGTACGGAGGACGGGTCTGAGCAGTTGTGTTGCGATGTGTACCGGGTACGATGCGCCAAATGTTGTTGTGTCCGAAGTTTGGTCGTGGAGGGTCTCCAGATCAATCTTCCTCTGGCGCAGCATCGTTGGGTTTAAAATTGCATCATCTTGCTCAACTGCCGTATTTCTTCCTATTTACTCAGATATTTTTGAGTGAATAGGAAAGCTATTAATAAAATAGCGCTTTACCATCAACGATTGCATCACTGCTTACCATCAGGCGGTAATGCGGTCAAGCCCTAGTTTGTAATAATAAAAAAACATCACATCTTGTTTACATTAATTAAATCGTGAAGGCAGGATTGGTGTATTTTAGCGTAAAAGCTCCCACGTCTGAGACTTAAGTCTCTCTGAATTGTAGTGACCGTAAGGGTGCTTGCATAAAGAAGCGGGTTTTCGGTTCCGACCCCTGTTCACTGGTGGCTAATTTTCGAAAAGATACAGATAATGAATGGAGCCATTCGAAGCTACTAGAATGTTCTAAAACCATCGACTCGCCATCTTTGACCGGGCGGGAATGGTTGCAAAAAGATTAGCGTTTTTTTTTTTGGCTTTTCACGGTTTGTGCATTTAGCCAATGTCACGTAATTATGAATTATTCATTTCATGTCGAAAAAGACGGCGGCGTGACCCGTCTTACTAGTGAGGTTTGGGGCAAAGTCATGATGTGGCCACTATGCTGCGATAATTCACTGTTCTTTATGAACTATTTACTAAATTCACTTTTTGTTACATAAATCACGCACTTTTATTTAGTAAACAACACTATAAATAATTTTAAAAGTCCAATGAAAAACGAGCGTGACACTCAGCTTGACTTTCCCGCCAAAACCCAAGATTCGCGTTAAATCATTCATTTTTTTTTTTCTAAATAAGAACATTCTAGAAACTTCATTTAAAAACAAATCACGCGCGCTCTATTGTTTTGACAAGAGTCGCTTGATGAGCGCATCGATAATGTGTTAAATTTTAATTACCTTTATCTTCTCCCAAAACCCTATTTGTATCTTCTTCTTTTTCAGCATATAGAGGCCCACTGTTGGACAAAAGCCTCCCTCAAGGCTTTCCAGGATGACCGGTCTTGTGCTGATCGCATTCATCCTAATTGTAATACCTGCTTCATTGTGTGAAAGTTTAAAAAGTATGGTATTTTTTCTTATATTTGCGATTCGTACAGGAACGTTACAAACTAAACTAAACACAATCGCTTGTTATGTGATGCTAGCGGCCGCCAGTGACTTCGTTCACGTGGAGCTAGTTATGCTCCGCTCCTGTTGGTCACAGCGTGATGTTATAAAGGGTGTATCTGGCATCTACGCACAAACGAGTACCATCGATCCAGTACATGATTCTGAACCCACCAGTGGTGGAATTTTTCGTCGGCTTTTTCGTGATTAAAAAAAAAATATTTGTAGTTTTTTTTCACTTTAGACCATTCATAATTACTATACTTTTATAAAAATTAATGAATTCGCTAATTACACAAACAAGCACAAAGAAAACAATACTTGAAAAACTATCAGCTGATTTATTAGAGTTCACATCAGGGGTCAACGTCATACCTACAAACCCGCACGGCGGCACACTTACAACGTTCAAAAGCCGAGCCGACACTTTTTTTTAAACACTGTGAATTCTGTAATCGTTCATTAACGACAAAAATGACTATCATAATTTTATTAGTGGCATGTGGTCTAGCCTTTTCGCAAAGTTTGCGTTACGATGTCAGATACACCCTGTATAACCTAAAACCTTCCTGGATTAATGGGTTATCCAACGCAAAAAGAAGTTTTCAAATCGGACCAGTAGTTCCTGAGATTAGCGCGTTCAAACAAGCAAACAAACTCTTCAGCTTTATATATTAGTATAGATTTTAATATACTTATCTGTCTTTCTTTGTTTGTAAGTTACCACACGACTACTTCCCTAGCATCAATCAGTACCGATTTCTTTTTACCGGGAACTCTCATCTGTATGCAATCACCCTAATTCACCACGGCGGTGGTGGCTCATTTACGCGAATTCGTAATTCGGGTCTGACACCTGTCTGGTAATTGGGATCAACACTGATTCTCGATATTCATTTTAAAAATAATTATAGTAGTAAGGTATCGATAGTTTCCACAAATATGTAGATAAATGAGTTATATGTACATATTTAATGGCCACAATTTCCTTGTTCAAAAACTAATTTAAATTTAAATTCTGTGCATCTTTTTCTTGCTATTTAAATATGAAAAGGACAAAAAACAAAATATTAATTTAGGCCTGTCAAATTAGTTTTACTCCTGTAAATAGACATATTTTCGGTCGCCATGTTTATAATTGCGTCTAAACTGTCTATGGAGTATCTTAATTTGTCAGGATTAGTATATATTATAATTATGATAATTTGTTTTATGATTAATTCTATAGCGGTATAGCTTGTCTATAAAGTCGTGAAAACGAATATTTCTGTAACTAAAAAAATTAAAAGTTGGGCAACACTACTCTCAGTAGAACAAACTTCATCGGCAGTCATCGATTTGTTTTGTGACTTGTTATTTATTGAAATTTGTATTAGAGTTTTGACGGGAAAGCTAAGATGAATGTCACGCTCATTTTTCATTGAACTTTTAAATTATTGATAGTGTCGTTTACTAAATAAAAGCGCGTGATATATGTAGTAAAAAGTGCATTCAGTGATTAATTCATAAAGAACATTGAAATATCGCAGCATAGTGGCCACATCATGACTTTGCATCAAATCTCCCTCGTTGACGCGTCACGCGGTCGTTTGTTCAACTGTCATTAGCGATATTGCCAATGACAGTTGCGCCATTATAGTGAAATAAAATTTTCAAAGAATTTCTATAATTTGTTACACGTGTTATTGGCAAAATTGTGCTATCTATCCACAGGAGCCATTTATCTAGAGTTGAAGTAGTGTTCACTCCAAAGAAAGAGAAAAGGAAAGAAATAAATTTATATTAATTTTCAATCATATTTAGACAAAACATCGAAGAAATGTGATAAATATAAGAAAAACAAACCGGAGTGCAGCTCAGGAAATTATTTTTTAAAGTTTATCTTCAATGTTTGTTAGTACACCTAGCTGGATAAATTTTATCAAATATGGATGATATTTATGCTTGAACAGTTGCTAAAACAGGTATGTAATCATGTTACTGTTTGTTTTTATCTACTAGAAGTTTCAAATTTATTATGTAAACGATTTTAAGACTAAAATGAGGATTAAGATAAGTAGAACATATTGTTGTCCTACTAGCACAGTTTTGATAGTTTAGGTGATTTAATTTACCACTGATTTTAAAATTGAATTAAGTATATCATGTTCGGAATTAAAATTAGTGCTATCCATCTTCTGATAGAAATTACATATTATTATTTTTTAAATTTCAGAAAAATGTGAGAGTGAACCCTATATCAAGATATAGATAAGTCAGTTATTCGTCTAAGTGAAGATAGCAGGCTGATAACAGCAGTAGCGGAGACGTTGTTAGTGAATCAGTTAACAATGAAAATACTTTTTAACGAATAAAATTATTTGGAATCAATTGATGAAAACAATTATTATGTTTAAGAATACTTTTTATTGATAAAAACACGTTAAAACATATAATAATAAATATGTATGATTTTTTAAGCTATTGCATAGCTTCTATCGCGGGCCTTGAGCGCGGGGACCGAATCCAGAAATTCCGTAACGAAAAACCTCACGCTCCCCACTCCGACGGGCACGGAGGTGTGGCTTGAAGGCCGTACATCGTCTAACGTCGTCGTTTCAGTTCGGCAGTCTTCGGCACGGTATGTTTGTGTGCGTGCGACTACATCTTTTGAAAACAATTTATAGATTTTCAAAAAGAGCATGCATATTGCAAGGCGCGAACTCAGTTCTACACACTTGCTATATTACTGACAGTCGCGATGTGCTAAACTTGCGATTAATTTTCTCTCTGAAATAGGTCTTCTATAGAGATATGTCATAGACGTCATCGACGTTGTCATGGTTACCTTAAAAACTTTTCATATAATTAATTATTAAGTACTTTTATTCAAATTAATTTAGTAGTGTTTTTATAAAATAGCTTTTTTTTAACGGAAAAGCTAAGATGAATGTCACGCTAATTTTTCATTGGACGTTTAAATTATTTATAGTGTTGTTTACTAAATAAAAGCGCGTGATTTTATAGAGTAAAAAGTGCTCACGCGGCCGTTTTTACAACTGTTATTGGCGATATCCGCCATTATTGTGAAATATTTTTTTAAAGAATTTCTATAATTTGTTACACGTGTTATTGGCAAAATTGTGGTATCTATCCACAGGAACCAGATCAAGAGTTGAAGTTGAAGTTTTTATTAAATAAAATATTACAGAAAGATGTCGGTGAACAATATTAATACGAGTACATTTAAATGTACGAGTTGTAATATTGTTATCTCCGAAACGAAACAACGAAAGTTTAATAAAAATATGCTCGTCGGCTTTTTCTGAGGAAGACATTGATGAGGCAAAAAAGTTATTGTTTGTTTCAACGAAGACAAGACAAAAACATGTATCGAGGCGTAAGAACAAAAAGCAGAAAGACCTAAAATATACGATTACGGTGTTTAAAATCACGGATCCCGAACAATCCCAGTTTTTGTGGCATATGACCTTCACAAATTGCCACCAGTTTGCTTTGACTACGTAGAACGTACGTAAAGAAGTTGATGAAGGATTTATTAATTCTACGGTCAGATGTTAACGCAATCAGAAGTGATTATGTTACTAAAGATCAGCTCGAAAATATTAAATTGATAACAAATAATTCGGCACCGACGCCGTTCATCATCAACAACCTTTTTATCGTCCCACTGCTGGGCACAGATCTCCTCTCATACAGAGAAGGATTGAGCGTAATCACCACGCTTGCTCAATGCGGGTTGGCGATTTCAGACTTATAAAGCCCAGGTTTCCTCAAGATGTTTTTCTTCGCCTTCAGTCATTGGTGTCCAAGATATACTTAGAAAGTACATATAACTTTAGAAAAGTTACATTGGTACTTGCCTGACCTGGAATCGAACCCGCGCACTCATACTTGAGAGGCTGGTGTTTTAACCACTAGGCCACCACGACAAAACAGTGGGGTATATTGAAAAAGAACCTCGGAGTCTTTGAGTATATTTCATGTGCGCCGTTTCCGAGTCAACGAAATACCAGTTGGTGGAGTCATAAGGATACTATAGCTGTCTTGCCTGCCCCTCAGTGCCCGGCCGGTCTTGCGATTGCACCGAAACAGCACACAATGACAGAGATTATAAGTAATAGCATAGACAGACCTTACGGAGGAATTGCCCTATTGTAGAGGAAGTCCGCTTTCTCAAAGGTATCAGTGTTGTTGTGTAATAGTGATCGTTTAGTTCTCACACGGATCGTTCTATGTTAGTTTTCTCATTTTACATGCTTACTGACCACTCGAGTCAGTAAGCATGTAAAATGAGAAAACTAACATAGATTTAGATATATATTACTAACATAGATATAGATAGATTCTTATCGGTCACCACGCTCAAAAAGTGTAACTTGAATTAATATCAAAGAAAAAGAAATACTGCATAAATAAAATAAATAAATAATTATAATTACATAAATTGATACAAAATGCTATGCAATAGCTTTACCGCCGCAGTCCCCGAGTGCCACACGTCTTTTTTTTTTGTTTTACTCATTATATCCAGAGACCATAGATTTGTGTTTTCACTAAAACAGTTTTGTTTCTAGTACAAAATAATGTGTTAATATCAAAATGATTTCAGTCACATCATTAACAGGGTTGCAATATGCACGACCGCAGCGCACTCATTTATTTTCACGACTTTATAGACGAATCATACTTTCCAGGAGTAAAGTTTCTAGTAATTTCGGTGTCGAGCCTTCGTTGTCGATATTGACGAAACCTATATTGTTGGATAGTACACCATAGGCATAGTAATTTATTTGTAGATCGTACCTCTATAATACTTAAGCCATATGTCTTGAGACCTAGTCAAGACATTGGCTTAAAGTTACGTAAGACATGTCACGCAATATTAAACATTATTCCATTAACATAGCGTGCATTCGTAACAATACAATTATATAAAAAAATACACTTTTTTCTATAATAATCACCATTATATATTATGGATTATATTTATATCCATTCAAAAATTTTTATCAATATTTTTAAATCAAATTTGACCGGGCTATGAGAACTTAGAAATAATCAGCGGCTTCATGAAAATATTTATGTAATAAGAATGGTAGAATTAGCCAATAAAGTACCATAGCAGCTATAATATACAAAATGATAGCACTAAGCTACCTGGCATAAGTTACATTCTCTAATAGGAGTTTTGGTGGGAAAGCTAAGAAAACTGCCACGCTCATTTTTCATTGGACTTTTAAATTATTTAAAGTGTCGTTTACTCAGTAAATCGCGTGTTTTGTGTAGTAAAAAGTGCATTCAGTGAATAATTCATAAAGAACCTCCCTATGGAGGGACCACTGTAGGCCCGCCTTTTAGGCGGGAATCGTCGGCGGGAGATTGGTAGCGCAGGCTCTGCCAGATTCCCATAACCCCGCCACTAAGGTGACGTCGTTGTGCCGCTTTGGTTTTTAGTGGGTATACCGGGAGGTTCCCATTTCATTACATTCAAAAAACAATTTACATTGTGTTGAATACCCCTCTAGGATGAGTAATTGTCATTTTCCACAGCGACAAATAAAAAGGTTAAGTTAGGATTCCGTATGTTACTTATTCGTAAGAGCGATGTTTTAAAAAATACTTTAAGATTCGACTGAAGGGCTTGTATCCATGGTCATGAAATAATTTAAAAAAAATATAAATGTCAAACAAAATACTGACATTTGACGTTTTCGTTATCAAAACTCCGGGGAAATTATTTGAAAAAATGAGGAAATCTCGTTGATAATATTATGTTATTCTAAGAAATGGCTTTCCCCAAAATAGACGGGTATGTGGTGACTGAAAAACTAGGCTCCGGAAGCTATTCCACCGTCTACAAAGCTCACACAAAGGTAAAAAATATAACTTTTGTAGTCTTCTTTGTTTCTATGTAAACATTAAAGTTTTATTTATTTTATTATCTTTCAGAGGCAAATACTAATAAAACGCGAACTAATAGGATTCTTATATGAATTTGGAAATTATATTTGAACTAAGAAGTCACTGGTTATATGACATAACAGAATTAACTACATTCGAAAAGCTTTTTGGGTTTACCTATCTAGAATTTCTCAGCTGTAGTCAGTGTCACAGCTGGCCATCCATAAATGATGCCTACACCTTTCTCAATGTAATATTGTGTATTTTATTAACCAATACCTGATATGAACTTGGGATATGTAAAGATAATTATGATACTAGGTACATATTAAAATAACATACTGGCCCTGCAAATTCTACAATTTTTCTGAATCCGAAAGATTATTAAGGAGTAATACCGTCAATGATTCCGACTCTCTTGTTCACATACTAAAGACATTTTAATTTCAGTGTATCTTTACTCGGTGGTAGGCCATAACATCGGCCCCCGGCAGAAGTACGCCGTACGGAGGTCGAGTCTGAGCAGTTGTGTTGCGATGTGTGCCGGGTACGATGCGCCTAATGTTGTTGTGTTGGGAGTTTGGTCGTGGAGGGTCTTCAGATCAATCTCCCTTTGGCGCAGTATCGTTGGTCATGTTGTCGGGTTTAACATTGCATCACCTCGCTCAACTGCCGTCCTCCTTCCACTCAGAAAAACTGAGTGAATAGGCTCTTAATAAACTAGCGCGCTTTACCATTAACGATCGCTTCGCTGCTTACCATCAGGCGGGATTGCGGTCAAGCGCTAGTTTATAATTAACAAAAAAAAAATTCTCTATTTTGTTGAGATAAGCATAGAGATACTTAGATACTTTAATCCTGTCAAATTAAGGTACTCCATAGATACTTTAGAAGTGATTAAATCTTCCTACCACATCAAAGTGTACCCTTAAAACAGCCTTGTTTAACTGCTGTCTAATGATATCGTGAATGGAAAATGTTGTGTGTGGAAAATCATGTGAGTTTATGTATCTTCTTTAGCCTGCAGAAGTCCACTGCTGGACAAAGACCTCTCCCAAAGATTTCATTGGTTGGTGGGGTTTGTCATAATTCCCATGCTTGGCGGGTTAAGGATTGCAGTAATTTGATGTTCCACGGGAGAAGTGCTGCTGCCCGCTTCGCTGGTGAGAGTTCCCTTAGTCGTCTCTCTAGACACCCACCACAGGATATGGGATGGTACTATTCCAAGCCCGGTATCATATGGTCATAGTTTATGTATGATGGGATAAAAAACAAACTCACGTGTTTATACCATAAACACAACAAAAAAAGAGGAAACTAGATTGCCACCAGCTATGGTCTTCACCCTAATGTATTGTCCCACAGGTTGGAGCGCGCTCCACCGTAGCTATAAAATGTGTGGATAAATCCCGAGTGAAGTACTCGGGCTCAGCCGTAGACAACTTGATCACGGAGATCCGACTGCTGAAGACTTTGACCCACCCTCACATTGTACATATGAAGAATTTTACCTGGGATGATAAGTAAGTACCACCACCAAATAATTAACCAGCTTAATAAATTAAAAGCGTAACACAATAGAATTTAATTAGAATGTCGCCTGCCTGCGACGTCGAGGCCCCGGGTTCGATCCCCGGCCAGTAGGCCTAGTATGAGTTTTCAATACGAATCTCGTTCGTCGATATCTAGCGCGTTTGACTCAGGGATTGGCCCGCTTCAAGGTCATAAGAACTCTCAACCAATGAGAGCGCCAAACGCGCACGATATTGACGAACGAGATTCGTATTGAAAACTCATACTAGGCCTATTGGTCGCGATGGAAAACGATCTTTTCCTGATTGGCCTAGGTCTTGGATATTTATCTATACATGTATCTATTATAAAATATAGTATCGTTGAGTTAGTATCCCATAACACAAGTGTCTCGAACTTACTTTGGGGCTAGCTCAATCTGTGTGATTTGTCCATCATCATCATCATCATTTCAGCCGAAAGACGTCCACTGCTGGACATAGGCCTCCCCCAAGGTTCTCCACGACGACCGGTTCTGCGCCTCCCGCATCCAGCGGTTTCCCGCGACCTTCACCAGGTCGTCGGTCCACGTTGTCGGGGCCCTACCCACGCTACGTCTTCCGGTGCGTGGTCGCCACTCGAGAACCCGTCGGCCCCATCGGGCATCGGTCCTACGGGCAATGTGTCCAGCCCACTGCCACTTCAGTGTTGCAATTCTTCGGGCTATGTCGGTTACTCTCGTTCTTCTGCGGATCTCCTCATTCCTGATTCGATCGCGCAGTGAAACCCCAAGCATAGCCCTCTCCATTGCCCTTTGAGTGACTTTGAGCCTTCTCATAAGACCCATTGTTAGCGACCACGTCTCAATTCCATAAGTCATCACTGGCAACACACACTGGTCGAAGACTTTTGTCTTGAGACACTGCGGTATTTCGGACGAGAAGATTCTTCGTAGCTTCCCGAAAGCAGCCCAGCCGAGTTGGATTCGACGATTGACCTCTTTCTCGAAGTTGGACCTTCCTAACTGGATAGTTTGTCCCAGGTACACGTAACTGTCAACAACTGTGAGAACTGAGTCTCCAATCTTTATAGGAGTCGGTACAACATGGGCATTAGACATGACTTTCGTCTTGCCCATGTTCATTTTAAGACCGACTCGCTCGGAGGCTCTGCTGAGGTCTTCGAGCATTGTACTCAGGTCCTCCGCGGTCTCAGCCATGACTACGATATCATCAGCAAACCGAAGGTGTGTCATGTACTCACCATTGATGTTGATGCCCAGTCCTTTCCAGTCCAGAACCTTGAAGACATCCTCCAATGCAGCGGTGAACAATTTCGGGGAGATAACATCTCCCTGTCTGACACCACGCTGCAGAGGTATTGGTTTCGAGGTCTGGTCCTATATTCGGACTGACATGGTGGCGTTTTCGTACAAACCCTTCAGCGCTTCAATATACCGATAGTCTACTTGGCACCGCTGGAGAGACTGCAGTACAGCCCAGGTCTCGATCGAATCAAAGGCTTTTTCGTAGTCCACAAACGCCAAGCAAAGGGGTAGGTTATACTCCTCAGTCTTCTGTATAACCTGCCGTAGCGTATGTATGTGGTCTACTGTGCTGAAGCCCTTTCGGAAACCGGCTTGTTCGGGTGGCTGGAAGTCGTCAAACCTGCAGGCGAGACGATTCGTAAGGACTCTCGAAAACAACTTATAGACATGACTCAGAAGTGAGATGGGTCTGTAGTTTTTCAAAAGGGTGTTGTCACCCTTTTTGAAAAAGAGTACCACCACACTTCTGTGCCATGCCTGTGGCGTTTTTCCCTTGACTATGACGGAATTAAATAACTTCTGAAGGGTCCTAAGGATCGGTTCACCACCCGCCTGCAGTAGCTCTGCCGCTATTCCGTCATCGCCCGGCGCCTTGTTGTTGCCCAATAGTCAGATCCCTAGCGAAAACTTTAGAGCCTCTGTTTCGCTCTATGGCCTCCGTTATACGCTCGGTATTATACCGACGTAGGTCGCGCTTCAGAGACATTGAGATCTGCTTATTGAGCTGCCGGTATCTGCAAGCATCACTTGACGAACGCAAAACCATCTCACGTCTATCCTCAATGAGCTCGAGAGTGTAGTCCGAGAGCTTTTTAGTTCTATTTGTACGGCGGGTCTTGAAATACTTGGTCCCGACCGTACGGACAGCTTCTACAAACCCGTCATTGTATTCGTCCACGTCACCACTTAGGCATTCGAAGCGATTTTGGAGCTCGAGCTGGAAACCTTCGGAGTTATGGATCTGGATGGGTGCTGGCCGGAGCGTAGACTTCATCAGGCGAGATCTTTCGGACACTATGTTCAGATTCAATGTGCCTCTGACCATACGGTGATCGCTGCCGCATTTGAGCGAGTTGATCACTGAGACATCATTGAATATGTGCCTTTTTGTCGTCATAATGAAGTCTATCTCGTTCTTAGTGACCCTCTCGGGACTGATCCAAGTCCACTTTCGCTGTTCACGCTTCTTGAAGAAGGAGTTCATCATAAAGAGTCCCTCCTTCTCCATGAAGCCAGCTAACATGTGGCCTCGGTAGTTCCGACGCCCAAATCCTAAATTTCCCAGTCCGAGCTCTTCACCGCTCCGTTTTCCAAGTTTAGCGTTGAAGTCCCCCATGATAACGCTGTAGTGAATTTTAGACCTATGTATGGCTTTGGAGATGTCCTCATACATAGTCTCTACTTCATCGTCGGAGTGTGTCGAGGTGATTTGTCCGTATATATTTATTTATTTTTTATATCCCTATTTTTTTGTCTTTTACTTTTTACGACAAATACTGGCAAATTTTTGAAGCGATTTTAACCAATACAGCATTAACCCTTATTCAAATTAATACCTTAAATACATTGGTGATTTAATATAGATCTATATCGCCCTTTACAGCATATGATTTAAATTAATATTTTCAAAGGTATTACAAATTTAAAAATTGCGGGGCGTCGCGTTTGACGCGGTACCGACCGTATGGGGCGGCGGGAGCGGCGGGGCGGCTATATTTTTTATGCCTCGTTCACAGTTTTTCTGTAGTGTATTTAGTACCAGCATTGTGGGGTGAGTTCTCATTTATAATAATCGTATTTGTAAACGCGGGTGCGTTTACAAACACATAATAAAATTACGTTGCCCCACACTAGGAATTTCTCCTGTATCGTGCGTAAGATACAGGAGAATCACACTAGGAATTTCTCCTGTATCGTGCGTAAGATACAGAAGAATCACACTAGGAATTTCTCCTGTATCGTGGGTACGATACCACGTGGAGCAACGTTTCTTTTTTTTTAAATACTTGAAGGTTTCGGGTGGAAATCGAAACCACAGCACGCAGCGAGGCAGTTAATCGCTTCACCACTGCACCAACCATATCGTCAAGAAGAACTGCTAACGATCTGCTGGGAATTCAGGAAATGAATCACTTTTTTATGCTTAAATGTGGTCTTAGGTCCCCATACATAAACAGCCTATACTGTTTCCACTCCTGTGATGCAGGCCTGCTCTCAGTGAAAGGGAGTGGGCCGTGATCTACCACGCGGGCCCAGTGGGGTTTGGTACTGTCACATGTCTTCAAAGTTTTGCCTCTAGCTTTTGCTTTGCCTCGGTGGTAGGCCATAACATCGGCCGCCGGCAGAAGTTACCACCCACAAGACAAAGCCTTGCCGCCAAGCGATTTGTCGTGTTCCGGCATGATGTCTGGTGAAGCCGTACGGAGGACGGGTCTGAGCAGTTGTGTTGCGATTAGTGCCGGGTACGATGCGCCTAATATTGTTGTCTTGGGAGTTTGGTCGTGGAGGGTCTTCAGATCAATCTTCCTTTGGCGCAGTATAGTTGGTCGTGTTGTTGGGTTTAACATTGCATCACCTCGCTCAACTGCCGTCTTCCTTCCTATTCGCTCAGTTTTTCTGAGTGAATAGGCTCTTAATAAACTAAGGCGCTTTACCATCAACGATCGCATCACTCTATTCTATTCTAATACAAAGTAAAGCGCCTGGGGTCGTGGTGGCCTAGTGGTTAAAACACGATTCCAGTTCAGGCAAGTACCAATGTAACTTTTCTAAAGTTGACTTTCTTGAGTTGACCAATGACTGAAGGTGAAGGAAAAACATCGTAAGGAAACCTGGACTTTCAAGTCTGAAATCGCCAACCCGCATTGAGCAAGCGTGGTGATTACGCTCAATCCTTCTCTGTATGAGAGGAGACCTGTGCCCAGCATCATCATCATCATCTCAGCGTTTATCCCGGTTGCATCCGTGGCTTTCGCGTTGGAGCCCGGGGTCCGCTTTCCTGCTTAATTTCCTCCATTTCGCGTGATCTTTAGCATCCAGGAGACCTGTGCCCAGCAGTGGGACGGTAAAAGGTTGATGATGATGATGATGAAAGCGCCTGGTGGGTTTTGAACCTACAACTTGTAACTCACGGCTGATACCACTAGCCCGCTGCCCCGGTTCCCATAAAAGGGCGTACTCAGTTTCTGGGGGGGGGGGGGAGGTCAGATCTTTAAGGTCGAATCATCCCCGTCTATTTTGTCTTACAAACTACACAAGCATATCTACATGAGACATTAGGTACTTGTCATGTAGCATGTAGGGTAAACAGACAGATATGATCCTGTATAAGTTCCCGTTTATACTTTGATTAGTAATTACAGATGATGATATGATAGATGACAGCACAGTTGTGGAGAGATACCTGCCGGATGCTCGGGCTAGTAGGGAATCAATCCGGTCCGAAAGAGAGGCCATGGTAGAGCGAACGAGTGTTGCACTTCAGGCAGTCTCCGAATGGGGCAATGCCAATCTTGTAGCATTCAATGCCGCCAAAACGCAGGCGTGTCTTTTCACCGCCAAAAGGAGCCCGTTCACCTTGGCTCCTACTTTCCGGAATGTATCCTTGGAGTGTACCGACCGCCTTCAGCTTTTGGGTGTTGAGATTTCCTCGAACCTAAACTTTGGGCGGTTCATTGAGTCCAAGGCCAAGGTGGCTGCCAGAAAACTTGGCGTTATCGCAAAGGTCCGGCAGTACTTCACACCAGGGCAGCTTCTAATGTTGTACAAAGCACAGGTCCGTTCGTGTGTGGAGTACTGCAGCCACATTTGGGCTGGTGCGGCTAAGTGTCACCTGGCCACTTTGGATTCAGTGGAGAGGCGTGCGAAGAGGCTGATTGGTGACCCTGATTTAACTCGAGTTGGTCTCCAAAGCCTAGAGCACAGGCGTAGAGTGGCCAGCCTTTCGGTGTTCTATAGGATACATTTTGGGGAGTGTGCGAGGGAATTGCACGATTTAATTCCCCCGTCTCCGTTCCACCATCGGACGACCCGTCGTACGGCGAGTTTCCACCCTTATGCTGTTAACACCTCTACGATCCGGACGAAGCGTTTCGCCTCCTCCTTTATACCGCGTACATCGAAGGACTGGAACAATCTGCCGGCGGCGGTGTTTCCGTCGGACTACAATTTGGGTGTCTTCAAGGCTAGAGTGAATAGGCTCTTAATAAACTAGTGCGCTTTACCATCAACGATTGCGTCACTGCTTACCATCAGGTGGGATTGCGGTCAAGCGCTGGTTTATAAATTAAAAAAAAAAAAAAATTAGGGGAGTTCGGGTAGACCGTGTATATATATGGCTAGCAACACGACAGACCCCATGTCTGTGCGGTGACATGGTCGAGTGCACAGACCAGTTTAAATACTTGGGGTCTGTACTCCACGCGTCCGGCGATATTGATTGCGACAGCAGGGCACGTATTTCCGCAGCTTGGGCAAAATGGCGTGTGGTGACAGGTGTCATTTGTGACACCAAAATGCCGGTTAAGCTTAAGGGGCAGGTCTATAAGCTATAAGACCATCATTAGACCTGTTCTTCTGTATGGCAGTGAGGCGTGACCTGTGTTTTGGCGACACAAGCAGGAGCTGCGTGTCACGGAGATGAATATGCTGCGGTGGATGTGTGGAGTTACGCGGAAGGACCGCATCAGGAACTCCCGCATCCGTGGCAGTCTTCATGTCCGTAACATAGCGGAAAAACTGCAGGAGGGTCGCCTACGTGGGTACGGTCACGTCTTACGAAAATGTTACGTGGGTCACAAAAGTCTTGCCATGGCGCCTCCGCCGGGCCGGAACAAGCGGGGTAGACCAAAGAGGTGCTGGCTTGACGTTGTAAGAGATGACATGCGTGCCAACAATCTCACACCACGGGATGCTAAAGATCGCACGAAATGGAGGAAATTAAGCAGGAAAACGGACCCCGGGCTCCGACGCGAAAGCCACGGATGCATCCGGGATAAACGCTGAGATGCATGATGATGCATGTTTTGCAAGATTTCTTGGTGTTCCCATAGGCTAACATAAATGACAATGATGTATTTCCAGGAACATCTACATTATAATGGAGTACTGCTGCGGCGGCGATCTGTCCAAATACATTCACAGATACGGTCGCGTGCCTGAGAAACAGGTGACTTTCATTCCCTAATTAAGACTTTGCTGTCCACTTTAACTACTTTAGTCCAAAACTCTACAGAAAATAAAAAAAATAAACATTCAACTTTGTCCTTTTACAAAAACTTTGGATAGAAAAATACTGACCCCGATCTATCCTTCACAAACGAAAAGACTTTAAGAAAAGCACAGAAGATAAAATATTAATTTAGACCTATCTAATTAATCCGCTCCTAATTTACTTTACATTTGAAATGAACTAGCTAACACCTGAATATAATTTGTTCATAATAAGTCACTGAATATAATCCAATAATTTTTGCACCATGTTATAATTTTTCCCAAATATTTTTATGCATATGTATTATGAATATGAATATTTGTACTGGTCTGGTCGTGCTTCTGAAAGCACGTTAAGCCGTTGGTCCCAGTTGCCATACAAACATCTAGTGGCAGTCGTTACGAATTGTTGGAGCCCTCAGAAGTCCAACAATATTGGTCTAACTGCATTGCTTCGATATCGCCTTCGGGTTGTGGAGGTCAAAGTTAATAAAAGCATCGGATGCGACTGGGATTAACGCCGAGATGATGATGATGATAATTTGTCCCAAATATATTTTAAAAAAATTGCAGTGTTGTTACCGAGCGCACGACACAGTTCACAGTGGATCAGAGTCACCTTTTTTTAATTTAACATGTTTATTTATAGGTTCGGTATTTCCTTCAACAATTGGCGTCAGCGTTAAAGTTTTTGAGGGAGAAAGGTAAGATAAATTAGCTTAATTATCTTGTGACATATTGGCCCGATTATCTTGTTCTCAGACTAAATTAAATTTAAGTAAAGTGCATCCTTTTCTTTCTATTTCATTAAGAAAAGGACAGAAGATAAAATGTTAGTTTAGACCTGTCAAATAAGTCCGCTCCTGACGTAAATTGACTTATTTTTTGGTCGCCATGTTTATACGCGGAATTAGTTTTTTAGATGTGTTTGGTGGTGCGCGCGGGACGCGGGGTATGAGGTAGCGCCGAGCGTCAGTCTCGCGCCGCCTCCCGCACCGCGTCTACGTCCCGTTCGCTCCCGATTACACTTGCGTTAATTCGTCTACGTCAGCAATTCACAACCACAAAATCTTGCCAACATACGTGCCGGGTACTGTAATAGAGTCTAAACTGTCTATGGATAATCTTAATTTGACAGGATTAAACAAAAATGTTATCTCTATCTCTCTCTAATGTGATCTGAACAACAACCGGTCCTGCGCCTCCCGCATCCAGCGGTTTCCCGCGACCTTCACCAGGTCGTCGGTCTATCTTGTCGGGGTCTACACACGCTGCGTCTTTCGGCATCGGTCCTACGGGCAATGTGTCCAGCCCACTGCCACTTTAAGTGTTGCAATTCTTCGGGCTGTGTCGGATGAGCAAATGAGCACTTTTTGAATGTCAATATTACATACGACAGTCCCCCCAAAACGCCTGCCCTTTGCACACAGGCCTACCTAACCTATTGTCTCCATGATAGAGGGCTTTCTATTCTTCCAAACAGGTTGATAACTTTATTAATTTAGACGGTTTCCTTGAACAGGTGTAGTTCACATGGACCTCAAGCCTCACAATCTGTTATTGCACAAAGGATCGGACGGAAAATATATGTTGAAAGTTGCAGATTTTGGGTGAGTACTTTATCTATTACTAAAAAGAACAAGCGTTTTGTGTGGAATATCAATAAAAAAAAGTTGAAAGGGGATTTTTTTTTCTATATTGCCTTTGCCCCACACTGGGTATTTCTCCTGTATCGTGTGTGTGTTTACAAGCATTTAAACTCACTTACGCAAACAGCCCGTGTCCCTTGTGGTACCAGGCTTTTTTTTTTTTGTTGGGATGGGAAATCATCAAATGACTTCTCCCGCTCTGGGCGGAGCGGAAGGGTGTGTCAGACTTTTACTGACTAAAACCCACCCGTGTTTCTTCACTTGCCTGTGCGACGGCCAGGGTTGCGGTTTCTTGTTTAATCAACCCGCAACCCTGACCCAGGAGGCATCGGTCTTCGTGGACCCCGTCACGATGTGCTGACATCTCTGTGAGGCGCGCGTGAAACACGACGCGCCGTCGACTCGGGCCTGGTCCTTACCGGGCGGCGAGTTGCCCACTGCTCACCGCCCGCAGGCCCGCGCCTACGGCGGCTGGGAGTTAGGTGTCGTCTCCCGACCAGGGGGTCTACTGCGGCGGCTAGTGGCGTGAGGGTGCTGGGATCCCGTTGCCTCACGCGCTCCGCCTCCTCCTTTGCCAGCATCACTGCTTCGCAGAAGGAGGTGACGGCCTGCCATGCACTCTCGCTCCGGACCATGGCCTGGACCAGGGTCGAACGCGAGAGATCGCCGCCGATCGCCGCTACGAGGACACGGCGGTGCTCTACCCAAGCCGGGCAGACCTCCACCGTATGCTCCACCGTGTCCTCAGGGCGATGTGTGGTACCAGGCTTAGAAAAGCACCATCTCATATCCTAATGTAGGTGTCGTAAGAGGCGACTAAGGGAACTCACCAGGAAAGCGTGCAGCACCACTTCTGTGGAATAACAATTTACTGTGATCCTCAACCGCAGGACAAGCGTGGGGATTATGGCACCCCCCAACCCAATGTAATGAAAGCCTTGGCAGAATTGTCCAGCAGTGACCATCTCTAGGCTGAATGAAGAAGAAGACACAATTTGTTCCGTACGGGGACCAAACCCGCGACAGACAGCGCAGCAGTCGATCACTCAGCCACTGCGCTAACCGTGTCATTAAAACTATGTCGGGGTCAGCTTCTGGTCTTACCAGATTCAGCTGAATCTTTTACATTGAGCGACTGGCTATCAGAAATGAGAAGTTCCGCAGAAGAACAAGAATAACCGACATAGCCCGATGAATTGCAACACTTAACTAGGACCAATTCCCGGTGGGGCCGACGGGTTCTCGAGTGGTGACCACCCCCATGAAGACGCAGCGTGGGTAGGCCCCCGACAAGGTGGACCGACGACCTACTGAAGGTGGCGGGAAACCGCCAGATGCGGGAGGCGCAGGACCGGTCGTCGTGGAGATAATTGGGGGAGGCCTATGTCCAGCAGTGGACGTCTTTCAGCTGACATGATGATGATGATGACAGCCTATCTGGCCAACCTATTACTGTTGCCAGAATTCGGCGACCCCCTAACAACCATCAAAGATTCACGAATCATGAATGACAGCCAAATTAAACGGTTTCACATACTTTCCGAGGCATAGCCCTAAGTATAAATATACAATATGTAATGAAAACCCTGTCCGCTCCGTGAAGGTATTGCTAGGTATCGATAACACTAGTTTACAGTACATCTGTTGCCAAAGAAATTTTAGCTGTTGCTGACTATATATGATATGCTATTTTCAAAAATATAAGTAAAAGATTTTTATCAGCTCTAGTTTCTGAGTTTCAGCTATGTAGGTATAAAACAGAAAAAAACATGTATTTACTAAGAAAAACTTTATTAAAAAAAATAATTAATCATTGAGTTCTAAAAAACTTCGTTTTAAAGCTCTTCTCTGATGTGTAGACTTTGGAAAATGACGTATTAGCGACCAACAATAGTCGGACATCATATTTGTATCCCAGAAACCCTGATAGCGCTCTTCCATGACACGTAAGTCCTGATGCATACGCTCTCCCTGCTCTTCGCTCATATCTCCTAAATTTTCTGGAAACCTGTCCAGGTGACTATGGAGGAAATGGAGTTTTATGCTCATATTGCACCCCATATTTTTTAACTGTAGCAGAAGGTCTTCTACAAGTTCAATATAATTTTCAGATTTTTTATTTCCGAGAAAATTCTGCATCACAGAGGCGAAAGCTGTCCAAGCCTTTAGTTGTAACTCAGTCATAGAATTTCTAAATTGAGTATCTTTCGTAAGTTGTCTAATTTGGGGGCCGTCAAAAATACCGGCTTTTATTTTTTCCATAGTGAGCTGAGGAAATTTTTGGCAAATGTAAGAAAAGCAGTTCCCGTCTTTATCTAGTGATTTAACAAACTGTTTCATGATGCCCAGTTTTATATGTAATGGTGGAAGGATAATTTTGTCACGAGCTACTAATGAATTCTGGACTATATTTTGCTTTCCAGGCTTCATACTTTCTCTCAAGGGCCAGTTTCTTCTTATCCAATGCTCTTGTTTAGCTCTACTGTCCCAAAGACATATGAAACAGGGAAACTTAGTGTAACCACTTTGTTGACCGAGAAGAATGTTCACCATTTTTAAATCGACACAAATTTGCCACTTATGGTCATTGTATTTTATTTTGTTCAAGACTAGCGAAATGTTACAATATTCTTCCTTTAACTGTGTACTGTGGGCAATAGGTACCCCAGCGTATTTATTTCCATTATGTAATAGAATACATTTTAGGCTACGTTTTGAGCTGTCAATGAATAAACGCCAGTCGTTTGGCTCATATTGTTTCAAGCCCATTTTTATCAACAAGTTTTTGATATCTGAACAAAAGGTAATACCGTTTTCTTCGGAAAAATAACGCCGTAATTCTTTATCTCTTTCACGATAAAAACTTATTTTAGTATCTGAGGAAAGCAAATTTTTTTCTTTCAGTCTTGATGCTAACAATTCTGAAGCTTGTTTAGAAAGATTTAAATCTCTTACAAGATCATCTAACTCATTTTGGGAAAAGCATTTTGGCTCATTTGACATACCTTCAAAATCAGCATCATTTTGTGATGAGCTTGGTCCTTCGATGTCTTGTTCCATGGGTTCAGATATATTTTTAGGCACTGAAGAGTCAGTGGAACGCTGCACTGGACGCTGAACACAACTAGTACTTGGGTACTGCCATTTAGCTCGATTTTTAGTATTTAAACCGTTTACGTTTACGCTACAAAAATAACAATCTTCGAGATGATTTCGTGGTTCTCGCCAAATAGTCGGTGTTCCAAATTTAAAGGCACTTCTTTTACCATTTTTCCACAATCTTAAATATTCCACACACGATTTACAAACACAATTGGGAGCCCAAGACTTCTCATTTTTATCCAAGAGCATTCCAAAATACTCAAAATAGGTATTTTTCACCAACTCTGATATAACTTTTCTACAATCGTTGAACACATATTCCCCGCATATATAACAAAAATGATCTGGATTGTTTAAACAACGTCTCCTTGAACTACTCATGACGCAAAAACTTTGGATACTAATCTTAACACAGTAAAATATGCCTATTATCGCTTAATATATACGCTTAAATGACAAAAATCAAAAACAAAGTAACTCGAGCTGCTCAAAAAATTTTGAGGGTAGATTTGACGAAAACAAGTCATAAGTGAACATTATCAACCACAAAATTCGCGGCAACAGACAAAAAGTTAAATTTTGTAAACTAGTGTAATTGATTCTACTCTAATGACTACAAACCCGGTATAAACTAAAAAAAACCCTCTAAAAAATTAAATATTATTTCGCAAAAAAGGTAACTTATAAATACATGCGCGGGCGAAGGGGAGCAGGGCACGCGGTCGCATCGCTCAATAATACTGTCGAAAATGGTGTTGTCATTTTTTTTTACATTACTACATTTTGGGGAAGATGGAATTAATTCGCGGAAAAAAAGATTATGTCAAAATTCATTGGTATTATTACTATAATGATTATGTAAATTTTCATAATTTATTTGGTCATGTAGTTACCTAACCTTTATTAATTTATTTTTTTGTCTGGTGAAGCCGTACGGAGGACGGGTCTGAGCAGTTGTGTTGCGATGTGTGCCAAGTACAATGCGCCAAATGTTGTCGTGTTGGGAGTTTGATCGTGGAGGGTCTTCAGATCAATCTCCCTTTGGCGCAGCATCGTCGGTCGTATTGTTAGGTTTAACATTGCATCACCTCTCTCAACTGCCGTCTTCCTTCCTACTCACTAAATTTTTTAAGTGAATAGGCTTAATAAACTTGCTCACTTTACCGTCAATCAAATAATAAAAAATCCTAAAAATAATAAAAAAACAAAACATATTTTAGACTAGCGGCCGCCTGCGTGCGTGCGGCCTTTGCAGCGTGATGTTATATAGCCTTTCTGGATTAATGGGCTATCCAATGCAAAAAAAAAATTTCAAATCGGACCAGTAGTTCCTGAGATTAGCGCGTTCAAACAAACAAACAAACTCTTCAGCTTTATATATTAGTATAGATAAGTAATCACCCATCCACGGGCCAGCTGCGCCAAGCGTAGCTTAACCAGGTCTGGCTGCTGTAGTGTTGAGCCACGAGCCCCTTATCACATACCCGTGGTTTCAGTTTCGCACAACACATGACATCAGAGGCTGGGCGGTCAGTTCGCGGCTCTCCACTGTACATGGCGCCTGAGATGATCACCGGACAGTACGACGCTAGAGTTGATCTCTGGAGCGTCGGTAAGTATTGGCCAGTTATAAACAAACCGATCAAGTTCGAATCGATTTCCCACACCAAGGATTCCCGCCATCAAAAGGCAAAAGACGTGATTCTTGTTTGCCTTTAATGAATCTTTAACTCCATTTTAGTTGTTTTATTATAAAAATCAAAAGTTATTTATGCAAATTCGGCTGAGAATCACCACTTTTTGCACGTCAATATTACATAAGACATTCCCACAAAACGCCCACCCATCGACACTTCCTAGTGCTTTCGCTGGGAAGAAGAAGTGGCGGAACAAACTCCCCAGCAGCACAACTGTCTGTTCTACAAACTATTTACCTTGCTACTGTTACTGTGGCTTCAACGTGCCTACCACGAAAGATTGAAAACTAGATTCAAGTGGACTGTATTTAGGAATACGAAACTATAAGCAAATACGTGATAGAATGATGCCTTCGGAGCATATCTCTCCGATAAAGGTGCTGAAAGCGGCAACCACTTACCTCTAACATTCAGATGCGGATTTCGTAGACCACCAGACCAGATCACGAGAAGGCTTACGTCGACACAATTCACTGGCCGACTCCCTACCTTTATTAATTTAGAATGTTGAGGCCTAGTCCCCGGGGGGTTACTTTAAATATTTAAAACTAATTAAATTTTGTGACCATTAAAAGATCGTGCCATGACTTGCTAGCTTGCCAGTTAGAAAACGTTGCCGCGTCGTTCGACGGTGGGCGGAAGGACGCGGTTCCACTATTACCGCGTTTCGTATTGTGTAAGTTTTTGGCAGCGTTCACCGCCGAATAACAGAAAAATCAGAGGAGATATTTTAATTAAATAAACACCGAAAAATCTCAACTGTAGTCTAAAATCATGCGCTAAATCCAATGAAAAACTGACTTAGTATCTACACAAATAATGTTTCCAGGTGTTATAATGTACGAATGTCTATTCGGACGAGCTCCGTACTCGTCCAGCACCTTCAAGGAGCTAGTCGACAAGATACAGCGGCAAGCGCCCATTGAGGTGAGTTCATTATTATTAATAATAATAATAATTTATCATATCATACCACATCCTCTGGTGGGTGTCGAAAAAGGCGACTAAAGAAACTCACCAGGGAAGCGGGCAGTAGCGCTTCTCCTGTGGACCCCCCCCCCCCCCCAACGGACAAGCATAGGGATCATGGCAAACCCCCCAATGTAATGAAAGCCTTGAACGAGGCCTCTGTACAGCAGTGGACCTTTATATGCTAAAGAAGAAGATGAAGATTTATTGACGCCGATTCCCTTCTGCCCCGCTATGCGCACGGGCTTAGTACCACTGATCTGTCCCGAACATTGTTGAGCGCGCGGTAACCACACTGCAAAAATTTCTAAATGTATTTAGGAAAATATATAACATGGTGTAAAAATTATTGGAATCGATTCAGTTGCTTACTCTGAACAAACTATATTCAGGTTTTGTACAAATAAAAAATAACGTTTAAAATTCAATCTCCTAGTATTGTATAATTGCAAAGCATATGTGAGACACGCAGGAAACGTTATTAAGTAACCCATAGTTTATGGAACAGCACTACATTTTAGGTCCAAAGCGAGGTCATCTGTGAATCTCCACCTGAACAATTTTTTCTTGCTTCGGCCAATCTGAGTCCTGAGTCTGATTTAAGGCTTCTAGGTTACCACCATAGGTTCGGTCTTTCTTGAGATCGTTCGCCATTGAGCGGGACACACTTTAAAAAATCTTTGCCTTTTACATTTTGCGCCACAAGGATGTTGTCATTCAAAGAAAAAGAATAATAGTTTATTCAAAAAATATATAGAACAGCCTCTTACTCAAACTTGAAATTATACAGTATAAGAAAACCTTGTCCGACCCGTGGAGGTGTTGTTAGGTATCAATAACTGATTCTACTAATGCATACAAAACCGGGCTAAACTTAAAAAAAAATCCCCCTAAAAAAATAAATATTATTTCGCAAAAAGAGGTAACTTAATAAATGTGCGTTATGCACCCTTCCGCGGGCGGCGGGCTGCAGGGCACGCGGCACGTGATCGCATCGCTATTCGCTCATAATAATACCGGTGTTGTCACTTTTTAAAAATTACCAAATTTCGGGGAAGTTGGAATTAATTCGCGGGAAAAAAAGATTATTTCAAAATTCATTTGTATTGGTACTATGATGATTACGTAAAATTTTAATATTATATTTGGTCATGTGTTTACCTAACCTTTATTATCCTTATGGGTCGGACAGGGTTTTCTTAGCATACTGTATAAATAGGAATCGTCTGTTGGCGACCATTTGGGCTTTTTCGCTTTCGACACCAGTTTCGTACTATTAAAGTAACTTCATATATGTCGTGGATGACTATATCATTGTAATAAAAGCTGCAGCATTTTAAAAACGCTGTGACGTTCATTTGTAATGGCGGCACGTAGACAGAGTCGTTTTGGAAAGTGAGTATTGTCGAACGGTGACTTCGCTTTGAGGCGCGGACCGGGTAATTCTCCGGGGCGAAACTGTCGGTTTGCCTATTTAAATTGTTATTATCAAGACTGGAGGGTATATTTACACTTTGTGCTTTAATTCAAAACTTCATCTACGAAATGGAGCCCTTACCACCACACCAAGATGGTGACCCTATCGCTTCGCCATCGCTGACGTCATCGTATATTTCTTTATTTATTTCCTTGTTTCCAGATCCCACCCAACTCGTCAATATCCCCCGGCTGTCGCGAGCTACTCCATCGCCTGCTGCAGCACGACCCGAACAATAGAATAACTTACGATGAGTTCTTCAACAACGACTATCTCGATCTACAGCACATGCCTTCCAAAGAGAACTATGAAAAGGTAAGCACCATGAAACAAACAATTAGGGACCACAAATGGCCCCAAAATGATACAACAAGATAAAGAGAACTATGAGAAGGTGAGCACCTTGAAACAAGAATTAGGGGTGTCTAATAAACATTTAGAGACTTTTAACAAACAAATAGGGCCTCTATGCAAAGAATTAGGGACCTTAAATTGCCTTAAAATTATACAACAAGATAAAGAGAACTATGAGAAAGTAAGAACAATGAAACAAGAATTAGGGATGTCTAATAAACATTTAGACTTTTAACTAACAAATAGGGCCTCTATACAAACAATTAGGGACCTCAAATGGCCCCAAAATGATACAACAAAACAAAGAGAACTATGAGAAGGTAAGCACCATGAAACACGAATTAGGGATGTCTAATAAACAATTAGACACTTGTAGCAAACAAATAGGGCCTCTATACAAACAGTTATGGACCTCAAATGGCCCCAAAATTATAGAACAAGATACGAAAGGCAGACAAAGATTTTTAATAGTTTTAATAAAAGCATGAAGAAAATTTTTAAGTAGTACACTACTTACATTCTCGTCTTTCCCTTGATATTTCATCCAAAGGTTGTCTGTAAAAGATCGCTCCTAGCGATAAGACCGCCCATTGTGTAACCCTTTGTAAAATCTTCATATGTATTTTCTGTACTATACAATAAGTAAAGAAAACCCTGTCCGATTCATAAAGTTATTATTAGGTATCAATAACTGATTCTACTAATGCCAGGTAACTTAATACATGTGCGATAGACAATACATGCGCGGGCGAAGGGGAACAGAGCACGCGGTCGCATTCGCTCATAATAATACCGTCAAAAAAGGTGTTGTCACTTTTTAAAAACACCAAATTTTGGGAAAGTTGGAATTAATTCGCGGAAAATAAAAAGATTATTTCAAAATTCATTAATATTGTCTCTATGATGATCATGTAAAATTTAATATTATATTTGGTCATGTGTTTACCTAACCTTTATTATCCTTATGGGTCAGACGGGGTTTTCTTTGCATATTGTAATATAGTATATTTTGACGTGATAACGTCTATTAAATCGGTATGCTGGGAGTCATTCGCGAAAACTGCGTAACGGCCGAATCTGACGCTACACGGAGTCCACGCCTACTAAAACTAACCTTAGCCTTGTAGCTTTAGAGTGTAATATTATTTACCTAAAAGCACTTTTGTAAACATTTAGTAGCAGTTTTTCGCATACATGATTAAAGCATTGATAGCCGAGTGGTGAAACGCTCGGATTAATATCGACTCACTCAAGAGGTGCCGCGGATCGATTCCTGACGGCAACGGACGTTTTTTGTCCTTTTTAATTTTTTTTTATGTTTTAATTTTTTTTTTTGTAATTTTTTTATGTTTTTTTATGTTTTTTTTTTTTTTGTTTGGACGTTATCACGTTCAAATATCGGCAGTAGACGGAGTTCTACAGACAGCCAATTTTTTGTTGTTTTTTTTTTATTATTATAAAATAGTGCAATAGAATCGTTGATAGTAAAGCGCGCTAGTTTATTAAGCCTATTCTCTAAAAATAAACTAAGTGAAAAGAAAGGAAGACAGCAGTTGAGCGAGGTGATGCAATGGTTACCCAACAACACGACCAACAATGCTGCGCCGGAGGGAGATCGATCTGGAGACCCTCCACGACCAAACCCCCGACACAATAACATTTGGCGCATCGTACCCGGCACACATCGCAATACAACTGCTCAGACCCGTCCCCCGTACGGCTTCACCAGACATCATGCCGGAACATGACGAATCGCTTGCTCTTTTTACGAAATTAAACTGGTACATCACGCTCTTCTTTGTTTATAGGCGGTAACGCTAATCAAGAAAGCGATAGAATTAGACTCAGCTGGAAACTTAGAAGCGGCGTTCACAGCTTATAGAGACAGTCTACTGTACCTAGTGCCGTGTGTGGGCTGCGAGACTGACTCGCTGCGGCGAGCGGCACTCACGGCCAAGTTGAACAGGTGAGGTATAGAAATGGATGGGTGACCGTGACGTCACATCATATAGTTTACAGTACCTGGTGCCGTGTGTGGGCTGCGAGACTGACTCGCTGCGGCGAGCGGCACTCACGGCCAAGTTGAGCAGGTGAGGTATAGAAATGGATGGGTGACCGTGACGTCACATCATATAGTTTACAGTACCTGGTGCCGTGTCTGGGCTGCGAAACTGACTCGCTGCGGCGAGCGGCACTCACGGCCAAGTTGAGCAGGTGAGGTATAGAAATGGATGGGTGACCGTGACGTCACATCATATAATTTACAGTACCTAGTGCCGTGTGTGGGCTGCGAGACTGACTCGCTGCGGCGAGCGGCACTCACGGCCAAGTTGAACAGGTGAGGTATAGAAATGGATGGGTGACCGTGACGTCACATCATATAGTTTACAGTACCTAGTGCCGTGTGTGGGCTGCGAGACTGACTCGCTGCGGCGAGCGGCACTCACGGCCAAGTTGAACAGGTGAGGCATAGAAATGGATGGGTGACCGTGACGTCACATCATATAGTTTACAGTACCTAGTGCCGTGTGTGGGCTGCGAGACTGACTCGCTGCGACGAGCGGCGCTCACGGCCAAGTTGAACAGGTGAGGCATAGAAATGGATGGGTGACCGTGACGTCACATCATATAGTTTACAGTACCTAGTGCCGTGTGTGGGCTGCGAGACTGACTCGCTGCGACGAGCGGCGCTCACGGCCAAGTTGAACAGGTGAGGCATAGAAATGGATGGGTGACCGTGACGTCACATCATATAGTTTACAGTACCTAGTGCCGTGTGTGGGCTGCGAGACTGACTCGCTGCGGCGAGCGGCACTCACGGCCAAGTTGAACAGGTGAGGCATAGAAATGGATGGGTGACCGTGACGTCACATCATATAGTTTACAGTACCTAGTGCCGTGTGTGGGCTGCGAGACTGACTCGCTGCGACGAGCGGCGCTCACGGCCAAGTTGAACAGGTGAGGCATAGAAATGGATGGGTGACCGTGACGTCACATCATATAGTTTACAGTACCTAGTGCCGTGTGTGGGCTGCGAGACTGACTCGCTGCGACGAGCGGCGCTCACGGCCAAGTTGAACAGGTGAGGCATAGAAATGGATGGGTGACCGTGACGTCACATCATATAGTTTACAGTACCTAGTGCCGTGTGTGGGCTGCGAGACTGACTCGCTGCGACGAGCGGCGCTCACGGCCAAGTTGAACAGGTGAGGCATAGAAATGGATGGGTGACCGTGACGTCACATCATATAGTTTACAGTACCTAGTGCCGTGTGTGGGCTGCGAGACTGACTCGCTGCGGCGAGCGGCACTCACGGCCAAGTTGAACAGGTGAGGCATAGAAATGGATGGGTGACCGTGACGTCACATCATATAGTTTACTAGGACTGCGATAGGTGGAGTTGATTGATTGATAAATACTTTGTAGTTTTTCATTTTAAAGACATGTAACAACTCTCTTGTCAGCTACATGCAGCGTGCTGAAGAACTCAAAGTCTACCTGAAGACCGGCAGCCTGTCCCGCGACCAGCCCAGCGGTACCACAGCGGCCTCCTACGTGAACACAATGGGAAACAACTGCAACTACAACAACACTAGCTCGACTCCTGCCTCCGCCTGTCTCCCCGCTGACGACACTACTCACCGGGAGCTGCATTATGACGGTTTGTCAATAAGATTTAACTGAATGCATACCTGCTATTGCGGCAATCTGCCTACCACTAGAGATTTTAAACAAGATTCAAGTGGAGTGTAATTAGGATAGGAATATAATAATAATAAATTTATTTACTCAAAGAGACAGATTGTAGTAGATACATAATTAGGGTTAAAAAGTTTCTTACAAAATATGTTAGGTAGTCTACAATCGAGTGGGTGAAGCACTGTTCTCCTAGCTAGGTTACAGAATAACCTGTGTTAAGGAGAAGCAGTCTCGTCCCCCTATGCTTAAGGTACAGGTATATAACATAATATTGTATAGTATTTGTGCTGACACTACTATTTTAACAGAATTATATATTGTAAGTAAATACTACTTTTAAATTGTATACAAATCTTGATTAAATTATTAAATGTGGGTGTTTTATATAAATGAATGTAGATGTGTGTAATGGTGTATGTGTGCGTGTATGGGTGTAAGTGGTACGTGTGTGTATGTACATGTGTGTGGTTTGTGTACAGCTCAGAACAATGCTTATCATGTTATGTGAATATTTTTTCGGTTGTATCATAAGACAGATCCTGAAGGTACAGTCGGACACGTTTTTTACAATTATAGTATGAAATAATTGTATTTTTTACAATTATTTAACGTGTAAAATATATTAGAAACTATAACCAAGTTTGTGATAGAATTATGCCTCGGAGTATAGCTCTGTAATTAAACTGCAAAAGGCGGCAACCACTTACCTCTAACCTTCAGATGCGAGTTGGTAGACCACCAGACTAGATCACGAGAGGATGCACGTCGACACAATTCACTGGCAGACTCCCTAACTTTATTAATTCTGAATTCTGAGGCCTAATTCACCCAGGGGTTAATTCAAATACTTAAAACCAATTACTTTTTTGTGACGGTTAAAAGATCGTGGCCATGACTTGCTAGCTTGCCGGTTCGGTAGGAATTGCGTTCCCCGCGCCGACAAAGAGACACAATCGGCCTCCACGTTGGCAGCGTTCAACATCTGCCTTTCCCCTACTTGATTGAGCGATGCGTCTTCGTGGACAGCTGCTATACAATAATACATTCACATGTTTTCGTCAAGTATAAAGTGCAGTGAAAAGTGAATGTGGTGTCAATTCAGTAGAGATGTAACGGATAGTAGTTTGGCCGGATACCAGATACCGGATACCCGGCCGATCATGTGGCCGAATAGCCGGATATCCGGCGAAACTTAGTCGTTTGCGCAGACGGCGATAAACTGTGGGCTGAATTTTTATCTCAAGTCAGTGCTAATTGATCGCAATTGCGACCCTTGTTCTTGGTGGGCAGCTAATGCCAAACAATACCCAAATTTAACAAAGTTTGCTCAAATCTACCTTTCTGCACCTTGCAGCAGTGTGTATAGCGAAATAGTTTTTTCTGAAGCTGGCCTTATTTATGAAGAGAAATGCAACCGCCTGCTACCTCCCAATGCAGAGAAATTAGTATTCATTCACTATAATTTGCCCTTAGTGCATTATGAGTACTAATTCATGAATTTTCTTTGTATTATATTAATTTACTATTGTGTGATTAAAAATATAAAACTTAAACCAATTATATTAAAGTGATACTAACTAAATAAAGCAAATAATTACTCAAAAATATGTTTCATTTATCCAGTTTGTTCTATTTATTTGGCCGGATAGACATCCGGCCGAATATTAGCTATCCGGTATTCGGCCGGATAGTATTAGGATGGCCGGATAGGCCGGATACCGGATATCCGTTGCATCTCTAGTCAGTTGTTTATAGCAAAAATAATTGCGGCGAATGCAACCATTCCAACATTATTTTCTTATGACGTTGTCACGTTCAAATATAGTAAGTGTCCATTTATACAAAATTTAAAATTTCTAATTATTCTCGCCTTATGAAGTGTATAATATTCTCAGCTCAGCCGACAGCCGCGAGCGAGTGGCGACAAGCGAATGGTGTTGTTGAGCGGCCGGAGATGGTGGAACAAGTGAGTCATTACAAAACAACTCATACAGCAGTATTTTTCATTCACCCTTTTTTAAGGATGGGACATTACCAAATGACCTCTCTCGATCTGGACGGAGCGGAAGGGCGTGTCAGACTTTTACTGACTAAAACCCACACGAGTTCCTTCACTTGCCCGTGCGCCAACAACAACGTATCTTTTTCAGACAACTCGCGACCCTGATCATTCCACCATTCACCATTATGCCAAATTATTTCCATATTTCTGTATAATCTCTGCCTTTTTATAGTCCCACTACTAAAGTCCAGGTTTCCTCAAGATGTTTTCCTTCACCTTATAATCTGTCATTGGTTTCCAAGATATACTTAGAAAGTACATATAGCTTAGAAAAGTTACATTGGTACTTGCCTAACCTGGAATCGAACCAGCACACTTAAACTTGACAGGCTAATGGCTTTACCACTAGGCCACCACGGCGACGTATAAGACTATATTAACCCCAGAAATGAAAAGACAAAATAATTCATATATTATTGTAATTTCATTTAAAATGTTTACCACCCAACGAAATGGACACTTATCAGATAGCACAACTGAATCTCTTTCCAGACGGCAGTCCCCGCTCAGCCCGCATCAGCTCGATCAACACCACGGTTTGGCTTCAGGAGGTTCTTCGGGAGACAGCTCTCCATTCCTTACCTAGACACCAAGGATTCCAGCATTGTAAGTTTGTAAGCATACGAAGGCTCAGAGTCACACAAAGGGCAATGGAAAGAGCTCTTTCGAAACTCCGAGCATAGCTATGCTCGGAGTTTCTCAGCGTGATCGAATCAGAAATGAGGAGATCCGCAGAAGAACCAAAGTCATCGACATAGCTCTGCGAGTCGCTAAACTTAAGTGGAGGGCACATTGCTTGTAGAACCGACGGCCGATGGGGCAGTAAGGTTCTGGAGTGCCGGCCACGTACTGGAAGACGCAGCGTAGGGAGGCCCCCAACAAGGTGGACCGATGACCTGGTGAAGGTCGCGGGAACCCGATGGTTGCGGGCAGCACAAGGCCAGTCATCGTGGAAACCCTTGGGGGAGGCCTTTGTCCAGCAGTGGACATATATAGGCTGAAGAAAAATAAGAAGTTTGACCAGCGGATGACCGCGATCCCGCCAGATAGTAAGCAGTGATCTAATCGTTGATAGTAAAAGCGGGTTTTTTAAAAGCCTATTCACCCTAGCCTTGATGACATTTAAATTACAACCAGACGGGACAACCGCCGTCCAATCCCCCCCTCCCTCTTGTTGCCCACCCCCACCTGTTAAAAGATAAAATTCAAAATTAATTCTTCTATTAAAAATCAAATATTTTCTTTCCAGACAGCTGAACCAACACAAGAAAAGTTAAAATTAGGTACAACAGAAAATAATGAAGGATGTCGAATTACATGAGATTTTAATATGAAATTATTTAGGTATAAAAGAAGGCATAATATTATAAAGGGTGTATCTGACATCGACGCACAAACGAGTACCATGGATCCAGTACATGATTCTGAACCCCCCAGTGGTGGAATTATTCGTCGGCTTTTTCCTGTACTTTTTTTTAAATCTGCGGTTTTTTCATTTATACCGTCCAATAAGATTTTAAAGTAAAAATTAATCAATTCGCTAATTACACAAAAAAGCGCAATGTGAACAAAACTCAAAAAAAAACTGTCTTATCAGCCAGTTCACATCTGGAGTCAACGTCATACCTACAAACACACGCGGCGTCACGCTTGCAACGTTCAAAGGCCAACATTTTTTTTGAAACTGATTTCTGTAACCGCTCATTAACGACATAAATGACTATCATGATTCTATTAGTGGCATACGGTCTAGTCTTTTCGCGGAGATTGCGTAGCGATGTCAGATACATCCTGTATAAATACCAGATTATTACGGTCGCTCCTATCCGCTCCTGTTCTCATGCCGAAGAGGCGCGGACGGTACTCTCTTATACTTAAACTCCATTCAAAATCCCATTTTTAAACTTCTTACATACTGTTACGGGCTAGGGGTATTAAAATACCGGTTAACGGTTACGAAGTTTGGGTCAGGGTTGCGGGTTGGTTAAACATGAAACCGCGGCCCTGGCCGTCGCACAGGCCAGTGAAGAAACACGGGTGGGTTTTAGTCAGTAAAAGTCTGACACACCCTTCCGTTCCGCCCAGAGCGGGAGAAGTCATTTGATGATTTCCCATCCCAATAAAAAAAAAAAAAAAGTGTGCTTATTATGACCACACGACTGAAGTGAAACTTCTTTCGCTCCATCTGTATGTATATATATATGTGTATGTACAATATATACATGTATACACATATACATATATTAATTTTCTATAAATATTTACATTTATTTCATGGTTTCATTGGTAAATTAATATTTTTGCATAGATCTTCTATTTTTATTGAAAAAAAAAAAAAACTCGTTGTAGACCTTGTAGTACCAAGCTCTCGCCACGGGCGCCTCTGTGCTTATATCCCCCACTTAACTTCCGTTCGCCTTGCCCGATCACTTTTCGTAACGCTTACGTCACGCGTTCGCCAGCTTACTCCCCAAGTCAAGCGTGCGTAAAGAAGTTTCACTTCAAAAGTTTACGAAGTTTATTGGCAACGAAGGTACAGTCGATCGTAGGCAATGACAAGTAGAATGTAGCTGACGTTATACCGAAGTCTTCCTTTACGTCCACGAAGTCCGTGTCTAACACACACAACAACACCACAGAAGTTACTTGACGTAGTCCTTGAACTCCTCGTTGCATTTGTCGCTAGATTTTCTCGATTATCGCTTCGTACTTATTGCTTGTTTCGCTTCAATTATATGCAAACTCATCGAACATTCCAGATCTGTCTAGAAGTGATAATCATCAGCATCATCGACCTTTTTATCGTCCCACTGCTGGGCACAGGTCTCCTCTCATACAGAGAAGGATTGAGCGTAATCACCACGCTTGCTCAATGCGGGTTGGCGATTTCAGACTTAAAGTCCAGGTTTCCTCAAGATGTTTTCCTTCACCTTCAGTCATTGGTGTCCAAGATATACTTAGAAAGTACATATAACTTTTGAAAAGTTGCATTGGTACTTGCCTGACCTGGAATCGAACCCGCGCACTCATACTTGAGAGGCTGGTGTTTTAACCACTAGGCCACCACGACGAGTGATAATAATGGCGCTTAATTTCGAGTACGTTCAGCAGGTACCCACAGGATCTTCATACGAGAAAAGTTTCTAGTGTTTTCGTTGTCAATATTGATGTGGCCTATACTATTTATTGTATCACCTTGAGCCTAGCAATGCTTTTTTTTATACAGTATGTTGTTAAAAAAACCCTGTCCGACCGATTCTACTAATGCATACAAAACCGGACTAAACTTAAAAAAAAACCACTAAAAAAATAAATATTATTTCGCAAAAACAGGTAACTTAATAACTGTGCGTTATGCACCCTTCCGCGGGCGGCGGGCGACAGGGCACTCGGCACGTGGTCGCATCGTTATTCGCTCATAGTAATACCGGTGTTGTCACTTTTTAAAGATTACCAATTTTCGGGAAAGTTGGAATTAATTCGCGGGAAAAAAAGATTATTTCAAAATTCAATTGTATTGTTACTATGATGATTACGTAAAATTTTATATTATATTTGGTCATGTGTTTACCTAACCTTTATTATCATTATGGGTCGGACAGGGTTTTCTTAACATACTGTATAGTACCTCTACAATACCCACGTCTCAAGATGTATGGCTTAAAAGTTACGTAAGACATGACACGCAATATTGAACCTTATGCCATTGACATAAGGTGCATTCGTTACAATACATTAATAACACCGCACTTGTATCAGTCAATGTATTGTGCGTTTTTGTGATCAATAGTTCCGTCTGTCAAAAAATGGTTTATTTAATGGCCATAGTAATGATAAGTACAATGACTACTTAACAAATAATATTCTCAAACTGTGAGGAATAAAGTTCAAAATACAATAACTTGCCCGACCGTTTCAGTATAAAGTCAAGTTAGAATTAATTTTGTAATAGATTTAAAGAAAATATTATATTTTTGTTTATATTATACTTTAATGTAAGAAAAGAGACATTAAATTATTATTTTTATTCAAGAGTTTCTGTTATTTTTATGCCATTTATGAATCGATTCCGCTCATTTTTACACCATGTTATATTTTTTCCCCAATACATTTAGAAGTTATTGCGGTATGTTTACCAAGCCCACAACACAGCTGACGGTAGATCGTCGCACTAGGCGTACGCCCGAGCAACAGCAATTGTAGCCCAGTCATATTAGGTAAAAAAAGGGGTCAACCTCGGAATGAAAGATAATAAGCTGCAAATTGGTATGAACCTTTGTTTTGTCATTCTAAATGTTGTCTCAAAAGTCACAATCGTTATCGTGTCCGCGTCTTAAGATATTCAAGGTCAAAGGTCACAAAAATCGGTTTTTCGCGAATATCTGGCTTCCTATCGGTTAAATGACATTTGCATTTATTATAAAAGTTGTAGGCTATAAAATTCCCTACAACTTTTGTTTAAACTTTTTTTTCATACGACCAACCGTTTTGAAGGTAGAGCGCGAAGAGTGCACATCGTACAGTCATATACGGCCTAATGCAAGGTCAAGCGTGAGTTATGGTTATCAGTACTTTATAAAGTCAATTATTTACTTTTTAGGGTTAGGGAAGGACTTAGAACCTCAAGAATGGGGCTGGATGCTTGAAAATGAAATCCTGGAGCCCATACGAACGTTAGTACCTCCAGCACCAGCCGAACTACTAAACGTAATATGTATTTTGCAATTGCAAAAATGGTTGTGGTTCCCGTTGTGGATGCAGAAAATCAGGGCTACAATGTTCTTTAGCTTGCGGCCAGTGCAACGGACAAGCTTGCCTCAACGCTTCACTGTATCCAAGTAATCCCGATGAAGAAAATACATATGATCCCGATATTCTGGAAGGTTTGGAGATGAACATGACAGATAATGAGGATGATGACAATGAATCGAACATTTTTGAGCGACAAGAAGAAGAAGACGACGTAGAAGAAAAGATAATTAGCTTCCATTTCCAATTTCATTACAATTAAAATCAACAAAGATACTTTTGATATTTGAACTCACATTTTGATAAATGTATATTATGCCGTATTTAATAATAAATAAAAATATGTGTAAAATATATACTCTTACTATCATTTTAACTTAAAATAAAACTAAAATATATAATCCAGAATTAATAATATTTTATACTTAAATAGTTAAATATGAATAATTATATATAAATAATCAAGTTACTTACTTTAATTAAATATAAATAATTAATAGTTAGTACATAAATAATGGGCATTGTTTAATAATTATAATTTCCAAGTAAATAATTGACTTTATAAAGTACTGATAACCATAACTCACGCTTGACCTTGCATTAGGCCGTATATGACTGTACGATGTGCACTCTTCGCGCTCTACCTTCAAAACGGTTGGTCGTATGAAAAAGAAGTTTAAACAAAAGTTGTAGGGAATTTTATAGCCTACAACTTTTATAATAAATGCAAATCTCATTTAACCGATAGGAAGCCAGATATTCGCGAAAAACCGATTTTTGTGACCTTTGACCTTGAATATCTTGAGACGCGGACACGATAACGATTGTGACTTTTGAGACAACATTTAGAATAACAAAACAAAGGTTCATACCAATTTGCAGCTTATTATCTTTCATTCCGAGGTGAAAGCCCTAATATGACTGGGCTATTGCAGCAAAAATGTTGTATAGTACAGCTTGTAATTATTGTCAGATTCTGTAATAGGGTATTTAACTGAAAAAAACTAATTAGTCCGTCAGTCAGATTTCCAAAAAATACTAGACACGTATTTTTTGTTTTATCACAACAATAAAAATTTACAAATATAAAAGGCATCAAAAATCAGGAGTGGTGGCTGGTGATGTCACTGGTCGCTAAAAACTGTAGAGTCTAGTGACGTCACACGAGTTTTCAACGCACTGTGTCGTCTTCATTTTTTGTTTATATGAAAAAAGAAAAAATACATGTTTAGAATTTTTTGGAAATTGACTGACGGACTAATTACTTATTTATTTTTAGTCAAATACTCTATTGTCCATATTAACTATCTCTATTGACGTATTACACTTGTTGCGACTTGTTCTAAATAATATAACTATTGTTTGTGCCTTTAAATCTTGCCTATTTTATAACCGAGCTGATGTCCTTGTTCACCAACTAAATATAAGTACAGTTCTTTTTTCTTTCTATTTCATTAAGAAAAGGACAAGATAATTTTTAGGTAAGTCCTGAAATTAGTCCGCGTCTGACGTAAATTTAAATATTTTAGTCGCCATGTTTTTTAGGCAAGTCCTGAAATTAGTCCGCGTCTGACATAAATTTAAATATTTTTAGTCACCATGTGTTTTTAGGTAAGTCCTGAAATTAGTCCGCGTCTGACGTAAATTTAAATATTTTAGTCGCCATGTTTTTTAGGCAAGTCCTGAAATTAGTCCGCGTCTGACGTAAATTTAAATATTTTTAGTCACCATGTTTTTTTTAGGTTAGTCCTGAAATTAGTCCGCGTCTGACTTAAATTTAAGCGAAGTGTTCCACGCACCACTCTTAGACGTCACGTGGGGGAGTCAAACACCTCACTCGGGGGACCAACTTTTTTCCAACGGAAAAAACTGGAAGCGTCTGTCACGCAAACTATTCGGTTTAGAAAAAAAATATTTCAGGAACCTCGATATCATTTTTGAAGACCTATCCATACATACCCCACACGTATGTGATTGATGAAAAAAAAATTGAGTTTCAGTTCTAAGTATGGGGAGCCCCCAATATTTTTTTTTATTATTTTTGCATCAATACCTTAATACGGTTCACAGAATACATCTACCTACCAAGTTTCAACAGTATAGCTCTTATAGTTTCGGAAAATAATGGCTGTGCCTTACGGACGGACAGACAGACATGACAAATCTATAAAGGTTCCGTTTTTTGCCATTTGGCTACGGAACCCTAAAAATGTAGAAAACCACGTATTTAGCTTCTATCAATTGTATTTGTTGTAACTAAACGAAATAAATTATGCAGGAATCGGTTGAGTTTATGCACGTGTAACTCGACCACAGTGAATATAAAAATAAATACCATAGAAATACATCGACAAGAAATACGTCGACAAGACATCCTTATATCAGAAAGGATTTTGACGTGCCTCGAGCGCCAACTACTTGATATGAAGTAAAAGGATTACATTTGGAGACAAATAGGGATGTGCCTTCTAGAACACAAAACATTAATTTAAATGTATAGGTAATCTTATTTGTCGATAGGACATTAATCCCATCCCTACGTTTTACTATTCACACATCGCGTATTACACAGTATGTTAAGTAATCTTTTTTTTCGCGAATTAACACCAACTTCTTCAAAATTAGGTAAAATTTTAAAATGTGACATCACATAACATTGGCCGCCGGCAGAAGTTACCACCCACCAGACAAAGCCTTGCCGCCAAGCGATTTGTCGTGTTCCGGCATGATGTCTGGTGAAGCCGTTCGGAGGACGGGTCTGAGCAATTGTGTTGCGATGTGTGCCGGGTACGATGCGCCTAATGTTGTTATGTTGGGAGTCTGGTCGTGGAGGGTCTTCAGATCAATCTCCCTTTGGCGCAGCATCGTTGTTCGTGTTGTTGGGTTTAACATTGCATCACCTCGCTCAACTGCCGTCTTCCTTCCTATTCGCTCAGTTTTTCTGAGTGAATAGGCTCTTAATAAACTAGCGCGCTTTACCATCAACGATCGCATCACTGCTTACCATCAGGCGGGAATGCGGTCAAGTGCTAGTTTATAACTATTAAAAAAAAAACCATTTTCGGCGGTAAAATCGTTTGATTCTTTATTGGATATTAATGCATAAAATTATGCGGGCTTTACGGCGTCCTCAAAGAAGAAACTAGGGATGTACTATTTATTGAGCAAAAACGTTTTTTTATCGCTATTAATCGAAACTTGTACCTGCAGCCTAATAGGCGAACACATTTTTGTGAAATGATTGTGACTAGTTGGGATCGTTTGGACCGCAGTTAGTATAATTTTAGTGTAAAACAATGCTGGTTGAATGATTTATTGTAAAAACAGATTACCTAACGGTAAAAGTACTTTCGTATCATATCGATAAATTACTAATAACAATATTATAACACAAGTACCTATTAGTAAACAGAAAGGAGTAGGTCTTATGAAATACTCTTTTAGTAAAATATTATAAGCAATATAAAGCATTTTAACGGTCAATATCATCGACATTCAAACAGAAACTGTAATTAAAACTTTGGCATGTTATTGAGTTTTATGAAATATTGAATCCATGCATGAGATTGCAATACTAAATCGATACCATAACAGTTACGATCGTGTCTATATAGATCCGTCAATATTTTGAACACTTACACATCCTTACTCAAAGAATACCGCCACCTGTGTACCTATTATTTTTAAGAAATAAAAATCATTTTACTTGGAATTATTATCAGTTTCGCGTAAACATTGCTTTCGTATAGACGTTTGGTGTATTGTGTGATCAATTCGTTTTTTAACGTAGGTAATTTAAAATGCTGATGTATCTGGATGTGAGTGAAGCTCTAGAGACTATGAGATCCGTTTTGTACCCCGGTCCCGTGTGATTGTGCGTTATAACGTCTGTTCAATCGCGACTACGTAACGCGCAGTGTTATTGAAGCTCATGGTGTGGTCGGTGGTGTAGGGAAACCACGCATCCACGATCTGGATATTGAAAATTAGCTGCTCGAATTATTCAACGAGGACCTGTGACACGAAAGCTAGGCACTAACCATATGCAAGTGTGAAAGGTCATGCATGAGGTCAAGTGAGTTCGTGACCTATCGGCACCGCTACGGTTAAGCGCGTGACCGCGTGAGCTGCCTCATCGCCCGCGCCACCCAGTGTTGCCATGTAAGCTACCTGTTTTTGCGAAATAACATTTATTTTTTTAGGGGGTATTTTTTTTAGGTTTAGCCAGGTTTTGTATGCATTAGTAGAATCAGTCATCGACACCGAACAACACCTTCACGGGTCGGACAGGGCTTTCTTAACATACTGTATAGATGGGCGTTCAAAAGGACGGGTATGGGACGATACGGGGACGACGGAACATCAAACGACTACAATATGTCAGATTTCTTTATTACATTTTAAACTTTATCTCTAAAGCATTAAGGCTCAAGGTTGATTGGAAATATTTGACAGTTTGCTGCTGTCGACCGTACTTTTCATTTCAAATATGAAGAAAATAAAACTAATTGTTTATTTACAGTTTGTTCTCTGCGACGTATGTCAAACTGACATTTCTGGGGTTGTTACGATATAAATAAATTGTAGAAATTATTGATGTGACATGACAAAACTGTCTTTGCATTGTGTAGATTCAATTTCTTAGTATTGTATAATTGCATGGAACACGTGTGAGCACAATGTACTTGCTGTAAAGCATCTATTTGGGTTAGTCTTTTTTGTTGTTGTTTTTTTTTTTTTTGTGTGTTTTTCCATAATGGACGCTCTTAGCGTACAATATATTTCTGCATCGTTCTCACACGATTGATTTCAAAATGAATGATGTAATCAAATATTTGAATCAATAGCTTGATAATTTAAAGGAGTGTCCATGGAGTTTCTTACCCGTTACCTACTCTTTGGAATGGGCGACTAGCTTCACCTTACTGACTAACCGACCTTCCGACGATTCAAAAGTGCCTGTAACTGGTTTATTTGAAATAAATGCTTTGATTTTGATGTTTCTTGCTATTACCGATGCCAATGTAACATAATTATGTAGAATTTAATTTAATTTCATACCACTTTATTACTGCCGCGCCCTAAGAGCACTAAGTATATATATATTTTTATGCCAAACATACTTTGAGCTCTATTGCTTACACGGCAGATTATAAAACATGGTTTTAAAAAGTACTGGCTTTAGGTTTAGACAGGCAGGTACTTTTTTAAGACTATTGATTTGGGTTTAATTTAATTACAAACGTTACAAAATCAAACGAATATTTTCATATAAACACATTTATTGTCTTAAAGAAGTATACCCCAAATCTATATCAGAATCAGTATCTGAATCGCTATCTGAACAATCTTGTAAATTTATTATAAGCTCTTGATCGCAAATACTGTCAAATCGGACATCCCGCTCCCAATCTTCTGCAATAATTTTTCTGCATTTGGTTACCACATTCTTCCAGCGATGTCTTATTGTGTCTCGTAGGGTAACATTAAAAGAAAACATATTTTTATTAATAAAAATTAGACAGTAGTTAATATTTATAGCACCTATCTAACTGAAATTAAAGAAAACAAACCTTTGACTTGAGCCCAGATAAGCTCAATCGGATTATAGGTACTGGCAGTGGATGATGACGGTATGATCTTTTTCGGGGGCTATTTCCTCTAAGACATACGAGAGCTAGGTTTGTGCAAACCAACGAGCCTTAACAATTAATTTTTTTACCAAGTTTCATTGGCCTCTATTCCTTTTTCTTGAAGCCACTAGCTGTGCCCCGGGGATTCACCCGGGTAAACTTCAAACCGAAAGAGCTCAGTTGATATAAAATAAGCGCCTGTTAACATAATGGGAGCAATATGTACGTCCGCGTTTGCTCCTGTTTTCGCAACATTTTTTGTTCCTGCTTTGCTCCTATTGGTTATAGCGGGATGTTTTATAGCCTATGTCCTTTCTCAGGCTCTAGACTATCTGTGTAACAAATTTCATTACAATCGGTTGAATAGTTTTGGCGTGAAAGCTGGACAGACAGAGATACATTCGCATTTATACCTAATATTAGTAAGGATTTTTTGTTTGCCGAAGTTGGTGGCTTGTTCTTTTGGACCGAGTGATATGGGGCATTATCCATTATATGATGTGGCTCGTTTAAATAATTATTTAACAATTTTAAAAACCAATCCTTAAATTTGTCAAAATTAATTTCCTTGTGGTATTCACTCGTTTTATTTGACTTGAATGCCAATAGGTAATTAGGTACAAAACCAGATGACGTCCCAGGGTGAGTTATTAACAGTCTTTGACCTTTGCCTTCGGGTACTTTAGAGCTTGATTTTGTAGTATCATCTGGCTAGAAATTGTGCCAATGAACATAACAACAACCCGAGCTACAGTATAGAGATTAAGAAATAGGTATATTTGTAACAATCGGAATGCCTAGATATATAATATGTAGTTAGTGGAAACGGGTCCCAATTCACATCTGAAGATTTTGAACGTTTTTGCCAAGGGTATGGCATTACACATGTCAAAACAACGCCATATCATCAAAAAACCAACTGGTAGGCAGAACGCGCAGTGCGCATTTCTACAGAACATATGTTAACCACTGACCGAAGAGCTGATAGGTATACACGAAAGGCTAAACAGTTTACTTCGGGGATATCGAAATACCCCTCGACGATCGACACAAAGGTCGCCCTAAGAAAGAAGTTAGGAAGGCCAGCAAAGGCAGCTCGTTTGATCTTTGGAAACTTAACGTAAGTTGAAACATGGAAAAAACATGCTTTGCACTGAAACAAATACTAAAGCCAACCAATCAAGTAGTCACACCCCCAACATATAAGCCCGCAGATAAAGTACGGGTAAACAAAAAAAAAGGCTAAGATTCGAACAAGTGACTAAGGCAGCTATTGAAACAAGACAACCATCTTTCAGACATGTAGTTGAAACTAAACGACCAGAATCTGAGTTTGCCCCGAGAAGAACGACCAAGACTAGGAGTTTTACCTATTACAGACGAAATCTTAACACACGTGAACAGAGCGGCGACCATGGTGAACAGCCGGCTCCAGCGGCGTCCACTTGCAGGGGACATCCTTATGGTTCCACGCACCTGTCGCTTCCACCAGCAGGGATCACCAAGGTAACGCTAACATTCCAACATCACCGTCTGTCCAACCGGATGCACCATCGGCCGGTCGGGACGGAAGACAAAACCACCTGCATGATTCGAATTTTTTGGGTTTTAGACCAACTTAATTAACGGTGGAGTAATGCAGTATTATGTATAATGTAATGTGACGTTCCTAGATAAATCTTTCACTGTTCAGGCCCCTCATTTGTGGAATGCATTGCCAATTGAAATTAAACGCGCACAATCGTTACAGGAATTCAAGAGACTTGTGAGGAAACACTACTTGTCGTTATGATCTTGTTAAATAAACACTTTTAAGCTATTTATACTATTAAAGTATCTATGTATTTATGTATGTATTTGTGTATCTACTTTAGTAAATTGTAACAATGATATTTGCACCAACGACAGTCCCATTTGTGGTTCAGGAGAATCTGTCCATTCTTTGGTTGGCTGGAAGAAATCGCATTAGCGATAAGGTCGCCCATTGTATGTTTTATGTTCCATGTATTTTGTTCGATGTTTGATTGGTGTACAATAAACAATAAATAAATATGTTCCGGCCTTTATGTCAGAACAGATTTTGAAAAATAGTCTTTTCATTCGCTGTCACTTAATAATAACAAGATTGAAACTTCAGAAATATTAATTCCGTTTTAATGCAACAATCCGCGTCTCGTGAGTAACATGCCAGGTGACAGGCAGCTACCCTGTATCGTACTTGTATCGTGAGATACACGCCAAGCGACAGGCAGCTTCCCTGTATCGTGAGTACCATGCCAAGCAACAGGCAGCTACCCTGTATCGTCCGTGTATCGCGAGAAACATGCCAGGCGACAGGCAGCTACCCTGTATCGTCCGTGTATCGTGGGTACCAAGCGTGGCGACAGGCAGCTACCCTGTATCATCCGTGTATCGTGAGAAACACGCTAGGCGACAAGCAGGTACCCTGCGGCACACCTGCGTGCACCGGACACGGACCACGGACCTGGGTTCTGGACAGCGCTCCGTCGAAGACCACTCGAAATGATCTGTGGGACATGTACGACGAACGTATCGAGTGCTCGCTCCTTTGTAAAAAGAAACACCCGCCTTGCAATCCCAACAGTTCTGTCCAATGCGGCACGGAAATGCATCGTGTTTACTTATTAAACACCAAAATATGCTAAACCCAATAAGAGTTATTATCATTATTAATGCAGTCAAATAATACAAGAATAATTGCCACAAATAAACAATGGCAGCAGCACAACAGATCCACACAATATAAACAATACAAATTTGTGATAATAGAAAAGGTTCTTAAAACTTGTGATCCTTCAATTAAAAACAACAGAATGCATACGTATTACTAGACGACACAAATAGAAAGAAATGCCCACATTGCGAATGATTAACACAAGTTATCAAGTTTGTTAGTCAAGTTATAATGAAAAAACATTAATATAATCAAGATTTTATTTTTATCCTGCATTTGTATTATGATTGCTCAATCATAAGCTTTTACGAGAGCGTGTATGAACATACGTTGTTAAGTTTATCTTTTTACTAAGTGTACGCATATGCATTGTTAAATTATCCTTTCAACTAAAATTACGTTGGCATATTCACACTGATAATGGTGAATGTGTACGCTTATGCACTCTTAAAGCTTGCTTTAAACTAAAACTACGGTGACAAACATCACATTGATAAAGTTTCTCACCAGTGTGTGTACGCACATGGGTTGATAAATTATTCTTATGACTAAAATTACGTTGACATATTTCACACTGATAAGGTTTCTCACCAGTGTGTGTACGCATATGCACTGTTAAATTACTTTTCGTGTAAAAATTTCGTTGACAAATATTACACTGATAAGGTTTATCAGCAGTGTGTGTACGCACATGGGTTGTTAAACTCCACTTTTGAGTAAAATTACGTTGACATATTTCACACTTGTAAGGTTTTTCACCAGTGTGTGTACGCATATGCATTCTTATATTCCTCTTTATAGCAAAATAACGTTGACAAATATCACACTGATAAGGTGTCTCAAGAGTGTGTGTACGCATATGGGTTGTTAAATCATACTTTCGACTAAAATTACGTTGACATATTTCACACTGATAAGGTTTCTCACCAGTGTGTGTACGCATATGCCCTGTTAAAACGATTTTTGTACTAAAATTACGTTGACATATTTCACACTTGTAAGGTTTTTCACCAGTGTGTGTACGCACATGCCTTGTTAACCTATTCTTTAGACTAAAATTACGTTGACATATTTCACACTGATAAGGTTTCTCACCAGTGTGTGTACGCATATGCCCTGTTAAAACGATTTTTGTACTAAAATTACGTTGGCATATTTCACACTGATAAGGTTTCACACCAGTGTGTGTACGCACATGGGTTATTAAATTAATTTTTTGAATAAAATTACGTTGGCATATTTCACACTGATAAGGTTTCTCACCAGTGTGTGTACGCATATGCCCTGTTAAAACGATTTTTGTACTAAAATTACGTTGACATATTTCACACTTGTAAGGTTTTTCACCAGTGTGTGTACGCACATGCCTTGTTAACTTATTCTTTAGTCTAAAATTACGTTGACATATTTCACACTGATAAGGTTTCTCACCAGTGTGTGTACGCATATGCCCTGTTAAAACGATTTTTGTACTAAAATTACGTTGGCATATTTCACACTGATAAGGTTTCTCACCAGTGTGTGTACGCACATGGGTTATTAAATTAATCTTTTGACTAAAATTACGTTGGCATATTTCACACTGATAAGGTTTCTCACCAGTGTGTGTACGCATATGCCTTGTTAAAACGATTTTTGTACTAAAATTACGTTGACATATTTCACACTTGTAAAGTTTTTCACTAAGGTGTTTTTGTACATTATTAGAACTACTCCGTATAGATATGTAAGGCTCTTTAAAATGTGTGCCAGGCTTGGACGTCCATTTCTGAGTAGTCGGGATAACTTTCGAGTCTGATTTGTCTTTAGTAGTTTGCTCGGCTGTTATTGCATCTTTTTCTTTTGTTCTTCGTGTGTCCTGTTTTGGACTCCTCACAACGGTGTCCTCTGTAAATAAATGTAGACACAATGGTAGATTTGAATGAATTTAAAGAATCGTCGTTTTAATTTGTTTGCGTCTCCGACGCACTGGGTCTGCGACAGCTATCTAAATCTTATTGCTGAAAGCTTGGAAAAATCATCTATTTATGGAACGCTGGACTTCTGCTCTCTTAACTGGTGTTCTGCGTGGCTATTTTAAATTCAATTAAAATATATACGCTTCTGATTACATGTATATGTTGTGTGTACAATAATTATTATTATCTGAAATAAACACATTGAATTGAATTTAACTACGACGGTATCTGTAACTTTAATCTGCATCACGGTCTGGTAACGTTCGCAGGGTCAACATGATTAGAGATCGCACAAGACAGTCAGGTAGGCAAGGAAAAAGGAGAAGCCTTTAAAGCAGGCAAATAAAAATAAACTGAACAGTCCTAGCAATAGAACTCAAAATTGCCCATATAACCAGTTACACCCTTCAGGCCCGTGAGGTAATCCTAGCTACATCCTATCAGGTGAACCATTGTCTTGTTTGCTTAGCTATATAACCAACTAATACTTACTTGTCTCCGTGGCTTTTTTTTTCTTTGATACTTTTGCGTCTTCCACTTCAGTTTTAATTAAAGGTATATTATCTTCTAAGTCTGACTCATAACAGTGTGGCGGTATATCTGCTACATCTAGACAGCTATTGTCTAAATTTTCGGGATCTAGTTCTGTAAAGAAACAAAAACTGTCAAGAGTATTATTATCAACTAGTTACGCCTGGTTTTACCTGTGTAAGTTTCAACCCTGTGAGAATAACAAAATTAAAAGTAATCCTATGCATTAATCCTGGTGATAATCCATTTGTAAACAAAGCATGAGCACGACTGAGGTTGATCAGCGGCGATAGAGCTTGTTTTGCTCTAGTCTAGCACGTCATCGAGCGTAAGAGAGATAGCCTCTCACGCTGCCGTGTAAGAGAGATAGCAATATTGTCGCTTATCCTGCATTATCAATAGCATAATTGCGCAGGTAGAAAGTTGTCCTCACTTGACGAGAACGGATAACATCAAATTTATCAAACTAAAAAAGTTAAAAATCCAAATGTAAAATTTAATTTCCTACAGTTATTTTTAATAATTAAACGAATTAATTAGCCTTATTAAATGAGAATAACCGCAAAAACTAAAATGGTGATTGGATAGGAAATTAAAAAAAAATGCCGCCTTGTTTTTGAAGTTCGGTTTTAGCAAACTTGCTTTAAAGTACTACTTATGTCTTCTGATTATGAAAGCTGAGAGTCTGGCGCATTTTTGAGAGTAAATGAGAAGTGAAAATAACACTTGATTAGCTTTTAAAAGTCAAGTTGAAAATTGTCTTAATTCACGGAACGTATTTATTTTTAATTCTGACCAACATTTTTATTTTATGTACAACACTAGTTATTTTATGTATTAAAGTACAGCACATACGGTTGCAAAACAAAATATTAAGACATCTTAATTAAAAAAAAAAAAAATCTTGTCCGGTAGAAATTTCTCGAAAAGGAAAAATAAATCATAACTCGAAAACAATGAAAAATCGCGAAACATATATGGGGGTGTTTCGGATACCCCACGAAATGCCGAACCTAATTTTTTTTATGACGTCAATCGATGGGCCACCCTGTATACAATTCGGGTAAGTTTGAATTTTACTCTAGCCACTCAAGCGTCCGGGCCAACAAAGTTGCCTAAAAATTTTTGGCGTTAAGCGTTCAGGCAACCATGGTGGCCTCACCGACATGTACACTTTAAACGAGTTTTTATTTATGATATGTATCAAAGAGCTTCATGAACTTCTCACTAGATGATTCTGTATTAAACAACGATTCTCGGATGGCTAAAACAGTGCCCCAGTGATAAAATCGGAAAAAAAGTTTGTTTATAAACGGTGAGTGCAGTGGCAGTGAGTTCTGCGATTAAAATGAGAGTAATCAATTATTTTTTATTATCGGACTCTTATTAGGAGGACTCTTATCGGACTGTTACATATTAAAATATTTATCGAGATTTGTTCTTTCTGAATATGTATAAATACTTTGTATCCAATGTCTGATAAGTTTTCTTTACGAGTGTTAAAGTGGACGATGGAATGATTGCTCATTGCTCATTGTGTGCCAGATTTTCGTCAAGTTTTTGTTTGATATAATATCTTAAAATATGGCAAAATATTCCCTGAAGGATAAATAGTTCATATTTAGGAATTAAATAGATTTCTGCTAAAAAATAAGAAGAAAATAACGATGATTTTACGAGCGCTCGGCGTGGCTAGATACCGATCGCGCGCTCGGACGTACAACGCATTCCCAACTGTCACACCGGGACGTTCAAGTGGCTAGGGGAATAATCGCAAGCGAGGTAGTAGTTCGGGGGTCCACTATGATGTGTCGTTGCTGTCGTCGTGGTGGCGACCGTAAATATAAAATTCCTGGCTGGCGCGTTCACGTAGTGTTCGATGAGCGCGCAACGCGCGTGGATGTACTCGTGTTAAGCTGCTTGCAGGTGTCTGGTACATGACTCCCCCCAGCAAAGCGTACATCTTCCAGTCCTCGTGGTGTAGGCAGCGTCACGAATTGCTTCAGTTTCAGATTCGGGCCTCCAGCAGGAATGCAGATTTTAGTCGGTCGATGGAGACACTTTGTTTTTCCATCAACTTATATGGTGTAGGTGCGCGCAACGCGCGTGGATGTACTCGTGTTAAGCTGCTTGCAGGTGTCTGGTACATGACTCCCCCCAGCAAAGCGTACTGGCGGTTTCGAACATCTTCCAGTCCTCGTGGTGTAGGCAGCGTCACGAATTGCTTCAGTTTCAGATTCGGGCCTCCAGCAGGAATGCAGATTTTAGTCGGTCGATGGAGACACTTTGTTTTTCCATCAACTTATATGGTGTAGGTATTCTCATTCCGTTGTAGTACTCTGTGCGGGCCATTGTAATCAGAGTGACTGACCATACAATGCTTCTGCTGCGGAGACATCCGTGTCATGTTTTATAGTTGCGCGTAGTCCTGACACGACTGTCGGTAGCTCGTTCGTCCAACTTGAATTTTGAAGTCGAGCTTTTAGCGCTGTTTTAAGTGAGCGGTGGAATCGTTCTATCATACCGTATATTGCATTGCTTTGATGGTGGTAAGCAGTAGTACGTGTGCGCTCGATTCAAAGTCGCTTCATGAGGTTCCTGAATAGCTCAGACTCAAATTGACGGCCTTGGTCGCTGGTCAATAGTTCTGGACATCCGTAGCGGGCTATCCAACCTTTGTACACAGCATGGGCGACTGTTTCAGCTGTTATGTCAGCGACATCGGGCATAATATTTCGTGACTTGAGTGGTTAGATTTTATGCGTTGAACGCATAAAATCTAATCGTAAGTTTTTGTTACGTATGACGTCTTTGATTTCGGTGTCAACTAGTTGCCTTGCCAGCTCGTCATAGTCGATCGGTGACGGTGACTTAACTGTGTCGATTCTTGATGACTTGATCATCGGCAACGACATTGTCTTTTCCCTTGATGAGTCGAATCTTTGAAAGAAACTGGCGGATGTAATGTAGATATCTAGTTCGCATCGGAGTCTCTGTTTTGCTGTTATTTATTTATTAAAACTTTATGCACAAAGAAAAACATTGTACAATGGCGGACTTAATGCCTTAGGCATTTTCTTTCAGTCTACCTTAAGTTGATGCAGAGATCAAACATGGTAGGTGCAAAGATATGAAAGAGAAGTTAAAAGAGAAACACAAAAAAAAAATATAATAAATACATAAATACATACATACAAAATATAAACAGTAGAGAGAGATAAAAAATATAGATAGAGAAAAAGAATAAATTACATATTTGATAAATCTGCCAATTTCTTGCGTGAGTATTCCCGAGCTTTAATTTTAAAAGTGTACCGACTAATCAACGTCCTGATATTCTGAGGAAGATCATTCCTAAGAAAAACCGCCTGGACAAGAAATGAAGTCTTAAGAAAACTAGAGCGGTGAGAAGGACATCGTAGAAGACAATTATTGGAAGAACGAAGATTCATATTATGCGCAGAGCATAAATATTGAAAATGAGAAGTAAGATAAGAAGGAGAACAGGGTTTGTGTAGGAGAGAAAACAAGGTCGTCAAAGCTCTTAGAGCTCTGCGTTGCCTGATGGGTAGCCATTTCAAGATGGACCGGTGAGAAGATACATGATCGTACTTACGAAGATTAAATACGAATCGAATGCAGTTATTTAGAAGTCGGTCAATTTTATTGAGTAGATCTGCATTCTGGTCGTAATAACACACATCACCATAATCAATAATGGAGAATATAAGGGATTGAACAAGCATTGCCTTTATTTGTGATGGAAGAACATTTTTTAACCTATAAAGCGACCGCAACGTCCCGGTGACTTTTTTGCTCACACTTGCAACCTGCTTACGGCAGTCTAGGCAAGTATCAATATGCAGACCCAGATCCTTGACATCGGAGCTGAACGGAATGACTTAGTCATCGTAGAAAACCGGTGGCACCACTAAGCCACTCAGCCTACGCTGATGAAACGTACTCCCTATAATGATGGCCTGGCATTTTGTAGGGTGAACCGCTACCCCGAAACGATTAGACCAGTCCCTAACCACTCCCAAATTCCGGTATAACTCGTCAATCGCATCCGATTAGTTGCCAACACTTGCCTGAGTATAGAGCTGTAAGTCATTAGTGTAAAGATGATACGCACACTGAAGTTCAGTAGTAATAAGATCAATAAAGATTGAGAACAAAAGTGGGGATAATATACCGCCTTGAGGGACGCCAGAAACATGCTCACACCAGTTAGAAGACGAATCTCCCGCGAGAACTGCCTGCTGACGCCCCCGAAGATACGAGGAGAACCAATCCAGAACCTCGGAAGAGACCATAAGATGGGAAATGATGCATAAAAGGACTTCGTGACTGACGGTATTAAAAGCATTCGAAAAATCGATCAGAACTAAAACGGAGACTTTAGTGTCTTCCATTCTCCGCCTTATATCGTCAGTCACTTTAAGCAAAGCAGAAACAGTGCTGTGGCCAGACCTGAACCCGGTTTGGAAAGGACTAATGAGGGAGTTTAGCTGAATGAAGTGGGAGAATTGCTTATGGACACAGGCCTCAAGCACTTTAGACTAAAAGGGGAGGATAGATATGGGACGGAAGTGGCCAAGAAGGGTGGGATTTGAAACTTTAGGCAGAGAAAAAACATGAGCTTTCCTCCAGAGCGAAGGGAAGTCACCAGTAAATAGAGAGAAGTTATTAACATGGGAAATTGCAGGAAGGAGCGGGTCGAGAGCCGTCACTATCATGTAGCGACTGATGTTGTCACATCCTACGGCTTTAGATTTAATAGATACGATAATCTTCTTAATCTCTTCCGGGTCAACTGGGGTGAAGATAAAGGGGGTAATATTGGGGCGCGTCAGACCAGTAAGGTAGTGAATAATTTGACATTTAGTATGGCTATCAAGAGTTGGGACAGTGACAAAATGACGGTTTAGATCGTCCAAACTAAATGTATTAGGGAGGTCTGAATGCCGCGTTCTGCCAATAGAGAATTCTGAATCCAATTCTCTAGAGTTCTAAAGAATTTCCAAATATCGGCAGAAGAGGAAGTGATATTATCAAGTATGTAGCGGCGTTTAGCGTTGCGTATCATCTGGTTACAACGGTTGCGAGCAGTTTTGAAGAGAGTCCAGTTATCGTCCGACCTATCTCTTTTACATTTCCGGAACGTGCGGCCCCTACGCCGCATCGCCATCCGAACACCTTGATTCATCCATGGAGCAGGCAGCCGCTTCAGCTTTACTTTCCTAATGGGAGCGTGAGTATCGTACAGTTTGACAACAGCTAAGTTAAAAAGATTTACCTTGTCATCAACAGTAGTAGCTTCCTCCAAGGGCGTCCAGTCAATATTTGCAGGATCATTTATTAGTTGTTCAGTGTTCATCCGCGCAAAGGCACGCTTGTACTGGAATTTAGGTTTTGGTTTTGGGGGTTTAAGGACATAGGACCGAAAAATAAGGTCGTGATGAGAAAAGCCAGCAGCGGTATGTTGACAAGTGAGGAAACTAGGGAAGGATTAGAAATGAGGATCAGGTCGAGACAGGTATCATCACCGACAGTGTTGTGATGCGTTGCTTCCAGAGGCAACACGTCCATACTAGCTGACTCAACCAGTTGTAGGAGTTTCCAGGACCGAGTGGAGTTATAGGCGAGGAGGTTGGTATTGAAATTTCCCATTATTATGTAATGTGCGTACCCCGAACCCAAAGATTCTAGGACCGATTCGAATTCGGTGAAGTAATCAAGGGAAGGGGGACAATATACAACTCCAAAACTTCAATGATGGTTTTAATTCCTTTAACACAAACCTCGAGAAAAAGAAATTCAGCAGAACTATTTGAGGGAGAAGTGGCAAGAATTTTAAAAGGAAGATCAGCTCGAAGGTAAATTGCTACACCACCCCCTCTCCTACCGATTCTATCATTCCGTAGAAGAATGAATCCTGGAAGAGAGTAAGTATGTGGAGGAACGAAGTTCTGGTTTTAACCAGGTCTCAGATATCAGGACAGCATGTACGTAGTTGTTCGCAAACGTGTCGTATAGCTCATTATAATGGCTCGGAATACTCTTGGCTCGGAATACTCTGGGCATTGATGTGACAGATGTTAAGTCGACGGTCAAAGTCTTGATTAAAACGCTGACGCAGAAAATCACCAAGTGTCTGTGACAGAGCAAAAACTATCACCATCGGAAGTGGCAACAGATTCATTGGCAGAGAAAAAAGAAAGACTCATTCTCAAAAGGTGCCGACATAAAAATATATATATAATAAAATAATAATAAAACAGAATAAAATATAAATACCACAAAAAAAAGAAAGTACAGGTCTCCCAAAATGATAATGCGCATAGAAATCTTCGTCACTGTTCGGCAACGGTCGTATTCCCCGAGCGTTCGGAAGAAGATATGTATATAGAGTGGTGCTCTTAACCACTTTTTATGCACTTAACCACTCGGAACTCGAACGCTCGGGGAATACGACCGTTGCCGAACAGTGACGAAGATTTCTATGCGCATTATCACTTTGGGAGACCTGTACAGCGTTTGCATTACTGCACCACCCGCCAGCTAACAAACATAATATGATAAAAAAAAAATATTATGGTGTTCGGAACGTACCCCAAGTACCCTTCATTAAGCTATAATATTGACATCGTGAAAGTATCCGAACACAAAAACATTTGTCATGAGATAACATAATTACCCATTGTAAAATGAAGGTTATGTTATGATTTATCGAACTAAGAAAAAAGGAAAACTTAATGAGGGTAAACAGACTACTCAATCTAAAAATCATCAGTTATCTCTCAGGAGTGCAAATGTGAGAGGTTTGTGGTACGTGAACACGGTGATTTCCTTGCCTTCAAACATTTTTCGGAAGTGACGTATAGTTAGGTAAATGGCTAGCAGTTTTCGGTCGTATGTGCTATATTTCCTTTGAGCGTCGTTCAGCTTTATCGAGAAAAATCCAAGTGATTGTCATCTTCTTTTTATGTACTGCTATAAGGCTGGGCCGATACTGGTGTTAGATGGGTCACACATGAGTGAGATCGTTGCATGAGTAGATGGGTGTGACAACATAACGGTGTTTTTTACATACTTTTTATTACTTGTATATTTGCTTGTTTGTTTGTTTGTTTGTCCTACTAACTCTTTGAACTACGAGTGAGCGGCTCATTACTGTAAAATGTCCCACCGTTTTCAATGCGTTCGTTGGCAGAGCGGTCTAAGGCGCGCGTCTCCAGTGACGTCAGCGTTCGTATTCAGCGATCGTGGGTTCTACTCCCGGCCACGCCGAAAATAAACAGTTTTATTCCGGCAAATGCTAAGATTTTTTTCATACATCTAACTGTAAGTGATTCTGAAAAACTTTACCATTTCTTTGTGATTCTGCAACTTCAAATAGTTACCACAGATGGTAACAGATAGTGTCCGTAACTCGTTTCACTATGATAAGCAGTATCAAAAACTAGAATGTAATTGATTATTTGAAATGACACCATCCATAGTAGAGACAAGAATGCTAATGAAATGTATAGTGCCCTTTTTAATGTTGTGCAAATGGAGTACCAAATTATTTTCAAGACCAAAACCATTAGGCTTATTGGATCGTCTGTTGGATTTAACCAATTGGCTACTCCGGGTATTTATAAAACTAGAGCGTGACTATACGAGCTAAATATGGTTTGAAAAAATACAGGTTTGATACTCCCTTTCTAGAGTATATAAAAAAATATTCAAATTTATTCAAAAAAATTTGTGTATCTGCTAAATCAAAATTTCTAAGCGATACAATTAAAAATTCAAATAATAAAGTAAAAACCACTTGGAAGATTATTAATAATGAAACTGGCAAATGTGTTAAACAGGATAAGCAACTTGAGATCATGGTCGACAACAAATTAGTTCATAAGGCCGCTGACGTAGCTGAGGCATTAATGAGTTTTTGCTAACATACCAATAGCTACAACTCGCTCCTTAAATTCATCCCTATCTAAAGCTGAGAATCTTTAGCATAGTAGTGTATCCAAGTGTAGCCGTCTGTTTCACTATTTTTATCTATTTTTAAAACACTTAAGCCTAAAAACACCGGTGATTACTGGGACATTTCCATTAAAGTATTAAGTAATATAATAGACATCGTAGCCCCCTATCTAGCTGTTAATTTTAATAAATGTGTTGATCTAGAGATTTTTCCTGATTTAATGAAGAAAAGTAAAGTTATACCATTGTTTAAATCCGGTAATAAAACCGATGTTGGTAACTTCAGACCCATTTCTACCTTACCTGCATTCAGCAAAATATTTGAAAAATTAATACTTAAGCAGTTGCTAAAACATTTTAATTCGAATAATCTCCTACATAGTGAACAATATGGTTTCACAAAGGGTCGTTCGACTATGGATACGGGTGTTGCTCTACTGAAACTAATATTTAACGCATTGGAGAGGTCGCAAAATGCTATTCATCATCATCATCATCAACCTTTTTATCGTCCCACTGCTGGCCCAGGTCTCCTCTCATACAGAGAAGGATTGAGCGTAATCACCACGCTTGCTCAATGCGGGATGGCGATTTCAGACTTATAAAAGTTCAGGTTTCCTCAAAATGTTTTCCTTCACCTTCAGTCAATGGTGTCCAAGATATACTTAGAAAATACATATAACTTTAGAAAAGTTACATTGGTACTTGCCTGACCTGGAATCGAAACCGCGCACTCATACTTGAGGCTGGTGTTTTAACCACTAGGCCACCACGACTTGACGAAAATGCTATTGGTGTGTAATTTTTTGTGATCTCTCCAAAGCCTTTGATTGCGTGCACCATGACATACTTTTGCGTAAACTCCGCTATTACGGTGTCGAAAATGAGGCTCTCAATGTCATAGGTTCTTATTTACATAATAGATTACAGTGTGTAGATATTAACGGTGTGAACTCTTCCGGGCTACCAGTTCAGTTAGGTGTACCGCTAGGCTCAATACTGGGTCCATTCTTGTTTTTAGTATACATTAATGATTTACCATTCTATTTAATTTTGATGAAGTAAATAGTGCACTCTCAACAGTTTCGGATTGGTTTACGTCAAATAACCTAGTCATCGAGCTGCCTCGCTTCGAAAAGCAATGATTGTACAAAGACGGCATCACAACAGTTCAATGATCAAAAGAACTGTCAAAATTTTAGCAGATTACCGCATATGTAAGTCATTGATTTGTCATTTTGAACAAGATTACCGTTTTATGCCATTTCGTTCAGTGATTGACCACTTGGCACGCCATTTTGTTAGTAGATTACGGATTTTGTCAAAATAGGCCATTATGACATTAAAAATCGTCAATTTTGACACTATTGCAATTGCAGACTAGGGCCCCTGAGCTACATTACAGAGATTTAGTAATATATTTCCATCTGAAGATTATGAACGTTTTTGCCAAGGGTCTGGCATTACACATGTAAAACAACGCCATATCATCAAAAAACCAACGGGTTGGCAGAACGCGCAGTGCGCATTTCTAAAGAACATATGTTAACCAGTGACAGAAGAACTGATATACACCAAAGGCTAAACAGTTTACTTCGGGGATATCGAAATACCCCTCGACGATCGACACAAAGGTCGCCCTAAGAATGAAGTTCGGAAGGCCGATACGCACCTCGTTTGTTCTTTGGAACCTTAACGTAAGGTGAAACATGGAAAAAACACGCTTTGCACTGAAACAAATACTAAGGCCAACCAAGTAGTCATATCCCCAACATACAAGCCCGCAGATAAAGTATGGGTAAACAATCCTATTGGAAAAGGCTAAGATTCGAACAAGTGACTAAGGCAGCTATTGAAACGAGACAACCAGCTTTCAGACTTGTAGTTGAAACTAAACGATCAGAATCTGAGTTTGCCCCGAGAAGAACGACCAAAACTGGGAGTTTTACCTATTACAGACGAAATCTTTTCTTTTTTTTTTAACGGGGATTTTTCTGTAGAGAATATGTCACCCCGATGATTGAATACAAATACATAATTATGCAATAACTAACCTACCCGCAACCTTATACCCATAATTATAATTTTAAGAAGTGCTCTAGCCTCATCTGACAATGGAGAGGACAGGATGCTATTGAAAAAGCCTACATTAGCATTCTTTCCAAAGACTAGACTCCTTTGGACTTCCAAACGAGCACACTCCGCAAGGATGTGATGCACATCTTCGATAACCCCACATGTAGCACAGTTTAGTGAATCTACCTTGCGCATCATAAATCCAAAGCTATTTAGTGGAATGTGTCCGGATCGAAGCCTCAAAGCCGTCACTACCTCTTGCCTGCTCATCCTACCCTCGCTGAACCAGAGTCTTCGAGGAAGAGATGGCTGAATCGTTTTGTACCAGATACCCTTAGTTAAAGACCTTTCATCAAAATATTCAGCCCATGATTGAAAACATCTGTCTCTAACCATGGGTAAGAGCTCTGTGTGCCAGGGAAAACAAGGATATATTTCTCCATCAGACGCCGCTTCATTTGCCAAACGATCAACCATCTCATTTCCCTCTAGTCCAACGTGAGATGGAACCCACTGCAACATAATTATTTTATGCATGGCAACAAAATCAGTTAGAATTTTTAATATAGTGTAAGCCAAGGGAAGGTCCCTAAAAGGTGAAGATGCTGTACATCTCGTCAGATGAAGCAGAGCACTTTTTGAGTCTGTAAAAATTACAAATCGATTACCGGCCAAAGATTCGACATATGCCAAAGCTTCAGCTATAGCAATTAGCTCTAAATGCATTATTGAAAGTTTGGATTCAATTTGTAATTTAAAAGAGGTACCTATTTATGAATCAAAAAAGGCTGCGCCATAGTAATTCTCGTGTTTAGAACCGTCTGTAAACACCCAGTAAAAGTCAGCGTAAAGTGCATTTAGAGATTTACAACATATTGATCTAAGGTCATTTACATTATAACGATGCTTTGGCTTATCTACTGAATCTAAACTAGGCTTAACAGTATTTGATAAGTCTATATTGCTGACCCAAGTGTCCATGGAGAACATACCAATTTTATTACTGCAGTACATTTCTTCTTGCTTTAGATCATCGTGAGACAAAACTAAAAGAGGTTTTTTTTTCCCCTCCAGTAAGGATTATTGTTACAAATATTATGTAGCTTATCTAGTAAATGGATTAAAGGGAAATCGTAACACTTGGATTTTAAATAAAGTTTACCAGCTAAATATCGGCGGCGAATAAAAAGGGGAGGCAATTTTAGTTCCGCTTCCATCACGTGAATGGGAGTGCTTTTGATAAACCCACCAATTAATCGCAAGCAAATGTTTTGTAATCTGTCTAGTTTGGTCAAATGAGTATCGGCCCTATTGTCCAGTAAAAAGCTACCGAAGTCGATACGACTACGAATAAGGGAAATATATAATTTTCTTAAGTGGTTTGGATGTACACCCCACCCTGGTCCCAATAATACTCTAAAAATATTAATCAATTTAACTACTCGCTCACGGACCTCATCAACATGCTTCTTCCATCGGAGACCCCTATCCAGCCACAATCCTAAATATTTGACGTGATCTACTACTTCTAACAAAGTTCCACTCAACCGTACTTCTATCACTGGCCTTCGAAACCCTCTACTAAACAGACATATTTTACTTTTATGGGGAGATATATCTAGTCCTAGAAGGGTCAACATGCTGTTAATGTGATCAAGTGCAGACTGTATCTTGCGTTGTCCCTCACTGATATTTGAACACTGCACATATAAAGCGAAGTCATCCGCGTACTGGGATATACAAATATTGTTTTGGATACGTTTACAAATTTCTGACGTGACTATATTAAATAATATTGGAGATAAAGGATCACCCTGAGCTAAACCATTACCTGAATGTCTACTAAAAAAACTGTTACCAAATTTTATTTTGAGAACTCTTTTGTGGAGAAAATTCCCTAGGTACCTACATATAAGGGAACCAACTTTAAAACTATCTAAAACATTAATTAAAACATAATTATTTACATTGTTATATGCGTTATTAATATCTAAAAAACAACCCAACGTAGTAGAACCCGTCGAAAAAACAGTTTGAACTGAGGTAATTAGGCAACTTAAGCCATCCAAACACGACCTACCCCTACGGAAGCCAACTGTGTTCACCGAGAATGAGTTGTTTTTTTCAAAGAACCATTCCAATCTACGATATATAACATAATGGAAAATTTTACATATGCATGATAGTAATGATATAGGTCGAAGTGAAGAAACGCTACTAAGATCGCGACCCGGTTTTGGAATAGGGACGATACAAATGTCACACCACTGAGAGGGGACAAAACTATCTTTAAAAAAAGTATTAAATAAATAAAGTAGTACTTTTTTACCTGCATCAGGTAAATTTTTAATCATAGAATAAGATATATCATCACATCCAGGAGATGTATCCTTAGATTTGATACATTTATCTAGCTCCTGAATAGAGATCTCACACTCTAATGTAGTGTTATTATGGCGAATGATAGGGGTTGGCGGGCAAACATAATCGGGTGTTAAGCAATTATGGAGATTTATTGCACTTTGAGTATCTACGTACTGTCTAGGTGAACGGTATCCTTTCAACCATCTCATTTTGCGCCACATTTCACTTGGCGATGTAGTATGATCAACTGAAGAACAGAAATTTTGAAAGTTATTGTTTTTAGCCTGGCGAATTAGCCTTTGGGAAATATTTATCCTATTCTTAAGACTCTCTAGATTTTGGGGTGTGGGGTTACGTCTAAATTTGGATAAAGCTAACCTGCGATGAGCCACAGTTTGTGACAATTCAGCAGTCCAATATGGTTTCGGAATGAAATTTGAACTAGGGTTTTGATTAAATTTAAATATTGGGATAAATTTATTAGCAGCTTCGTTAAGAATATCTAAAAACAAATTATAAGCTTTTTGAGGGTCATTTGGTAAACATAGGTTTAAACACTTCTCTTCGAGATATTTTTTATACAGAGTCCAATCAGCTTTACCAAAATTTCTTTTAATAACTGTAGGAACGCAGGAAGTACACACAGTTGAAATTTTAATAACCAAATGGTCGCTGCCTAGATTTTCATTTAAGGTGATCCAATTAAACTTTAACGCAATATCTACAGAAACTAACGAAACATCTGGGGAAGACTGTTGTAAGTTGTTATCAACTAAACGAACTCTTGTGTGAGTTCCATCGTTCAAAGAAATAAAGTTATTGTCTATTAGTGAATCATGAATAAGACTGCCTCTGCGGTCGGTTTTGTAAGACCAAGTAGCGTGATGGCCATTAAAGTCACCAAGAATTAAGGTTTTAGTTGGGCAATATGAGAATAGACTATCCCAATCTTGCTGAGTGGTTACTATTCTAAATGGACAATAAACAGAAATAATATTCTCAAGCGGGTCACAATTGAATAATTGCACACATACTACCTCCATACCGTTATTATGAACGAGAACGCGGCGCATTTGCGACTTAACAGATTTGTGTATTATAATAGCTACACCGCCGTATGAGTCATCCCGGTCCACACGATAAACATCATAACAACTAATTTTAAGATTACTGTCTGGTTCAAACCATGTTTCACTCAGTGCAGCAATATGTACTTTTTCCTGGCACAATAGTTCATAAAACGATGCTAACTTTGGCTTTATACTTTGGGCATTCCATTGCAAGATATTTAATTTAAATGGTTTGTTAGCCATCACAGGGAATAAAAAAATTAAACAGTGCTTTTATCCACGGCCACTCTGCAACAAAACTTACAACAAACTGACAATAGGGTTAACCATTCTACGCACAACTGAAAAACACACTTCAACTTATCATTTAAACCTGTCTTTTTGAGGTATATAACTTCCTTTATTCTGGAACACAATTCTCTGAAAGAGAGACATTTGTTATTGCCCTCTTCCTCAACAGGCAGTTGATGAACGTCTCCTTCTGTATCTGACGACCAAAACATCCTGTCTTCTTTATATGTGTATGTAGGGTAACGCTTTAATATTTATGTCATAAACACGCACTGATACTGGTAGATGATCACCTTCAAAACATAGTCGAAGACATTCACTAGGGCACCAACCACCTTCATTCCTGTTACGACGGTCTAACCTTTTAAAAGATAAAAGTTTTGCAGGGGCTGGGCATAACATATTTTTGCGGATCTCTTCATCAGTCAAATCGATGTCTACATACTTGATTATGCCGTAGCAGACAGACAGCTGCATAGCCTTCTGGAACCTCCATCCTTTTTCCAAAAGCTTCTCACATGTAAGTAGGGTTTGGACTGCCGATTCACATTCAAATTGTAAGCGAATTTTAAAAGGGTTTAAATACTTAACTTCGCTTATCTTAATAATGTTATTTTCTCTTAAAATACGTGCCATCGCAAACTGATTCGGAAGACGCTCTTTATGCGAAACGTATATCTCATACTTTTCTTCTTTCAAAGAATTTCTACTACCGTGACATATCTTTTTCTTACTCGACTTCACTTCTTTCCAACCCACTTCATCATCAGCACTGTCCTCTCGAACCCTCTTTTCCGGTCTTGTCTGTTCCTCATGAAGATTAGTATCTTCATCAATACCATCCATGTCCGACGAATCATTCAATAAACTTTCAACGTTATTGTTAAATACGAGCGTATTACAGCGCGGCGAAATGTTTATTTCATCAGTCATGATATAGTCCTGAAAGGTAGGTGCAGCCGGACGGTCCGGCGCACACCTCTAGTACGTGACAATGTAATGTATAAACAAACTTCTCGGTGGGGGAAGCGATTAAATCCGCGGCAAAAACACAACCAGACCGCACGAGTGCCGGTACGGGAATGTGAGACGAAATCTTAACACACGTAAATAGAGCGGCGACCATGGCGAACAGCCGGCTCCAGCGGCGCCCATCAGCAGGGGACATCCTGCTATGCGGATGGTTCCACGTCGTCGCCGACACCTGTCGCTTCCACCAGCAGGAATCACCAAGACAACGCTAACATTCCAACATCACCGTCTGTCCAACTGGATACACCGTCGCCGGGCCGATTGGGACGAAAGACAAAACCTGCATGATTCGGGTTTTAGACCAACTTAATTAAGGGGGGCAGTAATGTAGTATTATATATATCGTATAACAAGCTTTATTTACCTTTTTACAGGATAGTATGTTCCGGACTTTATGTCAGAACATATTTTGAAAAATAGTCTTGTCATTCGCTTTCACTTAATAACAACAAGATTGAAAATTCAGAAATATTAATTCTGTTTTAATGCAACAATCAGTGTCTCGTGAGTAACACGCCAGGCGACAGGCAGCTACCCAGCATCGTCCGTGTATCTTGAGAAATACGCCAGGCGAGAGGCAGCTACCCTGCGCAGCGTTGCCAACTCTACGTCTTTTTACGTAGATCTACGTATTTTAGGTCTTTCCTGAAAACCTACGACTTTCAGTCCCAGAATCTACGTACTTTTAGTCAATTTAGTATGCAAAGTAACTAAACTGATGCAAATTTTTATTGTCGCTCTGTCTTTCTCACTCTTACGGGGGCTCTAGTGTGTTTATACTTGACTGCATGGGCTCTAAACCTTTGCGTTTCCTTTAAAGGAAAAGAAGTTGTTGTCATTCAAAGAGTTTCCGGTCTCTTTTTTTCTATTATTATTATCCAGTGGTTTTAACCAAATACTGGTATAACATTTATTATTTGAACATGTCTTCTCAGAAATGTAATATAGTTTATCACAAGAAAAACAACATGAAATTGACAGTGGCAGTTGGCGGAAACATTACGGCGCCATCAGACGAGACAAATTTGCAGTTACATATTATGTTCTGTTCCGTCTTAAAACGAACATGGGCAATACGAAAGTCATGTCTAATGCCCATGTTGTACCGACTCCTAGAAAGATTGGAGACTCTGTTCTCTCGAAGTTGTTCTATTTTTTGTGACAATCTATTTTTGATAACGAAGAGAGCTTCCTCTTGGCACAAATATTTTAATTAGGTACATAAAAAGAGGATTAAGGATAAGGAGACGATCGTCGGTGCCTGTAATGATTTCAGTCGATCAATGTAATGAAAAATGACATCAGAAACAGACTTGCTACTGACACGCTAACAGGCTTAATTTTCTGTCCAAAAGTGACCTGAAAAGAAACATTGAGCCTACTCACGAACACATAGAATATTTTAACAAAAATATGTATAAATTGTCGAGGTGACCCAGTGGTTAAAACAGCACCCTCTCAAGTATTAGTCAGGCAAGTACCAAAGTAACTTTTCTTAGTTAGATTTACTTTCTATGTATATCACCAATGACTGATTACAAGGTGAAGGTATATCAAAATACCCGTTTTATTTAATTTCACCTACTCAAACTTCTTCATTTTACCTTGAAAAAAAAAATACGTAGATCTACGAACTTTTATTAAGTCATTTTTACTAAATCTACGTAATTTTCTCAACAGGTCTACAAAATCAGAGTTGGCAACACTGACCCTGCGGCACACCTGCGTGCACCGGGTGGGTGCTGGACAGCGCCCCGTCGAACACCACTAAAAATGATCTGTTGGACATGTAAGACCAACGTATCGAGTGCTCGCACCTTTGTAAAACGAAACACCCGCCTTGCAATCCCAACAATTCTGTCCAATGCCGCACGGAAGTGCATCGTGTTTCCTTAATAAACACCAAAATATGCTAAATCCAATAAGAGTTATTAGCATTATAAACGAAATCAAATAATACAAGAATAATTGCCATAAATAAACAATGACAATATCACAATTATGTCGTGGTGGTCCAGTGGATAAAAGACCAGCCTCTCAAGTATGAGTGCGCGGGTTCGATTCCAGGTTAGGCAAATACCAATGTAACTTTTCTAAAGTTATCTGTACTTTCTAAGTATATCTTAGACACCAATGACTGAAAGTGAAGGAAAAACATCTTGAGGAAACCTGGACTTTTAAGTCTGAAATCGCCAATCCGCATTGAGCAAGCGTGGTGATTACGCTCAATCCTTCTCTGTATGAGAGGAGACCTGTGCCCAGCAGTGGGACGATTAAAAGGTTGATGATGATGATGAATATCACAACAGATACACTCATATACAATACAAATTTGCGAAAATAGAAAAGATTCTTAAAATTTGTGTTCCTTCAATTACAAACCACAGTGTGCATAAATATTACTAGACGACACTAATAGAAAGAAATACCTACATTGTGAATGATTACTAAAAGTTATCGAGTTTGTTAGTTTTGTAACTTGTAGAAGGAAAAAACATTAATATAACAAAAATAAAATAAATAAATATAAAAATATTAATATAGATTTTATTTTTATCCTGCATTTGTATGTAGCTTTTACAACAGCGTGTGTATGAATATGCTGTGTTAAGTTTATCTTTTTACTAAAAGTCCGTGAACACACAGAGTGGTGCTGACCATACGACAATAAATGAAAACACGAACAATGCTGGTTCATAGGAATAACCCTACAACAATGAAAAACCCCTAGCCTCAAAAATTTAAAAAAATCAAAATTTCAAACAAACCAAATCGCATAAAATTTAAAACGGAATAGAACATCCTTTAAAAATATTGGTTCACTGACTTCCGATCGGCGCCAGCGCGATCCTGTATCGACTTACTTTAGACTGAGAATGTGTTGAGGTACACGATGTTTAATTAATTGTCGTATTGTCAGCACCACTCTGTATATCACACTTATAAGTGTGTGTACCCATATGCATTGTTAAATTCTTCTTTATCCTAAAATTACGTTGACAAATATCACACTGATAAGGTTTTTCATCAGTGTGTGTACGCACATGGGTTATTAAATTAATCTTTTGACTAAAATTACGTTGACAAATATCACACTGATAAGGTTTTTCATCAGTGTGTGTACGCACATGGGTTATTAAACTACTCTTTAGACTAAAATTACGTGGGCATATTTCACAGGGATAAGGTTTCTCAACAGTGTGTGTACGCACATGGATTGTTAAGTTACTCTTTTGACTAAAATTACGTTGACATATTTCACACTGATAAGGTTTCTCACCAGTGTGTGTACGCATATGCCCTGTTAAAACGATTTTTGTACTAAAATTACGTTGACATATTTCACACTTGTAAGGTTTTTCACCAGTGTGTGTACCCATATGCATTGTTAAATTCTTCTTTGTAGTAAAATTACGTTGACAAATATCACACTGATAAGGTTTCTCATCAGTGTGTGTACGCACATGGGTTATTAAATTAATCTTTTGACTAAAATTACGTTGACAAATATCACACTGATAAGGTTTTTCATCAGTGTGTGTACGCACATGGGTTATTAAACTACTCTTTAGACTAAAATTACGTGGGCATATTTCACAGGGATAAGGTTTCTCAACAGTGTGTGTACGCACATGGATTGTTAAGTTACTCTTTTGACTAAAATTACGTTGACATATTTCACACTGATAAGGTTTCTCACCAGTGTGTGCACGCCGATGCATAGTTAAATTATCCTTTCGCCTAAAATTACGTTGACAAATATCACACTGATAAGGTTTCTCTCCAGTGTGTATACGCACATGTCTTGTTAAATCGCTCTTTGTACTAAAATTACGATGACATATTTCACACTGATAAAGTTTCTCACTAGTGTGTGTACTCACATGGGCTGTTAAACTACTCATTCGACTAAAATTACTTTGACATATTTCACACTGATAAGGTTTCTCACCAGTGTGTTTACGCACATGCCTTGTTAAATCGTTCTTTGTACAAAAATTACGATGACATATTTCACACTGATAAGGTTTCTCACCAGTGTGTGTACGCACATGGATTGTTAAACCACTCTTTTGACTAAAATTACGTTGACATATTTCACACTGATAAGGTTTCTCACCAGTGTGTGCACGCCGATGCATAGTTAAATTATCCTTTCGCCTAAAATTACGTTGACAAATATCACACTGATAAGGTTTCTCTCCAGTGTGTATACGCACATGCCTTGTTAAATCGCTCTTTGTACTAAAATTACGATGACATATTTCACACTGATAAAGTTTCTCACTAGTGTGTGTACTCACATGGGCTGTTAAACCACTCTTTCGACTAAAATTACGTTGATATATTTCACACTGATAAGGTTTCTCATCAGTGTGTGTACGCACATGGGTTGTTAAACTACTCATTCGACTAAAATTACTTTGACATATTTCACACTGATAAGGTTTCTCACCAGTGTGTTTACGCACATGCCTTGTTAAATCGTTCTTTGTACAAAAATTACGATGACATATTTCACACTGATAAGGTTTTTCACTAGTGTGTTTTTTTACATTATTAGAACTACTCCGTTTACATATGTAAGGCTCTTTGAAATATGTGCCAGGCTTGGATGTCCATTCCTGAGTAGTACGGATAAACGGGTCTGATTTGTCTTTTGTGGTTTGCTCGACTGTTATTGCATCTTTTTCTTGTGTTCCTCGTGTGTCCCGTTTTGGTCGCCTCACAATGGTGTCCTCTGTAAGTAAACCTAGTAAGTACACAATGGAAGATTTGAATGAATTTGAAGAATTGTCGTTTGAATTTGTTTGCGTCTCCGAAGCACTGGGTGTGCTACAGCTACCTAAGTCTCATTGCTGAGAGCTTGGTAAGATCATCTATTTATGGAACGCTGGACAATATTCTGCTGTCTTGACTGGTGTTCTACGTAGCTATTTTAAATTCAATTTAAATATAGACGCTTCTAATTACACGTATATGTTGTGTGTACAATAATTATTGTTATATGAAATAAACATATTGTTCAGACTTCGTCTTAATAGATGAACTTGGCCTTAAGAACTGGAGCTACCATCTCCTTTACAGCAATTGGTCGCCTACGCATGCGATCGACCAATAGCCACCGAGCTACGCGTTAACGATTTTGTTGTTAAAATAAGTTTCTTCTAGAACTACTACTGCATTGTACGTGCTACGTATCACATATACTTCACACATTATTTTATTGTAACACTCGAAACACAGTCAAGTTTAAAGGAATTCCTGGTGTCGCCTACTCATTTCAAGCCCTCAATCTCCTAACACGCAGCAGGGCTTGAGAACGAAATATTGGACCTTCGAGCCGAACGTTGGACTCTCGAGTGCTGTACGTATAATACTGAAAACGCGCATATCAGGTACGGCCAGCCAATCTGCCCAGCCCTATTCATCTCCATTTCAATTGTGTGATACCGTGCTATTTACTCAATTTCAGTGAAATTCTGGTGTGAAGTTGTGCGCTGCCAGCGAATCTCATCGTAACCGTCAAATTTAAAAGTGAGTACCCCTTTCTCTCTGCTTTCCACCAAAATGAGTCAGCCTAGTGTGTCAGAGATCTCAGTACCTAATAAACCTCGTGATAAATTTCCTTTCAAATACAATCCAAACGACGATTGTCTACTTATTAGGGAACTGGTTTAAAAACGTGGCATGGTAAAAGGCAGATTGTCACAATTCTCAAATTTCTTGTCTAGCATTGCTGAACGAGCTTTGTCAAGTTAAACACGTGTAGGTCTCAAATTACGGATTCAGGGAGCCGCTAAATTGTTCGATGAATTTAGTGACATACAAAGACAAATCGAGGAATCTGTCTCCGACATAGATGAGCAATTAACGCAAAGAGAACTAATGGAAAATAGATATTACACTCTATTATCTCAAGCTGAATGCCTTTTAAATTCGAGTGAGGTTACTGACGGTTCTACTAAATGTAGTAATCACCACAGACCGGCCGTTAAATTACCCACAATTTCTATGCCCACCTTTGACGGTACATACGAGCGTTGATTAGAGTTTAGGGATACTTTTCTATCATTGGTGCACAATTCTAATGATTTAAGCAATATCACTTAAAAGCACTAAAATTTAGCAAATTTAGTCACTCAAAGGGCAATGGAGAGGGCTATGCTTGGGGTTTCACTGCGCGATCGAATCAGGAATGAGGAGATCCGCAGAAGAACGAGAGTAACCGACATAGCCCGTAGACATTGCCACACATTGCCCGTAGGACCGATGCCCGATGGGGCCGGCGGGTTCTCAAGTGGCGACCACGAACCGGAAGACGTAGTGTGGGTAGGCCCCCGACAAGGTGGACCGACGACCTGGTGAAGGTCGCGAGAAACCGCTGGATGCGGGAGGCGCAGGACCGGTCGTCGTGGAGAACCTGGGGGGAGGCCTATGTCCAGCAGTAGACGTCTTTCGGCTGAAATGATGATGATGATGATGAAGCAATATAGAAATGTTTCACTACCTTACACTACCTCATTGAAGGGAAGCGCGTAGCTGGTAATTAATGCCGTAGAATTGTCTAGTGCCAACTACCCAGTTGCATGGGATTTACTTCTCAATCGGTACAATAATAGCGAATTGTTAGTGCATAATCACGTCATGTCTCTGTTCACGTCACGTCACGTCAAGTAATATAATAGACATCGTAGCCCCTATCTAGCTGTTAATTTTAATAAATGTGTTGATCTAGAGATTTTTCCTGATTTAATGAAGAAAAGTAAAGTTATACCATTATTTAAATCCGGTAATAAAACCGATGTTGGTAACTTCAGACCCGTTTCTATCTTACCTGCATTAAGCAAAATATTTGAAAAATTAATACTTAAGCAGTTGCTAAAAAAATTCAATTCAAATAATCTCCTACATAGTGAACAATATGGTTTCAAAGGGTCGTTCGACTATGGATGCGGGTGTTGCTCTATTGAAACATATTTAACGCATGGGAGAGGTCGCAAAATGCTATTGGTGTGTAATTTTTTCTGATCCCTCCAAAGCCTTTGATTGCGTGCATCATGACATACTTTTGCGTAAACTCCGCCTTTGCGGTGTCGAAAATGAGGCTCTCAATGTGATAGGTTCTTATTTACATAATAGATTACAGTGTGTAGATCTTAACGGTGTGAAATCTTCCGGGCTACCAGTTCAGTTAGGTGTACCGAAAGGCTCAATTTTGGGTCCATTCTTGTTTTTAGTATACATTAATGATTTACCATTCTATTTAAAGGGCATCTGTGACGTTGTGCTGTTTGCAGGTGTTACCTCTCTAATTTTTAAAGTACACAGGAATAGACATCATTTTGACGAAGTAAACAGTGCACTCGCAACAGTTACGGATTGGTTTACGTCAAATAACCTAGTTCTTAATACCAAGAAAACGATATGTGTAAAGTTCGCCTTGCCTAACGTTAGAAATCTAGGACCTAACATCGTTTTAGACAAAGAGGTGCTTGAAACTGTGACGAGAAAGACAATATACTAACATTGATATAGCTCGTTCAGTTTATTTTAGTTTTATCCACAGCGTTATGTCCTACGGTATTCTACTGTGGGCCAAAGCCGTTGACATACAAAATATATTTGTACTCCAAAAACGAGCTGTCCGAGCAATTTACCAGCTCGGTGTCAGATCTTCTCTGAGAAATTTCTTTAAAGATATTGGTATTCTCACGGTTGCTTCGCAATTCATCTTAACCAACATCTTATATGTAAGGCAAAATATTCACGTGTACACCAAAAACTGTGATATTCATAATATTAACACCAGAAATAAGGACAAACTGCGAGCCCCTTTTCACCGACTTCAAAAGGTTCATAACTCTTTTGTTGGGCTTGGTATAGCTTTTTATAACAAGATACCCTCTGCTTTGCTAGACTTGCCTTACAATGCATTTAAAACACAAATCAAATCCAAGCTTTGTTAAAAGGCATATTATTCCGTGAATGATTATTTAAATGATGATAGCTGGTCGCTCTGATTAACTCAGGACAATGTTTGTGTTCTTTCTCCGGAATTAGCTTACTGATACGTTATATGAGTTCATATAATTTACTTTTTTACATTACATAAATATGTAAGCTGTCACGCCCTTTATGCCTGGGGCTTTTATTTAAGTAATAAGTTTTTAGTCAATTACATTTTCATTTAAATATATACGAGTATATTGTTTTGCTTTGCTGGTATTTTGGCGTGGTAGCTGGCATATGGTAAATAATTTCATTGTTGTTGCATTTTATCGTGTTCATCACTATACGTAGTGTTGTATAAAGTCATGTGTTTTTTTTTAAATGAACAGACAGCTGTGCTGCTGGGGAGTTTTTTTTTTAATGAACAGACAGCTGTGCTGCTGCAGCGAAAGCACTAGGATGGGTCGATGGGTGGGAGTTTTAGGGGACTGTCTTATGTAATATCGACGTTCAAAAAGTGCTGATTCTCAGCCTAATTTAAATAAATGACTTTTGATTTTGTTCACTATGCCGAATTTGAGCAAGGAATCGCCCGATTTAATTCGACAGTTAATAGATACTGTGTTAAAGAATTTACGTGCATTAAAAATGCTTGACGAACCAACATGCCGCAACACCGCATGGGATACATTAATTAAGTTTTTTTTTTTTTTTTTTATTAAAATATAAACCAGCGCTTGACCGCAATCCCGCCTGATGGTAAGCAGTGACGCAATCGTTGATGGTAAAGCGCACTAGTTTATTAAGAGCCTATTCACTCTAGCCTTGAAGACACTCACGGAACAATGGGAACAATACAAACGCGCACAAGGATTATCTAGAAACGGGGATTCTGGACCTAAGCGAAAGTTTAAACTGGATGATATTATGATGAACTTTCTTATATACCGAGCTGACCTGCTGGAAACATTGCACATGGCACATAGCAAAACAAAATAAAGATAATAAAAATCAAAACACTAAAATTAATGAGTCTAAAGTTCACTGCAATGTTTTTACCAATGAGCCACTGGGTCAAAAGTCACAAAAATCCACAAAAAATAAAAGGCTTTGTTTATTGTGCAACTCAAATCATCCACTTTACGCGTGTCAAAGATTTCTTGATTATAATTTAGATTCTAAACTTAATTTTGTTCACGAAAAGTGTTATGAAACCGGTTCTACTATTGACTGCGTTAGTGGAGGTAGTTTATATTTGTAAGAATTATCACTTAGCACGCGCATTCCTTGACAGCGGTAGTGAACGCTGTTTCATAACTCAAACTTTATGCAATTTAATTCAAGCACCAGTAATGCAGTCCACTCAAGAAATTCGTGGTGTAGGGAACTCGGTCACAAAATCCACGCAAATATGTGACATCGAGTTGTTCTGCCTAACATTACGTTGGCGTTGCCTGCTTCGTCGCAGCCTAGCGGACAGTTCAATATATCCGACCATATTGTTTTGGCAGACCCGCATTTTAATCTCAAAATATAGATATCCTAATCGGTGCGGATAAATTTTGGGATTTAATTAATTCTAATAAAATAATATTACCTTGTGGGCCTTTCTTATTGGACACCAAATTGGGATGGGTTGTTTCCAGCCCAATTTGTTCTCCCAAGCGTTATGATGGGTACATTCAGTGTAATTCTTCTCAGTCTATCGATTCCCAGCTACGCAAATTCTGGGAGTTGGAAGACATGTCTACGTATCGGGATACGCGCACAGATGAGGAGCGTTCTTGTGAATAACATTTCGTCAATACTACTACGCGCAACAGTGACGGAAGGTTCAAGGTTCGCATTCCTTTTAAATCATCACCCGATAGCTTAGGTGAAACTTACTCACAGGCACAACACAAGTTTTTGCCCTTGAAAAACATTTAGAACGCAACCGCAACGCAAATATAAAAAAACTTTATGCCGATTTCATTCACGAGTACATCCGATTAGGTCACATGAGTCGTGTTGCGCGCGTCGGTAGACCTAACTATCTCCTACCGCATCATGGAGTATTTCGTGAGCACAATACCACCACCAAGCTACGCGTGGTGTTTGATGTCAGCGCCGCAGCAAGCAATGGCATTTCGCTCAACGAAATACAAATGGTAAGTCCACCGATACAAGCCGATTTGTTGTCTATCTTAATAAGATTTAGGCAACATAAACACACGGCTTGCGCAGACATTGAGAAAATGTACGAAGACCAGCGTGATCTTCAGCTGATATTGTGGCGTGATGAGCCGTCGCAGCCACTGGATGTTTACCGACTGAGCACGGTCACTTACGGCACCGCGTCCGCACCGTTCCTAAGTTGTAGGAGTCTTAAACAGCTGGCAGCTAATTGCACGGATCGTGACGTCACAAGAATCATTAAAGATAATAAACAGCACCTTTTAGATATTTGCAAAAACGTTGCAGACGTTTTAAAGTCAGGTTGTTTTCCACTTCGTAAGTGGATGTTTAATTTCAACATTGAAAGTAATGAATCCGACTTAGTCAAGGAATTATCATTAGGCGATAACGTCCATGCTAAAACTTTAGAATTGGGTTGGCATAATATGAACGATAATTTCTAATTTAATAAACACAATTTAAGTAAATTAAATGTCTTCGCAGATAGTGATGGCATTTTACGAGTCGGTGGACGAATAAAATTGGCATCTGACTTAAATTATGATAAGAAAGACCCTGTGCTAATTTCTTCCAACCACTGGTTTTCAGTGCTATTGTTTCGACACGAGCATAAGCGACTGCAACACGCTGCGCCGCAGACATTACTATACAACATACGCGAGTCCCACTGGCCAGTGAGGGTAGGAACTTGGCTAAGCGCATTGTCCATGAGTGCGTTATGTGTACACGGTTGAGAGGTACATCTTTGTCTCCTATCATGGGCAACTTACCGGAAGAGAGAATCACTCCAAGCGTTCTTACGTACCGGTGTAGACTACGCTGGGCCAGTGCTCGTACTGAATTGTAAGGGTGGGGGCTCTAAATTAATTAAAGGTTATATTTGCCTATTTGTTTGTTTAGTTACACGCGCAATACATTTAGAGCTTGTCAGTGACCTTTTTCTGATGCTTATCTACTTGCGTTAAGGAGATTTATTTCCCGACGTGGTAAACCTGACGATATAATTTCGGATAACGGTAGAAACTTTGTAGGTCTCGCAAATGAATTTTCTAAATTTTTATCCATATGTTCCTCCGATTTAATTGAATATGCGACTAGTCAGGACATTAACTTCTCTTTCATCCCGCCTTATGCACCTCATTTTGGTGGATTTTGGGAAGCGGGAGTAAAGTCGTGCAAGCACCACTTGTTACGAGTCGTAGGCAGTGCACACCTAACATTCGAAGAATATAGCACTGTGTTATCGCAAATCGAAGCTGTCCTCAACTCCCGCCCCATTAGTCCTTTATCCGCAGATCCTAACAACTTCCTTCCTTTGTGTCCCTCTCACTTCCTGGTTGGTCGTCTCCTAACAGCGCCTACCACACCACAGCTGACTGACGTCCCTGCTCACCGACTGACACGCTACCAGAGGCTTGAGCAGCTCAGACAACATTTCTAGATACGATGGTCTAAAGAGGACATATCAGGAATGCAAACCCGGACCAAATGGAGACAACACGGGCGTAATTTGAAGCCAAACACATTGGTCGTCATCAAAGAGGACAACACGCCACCACTGAAATGGAGCTTGGGGCGGATCATCTCAACAATACCAGGAAAGGATGGAATCTCTAGAGTGGCTGATATTCAAACGAAGTCAGGAGTCATCAGACGTGCATTTTCTCGAATCTGTCCCCTATTCAATAACGAAGATGGAAGAGAAGGTGTTGGACGTCGGTACCTACTTCCAAGCCCGGGGGCATGTTCAGACTTCGCCTTAACAGACGAACTTGGCCTTAAGAACTGGAGCTACCATCTCCTTTACAGCAATTGGTCGCCTACGCATGCGATCGACCAATAGCCATCGAGCTACGCGTTAACGGTTTTGTTGTTAAAATAAGTTTCTTCTAGAACTACCACTGCATTGTACGCGTTACGTGCCACATATACTTCACACATTATTTCATTGTAATACTCGAAATACAGTCAAGTTTACAGGAATTCCTGGTGTCGCCTACTCATTTCAAGCTCGCTTGAGAACGAAACACATATTGAATTGAATTATACTACGATGGTATCTGTAACTTTCATCTGCATGACGATCTGGTAACTTTCGTAGGGTCAACATGATTAGAGATTTGCAAACGGAATAGAACATCCTCTAAAAATATTGGTTCACTGACCTCCGATGGGCGGCAATGCGATCCTGTATCGAGTTGTTTTTTCGCGCCATTATTATTAAAGTTTGGTACCGCAGGATGCGGCGGTCATTAACCTGTAAGCGCTTCCTTATCAACATGTACATCATGTAGAAAATGTGAAAAATGAAAAATATTTTCCTGTGACTAAACTAGTGGACATATTTATATGATTTTTTATGGGTAGACTGAGAATGTGTTTAATTAATTGACGTATTGTCAGCACCACTCTGTATAAATGGTTAAATAAATATAAGTGTGACAATTGTTATTTAAATAATGCAGTTAACAACTAAACTAAACACTGCCACACACAGTGGAATGGAATGGTTTATTAGAACGTTTGTTCAGCCTATACAATACGTAAAAAACCCCCGTCCGACGCAAAAGGATAATAAAGGTTAGGTAAACACATGACCAAATAAAATATGAAATTTTACATAATCATCATAGTAACAATACCTACTAATGAATTTTTAAATAATCTTTTTTTTTTCGTGAATTAATTCCAACTTCCCTAAAAATTTAACATTTTTTTAAAAAGGTGACAACACCATTTTACACAGTATTAGTTTGAGTGATGTGACCACGTGTGCGTGCCCTGCCCCCCCTTCACCCGCGCATGTATCCCTATCGTGTTACCTACCGCACACGTGTTAAGTTACCTCGCTTTTTCGTAACAATATTTATTTTTTTAGGGGTTTTTTTATGTTTAGCCCGCCTTTGTAGCTATTATTAGAATCAGTTATTGATACCTAACATTTTTACTCAAAATATAGCGGACCAATCGCAAGCGAGGTAGTTCGCAGGCCCGTCTGTGATGAGTCGCTGCTGTCGTGGAGGCGGCGATCGTAAGTAGACATGGTTAATATAGAGCATAGCGCCATTCAATAGCACGCTATTTCCTCAGCGCATAGCGCACGCTATGTAGGTGGACGTTACGATGCTATGACGCTATTCACGCTATGAATGAAAATGATCGAATAACTCGCAGTCATCGCGTGAGCGCTGTGGACTATACAGTATGTTAAGAAAACCCTGTCCGACCCATAAGGATAATAAAGGTTAGGTAAACACATGACCAAATATAATATAAAATTTTACGTAATCGTGCCACGCTTTAGGCGTTTCGCCTTTAATAATGACGGAATTAAATAGCTTCTGAAGCGCTTTAAGAACCGGTTTACCACCCGCTTTCAGAAGCTCAGCCGTAATTCCATCATCACCAGCCGCCTTATCGTTCTTGAGCTGTTTCAGGGCCATACTAATCTCGTAGAGGCTGACGTCCGGGATATCATCGGTGTAATGTCGGGTTAGTCTGGCTCTAGGATCATTAGCCAGGCTTACAACAGGTGCGTGTGTTGATGTGTATAACTCTCCGTATAATTTCTCAATCTCACCCAAAATCTCGGGCTTGGAAGTGACGATCCTACCATCCCCAGTCTTCAGCTTTGCAAGTAGGCTCTGTCCAACAGACAAATCTCGTACGAACACTTTGGAGCATTTGTTCCACTCGATAGCCTCTTTAATACAGTTTGTATTAAATTTGCGTATATCGCGAGTCAGAGACTTTGAGATTTGTCTGTTAAGGCATCTGACACACGAAGCGTCATCAGGGGATTTTAAGACCACCTCCCGTCTTTCTTCCATTAGCCGACGGGTGGGACCGGAGATCTTCTTCTGTCCTTTTGAACGGAGGGTTTTGTAAAACTTGGACCCTTCCGTTTGGAGAGTTTCCACAAACCTGTTGTTATAGTCGTCCACCTCTACGCATTCACCGAGGCATTCGAAGCGATTTTGCAGTTCGATCTGAAAGCTTTCGAGGTTTTGGAGTTGGGTTGACGCTGGACGGAGCGTAGACTTCATAAGTAGAGAGCGTTCGAGCCTAATGTTGAGGTTCAAGATGCCTCTAACAATACGGTAATCTAAATAAATAATGATTAACACCAAAGGAAATCAAAGCCAAAATCAGCAAAATTATGGATAGATAAATACAAAATATTGATTGAAATATGGAAAACTTAAAAAAAGTTTAAAGATTGTTCTTAAACGAATATATTACATTATATTCCTAAGGTTCCTTCTAAGAAGACTGAAAAATTATGTGCGTCCAAATAATATTTTTATGATTGTTATGAGACTATAAATTGATTTAATCTATTTGGGTTGGTTTTATTTTTTTAGTTTTAGTCATACAGGGTGTAAGGAGAACGCTTCCGAAGCCAGAACGTAGATTATATACAACCTAAATGCAAACGGATACCAATAACCTTTCGCTTTAAATTGATTATTTTCAAGACTTCATATTTCGTAAACAAGCATTGGATAGCGTACGAAACGTGAGGTCACTGACACGCAAGGTGACGTCGCACTACCGCGTTCGCGCTTATCCGCCGCCGAAAAGAGCCGATTTATACGCAATTTACAAACATCACTTTCAAAATCGCAATTGTAGTCCATTGTAAAAAGCTGACAGAGGCATTTTACGTACCTGTCTAAATCCTTTGCGACGTTATGAGGTTTGGCTCGAACTGAGTTCCATTCATTTCAATACAAAGCCGGGCCCGTCGCTGTGTCGATCCGTGAACACGAGGCATCAGTATTCCTCAACACATTCTTCACGTAGTTTATTAAAAACACTCACTATTCTGCCCCGCATTTCATCAGCACTGTCATATTCCCGATCAAACACTCTTTCTTTCACATACCCCCATAAAAAGAAGTCCAACGGCGTTAAGTCGGGTGAACGGCCAGGCGTGCGGCCCCAGCCTTCCGATCCAGCAGTCATTAAAAAGCTCAGTGAGACGCTCGCGGACGGGACGCGTAACGAGCATGCTTCCATCGTGCTGGAACCATGCTCGACGAAATTCAGCCACAGACACATTGTCTAGCATATCATTTAAATGTCCATTTATAAAATTAAGATATGCTGATCCATTGAGACGCTGCGGTAGAAACACTGGTCCTAGAATTCTTCTCCTAAACACATCAACATGTTGCCGTATTCACGAGCACTGTACACGTATGCCTCAGGCATTGTTTAAAACAACAAAAAGTTATAACTAAAAAGAATAAAACAGCACTAAAAACGTAACAATACCTAATAACTAAACACAAATTTAAAACTAACAAAACAATAATTAAATAATCGATTAAAAACGTAACCGCTCACGAACCGAGTCGGGAATGAACTGATTAATTATTTACTAAAGAAGTACTATGAAGGTCAAACAAGCCCGCGCGGACGTCGACAAACGCATTGGGGCATCCCCGCGTGAGCGAAAGAATAATTACGAGATCAGAAATCAATTCATTTTAATTGTTAGGAAATTGTACTTATGCTTTATTACAAACTGTTTTCATTTTCTAACTTTTAAATAAGATTTAACTGGTTTCTTAGATTCAATTAATTTAATTATTCACTTTAAATTGATTAGGTTTACTTACTAAATGAAGGATCCAGTTCTTGCAATAAACGAGCACGCATCGTGTGACTTTAATTACATTATTATAAAGTTCAAATTCAATTGATTCACATGCGATGAAAAATTTTTAGTCAATTACAGCTGATGTCAGCGATCTTTTGCTTTATTTCATTTACTATCGATTATCGACATAATACAAAACTGTTATTAAATTCACGATCAATCAATTAAAACTGTTGACGCCTCTGTAATGTTTATTTTTCTTTATTTTAGCGGCGCTTTACAAAGGATTTTTATGGCCTTACAGCCACACTGCCGGCTGTAGGTATCTAAGTACCTTCGATATGGGCCTCAAGGTTAAGCAAAGTAAACTGGATTTTTCTGATTTGTAAATTTGAACGTTCAGATCAAAATAAAATTGTAACCCTGTTCAAGGGGAAAATCATTACGATCCTTGCACGAATGGAACCCGTAAGCAGATATCCCACAACTAGGTAGAAGTGAACTGAAAAGACATTTGCTTCAAGCGATCGAGTGAAGGTTAGTAGTTTAGGAAGATAGTCCGATCACATGGCCCCGCCGCACTAAGTCAGCAGGCGCATCGCCCGTCGCGCGTCGCGATGTCGGTGACCGCACGCGGTCTTTGAACTTGAGTCTATGCGCGAGCGTCAGCTGTCAGCTGATTATTTATTTACGAATACATTACTTGTTAGAGTTGTAAAGAAAAAAAAAATGTTTAATCGCAAATAATGGTTTCATTTAACTCATTTAACTGTTCCCACAGCATAGTGTACGAAAAATGCTTAAGTAAAATTGTTAAAAAAAATCCTCATTTTTTGATGGTATCGTATCGAGAATCACTAGCCTTATCACCTGTCTTCGTTTTCGGAAGCGTTTCCCTGACACCCTGTATAGAGTTCATCGCAAAATTATTACAATGTCGGATTACACTTGTTTTATTTTTAATTATATTTTCATTAGTAGGCATCTAATTTCATTAATGTTTTAGATAATTTCATTAGTGTAACAACATCACTCATTCGTGTCACTCTGATTTCAATTTTTCAATAGTTCTATTTAAAAAATCATTAATATTTTATTTAACTTGTGTTAATATAACCCCATAGAATGAGCTTATACCATTAATTACCCAAAAACCGGGTATTTAAGAAATCATGCAAAAAAGTATAAATTTAATTCGAAATTTGAAATCGACCCCATCGAGACATTGTACTCTCAACCGCTAGAGCACATTTAAGGAAATGAAACATGTATCCAGTAAATGTTAGCTTAATAACAAGTAGGTACACAGTGTTCACGCGTGTGCTATGCAATTAAACATTAATGAGAAATTACCTCCATATGCATTATATGTAAATATAGTTTTTTCCCGTGGTATCTCTAATTAGTTTATACTCCCCTGTGGAGAAGGACCAGCGTTGAGCCAAGCATTTTTGTTAATGACGTAATACTTTTAACGTATAATATGTTTGGCGACAATGTGCGTTTAATACAAGGTTTAAATTTCGATCAATTTAGTTTCGAGCAGGAATTTTATTGTAACATTTTAAATAGTACCTACTCCATGAAGGATGAGTTTACTTTAGCAAGTCTGAAACAGGATCAACTAATAGGTCCCTATTTCTAGCTCTATAATTATGTCTTTCAGTTCTTTTACAGAAAAGTTTTTTTTTTATGTACAGCTTCAGACGACAGCACATCAATCTACTACAATGAATTTTAATGGGTTTTCAACATCGCTAAAGCATTAATTCAAGCTCTATGTTGATCGAGATAATTTGACAGTATCAGGTAGCTTGGCCTGCTGTCGTCCGGACATGATATTTTCATATATTTATTCACAAGGTACCATATATTAATATATTTAAACAATCTCGCCTGCGGAGACCATCTACCAGGAATAAATACTCCTGTAAAGTGGGTACGTGTACAATCATTTAAGACTCGCATGGTGGGCAGGTGGGGGCAGCTGGCCCAACTTTCACTTTTTTTCTTTTTTTTTTTTTTGCCGGGGTGGAAATCCTCATAGGATGCCCGCCGCCCTGGGGTGGGCGACGGGGTATGTCAGACTTTTACTGACTAAAACCACCCCGGTGTGTCTTCTATCACGAGCGCGCGTGAGGCCGCGGGAGTCTAAATTCTTCCACGGCCCCATACCCTCGTGCAGGCCCGGTCTGTCTGGGCCTCGTCTCCTGCACGGGGTAGTGGGGTGTTAAACTACCCCGTGCATCGCCTCAAAGGCGCGCGCCGACACTCGCCCCTGGACCCATTCATGGGGGGCGGAAGAGGGCGTTATCCGCCCTTCCTCGGCGCCCGGTGCGTCTTCTGCGGCCCGGGAGGGGAGTTGATATCTCCCTCTCCCGTTCCGCAGCTTCCTTCTGCGACATCACGTCCTCGCAGAAGGACACCACCGCGTCCCACGACTCTGAGCTGCCGACCATCCTCCGCACTACTTCCGGCAGCGTCAGGTCGCCTCCTACTTCATTTGTGACCCAACTTCCACTGCCCCAAGGATACGACAATATCTTCATTGACTAATCGGAGACGGTAGTTTGAGTACCGGAAGCCAGTTGCAAAGTCTTAAAAAAATTACACAAACAATTATATTAAAATCAAAAGCTAACAATACCATCACTTTGATATTCCTCCATTGGCTCGATACCATCATCTAGTCCGTCACTAACAGCTGGTAATTCTTCTTTGACAGCAGTATTTCCTGTTTCACATTCATCATCTATACTTATGTGGAATATTGGTGAAGTAATAAGCCCACTACAAAACTCTAATCGGGCTTGGTTTATTAAAGGATTGACCTGTGAAAGAAAAAAGAAAGATCAGAAGGTTGTGTGTTTAAATCAGGTCAGGGTCACCAGTATAGCAAAGTTATGAGCAACAGGGTGTAGAGCTCCCTCATCCTAAATAGAAAAGGGAGGATTGTCCAACCAGATGGGTGTTGTGTTTGATGTTGGGAAGCTGTCGGAGTGCTTGTTACACGGTAAACAAACTCTGTTTATGCAATGAAAGGTTTGCGTGACGTCAGTATGACGCGTACTTCGCATGTGGTGTTGTAGATACCGCTACAACTATTATAATATTGAGAAAATTAAAATGGAATGTTGAAAATCTTTCAATGTGAAAATTACTAAGACAATCACCCAAAACTCCGGCCGTTCGCCACGTCCTAGTGCTTTCGCTGGGAAGAAGAGAGGAACGAACTTCCCAGCAGGAGAGCTGTCTGTTCAGTTGATGGCAACTAGCCATGCCACTATACATACCAGCAAATTACATATACTAGCTTGATTATGTACAAAGTACATAATAATTGTATGTTTAATATTGTATGTATAATAATCTTATGCTTGTATTTGACAAAAGCTTTTATATTGTTACTTTTTTAATGTTTATTCAGCAACTTAAACAACTTCCCCTTTATTCATAAAAACTGCTTAAAGTTAACGAGTGATTAGCGATTCTTTAACCATACATTTTTGACCTTTTAATGTCACTTAACTTAAATTATCCTTTATGAATAAACACACCAGTGTTAAAGGGATTTATTCATAATCGATTTTTAAAGTTAAGTGACCTGCAAGCGTCTAAAATGTATGTTTAAAAATCGCGAATCACTAGTTAACTTTAAGCAGCGTTTATGAATAAGGGGGCTTGTGCTAGTTACTTTTAGGAGCATCCTTTTAAACAATTAATTTGCTTGGGTTAGGATGCTCCGCACTCCCTATGTTATACAACACTAAATAGTTATTTAAGTAAACAAAAAAAATAGAAAACCAAAAAGAAATGCACAAAAAAAAGGAAAAAATCCAAATTGGATTAATACTTTGCATGCTGGAGTGTGGTACGGTTTTAAACACTATAAATATGAACTTGAGAGAAATCACTTTCACATTATACCTACTGAAATTATAAATTATAAGAATAAATGGCTGTGAAAGAATATCTTACCTCATATTTATCACTCATATTCTGAACGAGCTCTTCGGCTTTCAGACATTGTCGCAGTAATCGGTAGGATTGCTTTAATTTAGCAAAGCAGAAGACACAAGCAAGCAGCGGTCTACTATCTTCAGTTATAAACTGCAACAACATTTGTCATGTATCTACTATTTTGATTTTATTATTTATTTATTTATGTACACACACAATCCATCTTATCTTTTCACCACCTGTGGTTGACTAGTAGAGAATGCCTAAGGCATTAAGTAAATACATAATACTAAAATATGAAAATATTATTATATATATTATATTATTTATCATTTATACCCAAGGATGAGGAATATTCATATTAAACAGCTACCAAATATCATTACGGTATAAACTTGTGCTATCATGAGTCTATCTCAATATCCCAGAAGACAGTGGAGCATTATATATATATATATATATATATGCATTATTGTAGATACAATTAATGACCTCTTTAGGTCTTTAAAGATATTTTCATATTTTTATGTATAATATATAAGGTAGACATGATTGTGTCTCCATTTAATGTAACCAGTAGTTTGCTCAACATTCTCATTGTTGGCACACTGTGTATGAGGACTATTCTTGGAAACTAACAGTTTCTAAATTAAATAAACTTAGTAACAAACTAAAATTAAAGCAAATCCATGTGACTTAGTTAATGAACACATGTAATACAAGTCTCCCCCATATAATTTGTTAATAATGTTCTAAGTTTTATTGAAAACATTTCTCAAAAACAGAATACAATTTTTCACTTAGAATGAGAAACACTGGTTACAAACATAAACATTTCTTGAAATGAGAATCATTTGAATTATGACAACACAGTCTGTGCAATGAAATTGCACCCATAAAGAACAAATTTGTATGTCCTACAGGTACTTGTTCCGGGTCTATTTGAGTATGTGAGTGTAAATGTTTGAAATTACACCCACAGTACAGAGGGCAACATTTAAAGAAAATTAAGAGTGCAAGTTAACCTGTGATGGAGCATGACAACTGAGTAGAGCTGGTGTTATGTTGAATTGGGTAACTAAGTCATGTAGTTTTTTGCTTAACTTTAGTTTATTATCTAAACAAATGGAGTCATTAAGACGAGATAAGTTAACTACCCAAGAATAGACTGTTCTAGAGCTGTCTTAAAGTTGATACACTGGTGCAAAACTATCAACATTATTGGTCCCTAAGAACATAACAACTTTAAAAATAACAACTTACTGGAATATTAGTCAGCGTCTCATATAGTTTGTGCAAGTTCCTGCTGGCCACTATACACAGGCGGACATTCTTCGCTGAACATATCCTACACATTGGTAGTCTATCCATTATTAGCACAGAGCAAGTAATCACTACGTTATTAGCTCAGAAAGTATCAATTCAATTCAATTATAAGATTATTCTAAGAGTAAGACGCGAAGATTATTATTTTTTTTATTTTTTGGAGTTTTTGGCTTGGTTGCTAAGACCTTTGAGCCATTTCTTCGTTGGGATTTTAGGTATCTTTTTGTTAGATAGTTTCCACTGTGTTCTTGATAAATTTATAAATTGGTAAGTAAGTCTTTCTGTTTTTTAATAAGTCGGACAAGCGGCGGGAGGAATTATTTGTTACTAGCACTTCACTGTTACAGATTTCATCTAATTCACTAGCAAGAATCAGTCTGTTGAACACAAAATTTTGACACTGACACTTAAATATTAAATGTTCGATATCACCAACAGCTCTTCCGCAATTTTTACAAGCGTTATTATTAACTATTCCAAGTCTTGCAAGATGTGCAGGTGTATTAGAATGGCCAAATCGAAGGCGGTTGATTGTAATTATGAAATCACGGCTGGCTTCCTTCAGTTTATGATACCACGGCTTTACAGGTATAACAGATTGTATAGCTCCATACCACTTCCCCTTTAACTCTTGATCTGCTTCCCAAAACTCTTGCCATAGTTCTTTAATGTGCTTATTAACAGTAGCATAACAATCGGTAAACGGTACACCAGTAATGAGACTTACGTCAATCGGGTTAATCCCATCAAATGCAGTCTTGTCAGCGATAACATTTCCAGTAATATCTTTATGCGCTGGTATAGTTCTTGCAATTCACGAACGCGCGTGGCTCTTAGTTGTGTTCAAGTCGTATCTGTATACGTGTAAATGTGTGCGTGCGCGTAGGCGCGCTACGATTAGCATACAAATAATCAATGTTAAAATTATTTTTTCTTTGAAACCAACAATTATAATAAAACAAATATTTTAATAGTAAGTTTTATTAAAATTAATAATTATTCATCGTCAGAAGTGTTACTATCTTCAAACTGTTCAGTGTCGCTATCAGTTGATTCTACATTAATCGTTAACTCGAAATCCAAATCGAAATATTTTCTATATTCTTCTTCAAGTTTTTCGACATGTTTGCAAGTTTTACGCCAGGTATCATTGTCGATATCGTTCAAACACTCATTTATTAAATTTTGTAAAATAGTCATATTTTGCCCGATATTTTTATTTGCAATTTTATTTTTTAAAATTCCCCAGATATTTTCGATATAGTTCAACTCAGGGTGATGGGGCGGCAAACGTAATATTTAAAAATTCTTGCTTTTAACTATTTCGTCGATTTTGAATGTTATGAAACGATGTTTATTATTTTTTATTAAATCATAGAGTTCGATTTTTTTAATCGTTCGTCACATAAAATTCCGTTATCAGTTAGCCATTTTATCATATCGCTCTTCCTTGAACTGGACGTAGGAATTTCACTGCTGCGGGCGTTATGATAGGACGCGTTATCCATCACAATAACTGCCCGTTCTGGCAAATTTGGCATAAGCTTCTCTTCTAGCCACTTCTTATAATTTTCGAAACTCATATTTGAGTGATAATCTCCAGTTGTGGAGGATGCTTTATATACCAATGAGGCATTTGGAATGAATCCATATTTAGTACCTGCGTGCATTATAATAAACCGGCTCCCAGTACCTAATTTCTTCATAAATGGAGTATCTTTATCCTTTATGCCCCATGTATTTTGTCGTCAGTGTAAACAATAGGACGTCCTTCTGCACGGCACTGAGAAATCTTTTTCAAATATTTTAAACGCCACAGTTGTAAATCATGCCTTTCTTGTAATACTCGTCGGTTACTGCTAATCTTTCGCCATTTATAACCAATTTTTATGAGCAATGAACGTAAAGTGCTTAGACACCCGTCAAAGTCTATCTTTTCTCTGAGAACTGACCGAATTTTGTTTAAAGTTGGAATTTCCTTGTGTTCGATGTAATAATTTTGAATTGTACTTCGAATCAAATTAGTGTCGAAATTATCAAAATCAAATTTGTTACGTCTTTTACGACGTTTTTTCATTGGTGAAAGAAACTTGGCAGATGTAGAGGGCATCTCTTTTTCTTCTTTCAAAATAGAAGTTACAGTACGTTCACTAACCCCTGTTGCTTCGGCGGTTCGTTTTCTTACGTTAGCCAAAGGACTCAAATCACAATTATCATTATTATTCGCCTTCATGAAATTATAATCTTGAAGAAAATGAAATACTCGGGCGATAATTGCCCGACCCTACAAATAATAAAGATAACACAATGTTCATGATCGTTGATCCATACAAATAGTTTAATATTAAATTAACGCTATAAATGCATATTTAAATAACTCATCTCACTACGAATAATTTTTCGCTTTTTATCGGTATTTGACATGCTGACGGCACTTCGTGGCGGATAGTGACGTGAACACAATAAACACAAGTGACCTGAGCGGGCGACCGCTCGCTACTGAAGAACGCTCCGTCAGGCACACACACTAACGCATTGTGCATGTACCACTGACCTCTATAATAACCACTCAGTGGCATGTACACAACATAACACAAGCAAGACTCACGCGCGCTCGTAAATTGCAAGAACTATACCCACATAAATGAAATTGTGATTCCCTTTTGTGAATGGTTGTATATCATTTTCCTAATCTTATAAATAATGTAGTTATTTTTATAGTTTAACTTAATGTTTTCAAGACACTTAATTAAGCTCAGTGAATCTGTCAAAATTAGGAAGAAAGTATAGCTATATACATTATTAATTCTCTTAAGCGCTTCAAAGACTGCATAAGCCTCTGCAGAAAATATACTTAAAGTATTGTCAAGAACAAAGCTCTGAGAAAACTTTATTTGTGGGTCATACACTGAACCCCGTACATGATTTTCACCTTTGCTACCATCAGTATAAAATGTATAATAGTGTTTATTCCGGTCTAAAAATGTTAGTAGATCATTGTTTGTTGTAATTTTATGGTTAATAATGTGAACTGGGAACATTTGACAATCATATGATATATCATACAATGGCCATTTCTTATTTTTAAAAATCTGTTTATATTTATTTTGGACTTCTAAGAGAATAGATGGTAGTGAAGGAGATTTACAGGCTAAAAGTTCATGTGCAGCTGTTAAAGTAGGTCTAGGTTGCATAGGGAAAGGTATAATTTTCTTTATAATCTGTTGGTTGTCAGATGTGATTAGTTTTAAACAAAACCTTTCAGTTAGAAGTATCCTTCTAAGTATGAGAGGCATAATTACGGTCTCAACTTCCATAGCCCTTATAGGGGTTGAGCATATTGCTCCACTAATAGTTCTCAGAGCTTTGTTCTGTAACACATCTAGCTTCTTAACATGTTGACTATTAAGATATGCAAGACAGCTATAGTCAAAATGGCTTCTAACAATTGCTTTGTATAAAATAGAAAGTGTTAATGGGTCTGCACCCCATTTAACACCAGCTAAACATTTAATTATATTTAGTGCCTTACTGCTATTTATGTTGTTCTACTGTTGCAATTATTTTACAATTGTACATCACTCTGTTACTTGGGCTATCCTTAGAAAAAATTAAAACACTGCTTTTACTAGTGTTTATATTAAGTTTTAAATAGTGACCATAATACAAATTTAAATTTTGTAATGCCATATTTACATTTTGGACTGCTATATCTACATTATAATTTGTACTATAAAAAACTAAATCATCAGCGAATTGTAAAATGTTTACAGTATCACTATTTACATATTTGCATATCTCACAAGTGTACAAATTATACAATAATGGTGACAATGTGGCACCCTGCATTGTGCCTTTAGAAACTGTTTTAGGTCCATGTAAAATGTTATTATATTTAATAAAAATTGTCCTATTATCAAGAAAATTGTGAATCCATTTACACAATAAACCTGGAATTCCTAGATTTGATAGAATTTGAACAAGAATATCTGGTTGAACATTATCAAATGCACCTTGGACATCTAGAAACACTCACACAGTGCTACATTTATTGTTTTTTGCATTTTTCAGATCTGCTATGAGAGAAGTAAAACTGTCTGAACAACTTCTACCTCTACGAAAACCATATTGAATATTTGGGATGATGTCATTGGATTCAGTAAAATGATCTAAGCGAGTTTTAATCATATTTTCAAATATTTTCCCCAAACAAGAAGAGAGGGAAATGGGTCTATATGAGTTACAATCATCTGGAGGTTTAGTAGGCTTAAGAATTGGTATAACACACTGTGTTTTCCATGACTGTGGAATAATTTGTTTGAGCCATAGTGCATTTAATATTTCCAGAAAAAGCTTTTGAGCGTTGGTATTTAATTTCTTTATCAATATGTAAGGGAAATCATCTAATCCAGGAGTAGTATCTCGTCGAGATGTAAGACTGGTAGTAAATTCAGACCAAGTGAAAGGTTTTAATAAGTGAGCGGATTCTCTGTTAGTATTATGAAGTTTGAAATATTTATTTAAATCATCATTACTTTTATATGAATTATCTGACAACTTATTTAAAAACGGTACAATGAATTCATCACAATGATATTTGTTACTTATTCTTATTCTTTTGAACCTTTTAATATTGTTCCAAATAGTAGAAATAGGAGTAGTCCTGTTAAAACTGTTACATAACTTTTTCCAACTACACTTTTTCTCTTCTGCAATAGTTCGCTTTTTAATTGCATCACTTTTTTTGTATAAAATAAAATTTTCAATTGTAGGGAATTGTCTGTAATACTTAAGGGCTTGTTTCGACTTGATTACGCTTTCTTTACACTTTTCATTCCACCATGGTGTTGGAGGTCTACTTCTATATTCAGTAGTTTTAGAAAATTTTGGAATGCATTGTGATTTTAACGTAGTAAGTACTTCACAAAAGTTATTATAGGTAGCAAGGGGATCATTATTTATGTTAGAGATAACATTATTAAAACATGTTTTAGAGAGCTCATTAAATGTGATCCAGTCAGCTCTGGTATAAATAAATTTGTCTATGGGTGGATTAACATTATAGCATTCAACTGTGATTGTTATCTCTGTAATGGTGGGAAAGTGATAGCTACCCATATTATCATCATGAACTGACCATTTGCACAAAGGTGTAATACATGGGCTAGCAACAGAAACATCAATAGCTGATGGGTTACAGTTTGGATAGTTAATTGTTGTAAAATTTCCTTCATTTAAAATACATAAATCTAAGTCATCTAGAAGTGAGTATAACTGTATACCACGACGCTTATTAGATAGGCATCCAAATGCTGAATGATGAGCATTAAAATCTCCAGCCACAAACATAGGTGATGGGAGATTTCGAATTATATTCTGCAAGTTATTCATTAATACTTTACCTGAAGGTGGACAGTACACACAAAGGATGGATAAATTACCGAATGGAGTAGTTAAAGACAGAGCTATTGTTTGTATCTCTTCATAGAAATTAGTTGGCAAGATTTTGTATTCTAAATATGGTTTTATAAGAATGGCTACACCACCATGATTGTTTGCTGCGTTCTTATGATACATGTTGTAGCCAGAAATACGACAGGTTCGATTATCTTTTATCCATGTTTCGTTTAAGAGACAGATATCAATATTATTATCATGCAAAAAACTTGTTAGGAGGGGAATTTTGTTATAAATGCTTTGTATGTTAAATTGTGTTACTCTTAATGTAGATATATTGTAAGGGCTATTACTATCCATAAGATTAAATTAGATTTTTAATTAATAATTCTTTTATTGAAGAAGATGTAATTGGAGAGTCATCCCCTTTATTAGCAATTAAAACTAATGTACGAACAATTGCATTTGTTATTTCAGGGTTATTTATTAACTGATTCTTCAGTTCATCCAATGAAAACTGTACATTTTTCTGTGGAACAGCTTTAACAGATATACTTTTATTTACGTTTTTGGAAACCGAAGTGGTACAACCCGGCTCATTGTTTGATTTATTTACATTTTTATAATTTACAAGAGGTGGAAATTCAGTATTGTAGTTTTTGTCGTTTGTAGTGGCAACAGTACCTGAATAAGTAATCTTACTTTTCTTTTCTTGGTTCTTTTTAATTTTAACAGGGCATAGATTAGATATTGCCAAGTGTGGCCCACTGCAATTGACACAACAAAGTTCAGAAGGTTTATCACATTCCTTGTAAATGTGGTCACCAGAGCAAAGACTACAACGCTGTTTGCCATTACAAACCTTTGCCGAGTGGTTGAACTTAAAACAACGATAACATTGCTGCAGAGGAGGGATATACTCAGATACTCTATATGAGAACAAATCGTATTGTACAGTGTCGGGCAAAGAATTTGCCAGGAAAGTTATGCTGACTATCTGCAGGGGAATCTTTTCATTGGCAACTTTTTTGATAAATCTGCGCACAGCAATAATTTCGTAGGTAGATGAGAGCTTGTAATATAACTCTTTGTTCGAGATATTAGCTGGCACATATCGAATAATGCCTGTTTTTTCTATCTGCGCTGCCGGTATGTAAGCTTTCATTTTATATTTTTCAAGGAAAGCCATATTCATTAAAGAGTTATTTGCATTGTTGTACTGCTTAAAAACAACCGCAATTTTACTTGCATTAACACGGTGAATGGCAACTACGCCTTTAAGGTGATAGATACCCGTGAGCGTCCAAAATCGCTCAACTTTGGAAGTTTATTCCTCAAGAATGCCTTGCTCAAAAATTTTGAAAAAAATATGTTATGATCATAGATTCAAGCACAACATATTCATTGTTTATTATTTTCTATACGACCTATATTTACGTCAAAAAAAAAAAACATTTCTACACGACGTTTTTAACCTTAAAATCGATATTTCTCTTAAAACGCTCAGACTTTTGTAAATATTCTTACTCGCAGTAACGTGTACCTGTAAGAACTATAGAATCATTGTTTTATTTTAAAATCAATGAAATATTTAGTAAGAAAAGTAATAAAAATGAGGTTCCGCACGAGTTTCCGCCTTACAAAGTTCAGAGGGGCTCTATGCGGGACGCGGGCGCGGGTGGCCGGCAGTCGCGCGCCAGCGCTCGTGAGAGGAGACTGTGTCACTTTTTGCTCCGCGCACCCTTGGATACCGACTTCGAGTGCAACGAAATATTTTTAGTGATTTTGTGTATGATTATTGAATGTTTGCATTTATTGCTGCGCTTGGACGCTTTACGTGATTTTATATGACGTTTTATTTCGATATTCTGATCAGTGTAAATAGTTTTGTTACTGCGGGTGTATAACTAGATGTGCCGTTGACTGTACCTATATTTTTGCCTGTACTTTCATCGCTTAATTTTCCCGTTTCGTTTCGTTTACTTATAACACGATTATTCTAACTAGGCGCATGATGCTGTCAAAAAATCAACCGCGCGCGTAACCGGTCAGAGGGTCGATTTCAGGGCGGGTTGTTGGAGTTGGGGTATACGCTCCTTTTATGAAACGTAAAGAAAAAGAATAAAACAATTTTTGGGAACAAAATTTTTTTTGAGTTTTTAAATTTTCGAAAAAAAATAATTGTGTCATGTAGAGGGCGTCAAGAGGGTAACTTTTTATTCGGGTTATTTTATAATTTCGGGTCATTTTTATCGGGTGGTTAAAAACCAGACTCGAAATTTCTCCATTTCTTTTTGGCGGAATGAATAGGGGAAGGTCTAAGAAAGAACTTTGTACCCTAGCACTTTTTCGCTGCGACGTGCCGTTTTCGAGATAAAACGGCCCACGACGTGGGGGGTCGGACCCCCCACACCCTATTCATTCTGCCAATAAAAATTTACCCTTATCGTGGCAAGATTCTTTGTTCGAAGAAAAGCAAAAAATGTATATATATATAGTAGCTTTTTTGGGCTATAAGGAACGTATAAAAATAAGGGAAAAAATCATAATATGAAAATTTAAAAAAAAAACAAATCGTAGGTATATTAATCTATACATTGCTACACGTACAGTGAATGTTGCAATTTTAGTGATGTATATTATGCTATACATTGCTATGTTTAGGGAAAAATCAAAATCAAAATTGTTTATTTCAAATTAACCACCCGTTGGTGCTTTTGAATAGTCAATGTCGGTCAGTCCAAGAAAAGTGAAGCTAAATTGCACGTTCCAAAGCGTAGATCTCTATGGAGAAGAACGTGCAAGAAACTCTATGGACTCTATGGAAAGTTTGAATGTTACTGGTAGTTTTGAACATTTACTAAAATATCATTGTAAATAACATGATTTTAAACAAAAATAACTGTCTTAGTGGAAGAAAATTGGTTTAATAAAATAAATCTTTCTTAAACAATTTTTTTTTACAAATATATATAACATAATAATTCAGATATCCTATTGCTTGCGGTGGTACTCCAAAAACGGTTTCTATTCTTCACATAACAAAGATGAACCTTCCATTTGTGCACATCGTACTTGCCTGGCCAGCTTTGCAGTACTTGCACCTCTGATATCCAGTTATTTGTGGCCAATGATCATATTTTTCTTCCCTTTACAACAATTTCGTCGATACTAAAAGCATTCTCTTCTGCTACGGATAAACACTGTGTTGGAATACGATCAATTACAGGACGTAGTTTCTAATACCTATCTGATGTATCGGCTTCAGAACTGTTGGTAAAATGTAAAAATCGCCTGATTTTATCAAATTTCTTTAGGAGCATTATGTATGCTAATGCTTCATCATCATCATCATTTCAGCCGAAAGACGTCCACTGCTGGACATAGGCCTCCCCCAAGGTTCTCCACGACGACCGGTCCTGCGCCTCCCGCATCCAGCGGTTTCCCGCGACCTTCACCAGGTCGTCGGTCCACCTTGTCGGGGGCCTACCCACGCTACGTCTTCCGGTGCGTGGTCGCCATTCGAGAACCCGTCGGCCCCATCGGGCATCGGTCCTACGGGCAATGTGTCCAGCCCACTGCCACTTTAGTGTTGCAATTCTTCGGGCTATGTCGGTTACTCTCGTTCTTCTGCGGATCTCCTCATTCCTGATTCGATCGCGCAGTGAAACCCCAAGCATAGCCCTCTCCATTGCCCTTTGAGTGACTTTGAGCCTTCTTATAAGGCCCATTGTTAGCGACCACGTCTCAATTCCATATGTCATCACTGGCAACACACACTGGTCGAAGACTTTTGTCTTGAGACACTGCGGTATTTCGGACGAGAAGATTTTTCGTAGCTTCCCGAAAGCAGCCCAGCCGAGTTGGATTCGACGATTGACCTCTTTCTCGAAGTTGGACCTTCCTAACTGGATAGTTTGTCCCAGGTACACGTAACTGTCAACAACTTCGAGAACAGAGTCTCCAATCTTTATAGGAGTCGGTACAACATGGGCATTAGACATGACTTTCGTCTTGCCCATGTTCATTTTAAGACCGACTCGCTCGGAGGCTCTGCTGAGGTCTTCGAGCATTGTACTCAGGTCCTCCGCGGTCTCAGCCATGACTACGATATCATCAGCAAACCGAAGGTGTGTCATGTACTCGCCATTGATGTTGATGCCCAGTCCTTTCCAGTCCAGAACCTTGAAGACATCCTCCAATGCAGCGGTGAACAATTTCGGGGAGATAACATCTCCCTGTCTGACACCACGCTGGAGAGGTATTGGTTTCGAGGTCTGGTCCTGTATTCGGACTGACATGGTGGCGTTTTCGTACAAACCCTTCAGCGCTTCAATATACCGATAGTCTACTTGGCACCGCTGGAGAGACTGCAGTACAGCCCAGGTCTCGATCGAATCAAAGGCTTTTTCGTAGTCCACAAACGCCAAGCAAAGGGGTAGGTTATACTCCTCGGTCTTCTGTATAACCTGCCGTAGCGTATGTATGTGGTCTACTGTGCTAAAGCCCTTTCGGAAACCGGCTTGTTCGGGTGGCTGGAAGTCGTCAAACCTGCAGGCGAGACGATTCGTGAGGACTCTCGAAAACAACTTATAGACATGACTCAGAAGTGAGATGGGTCTGTAGTTTTTCAAAAGGGTGTTGTCACCCTTTTTGAAAAAGAGTACCACCACACTTCTGTGCCATGCCTGTGGCGTTTTTCCCTTGACTATGACGGAATTAAATAACTTCTGAAGGGCCCTAAGGATCGGTTCACCACCCGCCTTCAGTAGCTCTGCCGTTATTCCGTCATCGCCCGGCGCCTTGTTGTTTTTAAGTTGTTTCAGAGCCAATTGAATCTCCTGCAGGCTGACGTCCGGGATATCTTCGGTGTAGTGTCGGGTTAATCTTGCTCTAGGGTCTTCAGCAAGATTTAATGCGGGTTTTGTCGTCGAAGTGTAGAGCTGTCCATAGAAATTCTCGACTTCCCTCAAAAGCTCGGGCCCGGACGTTATGATCCTGCCGTCGTCAGTCTTCAGCTTGCTTAGCCGGCTATGCCCAATAGTCAGATCCCTAGCGAAAACTTTAGAGCCTCTGTTTCGCTCTATGGCCTCCGTTATACGCTCGGTATTATACCGACGTAGGTCGCGCTTCAGAGACTTTGAGATCTGCTTATTGAGCTGCCGGTATCTGCAAGCATCACTTGACGAACGCAAAACCATCTCACGTCTATCCTCCATGAGCTCGAGAGTGTAGTCCGAGAGCTTTTTAGTTCTATTTGTACGGCGGGTCTTAAAATACTTGGTCCCGACCGTACGGACAGCTTCTACAAACCCGTCATTGTATTCGTCCACGTCACCACTTAGGCATTCGAAGCGATTTTGGAGCTCGAGCTGGAAACCTTCGGAGTTATGGATCTGGATGGGTGCTGGCCGGAGCGTAGACTTCATCAGGCGAGATCTTTCGGACACTATGTTCAGATTCAATGTGCCTCTGACCATACGGTGATCGCTGCCGCATTTGAGCGAGTTGATCACTGAGACATCATTGAATATGTGCCTTTTTGTCGTCATAATGAAGTCTATCTCGTTCTTAGTGACCCCGTCGGGACTGATCCAAGTCCACTTCCGCTGTTCACGCTTCCTGAAGAAGGAGTTCATCATAAAGAGTCCCTCCCTCTCCATGAAGCCAGCCAACATGTGGCCTCGGTAGTTCCGACGCCCAAATCCAAAATTTCCCAGTCCGAGCTCCTCACCGCTCCGTTTTCCCAGTTTAGCGTTGAAGTCCCCCATGATAACGCTGTAGTGAGTTTTTGAGCTATGTATGGCTTTAGAGATGTCCTCATACATAGTCTCTACTTCATCGTCGGAGTGTGTCGAGGTCGGGGCGTATACCTGAATGACCTTCAGCGAATACCGTTTGGTTATTCTGAGTACCAGGAACGCCACCCTGGTCGACACACTCTCGATCTTCACTACATTGTCCACAAGGGACCTGTGGACGAGGAACCCGACACCACCTTGGGACTGATGGTCGCCCTCCCGGAAATAGAGCAAGTTACCGGATTTAAGGATTATCGAGTCCTCACCCTCTCTTCGGACTTCAGATAATCCCAGAACACCCCATCGTAACCTGCTCAATTCTTCCTCCAGTTCAATAACCCTCTCATCGGTCCGCAGTGTGCGCACGTTCAGTGTTGCCAGGTCGATCCGTCGTTGATTGTGGTAGCCGGATCTCTTCCGGAGATTCTTCGCACCCCTTGCCCCGCCGTTACCTTGGCCGCTACCACAATGACCAGGAATAGCGGAGCTGCCGGGGACTAGGGGCCTTGGCTTAGTCGTGTGCATCATTATGGGGGGGGGTTTGCCATAATCCCCACGCTTGGCAAGCGGGTTGGGGATCGCAGGATTTGATATTCCACAGAAGAAGCGCTGCTGCCCGCTTCCCTGGTGAGAGAGTTCCCTTAGTCGCCTCTTACGACACCCACGGGAGGATATGGGTTGGTACTATTCTAAGCCCGGTACCACACGGGGTGTGGGCTAATGCTTTGCATAACGAAAATACTTTTACCAGTAATCTTTGTAGGATGGCATAACTACATTACCCATGATGACACTTATTGCCAAAAAATCTAGTATTTCTTCCCTTGAAACTATTCTGGATCTTCCTGTTCTATGTACGCTGTATAAATTTGTATGACTGGTGATAATATTTACTAAGCCTTCAGTGAAAAATCTATAAAAATAATCTAATCATGACCAATCGGAAGGCACATTTTCCAAAAATGTAGTTATTGCTATTTCAGCCTTGTGTTGAAATTGTGCTTTTTGCTAACGAAAAGATACGTTTAGTCTTCTGTTACATTGTCTTTTTATTTTTCGTGCAACGATGGCAGAAGCTTTGGGTTTCATTTTTTGAGCGCGCGACAAAGTTGTGCCGACAGGCGTGGATGGAAGTGGTTGATTAGAAGGCAAAGATGAAATTTAAGGTAGAGCGCCATAATTACTTTCTGATATATTAGGAAATACCTAAGTAAGAATAGGTATAAGAGGCACTTCGGTTGTATCAGCATAAATATCATCTGCACGCGTTCCTATTTCATGATCAGTTTGTGGGAGGTTTAACACTTGAATTTATGACTGGAATTTATCGATGGTGCTGGAAAACTTTCTGCAAATCCAAAGATTCTACTTCATCACCGCTACTAGCTCCGTTTTGTGTCAGAGTCTGCATCCTTCATCAGGCACCAAGGCTTAAATATGCCTAGCTCATAGCAGTCTAAAGCCAAGGCAAAAGAACCATACAAAAAACCATCACCATAGCAAAACCAAACCATATTGTAATATAGCTAGGTAGATAATGTGTGTAACGTTATTTGTCCATTACCTTTATTAGGTAGTCATGCAGTAATAATAATATTATTTAGTATTTAATGTGGGAATCAAACCCACAACTTTGTGTCACTTTCTACGACCACTATTTCAACGAGGCAGTCAAACATTAATACACCTGTCTATTCAATTGTAATTAATTTTATTACAATTTATTTTATTTAATATACATGGTTTAGTATACGGTATGTTATAAAAACCCTGTCCGACCCGTGAAGGTGTTGTTAGGTATCGATAACTGATTCTACTAATGGATACAAAACCGGGCTAAACATAAAAAAATCCCCCTAAAAAAATAAATATTATTTCGCAAAAAGAGGTAACTTAATAAATGTGCATAAGCACCCTTCCGCGGGCGGCGGGCGGCAGGGCACGCGGCACGTGATTGCATCGCTATTCGCTCATAACAATACCAGTGTTGTCACTTTTTTAAAAATTACCAAATTTCGGGGAAGTTGGAATTAATTCGCGGGAAAAAAAGATTATTTCACAAGATTTTCAAAAGATTATTTATGTATTGGTACTATGATGATTACGTAAAATTTTATATTATATTTGGTCATGTGTTTACCTAACCTTTATTATCCTTATGGGTTGGACAGAGTTTTCTTAACATACTGTATAAGACAACACACATGCAATTAAAATTTTATACTATAAATATAACGGAAGGTAAATTACTGCAACTCTGGTGATATCTAGTATAATTCTCACAGCAATAACAGCAAATATATCAAAATGTGTAGGAACAAACATTCAGGCATACGTATCAGTTAATAAACATACACATACACATATAAAAGTCGTGGTGGCCTAGTGGTTAAAACACCAGTCTCTCAAGTATGAGTGCGCGGGTTCGATTCCAGGTCAGGCAAGTACCAATACAACTTTTCTAAAGTCGTACTATGCCCAGCAGTGGGACGATAAAAAGGTTGATGATGATACACATTTAGGGGTATAAACAAAAATAAAATAAAACTTACCTTAGATAAAACTGAGAGTCGCATATAGACAGTTACTTTTCACAGCTAATTTAAAACTATGACAGATAACCCACTATTTTTATTTTTGACGAGAAATGTCATGTGTTTAATAAAAGTGAAAAATTATTTTATAGTGATCGTATATTTGTATAAAGTTGTATGTATGATATACTATACAAAATGAAGAAAAAGGACATCACAAAAAAAAATACGGCAAAGAGGTAAATAAAAAAGGTAATAAAAAACGGCGAAAACACACACTACTAGTGTGTGTTTTCGCCGTTTTCGCTGCTTCCGCCGTTTTCGCCCGCGCTAGTGTCACACTAGCTATACTGCAAGTGAACTATGGTTTTTTTTGGTTGAAAACCGTTCAAAACAAAACGAAACGTCACATTATTTTTTTTACAGCTCTGGATGGAAGTGTTTTTAGCCAGCACCCATCCAATTTATCTGTTAAAAAGAGTTCTTGACTCAGTACTTGATTCATTAATCAGCATGAAATGTACTAGGCATAATCGTAAACAATTTAAATCTTAAATCTAGAGAAAATATTAGAGATTTTACATTGCAAACAATAATTATTTAGTCTGGCAACCTTTTATAATAAAAAATCACTGACCTCTATAATTATCAGTGTAAAAAATGGCCACTCCGGAAAAGCAATTTACATAATATCTATTTTTAATTAATTACTTTATAACCCGGCTTTAACTAAATATGAAAAAGTTATCGAAAATCATATTAAAATATTTTATTTTTTTTGGTTGCTACGAGTTTTTAAGACGCTCTTAAAACCTTGAACTAAAAATCTGCCATACCTCTTTTTGCTAAGTCCAAAACATTTTTTCTTCCTTAAAAATATTTATAAATGATACTTGTAATTTAATCCATGAAATTTGATTAACATTCCCCATTTCTTTTTTCTAGTAAACCAAAACAAATTCTTTTTTTTTTTCATTCTATAAGTTCATTAGTCTCAGGTGTTCATTACCTAAAATTTGGTCAGCTAAATTTTTAAACAATAATAATATATATAAGTTTCCAATGTTTCAATGGGAATTATACCAAAAACGCTAAATGCTAAATAATAACTTTAAATTAAAGAAATTTGTTTTCCCTTTTTTAAATTAAAAATCCCTGCAACGCGGTATCGAAAACAACATAATAAAAGTAATTACATAATATGTTTCACTTTAGGGCATGAGTTTAGATACCACGTAATTTTACATTAGGTACTTTTTAGACAGAATACTATGAATAGTATACTTTTTAGACATGTTATGGCATTATACGTTTGTAGCGAGACGTCCGCGCTCGAAGCAAGGGAGTAGGAAATGTGCACGTAAATATGTTGCGGGGTGCGCGGGGGTTTCTGCCTAGCCCCGCCCAGATGCGCAAGGTCATCGTCGAAACTAATCGCCTTAATGTCATTACTGAAAATGTGGTTCAAATATATAGGGCTCTTGTTACCCAAACGTTCATTGTTGTTACTTTCAACAAATACTTTAAAATCTTGCCTTGCACAATTTTCAGGATAAAGTCTTTTATAATTGGGTTTAAAAAAGGGTAAATAATTTGTACGTTCCTCACCGCCGCTATCACGATCAGCGTCCTGTGCATCAGTGCAGTCCATTGTCCTGGCTCTTTTTCCCAAGGAGCTTGTACCTCGTTCGGCCGGGGGGGGTATGACCCCCGGCCTGCTGTTCTAACATTTTATTTATAACAATTATCTATTTACAATGTATGTATTTACAAATCGTACAAGATGAAATTACAATTTTGAACAAAAATTAAAAAGTTTTTAACCCTTTAACCGCCACGGCACTGATCCCTTTGACGAACCTCCAGCGCCACGACACTTTAGGTATAAGTTGGAACAGTGTTGCGAATACTCAATATCGATGCATTTATTTATTCACAATATTAACCTTTCGAGAATATTTACTTTTATACTGCTCATACATACAGTATGTTAAGAAAACCCTGTCCGACCCATAAGGATAATAAAGGTTAGGTAAACACATATAATATAAAATTTTACGTATTCATCATAGTACCAATACAAATGAATTTTGAAATAATCTTTTTTTTCCGCGAATTAATTCCAATTTCCCCGAAATTTGGTAATTTTTAAAAAGTGACAACACCGGTATTGTTATGAGCGAATAGCGATGCGACCACGTGCCGCGTGCCCTGCCGCCCGCCCCCGCGTGCGGCAGGCGAAGGGTGGTCAACGCACATTTATTAAGTTACCTCCTTTTGCGAAATAATATTTATTTTTTTAGAGGGATTTTTTTTTATTTTAGCCCGGTTTTGTATGCATTAGTAGAATCAGTTATCGATACCTAACAACACCTTCACGGGTCGGACAGGGTTTTCTTAGCATACTGTATATAGAGGCATTATTATAAAAATATAGGTAAGCATATATCTAAACTTAATAACACTACAAAATCTGTTCTTACCCTACCTACCGATGTACCTTCTTAATATTAAATAATTCCAGCCTATGAATGTATCATTTAAATTTTGGTTAGTATCCATGATGAACCTTAGTAGGTATGTTACAAACAAACACAATTACTTGTCAAATTAAAATATCGATTTAAAAAATAAATTAAACTTATCAAATCAACATCACTTCTATGTTGAGAACTGTCGTCGCTTCGCAATTCATGATTACAAAATATTTAATAACTCTTCGTCTTCACGAAACACGAAAAAGGCCTACAACACTAGTTGCACTGAGCGATAAAGCTTCTCCTGTAGCAATTTAAAATGAGATTAGTATTATATGAAACATAGATAACAAATTTAAAAAACAGTAAACTTATTTAGTCCGTTTACTATCCCGCGGACAAAAAGACGGTATGACATTTATGTAAAAAAAATGATACGCGTTTAAAATATTAGGATACAAATAATAATAAATAACAACAAATAAAATAACTAAATAAACTGTATTTTCTTTAAAACAAAATAAATGGGTAAATAAGTACACATATTATTATTTAGCTGTCCTTTTGACTGAGGATAAATAAACAGACTTGAAAACAAGAGTTATTTACCGAATTATTATCACTATCCGTTGAACTGCTACTACTATAAATATCATTGTTTGCTTGCTGCAATATATTTAATAGTTCTTCGTCGTCGTATAACATCATCGATAACTTCTCGACACTAGCTTAGATATAATAATAATGTGAGCACATGTTATCATGGCGATGGCGCTGACGTTTATTCAAAATATGACTAGTTGACCTTGAGCCGCACATAAAATTACGGCGATGGCGTTCGCGGATAGCCTGTACTAGTGACGTTCTGGAATTAGTTTGTACTTAATTTACCTATACTTATTTGTTGATTTCTACATATTACTTCACTAAAGCTTATTGAATTTTGAATAAATAAATAAATGTTTAATAAACTATGAAATTTTGATTAATGTTTACTTGATAGTTTTGTAAAAAATAGGATGTTTTTTATTAATTTACTATCAGGAGTTTCATATGCGGTACAACACTAGTCTACTTGAAATTATGGGTTCGGCGAAGTAGGTTGATATTTAGACGTATCACGAACTGAGAACATGTAATTATTTCAATCAATTAGCTAAAATATGTATTTAATACTGTTAAAAATAAAGTAATTACACGAAATATATTAAGATTCAGTAAGCAAATTCAACATTTATTGTACATTTTTTAAATGACAGGACTTTCTACACAATATTCTGACGTGGCGTCTGATGTAATGTTCTTACAACACGTAATATTATGGCGTTGGCGGTTAAAGGGTTAAATTTTTCAAAAATTTCCGCCCATTCTGTTCAAATTCCCGCCAAAGAATCGGGCTTTACGGCGTCCTCAAAGAAGAAACTAGGGATGTACTATTTATTGAGCAAAAACGTTTTTTTATCGCTATTAATCGAAACTTGTACCTGCAGCCTAATAGGCGAACACATTTTTGTGAAATGATTGTGACTAAGTAGTTAGGATCGTTTGGACCGCAGTTGGTATAATTTTAGTGTAAAACAATGCTGGTTGAATGATTTATTGTAAAAACAGATTACCTAACGGTAAAAGTACTTTCGTATCATATCGATAAATTACTAATAACAATATTATAACACAAGTACCTATTAGTAAACAGAAAGGAGTAGGTCTTATGAAATACCCTTTTAGTAAAATATTATAAGCAATGTAAAGCATTTTAACGGTCAATATCATCGACATTCAAACAGAAACTGTAATTAAAACTTTGGCGGGCATGTTATTGAGTTTTATGAAATATTGAATCCACGCATGAGATTTGCTGCAATACTAAATCGATATCATAACAGTTACGATCGTGTCGATATAGATCCGTCAATATTTTGTACACTTACACATCCCTACTCAAAGATTACCGCCACCTGTGTACCTATTATTTTTAGGAAATAAAAATCATTTTACTTGGAATTATTATCAGTTTCGCGTAAACATTGCTTTCGTATAGACGTTTGGTGTATTGTGTGATCAATTCGTTTTTTAACGTAGGTAATTTAAAATGCTGATGTATCTGTATGTGAGTGAAGCTCTAGAGACTATGAGATCCGTTTTGTACCCCGGTCCCGTGTGATTGTGCGTTATAACGTCTGTTCAATCGCGACTACGTAACGCGCAGTGTTATTGATCATGGTGTGGTCGGTGGTGTAGGGAAACCACGCATCCACGATCTGGATATTGAAAATTAGGTGCTCGAATTATTCAACGAGGACCTGTGACACGAGAGCTAGGCACTAACCATATGCAAGTGTGAAAGGTCATGCATGAGGTCAAGTGAGTTCGTGACCTATCGGCACCGCTACGGTTAAGCGCGTGACCGCGTGACCTGCCTCATCGCCCGCGCCGCCCAGTGTTGCCATGTAAGCTACCTGTTTTTGCGAAATAATATTTATTTTTTTAGGGGGTATTTTTTTTAGGTTTAGCCAGGTTTTGTATGCATTAGTAGAATCAGTCATCGACACCTAACAACACCTTCACGGGTCGGACAGGGCTTTCTTAACATACTGTATAGATGGGCGTTCAAAAGGACGGGTACGGGACGATACGGGGACGACAAAACATCAAATGACTACAATATGTCAGATTTCTTTATTACATTTTAAACTATATCTCTAAAGCATTAAGGCTCAAGGTTGATTGGAAATATTTGACAGTTTGCTGCTGTCGACCGTATTTTTCATTTCAAATATGAAGAAAATAAAACTAATTGTTTATTTATAGTTTGTTCTCTGCGACGTATGTCAAACTGACATTTCTGGGGTTGTTACGATATAAATAAATTGTAGAAATTATTGATGTGACATGACAAAACTGTCTTTGCATTGTGTAGATTCAATTTCTTAGTATTGTATAATTGCATGGAACACGTGTGAGCACAATGTACTTGCTGTAAAACATCTATTTGGGTTAGTCTTTTTTGTTGTTTTTTTTTTTTGTGTGTTTTTCCATAATGGACGCTCTTAGCGTACAATATATTTCTGCATCGTTCTCACACGATTGATTTCAAAATGAATGATGTAATCAAATATTTGAATCAATAGCTTGATAATTTAAAGGAGTGTCCATGGAGTTTCTTACCCGTTACCTACTCTTTGGAATGGGCGACTAGCTTCACCTTACTGACTAACCGACCTTCCGACGATTCAAAAGTGCCTGTAACTGGTTTATTTGAAATAAATGCTTTGATTTTGATGTTTCTTACTATTACCGATGCCAATGTAACATAATTATGTAGAATTTAATTTAATTTCATACCACCTTATTACTGCCGCGCCCTAAGAGCACTAAGTATATTTTTATGCCAAACATACTTTGAGCTCTATTGCTTACACGGCAGATTATAAAACATGGTTTTAAAAAGTACTGGCTTTAGGTTTAGACAGGCAGGTACTTTTTTAAGACTTTTGATTTGGGTTTAATTTAATTACAAACGTTACAAAATCAAACGAATATTTTCATATAAACACATTTATTGTCTTAAAGAAGTATACCCCAAATCTATATCAGAATCAGTATCTGAATCGCTATCTGAACAATCTTGTAAATTTATTATAAGCTCTTGATCGCAAATACTGTCAAATCGGACATCCCGCTCCCAATCTTCTGCAATTATTTTTCTGCATTTGGTTACCACATTCTTCCAGCGATGTCTTATTGTGTCTCGTAGGGTAACATTAAAAGAAAACATATTTTTATTAATAAAAATTAGACAGTAGTTAATATTTATAGCACCTATCTAACTGAAATTAAAGAAAACAAACCTTTGACTTGAGCCCAGATAAGCTCAATCGGATTATAGGTACTGGCAGTGGATGATGACGGTATGATCCTTTTCGGGGGCTATTTCATCTAAAACATACGAGAGCTAGGTTTGTGCAAACCAACGAGCCTTAACAATTAATTTTTTTACCAAGTTTCATTGGCCTCTATTCCTTTTTCTTGAAGCCATGCAATTATTTCTAACTAGCTGTGCCCCGGGGATTCACCCGGGTAAACTTCAAACCGAAAGAGCTCAGTTGATATAAAATAAGCGCCTGTTAACATAATGGGAGCAATATGTACGTCCGCGTTTGCTCCTGTTTTCGCAACATTTTTTGTTCCTGCTTTGCTCCTATTGGTTATAGCGGGATGTTTTATAGCCTATGTCCTTTCTCAGGCTCTAGACTATCTGTGTAACAAATTTCATTACAATCGGTTGAATAGTTTTGGCGTGAAAGCTGGACAGACAGAGATACATTCGCATTTATACCTAATATTAGTAAGGATTTTTTGTTTGCCGAAGTTGGTGGCTTGTTCTTTTGGACCGAGTGATATGGGGCATTATCCATTATATGATGTGGCTCGTTTAAATAATTATTTAACAATTTTAAAAACCAATCCTTAAATTTGTCAAAATTAATTTCCTTGTGGTATTCACTCGTTTTATTTGACTTGAATGCCAATAGGTAATTAGGTACAAAACCAGATGACGTCCCAGGGTGAGTTATTAACAGTCTTTGACCTTTGCCTTCGGTTACTTTAGAGCTTGATTTTGTAGTATCATCTGGCTAGAAATTGTGCCAATGAACATAACAACAACCCGAGCTACAGTATAGAGATTAAGAAATAGGTATATTTGTAACAATCGGAATGCCTAGATATATAATATGTAGTTAGTGGAAACGGGTCCCAATTCACATCTGAAGATTTTGAACGGTTTTGCCAAGGGTATGGCATTACACATGTCAAAACAACGCCATATCATCAAAAAACCAACTGGTAGGCAGAACGCGCAGTGCGCATTTCTACAGAACATATGTTAACCACTGACCGAAGAGCTGATAGGTATACACGAAAGGCTAAACAGTTTACTTCGGGGATATCGAAATACCCCTCGACGATCGACACAAAGGTCGCCCTAAGAATGAAGTTAGGAAGGCCAGCAAAGGCAGCTCGTTTGATCTTTGGAAACTTAACGTAAGTTGAAACATGGAAAAAACATGCTTTGCACTGAAACAAATACTAAAGCCAACCAATCAAGTAGTCACACCCCCAACATATAAGCCCGCAGATAAAGTACGGGTAAACAAAAAAAAGGCTAAGATTCGAACAAGTGACTAAGGCAGCTATTGAAACAAGACAACCATCTTTCAGACATGTAGTTAAAACTAAACGACCAGAATCTGAGTTTGCCCCGAGAAGAACGACCAAGACTAGGAGTTTTACCTATTACAGACGAAATCTTAACACACGTGAACAGAGCGGCGACCATGGTGAACAGCCGGCTCCAGCGGCGTCCACTTGCAGGGGACATCCTTATGGTTCCACGCACCTGTCGCTTCCACCAGCAGGGATCACCAAGGTAACGCTAACATTCCAACATCACCGTCTGTCCAACCGGATGCACCATCGGCCGGTCGGGACGGAAGACAAAACCACCTGCATGATTCGGATTTTTTGGGTTTTAGACCAACTTAATTAACGGTGGAGTAATGTAGTATTATGTATAATGTAATGTAACGTTCCTAGATAAATCTTTCACTGTTCAGGCCCCTCATTTGTGGAATGCATTGCCAATTGAAATTAAACGCGCACAATCGTTACAGGAATTCAAGAGACTTGTGAGGAAACACTACTTGTCGTTATGATCTTGTTAAATAAACACTTTTCAAGCTATTTATACTATTAAAGTATCTATGTATTTATGTATGTATTTGTGTATCTGTACGGGGCAGGGGTCAGCATATACGTTCCGTACTACCCCATGTGTACATGAACAAACAACACTATTTATGGACTGTATAATTTATTTTACTATAAAATCGATCGGTACAAAATACTGTGGTAAACCATTTTATTATGTTGGCAACACTGTTACTACGACGGGTACAGAAATTTATAATTATAGCAACACTGACAACACTATAACACTATGGCGGGAAAGGTATTTAAAAAGACGGAAACACTGTTACTATTACTCCACTGTTACTGTACTGTACTGTTTACTATCACTGTTCACTATTCACTATACTGTACTCACTATACTGTACTGTCACTGTCACTATTTACTCGCAGATCAGCTCGGAGTACTCGGAAACACAACTGTAAACTGAATGACTATTTGCTGTATTCACTATACTGTACTCACTATACTGTACTGTCACTGTCACTATTTACTCGCAGATCAGCTCGGAGTACTCGGAAACACAACTGTAAACTGAATGACTATTTGCTGTATTCACTATACTGTACTCACTATACTGTACTGTCACTGTCACTATTTACTCGCAGATCAGCTCGGAGTACTCGGAAACACAACTGTAAACTGAATGAACTGAATAACTATTTGCTGTTACTATACTGTATTCACTATACTGTACTGTTCACTGTCGCAGATCAGCTCGAGGTACTCGGAAACTCAACTGTAAACTGAATGACACTCGCCGGCTTTTACGCGTATTTATACGGTCAAACCAGGAGCGGAGAACTCTCTCGAATTGCTTCCCAGAATAGTCCCGAATCTTCTCGCGGCTACGCGGACAGGAAGTTCGTATGTCTGTACTCTTTTTTATCTATCTGTCTCGTTCTAACATCGGCGGTTGGGAGGTTCCGCTACTCGACACCAGACGTCGCTGATGCTTGCCGCGCTGTCATTGGTCAATGCGTGTGTGTGAGTTGATAGATTGTCAGATCAATAACTGTCAATATGTTAATGTAGATTATTCCTCCGAATTCTAGATGTCGCTAGATCTTTACATCGTTTCATAAATGTTTCCGTTTTGTTCCTATCTATGGTTATTGCGTCGAAATGTCATCTGTCAGTCTTACTATTATTTGTTTACGTATTTGTTGAGATAATTTTCTTAAAATGTTTCTATTAATTTTCATGTGAATGTGTAATGTGAAGTGGGATGTTTTCGTCGCGAACATACTCCCGCCGTGCGTAGTCGGTATCGACGGCGCATCTATTCCGGTGAAGCGACGATACTATGTGTGACTGGAAGCAGCACGAGCTTCTTTATTGGCCTTCGGAAAATCCTGTTTGCTGTTTTTCATTAACTCTAGGCTCCCGCCGGTATTGCGAATTCGGAAGATATTCTTTTATCCATCTTTTCCATAATCTATCCACATGTCCCTGTGCTTTTGGGTATTCTTCTCTGTATTTTTCTGCCTTGTATAATGCAGTAGACGGTGAATTTCTTGCTCCGAAGTTTGCAGACTTCTTTCTATATTCTGTTGGAGGACCCTCCCGCCGGTATTTTTGCCACGAAAATCGGAATCTGTCCCTGTCTTCTTTTATGATACCAATCTGTTTCTCATTTCTCTCAATTCCACTCAGTCTCTTGAATGTTTGTTCATAGCTGTTTGGTAGTTCTATTTTATCCTTCTTCCAGAGCAGACGTGTTTCATATCCGCCTTCGCGACGTTCTGCGGTTTTGTCTCTAAGAACTGCTAGTGCTCTTTCTTCTGGATCGGTTTTTGGTTTTCTTGCTGTTACTCCCAACGAGTCTATCAAGAAGTCTTTCTTCATCTGTCCATCTAATTCTTTTATAGAGGTTCTATAGCAGTAGTTGACTTGTCTTCCGAGGCTTCTTGTATTTACTCCGTGAAGAACCCATCCTAAAGGCGTTAATGATGCCACTGGTTGATCTGCGGATCCTCTTTTTATCGTTTCGGCAATTAAGAATTGCCAGTTATCCTGTCCAATCAACAGAGTTGGTCTTCCTTCTTCGTATTGGATGACGTGTTTAATGTCTTCGAGGTGCATGCAATGGTCTATGTCTCCTATTTTTACTGTTTGCGGTGCTAAATTTAATTGGTCAATAGTGCGTGCCTTGATTTTCAATTCCTTTCCTTGGCCTCTAATTTTGAAAGTGACTCGCTGTGATCTATCTGCTTCTAATTTGGCTCCTGCTACTGCTTCTATTTGCAAGGGATCGGTTGGACCTCGACATCCAATTTGGCTTGCTACCTTTGAGTCTATGAGTGTTACCGTTGATCCGTCGTCCAATAAAGCATGGATGTTCATTTCCCCACGAGGTCCCTTGACTGTAACAGGTAGGATTTTCAAAAATGCGAACTGTTTCTGGGTCGCAGCTGAAGTTACACGTTCTTCTGTTTTGGCGGTGTTTTGTACTTTGCTTGCGAACAGGCATATATCTTGTGGCGATTCTGTTATGCGTCGCAGGCTTTTCAGGCTGTCTAGCTCGGAGAGTGCAATCGAATCTGGTCTACCGAATCGATACTCTAATGTTTCTAAAACATCAGCTGGTTTTGCATTTGCAATAAGTAGGCAACGGACTGCTTCTTGGGCTCTTCCCTTCAGTGATCGACGCAGTCTTGCAGTATTCTCCACTTCTGTATAGTATTTCTCTGTTTCTTTATATGCTGCGCGATAGGCGAGCCATTCTGTATGAGCTCCGCTGAAGTAGGGCAATTCTCCGATATATCGTGGTTTATACGAACGGGCTGCTTGAGCTATAGCGGAAGCCAAGTCGGTGACATCTATCTTCTGTCTGTCGTCGCTTTCTTCTTTCTTCTTTTCTGAGTTGTGATTTTCTTTTTCATTCTGATTTTTGGGCCATCTTCTTTCTTCGTGCTTCTTTTCATTATAATCTTTACATTCTTCATCTTCGTCTTCTTGTTTCAATTTTCTCTTTATCTTGGTCTTCAAATCTTCTGTCTTCTGGTATTTTTCTATTTCTTGTTCTTCAGTCTTCATTCTTGAATTTTCTTTCTTCAGTTCTTCGGTTTTCATCTTAAAGGATTTTTGTTCTTGAAAATTTTCAGTTTTCATTTTTCTGGGAGTATCTGGTTTATTTTCTTCAAAATATTCCCATGATACGTTGGAATGTTGATCCACCCATTCTCGAACCCGATCTGTTCTTCGGCTGTTTTCACTGACATGTGAGGAGTTTTCATGCTCTTGTTCTCTATTTTCTTCTATCTGGAGTAGGATTTCTAATTGCTCTCTTTTTAGCCTCTCTTCTTCTATTTTACTTCGAATAATCTGTTCTTTAAGTCGTAGTGATTTTTCAGAAACTGTAGACTTCATTGATGGAGCTTTTTGTACTGTATCATCTCTTTGTAGTGAGTGACGCGCTGACGTCTGTGGTAGTACCTGAGGTGGTAGCTGTGGCGACATCTGCGATGGCAGATGTGCAACCTTTTGCGGCGATTGTTGAGGCGCCTGCTCAAGTTCATGAGCAGACTGCTGCATGTCGGTGTGCACTTGCGCTCTAGTAACGGACCTTGTTACTGGCATTTTTAAAATCCTTGTAAAAGGTGTCCACAGTAATATTCACAAAAATGTCCACTAAAACACGAACAAAAACTGTCTATTCACACATGAAAATGTCTATGGTCCACTATTGTCCACTGTATAACTCGGTTATATAACATTAATCGTACGAATAAATGTCTATATTAATCGATTGTCTATGAAACTTCATACTCTAAATGTCCATGTATCTATGTAACTATCAGTCTATACTGTTTTCACAAAAACAACACTCAAACGCGTGCGTGCGAGGTGCTTTTTCACCGACACTCACGAAACTATATCGTCCTGTATAACGAAACACTATTTAAACACTCGCGGCGCGGTCATACGACGCGATACGAAACACTGTCAGAGTCTATATCACGATCTGCTTCACGATCCGGCTCTCGAAGGACCACTATGTACGGGGCAGGGGTCAGCATATACGTTCCGTACTACCCCATGTGTACATGAACAAACAACACTATTTATGGACTGTATAATTTATTTTACTATAAAATCGATCGGTACAAAATACTGTGGTAAACCATTTTATTATGTTGGCAACACTGTTACTACGACGGGTACAGAAATTTATAATTATAGCAACACTGACAACACTATAACACTATGGCGGGAAAGGTATTTAAAAAGACGGAAACACTGTTACTATTACTCCACTGTTACTGTACTGTACTGTTTACTATCACTGTTCACTATTCACTATACTGTACTCACTATACTGTACTGTCACTGTCACTATTTACTCGCAGATCAGCTCGGAGTACTCGGAAACACAACTGTAAACTGAATGACTATTTGCTGTATTCACTATACTGTACTCACTATACTGTACTGTCACTGTCACTATTTACTCGCAGATCAGCTCGGAGTACTCGGAAACACAACTGTAAACTGAATGACTATTTGCTGTATTCACTATACTGTACTCACTATACTGTACTGTCACTGTCACTATTTACTCGCAGATCAGCTCGGAGTACTCGGAAACACAACTGTAAACTGAATGAACTGAATAACTATTTGCTGTTACTATACTGTATTCACTATACTGTACTGTTCACTGTCGCAGATCAGCTCGAGGTACTCGGAAACTCAACTGTAAACTGAATGACACTCGCCGGCTTTTACGCGTATTTATACGGTCAAACCAGGAGCGGAGAACTCTCTCGAATTGCTTCCCAGAATAGTCCCGAATCTTCTCGCGGCTACGCGGACAGGAAGTTCGTATGTCTGTACTCTTTTTTATCTATCTGTCTCGTTCTAACATCGGCGGTTGGGAGGTTCCGCTACTCGACACCAGACGTCGCTGATGCTTGCCGCGCTGTCATTGGTCAATGCGTGTGTGTGAGTTGATAGATTGTCAGATCAATAACTGTCAATATGTTAATGTAGATTATTCCTCCGAATTCTAGATGTCGCTAGATCTTTACATCGTTTCATAAATGTTTCCGTTTTGTTCCTATCTATGGTTATTGCGTCGAAATGTCATCTGTCAGTCTTACTATTATTTGTTTACGTATTTGTTGAGATAATTTTCTTAAAATGTTTCTATTAATTTTCATGTGAATGTGTAATGTGAAGTGGGATGTTTTCGTCGCGAACAGTATCTACTTTAGTAAATTGTAAGAATGATATTTGCACCAACGACAGTCCCATTTGTGGTTCAGGAGAATCTGTCCATTCTTTGGTTGCCTAGAAGAAATCGCATTAGCGATAAGGTCGCCCATTGTATGTTTTATGTTCCATGTACTATCACCCAACGTTACGCCTGATCAAACCAGAAACATTTTTGCTTGCATGAGCTGACCACAGGGCGATCCGCCCCTTTTCTATTTGACCAATGACAGAGAAAGGTCCATTTTTTACTAATTGGCCACCTTTTGTATACCCAATTTTATGCCTTGCGAGGTTAAGTCAGTTGTTTATAATTTTGTTACTTCAGTTGCAACTTGTGAGTCTTTCAAAATAATCACTTGATATACGCTGATTTCAGCGTATACTAAGTGTTGTGTTTCTATACAATACACCAATATTAGGCAAACGCGTAACATCGTAGACCTCATCGACACTTTCCATTAGGTGCGATTGTAGTCAAGCGATATAATAAAATTATACATTAACATAATATCTTACTATAGCAACCTAATTAATGTTAAAATGACATTCATCCCATTTAATTCTATCGATTTCTAAAACTAAAAAAAAAACTTGCCTAATTGTAAACTAAGATAGTTAAGAAATTTTTTCTACCTATAGCTACAACATCTGGCCAATATTTTCAATTTGAAAGACCGAGTCCCGAATTGTGTTCCTAGTCACGGTGCGCAATACCTATGCTTATATAAACAAACTCTTACTTACCATGGTCAAAGAACAAGCCGCCAAAATGTTTGACTTGTATATAATTATCACAGATTTATTAGTTTATATCGGGTACAGTTCTCACTCACCTTAACTCTTAGGCTAAAATACTAAACACAACATAATAAGTCTAAACAGTTACTCAAATACACCGAAGGCGGATCACATTGTAGTTTGTAATTGAAACCTTTGTTATCCTAACGGTTGAGCTAGTTGGGAACGAAACATAAAGTGCGCACTTTCTTTTCTTTCAAAATTGGCCAGATGTTGTAGCTATAGTTAGAAAAAATCTCTTAACTATCTTAGTTTACAATTAGGCAAGGTTTTTTTTTAGTTTTAGAAATTGATAGAATTAAATGGGATGAATGTCATTTTAACATTAATTAGGTTGCTATAGTAAGATATTATGTTAATGTATAATTTTTATTATATATAATAGGCTAACGCTTGACTACAATCGCACCTAATGGAAAGTGTCGATGAGGTCTACGATGTTACGCGTTTGCCTAATATTGGTGTATTGATTAGAAAAACAAAAAAGAATTTTTATCATAAAATTAAGTTTATCTTACTATAGCTTTTTAATACTAAAAACTAAAGTAAGATAAATTAATTTTAGATTGATAGATATAGTTACATTCAAGAGAATTATTTGTGTTTTTGCTAAGTAGGCTTACGCCTATTTCGTAACTTTCACTACCTACTGTTTTTTCTACAACACGTGTAAGTAGTAAAATCTTTTTGTTTGTAGACAAATGGTCACTTTTTTTCATTTCTGCTGAGCAATGAACCGTGATTGGTCAACTTTAAAAAAAGGGGCGGGATCACTTCTCACTCAGTAAAACGGACATGCAAGGGAAAATCGCCTCTGCTGTGGTCAGGCGTTCGTTTGGGTGACTGTATTTTGTTCGATGTTTGATTGGTGTACAATAAAGAATAAATAAATATGTTCCTGCCTTTATGTCAGAAGAGATTTTGAAAAATAGTCTTTTCATTCGCTGTCACTTAATAATAACAAGATTGAAACTTCAGAAATATTAATTCAGTTTTAATGCAACAATCCGCGTCTCGTGAGTAACACGCCAGGTGACAGGCAGCTACCCTGTATCGTACTTGTATCGTGAGATACACGCCAAGCGACAGGCAGCTTCCCTGTATCGTGAGTACCATGCCAAGCAACAGGCAGCTACCCTGTATGGTCCGTATATCGTGAGTCTCATGCTAAGAGACAGGCAGCTATCCTGTATCGTCCGTGTATCGCGAGAAACATGCCAGGCGACAGGTAGCTAACCTGTATCGTCCGTGTATCGTGGGTACCAAGCGTGGCGACAGGCAGCTACCCTGTATCATCCGTGTATCGTGAGAAACACGCTAGGCGACAAGCAGGTACCCTGCGGCACACCTGCGTGCACCGGACACGGACCACGGACCTGGGTTCTGGACAGCGCTCCGTCGAAGACCACTCGAAATGATCTGTGGGACATGTACGACGAACGTATCGAGTGCTCGCTCCTTTGTAAAAAGAAACACCCGCCTTGCAATCCCAACAGTTCTGTCCAATGCGGCACGGAAATGCATCGTGTTTACTTATTAAACACCAAAATATGCTAAACCCAATAAGAGTTATTATCATTATTAATGCAGTCAAATAATACAAGAATAATTGCCACAAATAAACAATGGCAGCAGCACAACAGATCCACACAAAATATACAATACAAATTTGTGATAATAGAAAAGGTTCTTAAAACTTGTGATCCTTCAATTAAAAACAACAGAATGCATACGTATTACTAGACGACACAAATAGAAAGAAATGCCCACATTGTGAATGATTAACACAAGTTATCAAGTTTGTTAGTGAAGTTATAATGAAAAAACATTAATATAATCAAGATTTTATTTTTATCCTGCATTTGTATTATGATTGCTCAATCATAAGCTTTTACGAGAGCGTGTATGAACATACGTTGTTAAGTTTATCTTTTTACTAAGTGTACGCATATGCATTGTTAAATTATCCTTTCAACTAAAATTACGTTGGCATATTCACACTGATAATGGTGAATGTGTACGCTTATGCACTCTTAAAGCTTGCTTTAAACTAAAACTACGGTGACAAACATCACACTGATAAAGTTTCTCACCAGTGTGTGTACGCACATGGGTTGATAAATTATTCTTATGAGTAAAATTACGTTGACATATTTCACACTGATAAGGTTTCTCACCAGTGTGTGTACGCATATGCACTGTTAAATTACTTTTCGTGTTAAAATTTCGTTGACAAATATCACACTGATAAGGTTTTTCACCAGTGTGTGTACGCATATGCATTGTTAAACAGATCTTTTGACTAAAATTACGTTGACAAATATCACACTGAAAAGGTTTTTCACCAGTGTGTAAACGCATATGCCTTATTAAATTACTCTTGTCACTATAATTACGTTGACATATTTCACACTTATACGGTGTCTCACCAGTATGTATACGCATATGGTTTGTTAATTTGATCTTTTGACTAAAACTGCGTTGACATATTTCACACATATAAGGTTTCTCACCGGTGTGCGTACGCATATGACTTGTTAAATTACTCATTTGACTAAATTTACGTTGACAAATATCACACTTATAAGATTTCTCACCAGTGTGTGTACGCATATGCCCTGTTAAAACGATTTTTGTACTAAAATTACGTTGACATATTTCACACTTGTAAGGTTTTTCACCAGTGTGTGTACGCACATGCCTTGTTAACTTATTCTTTAGTCTAAAATTACGTTGACATATTTCACACTGATAAGGTTTCTTACCAGTGTGTGTACGCACATGGGTTATTAAATTAATCTTTTGACTAAAATTACGTTGGCATATTTCACACTGATAAGGTTTCTCACTAGTGTGTGTACGCATATGCCCTGTTAAAACGATTTTTGTACTAAAATTACGTTGACATATTTCACACTTGTAAGGTTTTTCACCGGTGTGTGTACGCACATGCCTTGTTAACCTATTCTTTAGACTAAAATTACGTTGACATATTTCACACTTGTAAAGTTTTTCACTAAGGTGTTTTTGTACATTATTAGAACTACTCCGTATAGATATGTAAGGCTCTTTAAAATGTGTGCCAGGCTTGGACGTCCATTTCTGAGTAGTCGGGATAACTTTCGAGTCTGATTTGTCTTTAGTAGTTTGCTCGGCTGTTATTGCATCTTTTTCTTTTGTTCTTCGTGTGTCCTGTTTTGGACTCCTCACAACGGTGTCCTCTGTAAGTAAATGTAGACACAATGGTAGATTTGAATGAATTTGAAGAATCGTCGTTTTAATTTTTTTGCGTCTCCGACGCACTGGGTCTGCCACAGCTATCTAAATCTTATTGCTGAAAGCTTGGAAAAATCATCTATTTATGGAACGCTGGACTTCTGCTCTCTTAACTGGTGTTCTGCGTGGCTATTTTAAAATCAATTAAAATATATACGCTTCTGATTACATGTATATGTTGTGTGTACAATAATTATTATTATCTGAAATAAACACATTAGAATAGAATAGAATAGAATACTCTTTATTATGTACACCATATAGATTACAGAACATAAATAAAAATATTTACAAAGGGTGACACAATGGGCGGTCTTATCGCTAAGAGCGATCTTTTACAGACAACCGGTGGTAGGCCATAACATCGGCCGCCGGCGGAAGTTACCACCCACCAGACGGAGCCTTGCCGCCAAGCGATTTGTCGTGTTCCGGCATGATGTCTGGTGAAGCCGTACGGAGGACGGGTCTTAGCAGTTGTGCTGCGATGTGTACCGGGTACGATGCGCCAAATGTTGTTGTACCGGGAGTTTGCTCGTGGAGGGTCTCCAGAACAATCTTCCTATGGCGCAGCATCGTTAGTCGTGTTGTTGGGTTTAACATTGCATCACCTCGCTCAACTGCCGTCTTCCTTTCTATTCGCTCAGTTTTTTCTGAGTGAATAAGTTCTTAATAAACTAGCGTGCTTTACCATCAACGATCGCATCACTGCTTACCATCAGGCGGGATTGCGGTCAAGCGCTAGTTTATAATTACTAAAAAAAAAAAAAAAAAACCTTTGGATGGAATTCTAAGAGGTAGGATAAAGAAGTAGTGTAGGTAGTCTACAGTGTACTATTTACATAGATTATACAATAAATATATACGTTAAGTGTATCATACTAGTTTAAATAAATTTATACAACTAATTAATAAATATCATACAAGAGCACATTAAATATAATAATATGTATAAAGAGAGAGGAAGTGCTTTTTTATCATAATTTTAAAAGTAAACAGTGTTTGAGCACGCCTTACGGACACGGGCAAGTCATTCCATAGCCGAACTGCTTGTACAGTAAAGGATTTATCATAGAAACTAGTGGAATGCATCGGCATGTCTAATATCAGGTTTTCCGATGACCTCAGATATCTATTATGTGTGTCATGAAGGAACTTGAAACGTTCTTTAAGATAAGAGGGGGTTTTAGGATTAAACAAAATGTTGTAGAGCTGAAATAGTATATGAGAATTCCGGCGAAGACGTATGGGAAGCCACTTAAGCTTTGTACGAAATTCAGATATGTGATCATATTTGCGCAGGCCAAATATAAATCTTATGCAAAAGTTTTGAATTGAATTGAATTGAATTTAACTACGACGGTATCTGTAACTTTAATCTGCATCACGGTCTGGTAACGTTCGCAGGGTCAACATGATTAGAGATCGCACAAGACAGTCAGGTAGGCAAGGAAAAAGGAGAAGCCTTTAAAGCAGGCAAATAAAAATAAACTGAACAGTCCTAGCAATAGAACTCAAAATTGCCCATATAACCAGTTACACCCTTCAGGCCCGTGAGGTAATCCTAGCTACATCCTATCAGGTGAACCATTGTCTTGTTTGCTTAGCTATATAACCAACTAATACTTACTTGTATCCGTGGCTTTTTTTTTCTTTGATACTTTTGCGTCTTCCACTTCAGTTTTAATTAAAGGTATATTATCTTCTAAGTCTGACTCATAACAGAGTGGCGGTATGTCTGCTACATCTAGACAGCTATTGTCTAAATTTTCGGGATCTAGTTCTGTAAAGAAATAAAAACTGTCAAGAATATTATTATCAACTAGTTACGCCTGGTTTTACCTGTGTAAGTTTCAACCCTGTGAGAATAACAAAATTAAAAGTAATCCTATGCATTAATCCTGGTGATAATCCATTTGTAAACAAAGCATGAGCACGACTGAGGTTGATCAGCGGCGATAGAGCTTGTTTTGCTCTAGTCTAGCACGTCATCGAGCGTAAGAGAGATAGCCTCTCACGCTGCCGTGTAAGAGAGATAGCAATAGTGTCGCTTATCCTGCATTATCAATAGCATTTGCGCAGGTAGAAAGTTGTCCTCACGTTTACTACCCATTATTGACGAGAACGGATAACATCAAATTTATCAAACTAAAAAAGTTAAAAATCCAAATGTAAAATTTAATTTCCTACAGTTATTTTTAATAATTAAACGAATTAATTAGCCTTATTAAATGAGAATAACCGCAAAAACTAAAATGGTGATTGGATAGGAAATTTAAAAAAAATGCCGCCTTGTTTTTGAAGTCCGGTTTTAGCAAACTTGCTTTAAAGTACTACTTATGTCTTCTGATTATGAAAGCTGAGAGTCTGGCGCATTTTTGAGAGTAAATGAGAAGTGAAAATAACACTTGATTAGCTTTTAAAAGTCAAGTTGAAAATTGTCTTAATTCACGGAACGTATTTATTTTTAATTCTGACCAACATTTTCGTAACTTTCATGAAAGATACGAAGCTAGTTATTTTATGTATTAAAGTACAGCACATACGGTTGCAAAACAAAATCTTAAGACATCTTAATTAAAAAAAAAAAAAAAAAAAATTGTCCGGTAGAAATTTCTCGAAAAGGAAAAATAAATCATAACTCGAAAACAATGAAAAATCGCGAAACATATATGGGGGTGTTTCGGATACCCCACGAAATGCCGAACCTAATTTTTTTTATGACGTCAATCGATGGGCCACCCTGTATACAATTCGGGTAAGTTTGAATTTTACTCCTAGCCACTCAAGCGTCCGGGCCAACAAAGTTGCCTAAAAATTTTTGGCGTTAAGCGTTCAGGCAACCATGGTGGCCTCACCGACATGTACACTTTAAACGAGTTTTTATTTATGATATGTATCAAAGAGCTTCATGAACTTCTCACTAGATGATTCTGTATTAAACAACGATTCTCGGATGGCTAAAACAGTGCCCCAGTGATAAAATCGGAAAAAAAGTTTGTTTATAAACGGGGAGTGCAGTGGCAGTGAGTTCTGCGATTAAAATGAGAGTAATAAATTATTTTTTATTATCGGGCTCTTATTAGTGTTACATATTAAAATATTTATCGAGATTTGTTCTTTCTGAATATGTATAAATACTCTGTATCCAATGTCTGATAAGTTGTCTTTACGAGTGTTAAAGTGGACGATGGAATGATTGCTTATTGCTCATTGTGTGCCAGATTTTCGTCAAGTTTTTGTTTGATATAATATCTTAAAACATGACAAAATATTCCCTGAAGGATAAATAGTTCATATTTAGGAATTAAATAGATTTCTGCTAAAAAATAAGAAGAAAATAGCGATGATTTTACGAGCGCTCGGCGTGGCTAGATACCGATCGCGCGCTCGGACGTACAACGCATTCCGAACTGTCACACCGGGACGTTCAAGTGGCTAGGGGAATAATCGCAAGCGAGGTAGTAGTTCGGGGGTCCACTATGATGTGTCGTTGCTGTCGTCGTGGTGGCGACCGTAAATATAAAATTCCTGGCTGGCGCGTTCACGTAGTGTTCGATGAGCGCGCAACGCGCGTGGATGTACTCGTGTTAAGCTGCTTGCAGGTGTCTGGTACATGGCTCCCCCCAGCAAAGCGTACTGGCGGTTTCGAACATCTTCCAGTCCTCGTGGTGTAGGCAGCGTCACGAATTGCTTCAGTTTCAGATTCGGGCCTCCAGCAGGAATGCAGATTTTAGTCGGTCGATGGAGACACTTTGTTTTTCCATCAACTTATATGGTGTAGGTATTCTCATTCCGTTGTAGTACTCTGTGCGGGCCATTGTAATCAGAGTGACTGACCATACAGTGCTTCTGCTGCGGAGACATCCGTGTCATGTTTTATGGTTGCGCGTAGTCCTGACACGACTGTCGGTAGCTCGTTCGTCCAACTTGAATTTTGAAGTCGAGCTTTTAGCGCTGTTTTAAGTGAGCGGTGGAATCGTTCTATCATACCGTATATTGCATTGCTTTGATGGTGGTAAGCAGTAGTACGTGTGCGCTCGATTCAAAGTCGCTTCATGAGGTTCCTGAATAGCTCAGACTCAAATTGACGGCCTTGGTCGCTGGTCAATAGTTCTGGACATCCGTAGCGGGCTATCCAACCTTTGTACACAGCATGAGCGACTGTTTCAGCTGTTATGTCAGCGACATCGGGCATAATATTTCGTGACTTGAGTGGTTAGATTTTATGCGTTGAACGCATAAAATCTAATCTTAAGTTTTTGTTACGTATGACGTCTTTGATTTCGGTGTCAACTAGTTGCCTTGCCAGCTCGTCATAGTCGATCGGTGACGGTGATTTAACTGTGTCGATTCTTGATGACTTGATCATCGGCAACGACGTTGTCTTTTCCCTTGATGAGTCGAATCTTTGAAAGAAACTGGCGGATGTAATGTAGATATCTAGTTCGCATCGGAGTCTCTGTTTTGCTGTTATTTATTTATTAAAACTTTATGCACAAAGAAAAACATTGTACAATGGCGGACTTAATGCCTTAGGCATTTTCTTTCAGTCTACCTTAAGTTGATGCAGAGATCAAACATGGTAGGTGCAAAGATATGAAAGAGAAGTTAAAAGAGAAACACAAAAAAAAATATAATAAATACATAAATACATACACACAAAATATAAACAGTAGAGAGAGATAAAAAATATAGATAGAGAAAAAGAATAAATTACATATTTGATAAATCTGCCAATTTCTTGCGTGAGTATTCCCGAGCTTTAATTTTAAAAGTGTACTAGTCTAGTGACTAGTCAACGTCCTGATATTCTGAGGAAGATCATTCCTAAGAAAAACCGCCTGGATAAGAAATGAAGTCTTAAGAAAACTAGAGCGGTGAGAAGGACATCGTAGAAGACAATTATTGGAAGAACGAAGATTCATATTATGCGCAGAGCATAAATATTGAAAATGAGAAGTAAGATAAGAAGGAGAACAGGGTTTGTGTAGGAGAGAAAACAAGGTCGTCAAAGCTATTAGAGCTCTGCGTTGCCTGATGGGTAGCCATTTCAAGATGGACCGGTGAGAAGATACATGATCGTACTTACGAAGATTAAATACGAATCGAATGCAGTTATTTAGAAGTCGGTCAAGTTTATTGAGTAGATCTGCATTCTGGTCGTAATAACACACATCACCATAATCAATAATGGAGAATATAAGGGATTGAACAAGCATTGCCTTTATTTGTGATGGAAGAACATTTTTTAACCTATAAAGCGACCGCAACGTCCCGGTGACTTTTTTGCTCACACTTGCAACCTGCTTACGGCAGTCTAGGCAAGTATCAATATGCAGACCCAGATCCTTGACATCGGAGCTGAACGGAATAACTTAGTCATCGTAGAAAACCGGTGGCACCACTAAGCCACTCAGCCTACGCTGATGAAACGTACTCCCTATAATGATGGCCTGGCAATTTGTAGGGTGAACCGCTACCCCGAAACGATTAGACCAGTCCCTCACCACTCCCAAATTCCGGTATAACTCGTCAATCGCATCCGATTAGTTGCCAACACTTGCCTGAGTATAGAGCTGTAAGTCATTAGTGTAAAGATGATACGCACACTGAAGTTCAGTAGTAATAAGATCAATAAAGATTGAGAACAAAAGTGGGGATAATATACCGCCTTGAGGGATGCCAGAAACAAGCTCACACCAGTTAGAAGACGAATCTCCCGCGAGAACTGCCTGCTGACGCCCCCGAAGATACGAGGAGAACCAATCCAGAACCTCGGAAGAGACCATAAGATGGGAAATGATGCATAAAAGGACTTCGTGACTGACGGTATTAAAAGCATTCGAAAAATCGATCAGAACTAAAACGGAGACTTTAGTGTCTTCCATTCTCCGCCTTATATCGTCAGTCACTTTAAGCAAAGCAGAAACAGTGCTGTGGCCAGACCTGAACCCGGTTTGGAAAGGACTAATGAGGGAGTTTAGCTGAATGAAGTGGGAGAATTGCTTATGGACACAGGCCTCAAGCACTTTAGACTAAAAGGGGAGGATAGATATGGGACGGAAGTGGCCAAGAAGGGTGGGATTTGAAACTTTAGGCAGAGAAAAAACATGAGCTTTCCTCCAGAGCGAAGGGAAGTCACCAGTAAATAGAGAGAAGTTATTAACATGGGAAATTGCAGGAAGGAGCGGGTCGAGAGCCGTCACTATCATGTAGCGACTGATGTTGTCACATCCTACGGCTTTTGATTTAATAGATACGATAATCTTCTTAATCTCTTCCGGGTCAACTGGGGTGAAGATAAAGGGGGTAATATTGGGGCGCGTCAGACCAGTAAGGTAGTGAATAATTTGACATTTAGTATGGCTATCAAGAGTTGGGACAGTGACAAAATGACGGTTTAGATCGTCCAAACTAAATGTATTAGGGAGGTCTGAATGCCGCGTTCTGCCAATAGAGAATTCTGAATCCAATTCTCTAGAGTTCTAAAGAATTTCCAAATATCGGCAGAAGAGGAAGTGATATTATCAAGTATGTAGCGGCGTTTAGCGTTGCGTATCATCCCGCTCGGGGAATACGACCGTTGCCGAACAGTGACGAAGATTTCTATGCGCATTATCACTTTGGGAGACCTGTACAGCGTTTGCATTATTGCACCACCCGCCAGCTAACAAACATAATACGATAAAAAAAAATATTATGGTGTTCGGAACGTACCCCAAGTACCCTTCATTAAGCTATAATATTGACATCGTGAAAGTATCCGAACACAAAAACATTTGTCATGAGATAACATAATTACCCATTGTAAACTGAAGGTTATGTTATGATTTATCGAACTAAGAAAAAAGGAAAACTTAATGAGGGTAAACAGACTACTCAATCTAAAAATCATCAGTTATCTCTCAGGAGTGCAAATGTGAGAGGTTTGTGGTACGTGAACACGGTGATTTCCTTGCCTTCAAACATTTTTCGGAAGTGACGTATAGTTAGGTAAATGGCTAGCAGTTTTCGGTCGTATGTGCTATATTTCCTTTGAGCGTCGTTCAGCTTTATCGAGAAAAATCCAAGTGATTGTCATCTTCTTTTTATGTACTGCTTATAAGGCTGGGCCGATACTGGTGTTAGATGGGTCACACATGAGTGAGATCGTTGCATGAGTAGATGGGTGTGACAACATAACGGTGTTTTTACATACTTTTTATTACTTGTATATTTGCTTGTTTGTTTGTTTGTTTGTCCTACTAACTCTTTGAACTACGAGTGAGCGGCTCATTACTGTAAAATGTCCCACCGTTTTCAATACGTTCGTTGGCAGAGCGGTCTAAGGCGCGCGTCTCCAGTGACGTCAGCGTTCGTATTCAGCGATCGTGGGTTCTACTCCCGGCCACGCCGAAAATAAATAGTTTTATTCCGGCAAATGCTAAGATTTTTTTCATACATCTAACTGTAAGTGATTCTGAAAAACTTTACCATTTCTTTGTGATTCTGCAACTTCAAATAGTTACCACAGATGGTAACAGATAGTGTCCGTAACTCGTTTCACTATGATAAGCAGTATCAAAAACTAGAACGGAATTGATTATTTGAAATGACACCATCCATAGTAGAGACAAGAATGCTAATGAAATGTATAGTGCCCTTTTTAATGTTGTGCAAATGGAGTACCAAATTATTTTCAAGACCAAAACCATTAAGCTTATTGGATCGTCTGTTGGATTTAACCAATTGGCTACTCCGGGTATTTATAAAACTAGAGCGTGACTATACGAGCTAAATATGGTTTGAAAAAATACAGGTTTGATACTCCCTTTCTAGAGTATATAAAAAAATATTCAAATTTATTCAAAAAAATTTGTGTATCTGCTAAATCAAAATTTCTAAGCGATACAATTAAAAATTCAAATAATAAAGTAAAAACCACTTGGAAGATTATTAATAATGAAACTGGCAAATCTGTTAAACAGGATAAGCAACTTGAGATCATGGTCGACAACAAATTAGTTCATAAGGCCGCTGACGTAGCTGAGGCATTAATGAGTTTTTGCTAACATACCAATAGCTACAACTCGCTCCTTAAATTCATCCCTATCTAAAGCTGAGAATCTTTAGCATAGTAGTGTATCCAAGTGTAGCCGTCTGTTTCACTATTTTTATCTATTTTTAAAACACTTAAGCCTAAAAACACCGGTGATTACTGGGACATTTCCATTAAAGTATTAAGTAATATAATAGACATCGTAGCCCCCTATCTAGCTGTTAATTTTAATAAATGTGTTGATCTAGAGATTTTTCCTGATTTAATGAAGAAAAGTAAAATTATACCATTGTTTAAATCCGGTAATAAAACCGATGTTGGTAACTTCAGACCCATTTCTACCTTACCTGCATTCAGCAAAATATTTGAAAAATTAATACTTAAGCAGTTGCTAAAACATTTTAATTCGAATAATCTCCTACATAGTGAACAATATGGTTTCACAAAGGGTCGTTCGACTATGGATGCGGGTGTTGCTCTACTGAAACTCATATTTAACGCATTGGAGAGGTCGCAAAATGCTATTCATCATCATCATCATCAACCTTTTTATCGTCCCACTGCTGGCCCAGGTCTCCTCTCATACAGAGAAGGATTGAGCGTAATCACCACGCTTGCTCAATGCGGGATGGCGATTTCAGACTTATAAAAGTTCAGGTTTCCTCAAAATGTTTTCCTTCACCTTCAGCCAATGGTGTCCAAGATATACTTAGAAAATACATATAACTTTAGAAAAGTTACATTGGTACTTGCCTGACCTGGAATCGAAACCGCGCACTCATACTTGAGGCTGGTGTTTTAACCACTAGGCCACCACGACTTGACGAAAATGCTATTGGTGTGTAATTTTTTGTGATCTCTCCAAAGCCTTTGATTGCGTGCACCATGACATACTTTTGCGTAAACTCCGCTATTACGGTGTCGAAAATGAGGCTCTCAATGTCATAGGTTCTTATTTACATAATAGATTACAGTGTGTAGATATTAACGGTGTGAACTCTTCCGGGCTACCAGTTCAGTTAGGTGTACCGCTAGGCTCAATACTGGGTCCATTCTTGTTTTTAGTATACATTAATGATTTACCATTCTATTTAATTTTGATGAAGTAAATAGTGCACTCTCAACAGTTTCGGATTGGTTTACGTCAAATAACCTAGTCATCGAGCTGCCTCGCTTCGAAAAGCAATGATTGTACAAAGACGGCATCACAACAGTTCAATGATCAAAAGAACTGTCAAAATTTTAGCAGATTACCGCATATGTAAGTCATTGATTTGTCATTTTGAACAAGATTACCGTTTTATGCCATTTCGTTCAGTGATTGACCACTTGGCACGCCATTTTGTTAGTAGATTACGGATTTTGTCAAAATAGGCCATTATGACATTAAAAATCGTCAATTTTGACACTATTGCAATTGCAGACTAGGGCCCCTGAGCTACATTACAGAGATTTAGTAATATATTTCCATCTGAAGATTATGAACGTTTTTGCCAAGGGTCTGGCATTACACATGTAAAACAACGCCATATCATCAAAAAACCAACGGGTTGGCAGAACGCGCAGTGCGCATTTCTAAAGAACATATGTTAACCAGTGACAGAAGAACTGATATACACCAAAGGCTAAACAGTTTACTTCGGGGATATCGAAATACCCCTCGACGATCGACACAAAGGTCGCCCTAAGAATGAAGTTCGGAAGGCCGATACGCACCTCGTTTGTTCTTTGGAACCTTAACGTAAGGTGAAACATGGAAAAAACACGCTTTGCACTGAAACAAATACTAAGGCCAACCAAGTAGTCATATCCCCAACATACAAGCCCGCAGATAAAGTATGGGTAAACAATCCTATTGGAAAAGGCTAAGATTCGAACAAGTGACTAAGGCAGCTATTGAAACGAGACAACCAGCTTTCAGACTTGTAGTTGAAACTAAACGATCAGAATCTGAGTTTGCCCCGAGAAGAACGACCAAAACTGGGAGTTTTACCTATTACAGACGAAATCTTTTCTTTTTTTTTTAACGGGGATTTTTCTGTAGAGAATATGTCACCCCGATGATTGAATACAAATACATAATTATGCAATAACTAACCTACCCGCAACCTTATACCCATAATTATAATTTTAAGAAGTGCTCTAGCCTCATCTGACAATGGAGAGGACAGGATGCTATTGAAAAAGCCTACATTAGCATTCTTTCCAAAGACTAGACTCCTTTGGACTTCCAAACGAGCACACTCCGCAAGGATGTGATGCACATCTTCGATAACCCCACATGTAGCACAGTTTAGTGAATCTACCTTGCGCATCATAAATCCAAAGCTATTTAGTGGAATGTGTCCGGATCGAAGCCTCAAAGCCGTCACTACCTCTTGCCTGCTCATCCTACCCTCGCTGAACCTTCGAAGATCTCGAGGAAGAGATGGCTGAATCGTTTTGTACCAGATACCCTTAGTTAAAGACCTTTCATCAAAATATTCAGCCCATGATTGAAAACATCTGTCTCTAACCATGGGTAAGAGCTCTGTGTGCCAGGGAAAACAAGGATATATTTCTCCATCAGACGCCGCTTCATTTGCCAAACGATCAACCATCTCATTTCCCTCTAGTCCAACGTGAGATGGAACCCACTGCAACATAATTATTTTATGCATGGCAACAAAATCAGTTAGAATTTTTAATATAGTGTAAGCCAAGGGAAGGTCCCTAAAAGGTGAAGATGCTGTACATCTCGTCAGATGAAGCAGAGCACTTTTTGAGTCTGTAAAAATTACAAATCGATTACCGGCCAAAGATTCGACATATGCCAAAGCTTCAGCTATAGCAATTAGCTCTAAATGCATTATTGAAAGTTTGGATTCAATTTGAAATTTAAAAGAGGTACCTATTTATGAATCAAAAAAGGCTGCGCCATAGTAATTCTCGTGTTTAGAACCGTCTGTAAACACCCAGTAAAAGTCAGCGTAAAGTGCATTTAGAGATTTACAACATATTGATCTAAGGTCATTTACATTATAACGATGCTTTGGCTTATCTACTGAATCTAAACTAGGCTTAACAGTATTTGATAAGTCTATATTGCTGACCCAAGTGTCCATGGAGAACATACCAATTTTATTACTGCAGTACATTTCTTCTTGCTTTAGATCATCGTGAGACAAAACTAAAAGAGGTTTTTTTTTCCCCTCCAGTAAGGATTATTGTTACAAATATTATGTAGCTTATCTAGTAAATGGATTAAAGGGAAATCGTAACACTTAGATTTTAAATAAAGTTTACCAGCTAAATATCGGCGGCGAATAAAAAGGGGAGGCAATTTTAGTTCCGCTTCCATCACGTGAGTGGGAGTGCTTTTGATAAACCCACCAATTAATCGCAAGCAAATGTTTTGTAATCTGTCTAGTTTGGTCAAATGAGTATCGGCCCTATTGTCCAGTAAAAAGCTACCGAAGTCGATACGACTACGAATAAGGGAAATATATAATTTTCTTAAGTGGTTTGGATGTACACCCCACCCTGGTCCCAATAATACTCTAAAAATATTAATCAATTTAACTACTCGCTCACGGACCTCATCAACATGCTTCTTCCATCGGAGACCCCTATCCAGCCACAATCCTAAATATTTGACGTGATGTACTACTTCTAACAAAGTTCCGCTCAACCGTATTTCTATCACTGGCCTTCGAAACCCTCTACTAAACAGACATATTTTACTTTTATGGGGAGATATATCTAGTCCTAGAAGGGTCAACATGCTGTTAATGTGATCAAGTGCAGACTGTATCTTGCGTTGTCCCTCACTGATATTTGAACACTGCACATATAAAGCAAAGTCATCCGCGTACTGGGATATACAAATATTGTTTTGGATACGTTTACAAATTTCTGACGTGACTATATTAAATAATATTGGAGATATAGGATCACCCTGAGCTAAACCATTACCTGAATGTCTACTAATAAAACTGTTACCAAATTTTATTTTGAGAACTCTTTTGTGGAGGAAATTCCCTAGGTACCTACATATAAGGGAACCAACTTTAAAACTATCTAAAACATTAATTAAAACATAATTATTTACATTGTTATATGCGTTATTAATATCTAAAAAACAACCCAACGTAGTAGAACCCATCGAAAAACCAGTTTGAACTGAGGTAATTAGGCAACTTAAGCCATCCAAACACGACCTACCCCTACGGAAGCCAACTGTGTTCACCGAGAATGAGTTGTTTTTTCAAAGAACCATTCCAATCTAAGATATAAAACATAATGGAAAATTTTACATATGCATGATAGTAATGATATAGGTCGAAGTGAAGAAACGCTACTAAGATCGCGACCCGGTTTTGGAATAGGGACGATACAAATGTCACGCCACTGAGAGGGGACAAAACTATCTTTAAAAAAAGTATTAAATAAATAAAGTAGTACTTTTTTACCTGCATCAGGTAAATTTTTAATCATAGAATAAGATATATCATCACATCCAGGAGATGTATCCTTAGATTTGATACATTTATCTAGCTCCTGAATAGAGATCTCACACTCTAATGTAGTGTTATTATGGCGAATGATAGGGGTTGGCGGGCAAACATAATCGGGTGTTAAGCAATTATGGAGATTTATTGCACTTTGAGTATCTACGTACTGTCTAGGTGAACGGTATCCTTTCAACCATCTCATTTTGCGCCACATTTCACTTGGCGATGTAATATGATCAACTGAAGAACAGAAATTTTGAAAGTTATTTTTTTTTAGCCTGGCGAATTAGCCTTTGGGAAATATTTATCCTATTCTTAAGACTCTCTAGATTTTGGGGTGTGGGGTTACGTCTAAATTTGGATAAAGCTAACCTGCGATGAGCCACAGTTTGTGACAATTCAGCAGTCCAATATGGTTTCGGAATGAAATTTGAACTAGGGTTTTGATTAAATTTAAATATTGGGATAAATTTATTAGCAGCTTCGTTAAGAATATCTAAAAACAAATTATAAGCTTTTTGAGGGTCATTTGGTAAACATAGGTTTAAACACTTCTCTTCGAGATATTTTTTATACAGAGTCCAATCAGCTTTACCAAAATTTCTTTTAATAACTGTAGGAACGCAGGAAGTACACACAGTTGAAATTTTAATAACCAAATGGTCGCTGCCTAGATTTTCATTTAAGGTGATCCAATTAAACTTTAACGCAATATCTACAGAAACTAACGAAACATCTGGGGAAGACTGTTGTAAGTTGTTATCAACTAAACGAACTCTTGTGTGAGTTCCATCGTTCAAAGAAATAAAGTTATTGTCTATTAGTGAATCATGAATAAGACTGCCTCTGCGGTCGGTTTTGTAAGACCAAGTAGCGTGATGGCCATTAAAGTCACCAAGAATTAAGGTTTTAGTTGGGCAATATGAGAATAGACTATCCCAATCTTGCTGAGTGGTTACTATTCTAGATGGACAATAAACAGAAATAATATTCTCAAGCGGGTCACAATTGAATAATTGCACACATACTACCTCCATACCGTTATTATGAACGAGAACGCGGCGCATTTGCGACTTAACAGATTTGTGTATTATAATAGCTACACCGCCGTATGAGTCATCCCGGTCCACACGATAAACATCATAACAACTAATTTTAAGATTACTGTCTGGTTCAAACCATGTTTCACTCAGTGCAGCAATATGTACTTTTTCCTGGCACAATAGTTCATAAAACGATGCTAACTTTGGCTTTATACTTTGGGCATTCCATTGCAAGATATTTAATTTAAATGGTTTGTTAGCCATCACAGGGAATAAAAAAATTAAACAGTGCTTTTATCCACGGCCACTCTGCAACAAAACTTACAACAAACTGACAATAGGGTTAACCATTCTACGCACAACTGAAAAACACACTTCAACTTATCATTTAAACCTGTCTTTTTGAGGTATATAACTTCCTTTATTCTGGAACACAATTCTCTGAAAGAGAGACATTTGTTATTGCCCTCTTCCTCAACAGGCAGTTGATGAACGTCTCCTTCTGTATCTGACGACCAAAACATCCTGTCTTCTTTATATGTGTATGTAGGGTAACGCTTTAATATTTATGTCATAAACACGCACTGATACTGGTAGATGATCACCTTCAAAACATAGTCGAAGACATTCACTAGGGCACCAACCACCTTCATTCCTGTTACGACGGTCTAACCTTTTAAAAGATAAAAGTTTTGCAGGGGCTGGGCATAACATATTTTTGCGGATCTCTTCATCAGTCAAATCGATGTCTACATACTTGATTATGCCGTAGCAGACAGACAGCTGCATAGCCTTCTGGAACCTCCATCCTTTTTCCAAAAGCTTCTCACATGTAAGTAGGGTTTGGACTGCCGATTCACATTCAAATTGTAAGCGAATTTTAAAAGGGTTTAAATACTTAACTTCGCTTATCTTAATAATGTTATTTTCTCTTAAAATACGTGCCATCAAAACTGCAAACTGATTCGGAAGACGCTCTTTATGCGAAACGTATATCTCATACTTTTCTTCTTTCAAAGAATTTCTACTACCGTGACATATCTTTTTCTTACTCGACTTCACTTCTTTCCAACCCACTTCATCATCAGCACTGTCCTCTCGAACCCTCTTTTCCGGTCTTGTCTGTTCCTCATGAAGATTAGTATCTTCATCAATACCATCCATGTCCGACGAATCATTCAATAAACTTTCAACGTTATTGTTAAATACGAGCGTATTACAGCGCGGCGAAATGTTTATTTCATCAGTCATGATATAGTCCTGAAAGGTAGGTGCAGCCGGACGGTCCGGCGCACACCTCTAGTACGTGACAATGTAATGTATAAACAAACTTCTCGGTGGGGGAAGCGATTAAATCCGCGGCAAAAACACAACCAGACCGCACGAGTGCCGGTACGGGAATGTGAGACGAAATCTTAACACACGTAAATAGAGCGGCGACCATGGCGAACAGCCGGCTCCAGCGGCGCCCATCAGCAGGGGACATCCTGCTATGCGGATGGTTCCACGTCGTCGCCGACACCTGTCGCTTCCACCAGCAGGAATCACCAAGACAACGCTAACATTCCAACATCACCGTCTGTCCAACTGGACACACCGTCGCCGGGCCGATTGGGACGAAAGACAAAACCTGCATGATTCGGGTTTTAGACCAACTTAATTAAGGGGGGCAGTAATGTAGTATTATATATATCGTATAACAAGCTTAATTTACCTTTTTACAGGATAGTATGTTCCGGACTTTATGTCAGAACATATTTTTAAAAATAGTCTTGTCATTCGCTTTCACTTAATAACAACAAGATTGAAAATTCAGAAATATTAATTCTGTTTTAATGCAACAATCCGTGTCTCGTGAGTAACACGCCAGGCGACAGGCAGCTACCCAGCATCGTCCGTGTATCTTGAGAAATACGCCAGGCGAGAGGCAGCTACCCTGCGCAGCGTTGCCAACTCTACGTCTTTTTACGTAGATCTACGTATTTTAGGTCTTTCCTGAAAACCTACGACTTTCAGTCCCAGAATCTACGTACTTTTAGTCAATTTAGTATGCAAAGTAACTAAACTGATGCAAATTTTTATTGTCGCTCTGTCTTTCTCACTCTTACGGGGGCTCTAGTGTGTTTATACTTGACTGCATGGGCTCTAAACCTTTGCGTTTCCTTTAAAGGAAAAGAAGTTGTTGTCATTCAAAGAGTTTCCGGTCTCTTTTTTTCTATTATTATTATCCAGTGGTTTTAACCAAATACTGGTATAACATTTATTATTTGAACATGTCTTCTCAGAAATTTAATATAGTTTATCACAAGAAAAACAACATGAAATTGACAGTGGCAGTTGGCGGAAACATTACGGCGCCATCAGACGAGACAAATTTGCAGTTACATATTATGTCCTGTTCCGTCTTAAAACGAACATGGGCAATACGAAAGTCATGTCTAATGCCCATGTTGTACCGACTCCTAGAAAGATTGGAGACTCTGTTCTCGAAGTTGTTCTATTTTTTGTGACAATCTATTTTTGATAACGAAGAGCTTCCTCTTGGCACAAATATTTTAATTAGGTACATAAAAAGAGGATTAAGGATAAGGAGACGATCGTCGGTGCCTGTAATGATTTCAGTCGATCAATGTAATGAAAAATGACATCAGAAACAGACTTGCTACTGACACGCTAACAGGCTTAATTTTCTGTCCAAAAGTGACCTGAAAAGAAACATTGAGCCTACTCACGAACACATAGAATATTTTAACAAAAATATGTATAAATTGTCGAGGTGACCCAGTGGTTAAAACAGCACCCTCTCAAGTATTAGTCAGGCAAGTACCAAAGTAACTTTTCTTAGTTAGATTTACTTTCTATGTATATCACCAATGACTGATTACAAGGTGAAGGTATATCAAAATACCCGTTTTATTTAATTTCACCTACTCAAACTTCTTCATTTTACCTTGAAAAAAAAAATACGTAGATCTACGAACTTTTATTAAGTCATTTTTACTAAATCTACGTAATTTTCTCAACAGGTCTACGCCTTTTTCAAAATCAGAGTTGGCAACACTGACCCTGCGGCACACCTGCCTGCACCGGGTGGGTGCTGGACAGCGCCCCGTCGAACACCACTAAAAATGATCTGTTGGACATGTAAGACCAACGTATCGAGTGCTCGCACCTTTGTAAAACGAAACACCCGCCTTGCAATCCCAACAATTCTGTCCAATGCCGCACGGAAGTGCATCGTGTTTCCTTAATAAACACCAAAATATGCTAAATCCAATAAGAGTTATTAGCATTATAAACGAAATCAAATAATACAAGAATAATTGCCATAAATAAACAATGACAATATCACAATTATGTCGTGGTGGTCAGTGGATAAAAGACCAGCCTCTCAAGTATGAGTGCGCGGGTTCGATTCCAGGTTAGGCAAATACCAATGTAACTTTTCTAAACTTATCTGTACTATCTAAGTATATCTTAGACACCAATGACTGAAAGTGAAGGAAAAACATCTTGAGGAAACCTGGACTTTTAAGTCTGAAATCGCCAATCCGCATTGAGCAAGCGTGGTGATTACGCTCAATCCTTCTCTGTATGAGAGGAGACCTGTGCCCAGCAGTGGGACGATTAAAAGGTTGATGATGATGATAAATATCACAACAGATACACTCATATACAATACAAATTTGCGAAAATAGAAAAGATTCTTAAAATTTGTGTTCCTTCAATTACAAACCACAGTGTGCATAAATATTACTAGACGACACTAATAGAAAGAAATACCTACATTGTGAATGATTACTAAAAGTTATCGAGTTTGTTAGTTTTGTAACTTGTAGAAGGAAAAAACATTAATATAACAAAAATAAAATAAATAAATATAAAAATATTAATATAGATTTTATTTTTATCCTGCATTTGTATGTAGCTTTTACAACAGCGTGTGTATGAATATGCTGTGTTAAGTGTAATGTTTTGTATGTAGTTTGTATTACGAAAAGAATAAAGCTGTCATGTTGTGTCACTCATGCTTTCCACATATTTTTCATTGGCGACGAGGATTTTAATAATTTTACGAAGATATCCACGTGAAAATGTCTATTGGAAAGGTCTCGGAGTTCAAAGTGAGTGATGGTAACTGGGTCACGTACATAGAAAGGCTGGAAAGTTATTTTGTGGTAAATAATGTGTCGGTAGAAATGAGACTGCCGACATTGATAGCGGCTATGGGAGACGAGGCTTATGAGTTACTGAGCAACTTGACCAGCCCGGTGAAGCCTAATCGGAAAACATACGCGGAAGTGGTACAAATCTTAAGAGATCACTTGCAACCAGAACCGTCTGAAGTTGCGGAACGGTACAGGTTCCGTCAACGTAGACAGTGTGGCGGTGAAGCCATTCATAATTATGTTTCTGAGCTTAAAAAGTTGACGAAAAATTGCGGCTTTGGCATTTCGTTAGACGAAAATTTACGCGACCAGTTTGTTTGCGGTCTGCGGTCGGAGATAATAAGGCAGCGGCTTTTCGCTGAAGAAAATTTGACTTTTGCGAGGGCAGTTAAGATAGCACACATGTTGGAAGCTGCGGAACGGGATGCGGCGTTCGTAGAACATCCAGGGCCCGGAGAGTATGATGAAGGCGGAAGTACGAGCGCATCTACGCCAGTACACGCGGTCAACTCGGGGCGGGGGCGAAACAACCGCGGCGGGGGCGAACTGCCCCTCGGAACACGCCCGCAGCGGAACTATACCTTACAGTGTGAAGCATGTGGTGATGATCACATCAAGGATGATTGTCGCTACAAAAAGTTTATTTGCGGTCGCTGTAGACGACGTGGTCACCTGCGACGTGTTTGTCCTCAACGAGCTGGGAGTTACAGGTCCGGCAATAATACAGTTGCTCACGTCCAGATGGAGGGCCGTGGGCTGAACTTGTCGGAAAACAGCGCTCTATCAGAGCTTTTAGGGGAGGACGAACCTCCGTTTTCGGACGAGGACACTTCGACAGCGGAGGAACCGCTACACCAACTGTCGTTAAATAGGTATAAACCGGTGAGTTTACACGTTTTGGTCGATGGAAAGGATTTGTCGATGGAAATCGATACTGGATCGTTAGTTTCGTGTATTAGTAAACAAACGTATCAAAGGTTATTTTCGCATCTTCCGATTGAAAAGTCATCAATGATTTTTAAATTCTATGACGGTTCACAAGTATTACCTTTAGGAACAATAAAACCTGTAGTTAAGTATAGGAATATAGAAAAGAATTTAGACTTATTTATTTTGACAGGCGGAACCACCTCGTTATTAGGCCGACAATGGTTATCTGAACTAAAAATTAAAATTCCTATTTTTCATAATTTCGTTTCTCCCAATAGAGTTCACGGTCAAGATAAATTAAAGGAATTATTTGACAGATATAAAGAGTTGTTTACGGAGGGACTGGGTCGATTCAAAGGAGGCAAGGCACGGCTGCGTGTGCGGGAGGGAGCGACACCTGTGTTCTGGCGCGCTCGACCCTTGCCGTACGCGCTACGGGACCGCGTCGAAGCTGAACTGGACGGAATGTTGCGTGACGGCGTCATCGAGCCCATCGACAGTGCGGACTGGGCTACTCCGCTCGTACCGGTGCGTAAGGCTGATGGTGGACTCCGTATTTGCGCAGACTATAAAGTTACTTTGAACCCAGTTCTGATTGTAGATAGGTATCCGTTACCACGTATCGAGGACTTATTAGTCAAGTTAAACGGTGCGTCCATTTTCTCAAAAATCGATTTATCACAGGCTTATAACCAAATTGAGTTAGACGATCCCGATAATCTGACAGTAATTAACACTCACAAGGGGTTATTTAAATATAAAAGGTTAGTTTTTGGTCTAGCTTCGAGCCCTGGAATTTTTCAAAGAATTATGTCCAATCTTTTAAGTGATATTCCTAATGTGGAAGTTTTTCTTGACGATGTCATTATAGGAACGAAAGGAGGGAATATTGCTGACCATCTTAACATTTTAGAACGGGTTTTTCATCGTTTGCATTCTAATGGAATGAAACTCAAACCAAATAAATGTCTTTTTTTAACTAACGAAGTAAAGTATTTGGGTTATGTTATATCTTCCGACGGAATTAAGGTCGACCCAGAGAAAGTGGAGGGCATAGTTAAAATACCACAGCCCACCAATATTTCAGAGCTGAGGGCTTTCTTAGGAACTATTAATTTCTATGCGAAATTTGTTAACCGTTTAAGCACTATTCTCGCGCCTTTATACCGATTACTTAAGAAAGGAGTCGTTTGGGAATGGGATACCAACTGTGAAGCTGCTTTTAAAAAAGTAAAATCATTACTCGTTAGTGCTGAAGTGCTCGCTCATTATGATCCAGATAAGACCTTAATTTTAACATGTGACGCAAGTTCTAAGGGTATAGGTGGAGTACTTAGTCAGCTGGAACCAGTGGCGGCATCGCCCGGTTGCGTACTCGAGCGCCCCGTTGTATATGTCTCGAGAGCGCTTTCGAGCGCCGAACAACACTATTCGCAGATCGAACGGGAAGCACTAGCTATTGTTTTCAGCTTAGAAAAATTACACCAGTATGTGTACGGTAGGCGATTTCTTCTACGTACAGATCATAAACCTCTGGTAACGATTTTTGGACCGAAACAAGGTATACCTTCTATGGTAGCGAGCCGTCTCCAAAGATGGGCCATTAAGTTATCCGCTTATACTTATGATATTCAGTTTGTTAGGTCAGAGGCGAATGGAGCAGATGGGTTATCACGATTACCAGCACAGACAGCACTAGTCTCTCCTACTAATAATTGTTGTAAAATACCAGATCAAACATTTTTACATTTCGCACAAAATGCATTATTGTTAGATTACAATGAATTAAAAAAGCAAACTCAGCGAGACCCATTGTTAAGTAGAATTTTGAGTTATTTGCGAAACGAGTGGCCAGTGACGTCAGAGATCCCTGCACTTCAACCGTATCATAACCGAAAACGCGAATTGTATGAAGAGCTCGGTTGTGTTCTATGGGGCTATAGGTTAGTAATACCGGACGCATGTAGGTCAAAGGTACTATCGGAATTACACGAAGCGCACATGGGAATCGTTAAAACGAAGTCGTTTGCTCGTAGTTATGTTTGGTGGCCGGGTATTGATGAAGCGATCGAATCGATGTGCAGGGCATGTACCGTTTGCGCGGCTGAAAGCGATGACCCGCCACGGCACATGCCGTGCCCTTGGCCTTGGCCGGAAAAACCGTGGGCTCGAGTACATGTTGATTTTTTGGGTCCGATAGCCGGTAAAATATACCTTGTAGTAGTTGATGCTAGGACTAAGTGGATTGAAGTTAGTCAGGTGCCCAGCACAGCTGCTACCCACACAATTATCAGACTAAGTGATATTTTCGCTCGTTTCGGACTACCGAAACAGTTAGTATCTGATAATGGACCACCTTTTACCAGTGTCGAATTTTCAAAGTTCATGGAAAGTAATGGCATTAGTCATTTGTTCTCCCCTTCTTACCACCCCGCCTCCAATGGCGCTGCAGAAAATGCAGTACGTTTAGTTAAGCGAACAATTAAGAAGGCAATTAGAGGCAACTTAGACATTTTATTGTTTTTAAATAATTTTCTTCTACACTACAGAAACACAGAGCATTGCACGACAGGGGAAACGCCTGCTTCGCTTATGTTTGGCCGTAAACTCCGTACGAAACTTGATTGTTTGAGACCAAATAGAGAAACAAAGGTTACAAACGCTCAAACACGACAGCAGGAATCGAGGGGTAGCATTACTCGGAGCTTAGGTGAAGGGGAAGAAGTCTGGGTTCGACAATATAGAGGTAGCAATAAGTGGGAACCTGGCAGGATTGTTGAGAGAATGGGTGTTACAGATTACAGAGTTCTCGATGCGTCAGGTAGGGAAATACATAAACATGTAGATCAGCTTAAGCGCAGGCGGAGTTCATTGATCTGTCCTTCCACTAGTTCGAATCTCGCAGAAGAATCAGAAAGAGTTTCAACTCATGGTTCCTACGGAAGCACTCCGAGCCGTCCGCCACTCCTCAGCCCGGCACGTCTGAGCCCCGTAAAAGCGAGTGAGGTACTAGCCAACGATCAGTTCCAAGATTGTGTTGAATCTCCTCTTGCTTTGCCCACGGAATCGTCTCAGTCTCAGTCTCGCCCGGTGCGTAGTTGTCGCCTCAATAATCCACCTAATTATAAAATATGACCTTTTATATTGTAAACCTACCTATCTTTTAAGAACGTCTCTGGCGTTGTTAATAAGTAATAATGCCGAAATTCTGTTTTGTTCGAGTTAAACACATGTGTAATGATTAAGGGTGGAGGTATTGTAATGTTTTGTATGTAGTTTGTATTACGAAAAGAATAAAGCTGTCATGTTGTGTCACTCATGCTTTCCACATATTTTTCATTAAGTTTATCTTTTTACTAAAAGTCCGTGAACACACAGAGTGGTGCTGACCATACGACAATAAATGAAAACACGAACAATGCTGGTTCATAGTAATAATCCTACAACAATGAAAAACCCCTAGCATCAAAAATAAAAAAAAAAACAAAATTTCAAACAAACCAAATCGCATAAAATTGAAAACGGAATAGAACATCCTTTAAAAATATTGGTTCACTGACTTCCGATCGGCGCCAGCGCGATCCTGTATCGACTTACTTTAGACTGAGAATGTGTTGAGGTACACGATGTTTAATTAATTGTCGTATTGTTAGCACCACTCTGTATATCACACTTATAAGTGTGTGTACCCATATGCATTGTTAAATTCTTTTTTATCCTAAAATTACGTTGACAAATATCACACTGATAAGGTTTTTCACCAGTGTGTGTACCTATATGCATTGTTAAATTCTTCTTTGTAGTAAAATTACGTTGACAAATATCACACTGATAAGGTTTCTCATCAGTGTGTGTACGCACATGGGTTATTAAATTAATCTTTTGACTAAAATTACGTGGGCATATTTCACACGGATAAGGTTTCTCAACAGTGTGTGTACGCACATGGATTGTTAAGTTACTCTTTTAACTAAAATTACGTTGACATATTTCACACTGATAAGGTTTCTCACCAGTGTGTGTACGCACATGGATTGTTAAACCACTCTTTTGACTAAAATTACGTTGACATATTTCACACTGATAAGGTTTCTCACCAGAGTGTGTACGCATATGCCCTGTTAAAACGATTTTTGTACTAAAATTACGTTGACATATTTCACACTTGTAAGGTTTTTCACCAGTGTGTGTACCTATATGCATTGTTAAATTCTTCTTTGTAGTAAAGTTACGTTGACAAATATCACACTGATAAGGTTTCTCATCAGTGTGTGTACGCACATGGGTTATTAAATTAATCTTTTGACTAAAATTACGTTGGCATATTTCACACTGATAAGGTTTCTCACCAGTGTGTGTACGCACATGGGATGTTAAGCCACCCTTTTGACTAAAATTACGTTGACATATTTCACACTGATAAGGTTTTTCGCCGGTGTGTGTACGCATATGCCTGGTTAAACCCATCTTTTTACTAAAAATACGTTGACATATTTCACACTTGTAAGGTTTTTCACCAGTGTGTTTTTTTACATTATTAGAACTACTCCGTATACATATGTAAGGCTCTTTGAAATATGTGCCAGGCTTGGATGTCCATTCCTGAGTAGTACGGATAAACGGGTCTGATTTGTCTTTTGTGGTTTGCTCGACTGTTATTGCATCTTTTTCTTGTGTTCCTCGTGTGTCCCGTTTTGGTCGCCTCACAATGGTGTCCTCTGTAAGTAAACCTAGTAAGTACACAATGGAAGATTTGAATGAATTTGAAGAATTGTCGTTTGAATTTGTTTGCGTCTCCGAAGCACTGGGTGTGCTACAGCTACCTAAGTCTCATTGCTGAGAGCTTGGTAAGATCATCTATTTATGGAACGCTGGACAATATTCTGCTGTCTTGACTGGTGTTCTACGTAGCTATTTTAAATTCAATTTAAATATAGACGCTTCTAATTGGGTTGTATCCTAAAAAATAATTTAATGTCCATCAGATAGATTCATAAAAAGTATTGAACACGTATTTTTTATTTTTTCTCTCATTCAAATACTTAGGAAGATATATTAATTTGAAATGTCGCATGACGTCACGCCGTGTTACAAAATATACAACGGCGTGCCGTAATTAGCCCCCACTCCGTAACTTTAATACGCTATATCTCAGTAGTTTTTGGTAATTTCGACAAAATGAAAAATACGGGTCTTATTTTTTTTCATTATCTACAAGACGGACTAATTATTTTTTTGATTTTCATACCTTGGATACATCCCTATTACACGTATATGTTGTGTGTACAATAATTATTGTTATATGAAATAAACATATTGTTCAGACTTCGTCTTAATAGATGAACTTGGCCTTAAGAACTGGAGCTACCATCTCCTTTACAGCAATTGGTCGCCTACGCATGCGATCGACCAATAGCCACCGAGCTACGCGTTAACGATTTTGTTGTTAAAATAAGTTTCTTCTAGAACTACTACTGCATTGTACGCGCTACGTATCACATATACTTCACACATTATTTTATTGTAACACTCGAAATACAGTCAAGTTTAAAGGAATTCCTGGTGTCGCCTACTCATTTCAAGCCCTCAATCTCCTAACACGCAGCAGGGCTTGAGAACGAAATATTGGACCTTCGAGCCGAACGTTGGACTCTCGAGTGCTGTACGTATAATACTGAAAACGCGCATATCAGGTACGGCCAGCCAATCTGCCCAGCCCTATTCATCTCCATTTCAATTGTGTGATACCGTGCTATTTACTCAATTTCAGTGAAATTCTGGTGTGAAGTTGTGCGCTGCCAGCGAATCTCATCGTAACCGTCAAATTTAAAAGTGAGTACCCCTTTCTCTCTGCTTTCCACCAAAATGAGTCAGCCTAGTGTGTCAGAGATCTCAGTACCTAATAAACCTCGTGATAAATTTCCTTTCAAATACAATCCAAACGACGATTGTCTACTTATTAGGGAACTGGTTTAAAAACGTGGCATAGTAAAAGGCAGATTGTCACAATTCTCAAATTTCTTGTCTAGCATTGCTGAACGAGCTTTGTCAAGTTAAACACGTGTACGTCTCAAATTACGGATTCAGGGAGCCGCTAAATTGTTCGATGAATTTAGTGACATACAAAGACAAATCGAGGAATCTGTCTCCGACATAGATGAGCAGTTAACGCAAAGAGAACTAATGGAAAATAGATATTACACTCTATTATCTCAAGCTGAATGCCTTTTAAATTCGAGTGAGGTTACTGACGGTTCTACTAAATGTAGTAATCACCACAGACCGGCCGTTAAATTACCCACAATTTCTATGCCCACCTTTGACGGTACATACGAGCGTTAGTTAGAGTTTAGGGATACTTTTCTATCATTGGTGCACAATTCTACTGATTTAAGCAATATCACTTAAAAGCACTCAAATTCAGCATATTTAGCAAATTTAGTCACTCAAAGGGCAATGGAGAGGGCTATGCTTGGGGTTTCACTGCGCGATCGAATCAGGAATGAGGAGATCCGCAGAAGAACGAGAGTAACCGACGTAGCCCGAAGACATTGCCACACATTGCCCGTAGGACCGATGCCCGATGGGGCCGGCGGGTTCTCAAGTGGCGACCACGAACCGGAAGACGTAGTGTGGGTAGGCCCCCGACAAGGTGGACCGACGACCTGGTGAAGGTCGCGAGAAACCGCTGGATGCGGGAGGCGCAGGATCGGTCGTCGTGGAGAACATTGGGGGAGGCCTATGTCCAGCAGTGGACGTCTTTCGGCTGAAATGATGATGATGATGATGAAGCAATATAGAAATGTTTCACTACCTTACACCACCTCATTGAAGGGAAGCGCGTAGCTGGTAATTAATGCCGTAGAATTGTCTAGTGCCAACTACCCAGTTGCATGGGATTTACTTCTCAATCGGTACAAAAATAGCGAATTGTTAGTGCATAATCACGTCATGTCTCTGTTCACGTCACGTCACGTCAAGTAATATAATAGACATCGTAGCCCCTATCTAGCTGTTAATTTTAATAAATGTGTTGATCTAGAGATTTTTCCTGATTTAATGAAGAAAAGTAAAGTTATACCATTATTTAAATCCGGTAATAAAACCGATGTTGGTAACTTCAGACCCATTTCTATCTTACCTGCATTCAGCAAAATATTTGAAAAATTAATACTTAAGCAGTTGCTAAAAAATTTCAATTCAAATAATCTCCTACATAGTGAACAATATGGTTTCAAAGGGTCGTTCGACTATGGATGCGGGTGTTGCTCTATTGAAACATATTTAACGCATGGGAGAGGTCGCAAAATGCTATTGGTGTGTAATTTTTTCTGATCCCTCCAAAGCCTTTGATTGCGTGCATCATGACATACTTTTGCGTAAACTCCGCCTTTGCGGTGTCGAAAATGAGGCTCTCAATGTGATAGGTTCTTATTTACATAATAGATTACAGTGTGTAGATCTTAACGGTGTGAAATCTTCCGGGCTACCAGTTCAGTTAGGTGTACCGAAAGGCTCAATTCTGGGTCCATTCTTGTTTTTAGTATACATTAATGATTTACCATTCTATTTAAAGGGCATCTGTGACGTTGTGCTGTTTGCAGGTGATACCTCTCTAATTTTTAAAGTACACAGGAATAGACATCATTTTGACGAAGTAAACAGTGCACTCGCAACAGTTACGGATTGGTTTACGTCAAATAACCTAGTTCTTAATACCAAGAAAACGATATGTGTAAAGTTCGCCTTGCCTAACGTTAGAAATCTAGGACCTAACATCGTTTTAGACAAAGAGGTGCTTGAAACTGTGACGAGAAAGACAATATACTAACATTGATATAGCTCGTTCAGTTTATTTTAGTTTTATCCACAGCGTTATGTCCTACGGTATTCTACTGTGGGCCAAAGCCGCTGACATACAAAATATATTTGTACTCCAAAAACGAGCTGTCCGAGCAATTTACCAGCTCGGTGTCAGATCTTCTCTGAGAAATTTCTTTAAAGATATTGGTATTCTCACGGTTGCTTCGCAATTCATCTTAACCAACATCTTATATGTAAGGCAAAAAATTCACGTGTACACCAAAAACTGTGATATTCATAATATTAACACCAGAAATAAGGACAAACTGCGAGCCCCTTTTCACCGACTTCAAAAGGTTCATAACTCTTTTGTTGGGCTTGGTATAGCTTTTTATAACAAGATACCCTCTGCTTTGCTAGACTTGCCTTACAATGCATTTAAAACACAAATCAAATCCAAGCTTTGTTAAAAGGCATATTATTCCGTGAATGATTATTTAAATGATGATAGCTGGTCGCTCTGATTAACTCAGGACAATGTTTGTGTTCTTTCTCCGGAATTAGCTTACTGATACGTTATATGAGTTCATATAATTTACTTTTTTACATTACATAAATATGTAAGCTGTCACGCCCTTTATGCCTGGGGCTTTTATTTAAGTAATAAGTTTTAGTCAATTACATTTTCATTTAAATATATACGAGTATATTGTTTTGCTTTGCTGGTATTTTGGCGTGGTAGCTGGCATATGGTAAATAATTTCATTGTTGTTGCATTTTATCGTGTTCATCACTATACGTAGTGTTGTATAAAGTCATGTGTTTTTTTTTTTTTAATGAACAGACAGCTGTGCTGCTGGGGAGTTTTTTTTTAAATGAACAGACAGCTGTGCTGCTGCAGCGAAAGCACTAGGATGGGTCGATGGGTGGGCGTTTTAGGGGACTGTCTTATGTAATATTGACGTTCAAAAAGTGCTGATTCTCAGCCTAATTTAAATAAATGACTTTTGATTTTGTTCACTATGCCGAATTTGAGCAAGGAATCGCCCGATTTAATTCGACAGTTAATAGATACTGTGTTAAAGAATTTACGTGCATTAAAAATGCTTGACGAACCAACATGCCGCAACACCGCATGGGATACATTAATTATGTTTAAATTTAATGCGTTCACGGAACAATGGGAACAATACAAACGCGCACAAGGATTATCTAGAAACGGGGATTCTGGACCTAAGCGAAAGTTTAAACTGGATGATATTATGATGAACTTTCTTATATACCGAGCTGACCTGCTGGAAACATTGCACATGGCACATAGCAAAACAAAATAAAGATAATAAAAATCAAAACACTAAAATTAATGAGTCTAAAGTTCACTGCAATGTTTCTACCAATGAGCCACTGGGTCAAAAGTCACAAAAATCCACAAAAAATAAAAGGCTTTGTTTATTGTGCAACTCAAATCATCCACTTTACGCGTGTCAAAGATTTCTTGATTATAATTTAGATTCTAAACTTAATTTTGTTCACGAAGAGTGTTATGAAACCGGTTCTACTATTGACTGCGTTAGTGGAGGTAGTTGATATTTGTAAGAATTATCACTTAGCACGCGCATTCCTTGACAGCGGTAGTGAACGCTGTTTCATAACTCAAACTTTATGCAATTTAATTCAAGCATCAGTAATGCAGTCCACTCAAGAAATTCGTGGTGTAGGGAACTCGGTCACAAAATCCACGCAAATATGTGACATCGAGTTGTTCTGCCTAACATTACGTTGGCGTTGCCTGCTTCGTCGCAGCCTAGCGGACAGTTCAATATATCCGACCATATTGTTTTGGCAGACCCGCATTTTAATCTCAAAATATAGATATCCTAATCGGTGCGGATAAATTTTGGGATTTAATTAATTCTAATAAAATAATATTACCTTGTGGGCCTTTCTTATTGGACACCAAATTGGGATGGGTTTTTTCCAGCCCAATTTGTTCTCCCAAGCGTTATGATGGGTACATTCAGTGTAATTCTTCTCAGTCTAACGATTCCCAGCTACGCAAATTCTGGGAGTTGGAGGACATGTCTACGTATCGGGATACGCGCACAGATGAGGAGCGTTCTTGTGAATAACATTTTGTCAATACTACTACGCGCAACAGTGATGGAAGTTCAAGGTTCGCATTCCTTTTAAATCATCACCCGATACCTTAGGTGAAACTTACTCACAGGCACAACACAGGTTTTTGCCCTTGAAAAACATTTAGAACGCAACCCTAAATATAAAAAAACTTTATGCCGATTTCATTCACGAGTACATCCGATTAGGTCACATGAGTGGTGTTGAGCGCGTCGGTAGACCTAACTATCTCCTACCGCATCATGGAGTATTTCGTGAGCACAATACCACCACCAAGCTACGCGTGGTGTTTGATGTCAGCGCCGCAGCAAGCAATGGCATTTCGCTCAACGAAATACAAATGGTAAGTCCACCGATACAAGCCGATTTGTTGTCTATCTTAATAAGATTTAGGCAACATAAACACACGGCTTGCGCAGACATTGAGAAAATGTATCGGCAATGTCTTATTCACGAAGACCAGCGTGATCTTCAGCTGATATTGTGGCGTGATGAGCCGTCGCAGCCACTGGATGTTTACCGACTGAGCACGGTCACTTACGGCACCGCGTCCGCACCGTTCCTAAGTTGTAGGTGTCTTAAACAGCTGGCAGCTAATTGCACGGATCGTGACGTCACAAGAATCATTAATGAATACTTTTACGTTGACGATATGATTACGGGTTGTGATAATAAACAGCACCTTTTAGATATTTGCAAAAACGTTGCAGACGTTTTAAAGTCAGGTTGTTTTCCACTTCGCAAGTGGATGTTTAATTTCAACATTGAAAGTAATGAATCCGACTTAGTCAAGGAATTATCATTAGGCGATAACGTCCATGCTAAAACTTTAGAATTGGGTTGGCATAATATGAACGATAATTTCTATTTTAATAAACACAATTTAAGTAAATTAAATGTCTTCGCAGATAGTGATGGCATTTTACTAGTCGGTGGACGAATAAAATTGACATCTGACTTAAATTATGATAAGAAAGACCCTGTGCTAATTTCTTCCAACCACTGGTTTTCAGTGCTATTGGTGCGACACGAGCACAAGCGACTGCAGCAAGCTGCGCCGCAGACATTACTATACAACATACGCGAGTCCCACTGGCCAGTGAGGGTAGGAACTTGGCTAAGCGCATTGTCCATGAGTGCGTTATGTGTACACGGTTGAGAGGCACATCTTTGTCTCCTATCATGGGCAATTTACCGGAAGAGAGAATCACTCCAAGCGTTCTTACGTACCGGTGTAGACTACGCTGGGCCAGTGCTCGTACTGAATCGTAAGGGTAGGGGCTCTAAATTAATTAGAGGTTATATTTGCTTATTTGTTTGTTTAGTTACACGCGCAATACATTTAGAGCTTGTCAGTGACCTTTTTCTGATGCTTATCTACTTGCGTTAAGGAGATTTATTTCCCGACGTGGTAAACCTGACGAAATAATTTCGGATAACGGTAGAAACTTTGTAGGTCTCGCAAAAAATTTTCTAAATTTTTATCCGCATGCTCCTCCGATTTAATTGAATATGCGACTAGTCAGGACATTAACTTCTCTTTCATCCCGCCTTTTGCACCTCATTTTGGTGGATTTTGGGAAGCGGGAGTAAAGTCGTGCAAGCACCACTTGTTACGAGTCGTAGGCAGTGCACACCTAACATTCGAAGAATATAGCACTGTGTTATCGCAAATCGAAGCTGTCCTCAACTCCCGCCCCATTAGTCCTTTATCCACAGATCCTAACAACTTCCTTCCTTTGTGTCCCTCTCACTTCCTGATTGGTCGTCTCCTAACAGCGCCTGCCACACCACAGCTGACTGACGTCCCTGCTCACCGAGTGACACGCTACCAGAGGCTTGAGCAGCTCAGACAACATTTCTAGATACGATGGTCTAAAGAGGACATATCAGAAAAGCAAACCCGGACCAAACGAAGACAACATGGGCGTGATTTGAAGCCAAACATATTGGTCGTCATCAAAGAGGACAACACGCCACCACTGAAATGGAGCTTGGGGCGGATCATCTCAACAATACCAGGAAAGGATGGAATCTCTAGAGTGGCTGATATTCAAACGAAGTCAGGAGTCATCAGACGTGCATTTCCTCGAATCTGTTCCCTATTCAATGATGAAGATGAAGAGAAGGTGTTGGACGTCGGTACCTACTTCCAAGCCCGGGGGCATGTTCAGAAATGAAATGAAATGAAATCGTTTATTAAGCAAGTAGGATCACCGATCACTTTTACACGTCTGTTTTTTTTTATATTTTTTTTTTTTAATTTAGATGAAGCCGGCATTTCCTAACTGACTACCTCTGAGAAGAAATAGCCGAAACAAACTCAGGGATCATCGTCTTTTTTAAAGTCCAGACATTAAAAATGAAAATGTTTACAATAATTTACGTTATAATTACGCATATTGCTTAATAACAATGCTTAACAGAGCGAGCAGCTCAGTCCCAAGCCTCTCTATCCTCTAAATAATCTGAGATTTTATAATACCCCTTTTTGCAAAGTTTGGCCTTTATATAGGTTTTATATCGTTTAATGGGTAAGTTTCGAATGCCCATGGGAAGCTTGTTGTAAAAGTGTATACATTGACCCATGAACGAGTTGCCTACTCTGTGGAGACGAGTGTGATGTACAGCAAGATTGTGTTTGTTCCTGGTATTTATATTATGAATATCGCTTATTTTCTTAAAATTAGATATATTTTTATGTACATACATAAGATTTTCAAATATATATTGCGAAGCTACAGTCAGAATGTTCACCTCTCTGAATTTTTCTCTAAGAGAATCTCTAGGACAAAGGTTGTAAATGGCTCGAACAGCCCTTTTCTGTAAAACAAAGATGGTATTGATGTCCGCACAAGTTCCCCAGAGAAGAATCCCATAAGTCATAAGACTATGAAAATAACTAAAATAAACTATTCTGGCTGTATTCACATCAGTTATCTGTCTAATTTTCTTAACAGCATAAGCGGCAGAACTGAGTCTACCCGACAGCTTCTCAATGTGAGGACCCCATTGTAACTTAATAGTCAATCCAAGAAAAACTGTCGACTCGACAGGGATCAACTCTACTCCATTCAGTTGAACATTGGTACTTAGCTGCCTGACATTTGGCGTAGAAAATTTAATGAATTTAGTTTGTTTTTCATTCAAAAGAAGGTTATTTACATTAAACCAATGGACAACTTTCGAAAGTGCATTGTTAACTTCGTCAAAATTTGCTAGCTGACGCTTGACTTTAAAAATAAGAGAAGTGTCATCCGCGAACAATACTATGTTGTGATTATCCCTCACGTGATGAGGTAAGTCATTAATATAAATTAAAAACAAGAAAGGATCTAGAATTGAGCCCTGCGGAACGCCCATGGTGACCTCAGATCCTGCAGATTTGTTGCCATTAACATCAACCCTCTGAATTCGATTATTCAGATAAGAAGTCAGAAGGTCGAGAGCTCTGTCCCTTAAACCATAATGGTACAATTTCCTAATAAGAGTATCATGATGTACGCAATCAAAGGCCTTGGACAAATCACAAAAAAGACTTCGCCTTAATAGATGAACTTGACCTTAAGAACTGGAGCTACCATCTCCTTTAAACAGCAATTGGTCGCCTAAGCATGCGATCGACCAATAGCCACCGAGCTACGCGTTAACGGTTTTGTTGTTAAAATAAGTTTCTTCTAGAACTACCACTGCATTGTACGCGTTACGTACCACATATACTTCACACATTATTTCATTGTAATACTCGAAATACAGTCAAGTTTAAAGGAATTCCTGGTGTCGCGTACTCATTTCAATCCCGCTTGAGAACGAAACACATATTGAATTGAATTATACTACGATGGTATCTGTAACTTTCATCTGCATGGCGATCTGGTAACTTTCGTAGGGTCAACATGATTAGAGATTTGCAAACGGAATAGAACATCCTCTAAAAATATTGGTTCACTGACCTCCGATGGGCGACAATGCGATCCTGTATCGAGTTGTTTTTTTCGCGCCATTATTATTAAAGTTTGGTACCGCAGGATGCGGCGGTCATTAACCTGTAAGCGCTTCCTTATCAACATGTACATCATGTAGAAAATGTGAAAAATATTTTCCTGTGACTAAACTATGGGACATATTTATATGATTTTTATGGGTAGACTGAGAATGTGTTTAATTAATTGACGTATTGTCAGCACCACTCTGTATAAATGGTTAAATAAATATAAGTGTGACAATTGTTATTGAAGTGAAACTTCTTTACGCACGCTTGACTTGGGGAGTAAGCTGGCGAAAGCGTTACGGAAATTGATCGGGCAAGGCGAACGGAAGTTAAGTGGGAGATATAAGCACAGAGGCGCCCCTGGCGCGAGCTTGGTACTACAAGGTCCACAACTAGTTTTTTTTTTTTCAATAAAAATAGAAGATCTATGCAATTTTTTTTTTTTAATTTTGAGACACGGATACACTTATTTATTTATTTATTTACACTTATCACTATACATTAAACTTTATGTTGACTGACAACCATTAAGGGGTATTATATTATTAGTATTATATTAACATAAAATTTGGTACCGCCTACTTCACAGTCCCTCCTTTATCCTCCTCTCATTATCCTCCCACTCCCGCCCCATTAGTCCTTTATCCACAGATCCTAACAACTTCCTTCCTTTGTGTCCCTCTCACTTCCTGATTGGTCGTCTCCTAACAGCGCCTGCCACACCACAGCTGACTGACGTCCCTGCTCACCGAGTGACACGCTACCAGAGGCTTGAGCAGCTCAGACAACATTTCTAGATACGATGGTCTAAAGAGGACATATCAGAAAAGCAAACCCGGACCAAACGAAGACAACATGGGCGTGATTTGAAGCCAAACACATTGGTCGTCATCAAAGAGGACAACACGCCACCACTGAAATGGAGCTTGGGGCGGATCATCTCAACAATACCAGGAAAGGATGGAATCTCTAGAGTGGCTGATATTCAAACGAAGTCAGGAGTCATCAGACGTGCATTTCCTCGAATCTGTTCCCTATTCAATGATGAAGATGAAGAGAAGGTGTTGGACGTCGGTACCTACTTCCAAGCCCGGGGGCATGTTCAGAAATGAAATGAAATGAAATCGTTTATTAAGCAAGTAGGATCACCGATCACTTTTACACGTCTGTTTTTTTTTATATTTTTTTTTTTTAATTTAGATGAAGCCGGCATTTCCTAACTGACTACCTCTGAGAAGAAATAGCCGAAACAAACTCAGGGATCATCGTCTTTTTTAAAGTCCAGACATTAAAAATGAAAATGTTTACAATAATTTACGTTATAATTACGCATATTGCTTAATAACAATGCTTAACAGAGCGAGCAGCTCAGTCCCAAGCCTCTCTATCCTCTAAATAATCTGAGATTTTATAATACCCCTTTTTGCAAAGTTTGGCCTTTATATAGGTTTTATATCGTTTAATGGGTAAGTTTCGAATGCCCATGGGAAGCTTGTTGTAAAAGTGTATACATTGACCCATGAACGAGTTGCCTACTCTGTGGAGACGAGTGTGATGTACAGCAAGATTGTGTTTGTTCCTGGTATTTATATTATGAATATCGCTTATTTTCTTAAAATTAGATATATTTTTATGTACATACATAAGATTTTCAAATATATATTGCGAAGCTACAGTCAGAATGTTCACCTCTCTGAATTTTTCTCTAAGAGAATCTCTAGGACAAAGGTTGTAAATGGCTCGAACAGCCCTTTTCTGTAAAACAAAGATGGTATTGATGTCCGCACAAGTTCCCCAGAGAAGAATCCCATAAGTCATAAGACTATGAAAATAACTAAAATAAACTATTCTGGCTGTATTCACATCAGTTATCTGTCTAATTTTCTTAACAGCATAAGCGGCAGAACTGAGTCTACCCGACAGCTTCTCAATGTGAGGACCCCATTGTAACTTAATAGTCAATCCAAGAAAAACTGTCGACTCGACAGGGATCAACTCTACTCCATTCAGTTGAACATTGGTACTTAGCTGCCTGACATTTGGCGTAGAAAATTTAATGAATTTAGTTTGTTTTTCATTCAAAAGAAGGTTATTTACATTAAACCAATGGACAACTTTCGAAAGTGCATTGTTAACTTCGTCAAAATTTGCTAGCTGACGCTTGACTTTAAAAATAAGAGAAGTGTCATCCGCGAACAATACTATGTTGTGATTATCCCTCACGTGATGAGGTAAGTCATTAATATAAATTAAAAACAAGAAAGGATCTAGAATTGAGCCCTGCGGAACGCCCATGGTGACCTCAGATCCTGCAGATTTGTTGCCATTAACATCAACCCTCTGAATTCGATTATTCAGATAAGAAGTCAGAAGGTCGAGAGCTCTGTCCCTTAAACCATAATGGTACAATTTCCTAATAAGAGTATCATGATGTACGCAATCAAAGGCCTTGGACAAATCACAAAAAAGACTTCGCCTTAATAGATGAACTTGACCTTAAGAACTGGAGCTACCATCTCCTTTAAACAGCAATTGGTCGCCTAAGCATGCGATCGACCAATAGCCACCGAGCTACGCGTTAACGGTTTTGTTGTTAAAATAAGTTTCTTCTAGAACTACCACTGCATTGTACGCGTTACGTACCACATATACTTCACACATTATTTCATTGTAATACTCGAAATACAGTCAAGTTTAAAGGAATTCCTGGTGTCGCGTACTCATTTCAATCCCGCTTGAGAACGAAACACATATTGAATTGAATTATACTACGATGGTATCTGTAACTTTCATCTGCATGGCGATCTGGTAACTTTCGTAGGGTCAACATGATTAGAGATTTGCAAACGGAATAGAACATCCTCTAAAAATATTGGTTCACTGACCTCCGATGGGCGACAATGCGATCCTGTATCGAGTTGTTTTTTTCGCGCCATTATTATTAAAGTTTGGTACCGCAGGATGCGGCGGTCATTAACCTGTAAGCGCTTCCTTATCAACATGTACATCATGTAGAAAATGTGAAAAATATTTTCCTGTGACTAAACTATGGGACATATTTATATGATTTTTATGGGTTGACTGAGAATGTGTTTAATTAATTGACGTATTGTCAGCACCACTCTGTATAAATGGTTAAATAAATATAAGTGTGACAATTGTTATTGAAGTGAAACTTCTTTACGCACGCTTGACTTGGGGAGTAAGCTGGCGAAAGCGTTACGGAAATTGATCGGGCAAGGCGAACGGAAGTTAAGTGGGAGATATAAGCACAGAGGCGCCCCTGGCGCGAGCTTGGTACTACAAGGTCCACAACTAGTTTTTTTTTTTTCAATAAAAATAGAAGATCTATGCAATTTTTTTTTTTAATTTTGAGACACGGATACACTTATTTATTTATTTATTTACACTTATCACTATACATTAAACTTTATGTTGACTGACAACCATTAAGGGGTATTATATTATTAGTATTATATTAACATAAAATTTGGTACCGCCTACTTCACAGTCCCTCCTTTATCCCTCTCCCTTACTCCCCCCCCCCTCACCCCTTAATATCCCCACGAAACTACCTACGACTACGAGCGAAATAAGTTTCACTTCAGTCGTGTGGTCATAAGCACACTCGTTTTTTTAAATAATGCAGTTAACAACTAAACTAAACACTGCCACACGCAGTGGAATGGAATGGTTTATTAGAACATTTGTTCAGCCTATACGATATTTAAAAAAACCCCGTCCGATCCAAAAGGATAATAAAGGTTAGGTAAACACATGATCAAATAAAATATGAAATTTTACATAATCATCATAGTAACAATACTAATTAATTTTGAAATAATCTTTTTTTTTTCGTGAATTAATTCGAACTTCCCCAAAATTTAACATTTTTTTAAAAAGGTGACAACACCATTTTACACAGTATTAGTATGAGTGATGCGACCACGTGCCGCGTACCCTGCCCCCCCCGCCCCTTCACCCGCGCATGTATCCCTACCGTGTTGCCTACCGCACACGTGTTAAGTTACCTCGCTTTTTCGTAACAATATTTATTTTTTAGGGGTTTTTTTATGTTTAGCCCGCCTTTGTAGCTATTATTAGAATCAGTTATTGATACCTAACATTTTTACTCAAAATATAGCGGACCAATCGCAAGCGAGGTAGTAGTTCGCAGGCCCGTCTGTGATGAGTCGCTGCTGCTGCTGCTGTCGTGGAGGCGGCGATCGTAAGTAAAGATGGTTAATATAGCGCATAGCGCCATTCAATAGCACGCTATTTCCTCATAGCGCATAGCGCACGCTATGTAGGTGGACGTTACAACGCTATGACGCTATTCACGCTATGAATGAAAATGATCGAATAACTCGCAGTCATCGCGTGAGCGCTGTGGACTATACAGTATATTAAGAAAACCCTGTCCGACCCATAAGGATAATAAAGGTTAGGTAAACACATGACCAAATATAATATAAAATTTTACGTAATCGTGCCACGCTTTAGGCGTTTCGCCTTTAATAATGACGGAATTAAATAGCTTCCGAAGCGCTTTAAGAGCCGGTTTACCACCCGCTTTCAGAAGCTCAGCCGTAATTCCATCATCACCAGCCGCCTTATCGTTCTTGAGCTGTTTCAGGGCCATACTAATCTCGTAGAGGCTGAAGTCCGGGATATCATCGGTGTAGTGTCGGGTTAGTCTGGCTCTAGGATCATTAGCCAGGCTTACAACAGGTGCGTGTGTTGATGTGTATAACTCTCCGTATAATTTCTCAATCTCACCCAAAATCTCGGACTTGGAAGTGACGATCCTAGCATCCCCAGTCTTCAGCTTTGCAAGTAGGCTCTGTCCAACAGACAAATCCCGTGCGAACACTTTGGAGCATTTGTTCCACTCGATAGCCTCTTTAATACAATTTGTATTAAATTTGCGTATATCGCGAGTCAGAGACTTTGAGATTTGTCTGTTAAGGCATCTGACACACGAAGCGTCATCAGGGGATTTTAAGACCACCTCCCGTCTTTCTTCCATTAGCCGACGGGTGGGACCGGAGATCTTCTTCTGTCCTTTTGAACGGAGGGTTTTGTAAAACTTGGACCCTTCCGTTTGGAGAGTTTCCACAAACCTGTTGTTATAGTCGTCCACATCTACGCATTCACCGAGGCATTCGAAGCGATTTTGCAGTTCGATCTGAAAGCTTTCGAGGTTTTGGAGTTGGGTTGACGCTGGACGGAGCGTAGACTTCATAAGTCGAGAGCGTTCGAGCCTAATGTTGAGGTTCAAGATGCCTCTAACAATACGGTAATCTAAATAAATAATGATTAACACCAAAGGAAATCAAAGCCAAAATCAGCAAAATTATGGATAGATAAATACAAAATATTGATTGAAATATGGAAAACTTAAAAAAAGTTTAAAGATTGTTCTTAAACGAATATATTACATTATATTCCTAAGGTTCCTTCTAAGAAGACTGAAAAATTATGTGCGTCCAAATAATATTTTTATGATTGTTATGAGACTATAAATTGATTTAATCTATTTGGGTTGGTTTTATTTTTTTAGTTTTAGTCATATAGAGTTCATCGCAAAATTATTACAATGACGGATTACACTTGTTTTATTTTTAATTATATTTTCATTAGTAGGCATCTAATCTCATTAATGTTTTAAATAATTTCATTAGTGTAACAACATCACTCATTCGTGTCACTCTGATTTCAATTTTTCAATAGTTCTATTTAAAAAATCATTAATATTTTATTTAACTTGTGTTAATATAACCCCATAGAATGAGCTTATACCATTAATTACCCAAAAAACGGGTATTTAAGAAATCATGCAAAAAAGTATAAATTTAATTCGAAATTTGAAATCAACCCCATCGAGACATTGTACTCTCAACCGCTAGAGCACATTTAAGGAAATGAAACATGTATCCAGTAAATGTTAGCTTAATAACAAGTAGGTACACAGTGTTCACGCGTGTGCTATGCAATTAAACATTAATGAGAAATTGCCTCCATATGCATTATATGTAAATATAGTTTTTTCCAGTGGTATCTCTAATTAGTTTATACTCCCCTGTGGAGAAGGACCAGCGTTGAGCCAAGCATTTTTGTTAATGACGTAATACTTTTAACGTATAATATGTTTGGCGACAGTGTGCGTTTAATACAAGGTTTAAATTTCGATTAATTTAGTTGCGAGTATGTGGGCAGGAATTTTATTGTAACATTTTAAATAGTACCTACTCCATGAAGGATGAGTTTACTTTAGCAAGTCTGAAACAGCATCAACTAATTGGTCCCTATTTCTAGCTCTATAATTATGTCTTTCAGTTCTTTTACAGAAAAGATTTAATTTTTTTTATGTACAGCTTCAGACGACAGCACATCAAGCTACTACAATGATTTTTAATGGGTTTTCAACATCGCTAAAGCATTAATTCAAGCTCTATGTTTATCGAGATAATTTGACAGTATCAGGTAGCTTGGCCTGCTGTCGTCCGGACATGATATTTTCATATATTTATTCACAAGGTACCATATATTAATATATTTATTCACAAGGTACCATATATTAATATATTTATTCACAAGGTACCATATATTAATATATTTAAACAATCTCGCCTGCGGAGACCATCTACCAGGAATAAATACTCCTGTAAAGTGGGTGCGTGTACAATCATTTAAGACTCGCATGGTGGGCAGGTGGGGGCAGCTGGCCCAACTTTCACTGTTTTTTTTTTTTGCCGGGGTGGAAATCCTCATAGGATGCCCGCCGCCCTGGGGTGGGCGACGGGGTATGTCAGACTTTTACTGACTAAAACCACCCCGGTGTCTTCTATCACGAGCGCGCGTGGGGCCGCGGGAGTCTAAATTCTTCCACGGCCCCATACCCTCGTGCAGGCCCGGTCTGTCTGGGCCTCGTCTCCTGCACGGGGTAGTGGGGTGTTAAACTACCCCGTGCATCGCCTCAAAGGCGCGCGTCGACACTCGCCCCTGGACCCATTCATGGGGGGCGGAAGAGGGCGTTATCCGCCCTTCCTCGGCGCCCGGTGCGTCTTCTGCGGCCCGGGAGGGGAGTTGATATCTCCCTCTCCCGTTCCGCAGCTTCCTTCTGCGACATCACGTCCTCGCAGAAGGACACCACCGCGTCCCACGACTCTGAGCTGCCGACCATCCTCCGCACTACTTCCGGCAGCGTCAGGTCGCCTCCTACTTCATTTGTGACCCAACTTTCACTGCCCCAAGGATACGACAATATCTTCATTGACTAATCGGAGACGGTAGTTTGAGTACCGGAAGCCAGTTGCAAAGTCTTAAAAAAATTACACAAACAATTATATTAAAATCAAAAGCTAACAATACCATCACTTTGATATTCCTCCATTGGCTCGATACCATCATCTAGTCCATCACTAACAGCTGGTAATTCTTCTTTGACAGCAGTATTTCCTGTTTCACATTCATCATCTATACTTATGTGGAATATTGGTGAAGTAATAAGCCCACTACAAAACTTTAATCGGGCTTGGTTTATTAAAGGATTGACCTGTGAAAAGAAAAAGAAAGATCAGAAGGTAGTGTGTTTAAATCAGGTCAGGGTCACCAGTATAGCAAAATTATGAGCAACAGGGTGTAGACCCCCTCATCCTAAATAGAAAAGGGAGGATTGTCCAACCAGACGGGTGTTGTGTTTGATGTTGGGAAGCTGTCTGAGTGCTTGTTACACGGTAAACTCTGTTTATGCAATTCAAGGTTTACATGACGTCAGTATGACGCGTACTTCGCATGTGGTGTTGTAGATACCGCTACAATTATTATAATATTGAGAAAATTAAAATGGAATGTTGAAAATCTTTCAATGTGAAAATTACTAAGACAATCACCCAAAACTCCGGCCGTTCGCCACGTCCTAGTGCTTTCGCTGGGAAGAAGAGAGGAACGAACTTCCCAGCAGGAGAGCTGTCTGTTCAGTTGATGGCAACTAGCCATGCCACTATACATACTAGCTTGATTATGTACAAAGTACATAATAATTGTATGTTTAATATTGTATGTATAATAATCTTATGCTTGTATTTGACAAAAGCTTTTATATTGTTACTTTTTTAATGTTTATTCAGCAACTTAAACAACTTCCCCTTTATTCATAAAAACTGCTTAAAGTTAACAAGTGATTAGCGATTCTTTAACCATACATTTTTGACCTTTTAATGTCACTTAACTTATCCTTTATGAATAAACACACCAGTGTTTAAGGGATTTATTCATAATCGATTTTTAAAGTTAAGTGACCTGTAAGCGTCTGTAAAATGTATGTTTAAAAAATCGCGAATCACTAGTTAACTTTAAGCAGCGTTTATGAATAAGGGGGCTTGTGCTAGTTACTTTTAGGAGCATCCTTTTAAACAATTAATTTGCTTGGGTTAGGATGCTCCGCACTCCCTATGTTTTACAACACTAAATAGTTATTTAAGTAAACAAAAAAAAATAGAAAACCAGAAAGAAATGCAGAAAAAAAAGGAAAAAATACAAATTGGATTAATACTTCGCATGCTGGAGTGTGGTATAGTTCTTGCAATTTACGAGCGCGCGTGAGTCTTGCTTGTGGTATGTTGTGTACATGCACAATGCGTTAGTGTGTGTGCCTGACGGAGCGTTCAGTAGCGAGCGGTCGCCCGCTCAGGTCACATGTGTTTATTGTTTTCACGTCGCTATCCACCACGAAGTACCGTCAGCATGTCAAATATCGATAAAAACCGAAAAATTATTCGTAGTGAAGTGAGTTATTTAAATATGCATTTATAGCGTTAATTTAATATTAAACTATTTGTATGGATCAACGATCATGAACATTGTATTATCTTTATTATTTGTAGGGTCGTGCAATTATCGCCCGAGTTTTTCATTTTCTTCAAGAAGAATATAATTTCATGAAGGCGAATAATAATGATAATTGTGATTTGAGTCCTTTGGCTAACGTAAGAAAACGAACCGCCGAAGCAACAGGGGTCAGTGAACGTACTGTACCTTCTATTTTGGATTCTTGCCACGCAAGAAGTAGGGATAAAAAAAAAGTAGTAAAAAAAAAAGTAGGGATAAAAAAAAAAGAAGAAAAAGAGATGCCCTCTACATCTGTCAAGTTTCTTTCACCAATGAAAAAACGTCGTCAAAGAAGTAGCAAACTTGATTTTGATAATTTCGACACTAATTTGATTCGAAGTACAATTCAAAATTATCACATCGAACACAAGGAAATTCCAACTTTAAACAAAATTCGGTCAGTTCTCAGAGAAAAGATAGACTTTGACGGGTGTCTAAGCACTTTACGTTCATTGCTCATAAAAATTGGTTATAAATGGCGAAAGATTAGCAGTAACTGACGAGTATTACAAGAAAGGCATGATTTACAACTATGGCGTTTAAAATATTTGAAAAAGATTTCTCAGTGCCGTGCAGAAGGACGTCCTATTGTTTACACTGACGAAACATATGTTTTAACGTCACACGTTCGACAAATTACATGGGGCATAAAGGATAAAGATACTCCATTTATGAAGAAATTAGGTACTGGGAGCCGGTTTATTATAGTGCACGCAGGTACTAAAGATAGATTCATTCCAAATGCCTCATTGGTATATAAAGCATCCTTCACAACTGGAGATTATCACTCAAATATGAGTTTTGAAAATTATAAGAAGTGGCTAGAAGAGAAGCTTATGCCAAATTTGCCAGAAAGGGCAGTTATTGTGATGGATAACGCGCCCTATCATAACGCCCGCAGCAGTAAAATTCCTACGTCCAGTTCAAAGAAGAGCGATATGATAAAATGGCTAACTGATAACGGAATTTTATGTGACGAACGATTAAAAAAAATCGAACTCTATGAATTAATAATAAATAATAAACATCGTTTCATAACATTCAAAATCGACGAAATAGTTAAAAGCAAGAATTTTGAAATATTACGTTTACCTTTATATAGGTTTTATATCGTTTAATGGGTAAGTTTCGAATGTCCATGGGAAGCTTGTTGTAAAAGTGTATACATTGACCCATGAACGAGTTGCCTACTCTGTGGAGACGAGTGTGATGTACAGCAAGATTGTGTTTGTTCCTGGTATTTATATTATGAATATCGCTTATTTTCTTAAAATTAGATATATTTTTATGTACATACATAAGATTTTCAAATATACACACATCAAAAGTGTCTAGGGATCAAGCATTTTTATGCGGATTTCTTGAGATTGAGATGTGGCTTTGTAATAAATTTATGATTTTATAAATTTATATGGATCCTTTTTGGTGCATTTCATAATTTGAATCAGGAACTGTGAATCAAATTCGAGTAAAAGATGAAAATCAGCTGTCAATATTTTCCCTATAAAAACATACAACGCATTGAAGACATTATTAGTGCTACTGTTTCCCTACTACTGATTAAAACCAACGTTATTATGGAGCGGCGACGTCATTTAAGCAGGGAAGAAATGCTCAGAGCCGTGGGAATGATAGAAGCTGGTTCCCGGCAACGTACTGTGGCTTTAGCTCTGAATACAAGTCAGAGTGTTATCAGTCGACTTTGGACACGTTACCGAAGCACTGGTACCGTGGCTGAGCGCCATGGAGGACGGTATCGCTGCACCACACGGAGACAAGACCGATACATTCAAATCTTAACTCGAAGAGCTCCAACAATAACCGCCATGATGTTAGCCGTGAGGCTTCATCACTCTTCAGGGAACTTAATTAGCGACCAAACAGTCAGAAACCGCTTGCATGAAGTGAACCTTCATTCCCGAAGACCGCTACGGGTACCACCTATAGCAATGCACAATCGTAGGATTCGATATCAATGGGCTCTTGAACACAGAAATTGGGCAGAAGAACAATGGCGTTTCCTGTGCTTTTCTGATGAGTCTCGTTTTAGTATGAGACCGGATACAAGACGTATACGACACTGGAGAACCCCTGGACGCCAATAGCGATTAAAATCCTGCCAGGAAGTCCATCCTTATAGTGGTGGAACCATCATGGTATGGGCGGGTATTTGGATCGGTGGAAGAACTGAGTTGATTTGGATCAGAGGCAACCTCAACGCTCAAATTTATGCTGAGACGATTGTATCAGACGTCATCGTTCCTCTACAAGTGCAAATCGGTCCCTTATTTCAGTTAATGCATGATAATGCATGACCGCACACCGCAAGAGTTGTAAGACAGACTCTCGCCGCAGCTAACATCAATGTCCTGCCCTGGCCTGCTCAGTCGCCAGACTTGAACCCGATTGAGCATGCATGGGATATGCTACAGAGAAGAGCTCTGCCGAATATGGAGGGTATCCAGTCGCAAGAAGACCTTTTTTTGTTGTTGCAACGAACATGGGCGGCCATTCCATAGCGTGATTTGGATGAACTCATTTTGAGTATGCCAAACCGATGTTCTTGTGTTGTTAGTGTTCGCGGTAGAAACACGGATTATTAATTGTTTAAGTTACCCAATAAAATTTTAGAGAAAACTGTTATTTCAGTCTTTTTTTCGAACTTTTGTGTAAGTGGTTCAAATGTCAAATATCACTTTATTAGGAAAATGGCAAATTTCTTTATTAATGCAAAGGTGACTTGGTTTATCGTTACTGTGACAAACGAAAACACTTTATTTGATGAATCCTTAAAGAAAATTTTAATTAATATCAATCAGGAGAAAAGTTATTGCAAAAATATATGTTGATCCCTAGACACTTTTGATGTGTGTATATTGCGAAGCTACAGTCAGAATGTTCACCTCTCTGAATTTTTCTCTAAGAGAATCTCTAGGATCAAGGTTGTAAATGGCTCGAACAGCCCTTTTCTGTAAAACAAAGATGGTATTGATGTCCGCACAAGTTCCCCAGAGAAGAATCCCATAAGTCATAAGACTATGAAAATAACTAAAATAAACAATTCTGGCTGTATTCACATCAGTTATCTGTCTAATTTTCTTAACAGCATAAGCGGCAGAACTGAGTCTACCCGACAGCTTCTCAATGTGAGGACCCCATTGTAACTTGGAGTCAATAGTCAATCCAAGAAAAACTGTCGACTCGACAGGGATCAACTCTACTCCATTCAGTTGAACATTGGCACTTAACTGCCTGACATTTGGCGTAGAAAATTTAATGAATTTAGTTTTTTTTTCATTCAAAAGAAGGTTATTTACATTAAACCAATGGACAACTTTCGAAAGTGCATTGTTAACTTCGTCAAAATTTGCTAGCTGACGCTTGACTTTAAAAATAAGAGAAGTGTCATCCGCGAACAATACTATGTTGTGATTATCCCTCACGTGATGAGGTAAGTCATTAATATAAATTAAAAACAAGAAAGGACCTAGAATTGAGCCCTGCAGAACGCCCATGGTGACCAAAGTACATAATAATTGTATGTTTAATATTGTATGTATAATAATCTTATGCTTGTATTTGACAAAAGCTTTTATATTGTTACTTTTTTAATGTTTATTCAGCAACTTAAACAACTTCCCCTTTATTCATAAAAACTGCTTAAAGTTAACAAGTGATTAGCGATTCTTTAACCATACATTTTTGACCTTTTAATGTCACTTAACTTATCCTTTATGAATAAACACACCAGTGTTTAAGGGATTTATTCATAATCGATTTTTAAAGTTAAGTGACCTGTAAGCGTCTGTAAAATGTATGTTTAAAAAATCGCGAATCACTAGTTAACTTTAAGCAGCGTTTATGAATAAGGGGGCTTGTGCTAGTTACTTTTAGGAGCATCCTTTTAAACAATTAATTTGCTTGGGTTAGGATGCTCCGCACTCCCTATGTTTTACAACACTAAATAGTTATTTAAGTAAACAAAAAAAAATAGAAAACCAGAAAGAAATGCAGAAAAAAAAGGAAAAAATACAAATTGGATTAATACTTCGCATGCTGGAGTGTGGTATAGTTCTTGCAATTTACGAGCGCGCGTGAGTCTTGCTTGTGGTATGTTGTGTACATGCACAATGCGTTAGTGTGTGTGCCTGACGGAGCGTTCAGTAGCGAGCGGTCGCCCGCTCAGGTCACATGTGTTTATTGTTTTCACGTCGCTATCCACCACGAAGTACCGTCAGCATGTCAAATATCGATAAAAACCGAAAAATTATTCGTAGTGAAGTGAGTTATTTAAATATGCATTTATAGCGTTAATTTAATATTAAACTATTTGTATGGATCAACGATCATGAACATTGTATTATCTTTATTATTTGTAGGGTCGTGCAATTATCGCCCGAGTTTTTCATTTTCTTCAAGAAGAATATAATTTCATGAAGGCGAATAATAATGATAATTGTGATTTGAGTCCTTTGGCTAACGTAAGAAAACGAACCGCCGAAGCAACAGGGGTCAGTGAACGTACTGTACCTTCTATTTTGGATTCTTGCCACGCAAGAAGTAGGGATAAAAAAAAAGTAGTAAAAAAAAAAGTAGGGATAAAAAAAAAAGAAGAAAAAGAGATGCCCTCTACATCTGTCAAGTTTCTTTCACCAATGAAAAAACGTCGTCAAAGAAGTAGCAAACTTGATTTTGATAATTTCGACACTAATTTGATTCGAAGTACAATTCAAAATTATCACATCGAACACAAGGAAATTCCAACTTTAAACAAAATTCGGTCAGTTCTCAGAGAAAAGATAGACTTTGACGGGTGTCTAAGCACTTTACGTTCATTGCTCATAAAAATTGGTTATAAATGGCGAAAGATTAGCAGTAACTGACGAGTATTACAAGAAAGGCATGATTTACAACTATGGCGTTTAAAATATTTGAAAAAGATTTCTCAGTGCCGTGCAGAAGGACGTCCTATTGTTTACACTGACGAAACATATGTTTTAACGTCACACGTTCGACAAATTACATGGGGCATAAAGGATAAAGATACTCCATTTATGAAGAAATTAGGTACTGGGAGCCGGTTTATTATAGTGCACGCAGGTACTAAAGATAGATTCATTCCAAATGCCTCATTGGTATATAAAGCATCCTTCACAACTGGAGATTATCACTCAAATATGAGTTTTGAAAATTATAAGAAGTGGCTAGAAGAGAAGCTTATGCCAAATTTGCCAGAAAGGGCAGTTATTGTGATGGATAACGCGCCCTATCATAACGCCCGCAGCAGTAAAATTCCTACGTCCAGTTCAAAGAAGAGCGATATGATAAAATGGCTAACTGATAACGGAATTTTATGTGACGAACGATTAAAAAAAATCGAACTCTATGAATTAATAATAAATAATAAACATCGTTTCATAACATTCAAAATCGACGAAATAGTTAAAAGCAAGAATTTTGAAATATTACGTTTACCGTCCTATCACCCTGAGTTGAACTGTCGAAACGAAAATATCTGGGGAATTTTAAAAAATAAAATTTAATAAATGAATGTTTGAACGATATCGACATTGATACCTGGCGTAAAACTTGCAAGCATGTCGAAAAACTTGAAGAAGAATATAGAAAATATTTCGATTTGGATTTCGAGTTAACGATTGATGTAGAATCAACTGACAGCGACACTGAAGAGTTTGAAGATAGTGACACTTCTGACGATGAATAATAATTAATTTTAATAAAACTTACTATTAAAATATTTGTTTTATTATCATTGTTGGTTTCAAAGAAAAAATAATTTTAACATTGATTATTTGTATGCTAACCGTAGCGCGTCTACGCGCACGCACACATTTACACGTATACAGATACGACTTGAACACAACTAAGAGCCACGCGCGTTCGTGAATTGCAAGAACTATACGGTGAAATGAAATGAAATCGTTTATTAAGCAAGTAGGATCACCGATCACTTTTACACGTCATATGTTTTTTTTTATTCTTTTTTTTTTTTTTTAACTAGATGAAGCCGGCATTTCCTAACTGACTACCTCTGAGAAGAAATAGCCAAAACAAACTCAGGGATCATCGTCTTTTTTAAAGTCCAGACATTAAAAATGAAAATGTTTACAATAATTTACGTTATAATTACGCATATTGCTTAATAACACTGCTTAACAGAGCGAGCAGCTCAGTCCCAAGCCTCTCTATCCTCTAAATAATCTGAGATTTTATAATACCCCTTTTTGCAAAGTTTGGCCTTTATATAGGTTTTATATCGTTTAATGGGTAAGTTTCGAATGTCCATGGGAAGCTTGTTGTAAAAGTGTATACATTGACCCATGAACGAGTTGCCTACTCTGTGGAGACGAGTGTGATGTACAGCAAGATTGTGTTTGTTCCTGGTATTTATATTATGAATATCGCTTATTTTCTTAAAATTAGATATATTTTTATGTACATACATAAGATTTTCAAATATACACACATCAAAAGTGTCTAGGGATCAAGCATTTTTATGCGGATTTCTTGAGATTGAGATGTGGCTTTGTAATAAATTTATGATTTTATAAATTTATATGGATCCTTTTTGGTGCATTTCATAATTTGAATCAGGAACTGTGAATCAAATTCGAGTAAAAGATGAAAATCAGCTGTCAATATTTTCCCTATAAAAACATACAACGCATTGAAGACATTATTAGTGCTACTGTTTCCCTACTACTGATTAAAACCAACGTTATTATGGAGCGGCGACGTCATTTAAGCAGGGAAGAAATGCTCAGAGCCGTGGGAATGATAGAAGCTGGTTCCCGGCAACGTACTGTGGCTTTAGCTCTGAATACAAGTCAGAGTGTTATCAGTCGACTTTGGACACGTTACCGAAGCACTGGTACCGTGGCTGAGCGCCATGGAGGACGGTATCGCTGCACCACACGGAGACAAGACCGATACATTCAAATCTTAACTCGAAGAGCTCCAACAATAACCGCCATGATGTTAGCCGTGAGGCTTCATCACTCTTCAGGGAACTTAATTAGCGACCAAACAGTCAGAAACCGCTTGCATGAAGTGAACCTTCATTCCCGAAGACCGCTACGGGTACCACCTATAGCAATGCACAATCGTAGGATTCGATATCAATGGGCTCTTGAACACAGAAATTGGGCAGAAGAACAATGGCGTTTCCTGTGCTTTTCTGATGAGTCTCGTTTTAGTATGAGACCGGATACAAGACGTATACGACACTGGAGAACCCCTGGACGCCAATAGCGATTAAAATCCTGCCAGGAAGTCCATCCTTATAGTGGTGGAACCATCATGGTATGGGCGGGTATTTGGATCGGTGGAAGAACTGAGTTGATTTGGATCAGAGGCAACCTCAACGCTCAAATTTATGCTGAGACGATTGTATCAGACGTCATCGTTCCTCTACAAGTGCAAATCGGTCCCTTATTTCAGTTAATGCATGATAATGCATGACCGCACACCGCAAGAGTTGTAAGACAGACTCTCGCCGCAGCTAACATCAATGTCCTGCCCTGGCCTGCTCAGTCGCCAGACTTGAACCCGATTGAGCATGCATGGGATATGCTACAGAGAAGAGCTCTGCCGAATATGGAGGGTATCCAGTCGCAAGAAGACCTTTTTTTGTTGTTGCAACGAACATGGGCGGCCATTCCATAGCGTGATTTGGATGAACTCATTTTGAGTATGCCAAACCGATGTTCTTGTGTTGTTAGTGTTCGCGGTAGAAACACGGATTATTAATTGTTTAAGTTACCCAATAAAATTTTAGAGAAAACTGTTATTTCAGTCTTTTTTTCGAACTTTTGTGTAAGTGGTTCAAATGTCAAATATCACTTTATTAGGAAAATGGCAAATTTCTTTATTAATGCAAAGGTGACTTGGTTTATCGTTACTGTGACAAACGAAAACACTTTATTTGATGAATCCTTAAAGAAAATTTTAATTAATATCAATCAGGAGAAAAGTTATTGCAAAAATATATGTTGATCCCTAGACACTTTTGATGTGTGTATATTGCGAAGCTACAGTCAGAATGTTCACCTCTCTGAATTTTTCTCTAAGAGAATCTCTAGGATCAAGGTTGTAAATGGCTCGAACAGCCCTTTTCTGTAAAACAAAGATGGTATTGATGTCCGCACAAGTTCCCCAGAGAAGAATCCCATAAGTCATAAGACTATGAAAATAACTAAAATAAACAATTCTGGCTGTATTCACATCAGTTATCTGTCTAATTTTCTTAACAGCATAAGCGGCAGAACTGAGTCTACCCGACAGCTTCTCAATGTGAGGACCCCATTGTAACTTGGAGTCAATAGTCAATCCAAGAAAAACTGTCGACTCGACAGGGATCAACTCTACTCCATTCAGTTGAACATTGGCACTTAACTGCCTGACATTTGGCGTAGAAAATTTAATGAATTTAGTTTTTTTTTCATTCAAAAGAAGGTTATTTACATTAAACCAATGGACAACTTTCGAAAGTGCATTGTTAACTTCGTCAAAATTTGCTAGCTGACGCTTGACTTTAAAAATAAGAGAAGTGTCATCCGCGAACAATACTATGTTGTGATTATCCCTCACGTGATGAGGTAAGTCATTAATATAAATTAAAAACAAGAAAGGACCTAGAATTGAGCCCTGCAGAACGCCCATGGTGACCTCAGATCCCGCCGATTTGTTGCCATTAACATCAACCCTCTACACGGTACGGTTTTAAACACTATAAATATGAACTTGAGAGGAATCACTTTCACATTATACCTACTGAAATTATAAATTACAAGAATAAATGGCTGTGAAAGAATATCTTACCTCATATTTATCACTCATATTCTGAACGAAAAGCTCTTCGGCTTTCAGACATTGTCGCAGTAATCGGTAGGATTGCTTTAATTTAGCAAAGCAAAAGACACAAGCAAGCAGCGGTCTACTATCTTCAGTTATAAACTGCAACAACATTTGTCATGTATCTACTATTTTGATTTTATTATTTATTTATTTATGTACACACACAATCCATCTTATCTTTTCACCACCTGTGGTTGACTAGTAGAGAATGCCTAAGGCATTAAGTAAATACATAATACTAAAATATGTAAATATTATTATATATATTATATTATTTATCATTTATACCCAAGGATGAGGAATATTCATATTAAACAGGTACCAAATATCATTAAGGTATAAACTTGTGCTATCATGAGTCTATCTCAATATCCCAGTAGACAGTGGAGCATTATATATATATATATATGCATTATTGTAGATACAATTAATGACCTCTTTAGGTCTTTAAAGATATTTTCATATTTTTATGTATAATATATAAGGTAGACATGATTGTGTCTCCATTTAATGTAACCAGTAGTTTGCTCAACATTCTCATTGTTGGCACACTGTGTATGAGGACTATTCTTGGAAACTAACAGTTTCTAAATTAAATAAACTTAGTAACAAACTAAAGTTAAAGCAAAACCAAGTGACTTAGTTAATGGACACATGTAATATAAGTCTCCCCCATATAATTTGTTAATAATGTTGCTAAGTAAAAACAGAATACAATTTTTCACTTAGAATGAGAAACACTGGTTACAAACATAAACATTTCTTGAAAAGAGAATCATTTGAATTATGACAACACAGTCTGTGCAATGAAATTGCACCCATAAAGAACAAATTTGTATGTCCTACAGGTACTTGTTCCGGGTCTATTTGAGTATGTGAGTGTAAATGTTTGAAATTACACCCACAGTACAGAGGGCAACATTTAAAGAAAATTAAGAATGCAAGTTAACCTGTGATGGAGCATGACAACTGAGTAGAGCTGGTGTTATGTTGGATTGGGTAACTAAGTCATGTAGTTTTTTGCTTAACTTTAGTTTATTATCTAAACAAATGGAGTCATTAGGACGAGATAAGTTAACTACCCAAGAATAGACTGTTCTAGAGCTGTCTTAAAGTTGATACACTGGTGCAAAACTATCAACATTTATCTAAACAAATGGAGTCATTAATACGAGATAAGTTAACTACCCAAGAATAGACTGTTCTAGAGCTGTCTTAAAGTTGATACACTGGTGCAAAACTATCAACATTATTGGTCCCTAAGAACATAACAACTTTAAAAATAACAACTTACTGGAATATTAGTCAGCGTCTCATATAGTTTGTGCAAGTTCCTGCTGGCCACTATACACAGGCGGACATTCTCCGCTGAACATATCCTACACATTGGTAGTTTATCCATTATTAGCACAGAGCAAGTAATCACTACGTTATTAGCTCAGAAAGTATCAATTCAATTCAATTACAAGATTATTCTAAGAGTAAGACGCGAAGATTATCAAAAGGCCATTGTGGAATTTAGTGCGAACCACAGACTAGTGCGAACGATTATTAAACTAGGGATGGGCAAAATAACATCGATATTTTCTGTGTACTCGCTATGCGAATCAGTACACAGGTGGTTCCGTGGTGGTATAGTTGGTGGAGTACCTACCTAGGAACGTGCAACATTAGCGTCTGACGAGTATGCGGTAGGGGAGTCTTAAACTTTATCTGTGTGATCAACTCCGGACAATCAAGGGGTCCATTAATTATATCTAGAGATGGTTAATATAGCGCATAGCGCCATTCAATAGCACGCTATTTCCTCATAGCGCATAGCGCACGCTATGTAGGTGGACGTTACAACGCTATGACGCTATTCACGCTATGATGAAATTGATCGAATAAATCGCACAGCGCGCGACGGCGCTTAGCAGGCGGTCAGTCCAGTGTTGCCAGATATACAGATTTATCGGTATCCATACAGATTTTCAACACGTCATACCGATAAAAATTAAGGAGTTCATTTTATACAAATTTTGGTTAATAACCACTTTTTTCGTACAGAATTAGTAATTTTCAGAACATAATGGCAACATTGGAGAACACTACCCAAATATAATTTTGTGGGAAATCCCCAACCATAGCACCATATACTATGGTCGGGGATTTCCCACAAAATATGTTAAAATAGCGGCTGAATGAGCTTCATAATCATTCATTCTCCGACTTGCGAGTTCTGTATTCATTCGTTTGTTTAATTTCATCGAATTCGCGCTTCTTTTTGTGATTGAGTATTGTATTTTATTCTTTTGAAACGTATTAAGTGTGTGTTTAAATGAAGCTAATAGCTAGCGCTCCGAAGAAACCACGGATCCTGCAGCACTTTAATCGGGAATGGATGGGAGAATCGTGCTTCGGCAATTGGCTTGTACCTAGCAAGAAAGGAGATACGTACGCGTTTTGCAAATATTGGTGCCGATTCTGTTGTCACAAATTTCGCTAAACTAAACTATAAATCGCTAAAATTTAGTTTATTCCTGTCAAACGACGTTTCCTATTCTGAAATAGATTAAACTGACACATCTTAACTATATTTTAGTTTGACAGCTCTAAAATCATTTTAGTTAGGTACTCAACTTAGCGAAACTTGCTATTTCGCTATTCTGAATTTGACGTTTTTCACCTAAAATTAAAGCTGTCAAACTAAATCTAGCTGTTTTTAATCGCGTTTAAAAAGATGTGGAATAAAATTAGTTGTCATGAACTAAAATTTACAAAGCACATTTCTCTGCTAATTCTTGAGTTTGGAGGCCTACTTAGAGTTGCCGTGAATTATTATGGAAGCTTATGTGGCTGTAGCTATTGTCGATTCGGTAGAAAGGTAAATAATAATATTATTGTTATTATACAATACAATACAAAAATTAATTGTGAAAACATATAGAGATTATTGCACTGAACATATAATTAGCTTTGTACTACTTACTACATTATGATTTTGAAAAGATAATTGTAGATACCTAAATCGACTTAGAGATTTTATGAAATAAAGAAGAACTATTTTTTTTTAGAAACCATCAAGAAAGAATTCGGTTGGAAAGATTGCGGGACAATTCCATAACCCATTCCATATGGCTGAAGAAAAATTCAAAAAAATTTTTAGACTCCCTAGATCTGGAGCACTTTATTTGGTGGATGTGTTAAGGAATCCTCGGTTGGATGAAGGATTTATCCCCAAACACATAAAGGTTAGAACAGTATTGTTTTGTTAAAGGTTCCTTTCTCTTGTATTCTTTCTTATCAGATAGTAACACGCTACAAGTAGGGTGTGTAGTAATTACTTATAATATTTACTACTTATTGTAACATATCTATTGTAGTCATTACTTAGTATGTATCTGTATAATAATAAAATTTCATATTCAGATACTAGCTGCACTCAATCTGTTTGCCCAAGGCAGTTATCAAACAGCTGTTGCGCAAGACAACATACTTGGGGTCAGCCAGCCATCAGTGAGCAGGTGCCTAGCTCTAACAGCAGGGGAAATTTTAAAAACTTTATCGCCTCATTACTTGAGATTTCCCATGACCCGTGAGGAAAAAGAAGCAGCTAAGACTGAGTAAGTTCAATTTATTATTTTGAGTTTAAAAAAAAATGTTAAGAGTCAGAGTTTAATGTTAAAACGGCTTATTTAAACTCTTTTCTGTCAAATTTGAAGAAAACTGAAAAGAATAAGTAATAAATATTTATTTTGAGGATCTTTTTACAGCCATCAAAACTTAGAACTGCCCCACTCTTATTCATGCAACACTTTGCTTGTTTCAGTTTTCAAGACCTATATAATATGCTCAACACGTAGGTGCAGTGGATGGGACCCATGTTGCCATAGCAAAACCTCCACTCAGTCACCCTATTGCGCCTGGCAACCTATTTTATAATAGAAAGGGTTATTATAGCATCAACTGCCAACTTGTGAGTATAAATAATTTTTTGTTAAGACTCTCTTGAAACCTTAATAAAAACTAAAAAAACTTTTTAGATATGCAGTGCGAGGGGCAAGATTATTGGCCTCAATCCAAATTTCCCTGGCTCCACCCATGATGCTGCAATTTGGAGGGCATCTAAAATAAACAGAGTCCTGAGAAATGACTTTGTGTGTGGGGAAAGATCCCAGTGGCTTTTAGGTAGGTCACCACAAGTAAACTTTACTTACTGGGTATGTCTATCAGCTAAGTACATTATAAAGTTTTATTTATTTATTATAGGAGATAAGGGATACCTGCTACAGCCATGGCTCATGACCCCTATTATGGGCCCGGCAACTGAAGCAGAGGCTGCTTACAATGAGTGCCATACAAGAGCAAGAAATGTGGCGGAAATGTGTAATGGGCGCCTGAAAAATAAATTTAGATGTCTGCATAGGATATGATATATACCAGCCAGAAAAGGCAGCTAAAATTATATTGGCATGTTGCACCTTGTACAATATGTTTTTGGACTCATTTGATGGTAACTATACTTAGTTTACTCTCTTTGTTTTATTTACATTTGAAAAATAAGAAATCTAAAGTAAGTGTATTTTTACAGATGAAGAAGAAATTGATGTGACTGAGGAAAGTGAGGAGAGTCCGACTGTGGAGGAAGTTAGCACAGATTTTCTTGACGAAGCAAGGAAAATTCGGCAATCATTAATTATAAATCACTTTAATTAAACACCTTTTTGAAGTGAAACTTCTTTACGCACGCTTGACTTGGGGAGTAAGCTGGCGAACGCGTGACGTAAGCGTTACGAAAAGTGATCGGGCAAGGCGAACGGAAGTTAAGTGGGGGATATAAGCACAGAGGCGCCCGTGGCGCGAGCTTGGTACTACAAGGTCTACAACGGTTTTTTTTTTTTAATAAAAATAGAAGATCTATGCAAAAATATTAATTTACCAATGAAACCATGAAATAAATTTAAATATTTATAGAAAATTAATATATGTATATGTGTATACATGTATATATTGTACACATATATACATATATATATATATACATACAGATGGAGCGAAAGAAGTTTCACTTCAGTCGTGTGGTCATAAGCACACTCGTATTTTAAAAAAAAAATACTTTACTTTTTTTTTAATTACAAATATCCTTAAACCTAAACAAAATATAAACAATCAACAAAATATAACAATCAACAAATATAGAAAACTTAAAAATAAACATGCCAGGGATGCCAGAAGAGCGAATGGCAGCTGCTAAAATTTCAGCTGCCTGTACAATACTCTCCCGAAGTAATCTACTATTCTCATTCAGTGCTTGTACCAAATTGTGGTGCACTGGGGGGCGGGGAGTCCTCTGCAATCTTCGACGCCGGGTAATCCGACTTCTCAAATCCGGCAGTGTAACTGCAGGAGACCCACTACCAGTTTCCACAGGCTGCTCTTCCAGTACAGGCTGTAGAGAGGGCGACATACTTGGATGGGCAGGCGATGTGGGTAGTGAGGGTGAGATAGGTATTCCCTGAAATAAAAAAGAAAACAGCAATTGAATTTCACAGTCATGAGCTTGACGACTCTAACAAAACAGATAACTAATGGTTTTGTTTATTGGTACTCAATAATAACAGTCTTAGTAATGTTTAAATCCATAAAAATACCATGAGTGCTAAAATAAATTACCATTTCCAAAGAGGCGAAACCATCAACAGCAGCGGACCCAATGATATCAAAAATTTTATTCTCAATATCACTGAGATCTGGCCCTGCCGGTCCTCCACCTATGATGTGCCCTGATGGAGTCTCTTATTTTTCTCGCCTTTGTTTTTACCTTTGCCACCCATATATTCCAAATCTGTTGAAATTAAATTAGTTAAGAACACAATGAAAATTATGCAATCCAATTAAAGTTTTATCAGATAAAAATCACTTACATGATGCCACTGCTCTACAGTCCTGCTGCAGCCCAGTTGGTTCAGCTCGCTACTGAGGTTAGCCTAAAAAGCCATAACCTCGGGATCAGCTTGATTTTCTAAAAAAAAGACGGTTGTATTAGACCTAAATTGATATCTAATAGGTATATTAATGTAACAACAAATGTCAATGAAACCTGTAATTAATTTTGATGCACTCAAATTTTCTGCGGTTTATGAAATGGCTATGAATTTATCAATAAAATAACAAGTTCGTATGTATTTCCTACCTCGGGCCATTAGTGGATTTGTATGAAGCCGTTCTACGAGCAGTTCCTGCTGCCTTTTTGTGGCTCGTTTCCTTGATGACGACAGCATCATAAGAATAATATTTATATCTAAGAAAACTTAATAATTAAAATAGAACTAAAATTGTTAAATGAAATGGCGGATCGTCAAAACAAAACAAACAGGCTCGGATCATCGGGATGTCTTGGATAGGGCTTTCCTTCGACTACGAGTATACGAAAAACCGGTATTTTCTTTTTGAAAATCACTATTTAATTCTTATATTAGCTCTATAACACTGAAATAAATAATACAAAAATCATGTTATCCGAACCATTTCTTTAAATGCTGCAGTTTGTTGATTTGAAAAACTTAAAGGCTTTTTTTCTTATTGAAAATCGAAAAATGGATCCGCCGAAGCTCTAAATCGTTTTCGGTTACAACCCTAGCAGTATTACATTGGCCACAGATAATAAAAATAGTAATAGGTTTTGGATTTTAATTTACTTAAATATAAACAACAATATAGTTTTATAGCGTGTTTATAATCCTTATAAATCATTTAAATAATTTTTGATAAACAATTCAAGATAATTTGATTTTAGTCATGTTTTTTTTTTTGCAGTTCAGGGGGCTTACCATGACCTTTTAACAAAACGTTCAGTTTCCAGTCAGTTTTGATTTAGGCCTAATTTAGCGCTGCTAGTAAACCGTACCATGAGAGTATTAAAATTGAACGATTATTGAACGAAGTTCACCAATGTTGAATCGTCATGCTTGTCTGTGGCCTGCTGTAATGCCACTGGCTCTTTAATACGCATCGTTCAAAAACTTATATTTTCACTTTACCGGTTTTTTTTAAATAATAAAAACATTAGATTCTTGGGTATATACATATTTTAACTATGATTATGTGTGACTATTTTCATAGATTCATTATCTAAAAGCACTACAAAGGTCAATTTACCTTTAAAAACAACTTTATAACTTTGAAAGATTCAACGTGATTTTGAACGTGTTTACACATGTCATGCAACAATAAAAAAGTATTGTAGCGCGCCAATATTTGTATTTTTTCAAATTCAATATAAACTCTGTACAATGTCTTAAGTTTGTTTGCTAAGAATTTTAGTTGGAATGTCGCTGAGGAGAGTAATTATGATTCATGTGCTGAATTTATTTTTGATACATGTACGGACGACAGCAGGTCAAGCTACCCGGAACTGTCAGATATTCCCAATCAACCTTGAGCCTTAAGGCTTTATAGATAAAGTTGAAAATCGGATAAAGAAATCTGACTGTGCTGTCGTCTGTACAAGTCTTTGTGTTAGTATAACCCAATAATTGCAGTTTATCAATTTTATATAGGAAATTTTATATAATTATGTAGAAAAGGGTTGCAGAGAAAATATAGTATTTTTGGGCCGCTTGTATTATAAGGTGTACTTATTGGTCGTTTCTTTTTACGTAAAGTCTAATAATGATCAAGATTCAGAATAAAAAGAAGTGTGAAGTGTGTTGATAATTATCGTCGTCGTCGTATTGTCAATGTAATAAATAATTGTATTGAAACGTTATAAATGATTTCGTATTAAAAAAAAAAACTAATTCTTTACCTAATTACAGTTAAAGGTGGTACTTAAATCTACTTTTAAAAATTAAATAATTTATCGCTGACAGTGTAGTGTGTTTAAACCCATTTTTAGTTGATTTACTCTCGTGTGAAATGGGTAGGTAAAAATCAACTTGAAACGGATTACAGTTTTTGTTTTCTCGTTAGTTTCGACATTAGTGTTGTTACTTAGACTCTACCGGCAATCGATTATCTCAATTATTAATAAAATAACTTAAAATAAAGTTTTATAGCAAGATCCATACTCAGTGACATTCAATTTATTCGTCTTTGTAAAGATCTTATTCTCCTACTGCCATTCCACTGTCCATCTGATAATCAATGACGTTAGGATAACGATTTTAATGAAAATTTTAGTTCTGTCAGTTCATCAGTTGACTACGTGTAGAATAGACAGAACTAACTCACGGAACTGTATAATTTTCATTACAGTATTATGACGGTTAATATCAACATCGCGTAGCATTTAAGTGAAATAACTGTATAAAACCAGAAAACATATACATCGAAACTTCGTGTAGTGTATCTTAATAAATATATAATATCTATTCTCTGGTTTATAATCTACCATCGCATTTAATTATAGAATTATTACGACAGTTATGTAGTGTGTATTGGTGATACTAATTTAAACCATCAGGCACATCAATTGGATATCGAATCGAAACTTAATTAGATTAACGATTACGAGTTATAAGCATCAACACTATCTGACATTGTCAATGTCAACATACAAGTGTGAAATGACAACAAAACTATAACCTATTTTCTTATAATATTTTCATTTGTATACATTTTTATTTTACTCTTAGTATTTGTACTTGAAGTTTTACGGAGTATATCCGTTTTACTCATTGATCTACCCTACTCTGTTTGTTCTGGGCATAGTTGATTATAATCAATCATAAGTCATCAGACGCGAATTTACTCTGGTTGTCTACTTGGTGAAGGTGGTTCTTGGAATGGAGACACTATTGCAGCGCATGAGTCTGTTTGTGCCGCACCACTACGTGTGGAGGAGACTTCGTCCGCCGCTGCAACTGGTGCCTATAGCCAGAACTAATCTGCTAGCAAAGCCACCCCTAACCAGAGCTGCGCACACCATCAATGAGATACATGTGGCAGGAGTTAACTGACCAAAGCACTGCTGTTTATTCTATGTTTTACACATAATAAAAGTTTTTGTTACTAATTATATATATTATAGATTTAGTAAGATTATAATATAAGTGTTTGTGTATGTTTATATTTCGTTAAATAGTATTAAGGTGTACAATATGTTAAAATGTTTGAACTGTCACATTAAGGTAATGCCTGTAAAGATAGTTTCAGTAGATAAATAAATAAATTCTCATTTTTTTTTTTTTAATGCATAGGATTGATATTTTGGTTATTCTGAATATGGTATTTTCAAGATGGTACAGCATTTACACCAGAATGATGATGTGTTAATTGTTTTTGTAAGAGTCCAATGCAATGTGGAAAGACATTGTTAGCGGTTGTGCTCATGTACTGTACCTAATATTGAGTGTGTGTTATTTATGTTTTGATCCGACACCAAAATTGAAGTAGTACTCATAGTAATAAAATATTTTGTTAAAATCTGATTTTTAATTTCTTGAACCGTTATAAACAGCCTTTATTTCTACTATTTGTTTCTGAACAGTGAACTATTGTACTAAATTCTAAAAGGGGGTCCAAACTACACACTGCTCAGGATTTTTTAGGTTCCTTATTATCATATTTCTCAATATTCCTGTTAGACGCAGGTTAAATATACCACAATCTAGACATGGAACAATTAAACATGCTTTTAATTAATAGATAGATGTTATACAAAGGGTATAACAATATGATAGGTATTACAATTTTTGGAGGATTGTGAGAGAGCACCATACAAAAAAAACCTCTTCAATTCTGCTGGCAAAGCTGTTAAGTCAGTGGGTGCATCCAAAGGAAGTATTTTTTACCTTACACTACAATGTTCTTATAGTATAGTTATTCTGCAATTATAAATTCCCAGTGCAATGCATTAGGTACATAAAAGGCTAGAAGCAACTTATGGGTTTGATTTCTAAAATATTTCCCATTGAATCCCTGTTTGAGTATATTAGATGGCTATAGAAATAAGGTACTTATTTAACATGAGTATGTGTGATTATATTAAGGTTAAAATAAGAAAAATATTCATTTCAAGAGGCTTATTTACTTTCTTATAGGTATAGGAGAATAGATGTTTTATTTCCCAGGTTCATATTCATTCTTTTCAGCATTTACTCCAGAAGGATGCTGTGTTAATTGTTTTTGTAAGAGTTCAAAAGAATGTGCGAAGACATTGTTAGCTGTTGTGCTCATGTACTGTACCTAATATTGAGCATGCGTTATTTATATTTTTATCTGACACCAAAATTGAAGTAGTACTCAGAGTAATAAAATATTTTGCTAAAATCTGATTTTTCATTTCTTGAACCGTTAGAAACAGCCTTTATGTCTACTGTTTGTTTCTGAACGATGAACTATTGTACTAAATTCTAAAAGGGGTCCAAACTACACACTGCTCAGGATTTTTTAGGTTCCTTATTGTCATATTTCTCAATATTCCTGTTAGACATAGGTTAAATATACCACAATTTTGACTTGGAACAATTAAACATGCATTTAATTAATAGATAGATGTTATACAAAGAGTATAACAATATGATAGGTATCACAATTTTTGGAGGATTGTGAGAGAGCTCCATGCAAAAAAACCTCTTAAATTCTGCTGACAAAGCTGTTAAGTCAGTGGGTGTACCCAAAGGAAGTATTTTTTCCTTAAACTACAATGTTCTTAAAGTATAGGTTTTCTGCAATTATAAATTCCCAGAGCAATGCATTAAATAGGCTAGAAGCAACTTATGGGTTTGATTACTAAAACATTTCTCATTGAATCCTTGTTTGATTGTTAGATTGCTATAGAAATAAGGTACTTATTTAACATGAGTATGTGTAAATATTAAGGTTAAAATAAGAAAAATATTCATTTCAAGAGGCTTATTTACTTTCTTATAGGTATAACAGAATATATGTTTTATTTCCCAGGTTCATTTTCATTCTTTTCAGTGGTTGTAAAATTATGGAGGTGCAGCAACAGCAAGTCTTCATTATGTCTTGCGTTATGTATCCCAATCGAGGATATCCCAGAGTACTAAGGTTTAATTCATTTATATACTTCAGGTACTGTTGTTTTTGTTGGAAGTAATCTCAACTCCTTTGTGAGAATACTGGCCGAATCATGGATTGCGTGTTTTTAAATAGTGAATGTCAAAATAACTAGAAGGTTTGTACTGCGTCAAATTGACGTAGTTCACTATAAACCATATTGTTGTAAAGATGTCTAAATTGTAATAGTTATTTCTAGTTATATATATGAACAAAGGATCATATGTAATAAAGGGGTTTAAGTCCTAAATTTTAATCTTTCATTTGTGAGCCCTGCAAGAGACCTGTAAGGTTCAACAGGTTATGGGCCCAGCACGCAGGAACGCGAAGAAAGTAATACGGTTGTAAGATGGAACAATTGAAGATGGAATAAATGAAGGGCGCACAAATGAAGGGCGCACAAATGAAGGGCGAACAAATGAAAGTGATTCAGAGAATGAAGAAATAAGTGAACAAATAAATGAGTGTAGGGAACAAAACACAAGGATACAGTTGGACAACCAAAGGGAAACCAGTATTGGGAGAAATTTTGGAGATACGAGTTGAAGTAGAAGTTGAAATAAATCATGAGATTGATAATGAAGCTGATACAGAGGAGATGCGAGTCAAGAGATTATTGAAGAGAGAGTTAATGAGTGTGAAGAAGAATCTAGTGTACCCAGGAGGAATCCTTATAGAGAGAGGAAGGTTCCTAATAGATTTAATGAGTTTGAGATGGATTTCTTAGCAGAGTGGCGCAGTGGAAGTTATAGATAGGGAGTTTGTTGGAAGTTATAGATAGGGAGTTTGTTGGAAGTTATAGATAGGGAGTTTGTTGGAAGTTATAGATAGGGAGTTTGTTGAAGTTATAGATAGGGAGTTTGTTGAAGTTATAGATAGGGAGTTTGTTGAAGTTATAGATAGGGAGTTTGTTGAAGTTATAGATAGGGAGTTTGTTGAAGTTATAGATAGGGAATGGTTAGAAGCAATAGAGGAGGAAAAGTGTTCGTTAGAGAAGAATGGGACATGGGAATTAGTAGACGAAAAAGAAGCTTACGGAAGAAAATTAGTGACTTGTAAGTTAGGTTAGTTTAAGGGGGTGCACTTAAGTTTTGTGATAATCAAAGATTTTTATTAGGGGAGGAGAAACACTGCGTTAGCACAGTGGAAGCGTGAGCATAATAATATTGGAATAGGTTTGTGAAACATTGGAAAAGGTTTGTGAACTCATTTTTATGCGTTTATAGGTACGATTTATGGGATTATGTATATGTTTTTTAGATTTATGTGGTTGTGTATGATTTGTAGTTTTTCTTTGTTAAGGTTGGTAGAGTGTTTAGTTTTTGTCTTATTGTTGTGAGGTTTAGGGTTAGTTTTGTGTTTGGGTTTGATTGTTTAGAAAGTTTTTGAGAAAATGGTGTGTTGTCCAAAGTGTTAAAAAATTTTTACAGTAAGGTTTTCGAGAATGTAGTTAAGGTGTTTAAAGTGGTTCTGGATGTTTTCTCTCCAAAGGGTTGAGATTAAGGGGGTGTGTTGGAAGTAATCTCAACTCCTTTGTGAGAATACTGGCCGAATCATGGATTGCGTGTTTTTAAATAGTGAATGTCAAAATAACTAGAAGGTTTGTACTGCGTCAAATTGACGTAGTTCACTATAAACCATATTGTTGTAAAGATGTCTAAATTGTAATAGTTATTTCTAGTTATATATATGAACAAAGGATCATATGTAATAAAGGGGTTTAAGTCCTAAATTTTAATCTTTCATTTGTGAGCCCTGCAAGAGACCTGTAAGGTTCAACAGTTTTCATGATGCAGTTCCGCATACACATCCAAGATTTCTGGCATGGCTTTTTCTAGGTTTTGTATAGGCATTTCTCGTATTCTGCGTCTGTTGTGATTTCCTTTGGTAAGTGCGTGATATTATCCTAGATAGGATTTGTAGGAATTGTTGTCTGATATCTTTATTGTTTGGAATAACGCGGGTATCTCTTGACATTCTTGAAAAATCCTCCCGGCACTCGTTAACTACGATTATATGTGGTTTAAAACGAACGAATAAGGTTTTTATTTCATATAATCCTTGCACATTGATGTGCAGCATGAGTAATTTATAATTTTGAGTTTTATTACACATAAACATAAAAATAAGTTTTCTATGGATACTGTATATTATCAAAAAATGATCAAAACAATGTTAATTAAGCTTCTATAATAGTAACTTATTCAAGATGACATTACAACCGTTCAATATTAGTTTTGTTGCTGTCAAATAGCAGGTCATGGTACGAAATTCTATACAAAAAAAAAGGTGAACAGTTTTTGTAAACGTCAACGCAACAGGACTGTTGCAGGCCTGCTAATAAGACGTCATGGTACAGAAAACTAATTTAGGACTGTTTCTGTCCTGCTATAAGAGCTCATGGTAAGGCCCCAGATCATTTGCTTCACTTTCATTCATTTTTTATTTATATAATCCAAGAAATCTTGGTCTATGGTTTATTCAACTTAGCGATTGTCAAACTCAATTTTAGAGATGTCAAATTGCTTTTTAAAATTAGAGAATCTTGTTTGCAGAATAGCTTTTTAGATACACTAAACTAAAAATTAGAAATTTTAGTGATAGTTTAGTTTAGTTGGGTGTACAACAGAATCGGCACCAATGTAAAGCATTTTAACGGTCAATATCATCGACATTCAAACAGAAACTGTAATTAAAACTTTGGCGGGCATGTTATTGAGTTTTATGAAATATTGAATCCATGCATGAGATTGCAATACTAAATCGATACCATAACAGTTACGATCGTGTCTATATAGATCCGTCTATATTTTGTACACTTACACATCCCTACTCAAAGATTACCGCCACCTGTGTACCTATTATTTTTAGGAAATAAAAATCATTTTACTTGGAATTATTATCAGTTTCGCGTAAACATTGCTTTCGTATAGACGTTTGGTGTATTGTGTGATCAATTCGTTTTTTAACGTAGGTAATTTAAAATGCTGATGTATCTGGATGCGAGTGAAGCTCTAGAGCAGGGGTCGGCAAGTAGTTTTAAGTAGGGTCCGGATATTGCTCGAAAATTTTTAAAAGGTCCAGAAAAAAAAAACAACTGATAATAATTAAGTATAGCTATTTATTACCTAAAATTAGTGTGAAAAATTGCATCGGCGGTCTTGAGCCAGGTTTTTAAAGTTTGGTTCTCGTGAAGAACAGCTAATTCGAAGAGTGTCTTCTAAGTGAGCGTCTGTTAATCTCGAACGATATTTGTTTTTCAAAAAATTCATTTTTGAAAAAGATGTTTCGCATATGTATGTCGAGCCAAACATAGTGGCCAAATTGATAGCAAGTTTTTTGCAATTTTGATATTTTTCTGGGACATGTTTGACCCAAAATTCTTCAGTTGACACCTTTTTATATATTTGCAAAGACACATCTTCTTGCAGATCGATTATTTCCATTTGAAGTGATGGCTTTGGCAGATTAAATAACTTGGCAGCCACATCTGTCCATTCGGCTGCTGCATCAACTTCAAAGGGTGACTTAAGAAACAGAGATAGCTTGCCCATCTCTGCAAAGTCTTGGAATCTTGTGGCAAATTCGTTGCTAAGATCGGCCAAAAATTTTGTAAACACTGCAACGTCTTCTTCAGAGTTCTCCTTATTATATTCCAGAATTGTCGGAAAATGAACAAATTCTTGTCTTGCAATATCTTTTTCAAAGATATCCAGCTTACGACGAAAAGCAGACACGCTTTGTATCAGATCACATATTAATTTTCCATTTCCTTGTAACTCTGTGTTGAGCGCATTTAGATATTTCAAAATATCTTTTAGAAAAGCCACAATCAACATATTGTGCTTATTTGTTACGAACTTAAGGTGCTTCTTAGCTGCCTGCGTATCTAAGTTTTGCAAGAAGGAGGCTACTTGTTCTTTTATTGACCAAAAACGTTCAATAACTTGACCCTTACTTAGCCAACGAACATTGTTGTGTTGCAGTAAGTCAGAATACGCTGAATCACATTCAAAAAGAAACTCCTTGAAATGTCGGTGCTGAAGAGCGGAATGAGATCTTATAAAATTTATTAACTTCACCAAGCTGTCCATCACTTCTTTCAGTGTATCGCTAAGTTTTCCACAAAGGGCTGTCTGGTGGATTATGCACTGATATGATATTAAGCCTGAACTTTTATCCCTGATTCTCTTGATGACACCTTTTTCTTTGCCAATCATTGCTGGAGCCCCGTCAGTAGAAAGAGACACAATTTTGTCGTAACTGATGTTAGATTTAGTAATAAATTCATCAATTACCTTGAATAAATCTTCTCCTCGAGTGTTACCTTTTAACGGCAATATTGTTAGCAACTCTTCTCTAAAAGTTTTAGACTCAATGTCAAGAAATCTGACAAAAATTGACATTTGTTCATCATCAGTAATGTCACATGACTCATCAAGTGCTATGGCGTAGCAAGGTGCCTTTTGCAGAAGTTTGAGAAGAGTCATCTTAATATCAGCAGCTAAAATTTCAGTCCTTCGTGTATTGCTTCTTGCTGATAATGGAATACTTTGAATTCCAGTGATAACATCTTTTTTTTCTTCAAAAAGTGTTGTGACTACTGCCAACATACATTCCTTCACTATCTCTGAATCCGAAAATGGTTTTTGATGTTTATTAAGCGTCCAGCACACACGTAACGCTGCTTCTGTGGATTTTTCTTGGTCGCTCATGCAACGAACTAGTAATTTTGTGCTTTTATTGTAAGAACTGAGATGTGCCTGAAGTTTTTCTTTACGAGCCTCACTGCCAGGAGGGAAGTTTTTGTGGAATTGCTGATGTGTTGTTTCATAGTGTCGCTTCAAATTTCCACTTTTAACAATAGCAACAGTTTTATTGCATATAAGGCACACTGGAACTGCTTGAGGTCTATCAGGCAGCGTAAAACAATATTGTTCAGTCCATTCTTCTAAAAACCTCCTATTTTCGCTGTCCACTTTTCGCTTTTTAGGATCCATATCACGCCTAAGTAAAAAAATATTTTTTATTAAACCAACTAAAACGCAAGAAATCACAAAACAAATGAACTGTTGCTCCACGATTTGCGGCGCGACTGACGAGCGACTGAAAGTCTGCTTTCCCCCGCCCTCGCGTCCGGACCCCCGATTTCGATACTTGCTCGCGTTTGTTACAAAACAAAGTCGCAAGCGCGCCACAGTTCGCTAAGTACGCGAAATATGAAATGCTTTCCCTCATATTACCTTAAAAATTATACACTCAATATGCTGATGTTTCGTAGCGAATGGCTAAATCACATTTACATACAATAACTAATTCGCGCACGCTGTTGCTAGTGCATGCCGTCTCGCTCTCGCTCGCGTGTTAACAAAACCCGCTGCCGCTCGCTAGGCAGCGCCGGGCGCCCCTCACGGCTCACGCTCAATTACAAGTGGTCGTCGGAGCTATAAGTACGTATGAAAAGAGCGCGCGCGGCGACTCGGCGGCGCGATGTTTTTGATCGATGTCGATATTGTAAGACAGATTAATTAGATTAGGTATGTACTCAGTTAGATTGGTTCAAAAATATTACGTATTTGTTTATACTTGACATACCTACAATTAACATTATAATATTTGGCGGTCCGAGGTTCAACCTTTCGCGGTCCGCAAACGGACCGCGGTCCGCCTGTTGCTGACCGTTGCTCTAGAGACTATGAGATCCGTTTTGTACCCCGGTCCCGTGTGATTGTGCGTTATAACGTCTGTTCAATCGCGACTACGTAACGCGCAGTGTTATTGAAGCTCATGGTGTGGTCGGTGGTGTAGGGAAACCACGCATCCACGATCTGGATATTGAAAATTAGGTGCTCGAATTATTCAACGAGGACCTGTGACACGAGAGCTAGGCACTAACCATATGCAAGTGTGAAAGGTCATGCATGAGGTCAAGTGAGTTCGTGACCTATCGGCACCGCTACGGTTAAGCGCGTGACCGCGTGACCTGCCTCATCGCCCGCGCCGCCCAGTGTTGCCATGTAAGCTACCTGTTTTTGCGAAATAATATTTATTTTTTAGGGGGTATTTTTTTTAGGTTTAGCCAGGTTTTGTATGCATTAGTAGAATCAGTCATCGACACCGAACAACACCTTCACGGGTCGGACAGGGCTTTCTTAACATACTGTATTAGATGGGCGTTCAAAAGGACGGGTACGGGTCGATACGGGGACGACGGAACATCAAACGACTACAATATGTCAGATTTCTTTATTACATTTTAAACTTTATCTCTAAAGCATTAAGGCTCAAGGTTGATTGGGAATATTTGACAGTTTGCTGCTGTCGACCGTACTTTTCATTTCAAATATGAAGAAAATAAAACTAATTGTTTATTTACAGTTTGTTCTCTGCGACGTATGTCAAACTGACATTTCTGGGGTTTTTTTTTTCCTTGTTCTGGCACTCCACGTTTTGTGTTAGCCAATGACGAGTAAAAGGTAGGGAAAAGGAATAAAGGTAAAAACGGAACGAAAATTTGGATATTTATCTGGAAGATATAAGATCAGTATAAGAAAAAAATATTTACATGTATTACAAAAGAGGATGAGGATATGATTTAGATGGATATTTACAGTTTTATTTTATTTAACGAGATGAATTTAGCTATGCTTTTATATACATTGATGTCGTTAGTGTGAAGTAAGGCAATAATGGAAGTTGGAAAAGGAATATCAAGAGGCAAAAGACTATCAATAAAGGAAGTGCGATCATAAAGAGGACAGGAGAGGATGATATGATTTAGATTACCAACATCTGTGCCACACTCACAAACGGAATCGTCAACAATTCTCAGCCTGGCGAGATGGGCTGGGGAACAAACGTGTCCTAATCTCATGCGCGTCAAAGTTGACGTCTCAATCTTACTGAGTTTTGCTCTTAAGAACCATGGCTTTACAGGAAGTTCTGGTTGAATACGGGCATAATTTTGTCCCTTCGATTTACTGCCAGAGTGCCATTCCTCCTGCCAGGCATTCTTTAAAAAAGATTTTGGTAAAGCCACAAGATCTTGACAGTAGTTTTTGTATGGAAACAAATCACCGCATTGCACTGCATCACTTGCTAATTTATCCGCCACATTATTACCCTGGATGCCACTGTGACTTGGTATCCAAATAAACTGTAAATCAAACCCCTGCAACTGAAGTGTGAATGCTATTTCCCTTATTTTAAAAATAATATCTAATTGCGATTTTTGTTTAAATGGAAATTTGGCAATTGCTTGAAGAGCGCTTAAAGAATCTGTGAAAATTATAGCTTTTTTAAGTTTACACATACGAACATATTCGACAGCCCTAAGTATTCCGAAGCATTCACCCGTATAAACAGAAGTCTCGGGAGGAAATTTAATTTTTTGAACTACATCATATTGTGTATGGTAAACCCCAACACCTACACAGTCAATCGCAGCAGGTTTAGAAGCGTCAGTGTAAATGTAATGGAAATCAATAAACTGCTCAGATATTAATTGGTTAAATTTTAATTGAACACGGGGATCAGATTTACTAACAAAATTATATAATATACTGGGAGAAAAGTGTAAACTGTCATAACTGACGCAAAATAAAGGGAGTTTATTTGAACGGTGTGTGGGGGAACAAAGGGAAATGAACTTCTTATAACTAACAACTAAACAGGGTGGAGATTTGTTGGACCAGTAGCTTGAAGATTCAATTTCAGACAGTAAAACTTGCAGTTTAGGGATGAGAGGATGACAAGAGAACTGTAGAATTCTGAAAAAATACTTGTCTGAGAGAAACTGTCTCCTAAGATGTAACGGGGCTTCGCCGCACTCCACTTGGAGTGCATTCACTGGACTAGACTTCATTGCACCCGAAATAATACGTAGCGCTTTAGATTGTATTATGTCTAATTTTTTGAAGGCCTTGACACTACCAGGTTCTACAATAAATAAACCGTAGTCTAAAAGGCTTCTAATAATTGCATTGTAAATCAACTTTAAGGAAGAAGGATGTGCACCCCACCAAACACCTGAGAGGCACCTCAACATATTTAGGTATTTTTCACATTTATTGGCTATATAATCGCAATGTGGGATACTACTCAGTTTGGAGTCTAAAATAACTCCCAGGTATTTAAAGTTGTCTTTAATAGGGATTGGGACGTCTTTATAAGTAAGATTTACTTGAGGAATATTTCTTTTGCGGGTAAATACAACAGTTGCGCATTTAGATATGGATAATTCCAAACCATTCACATGTAACCATGACGATAATGACGATAAAGCAGAAGTAACAACAGAGCAAGCTTGTTCTATGGAATTACTTGAACAATAAAACAGTAGATCATCGGCATACTGCAGTATCTTTACTTCATTGCTTATGGATAAATCTAAATCAAATGTGTAAATGTTATATAAGAGGGGACTGAGCACAGATCCCTGCGGGAGGCCTCTCCATACCTTGCGAGATAAGTGATGATCTTCAAATGGCATATATAATGTACGGTCTGTTAATATGTTAATTATAAAGTTAGAAAGATTGTGTGGTACTTTTAAAACATCTAATTTGTTTTTTAATACGGAAAGTAACACGTTATCGTAGGCCGCATTTATATCTAAGAAAACTGCAACTGTAGACTGATTTTTGGAAAATGAGGAACGGATATCGGTGGTTAAAATACTTACACAGTCAGTGGTACTTTTCCCTTTTCTAAAACCGTATTGCGAACTGCTCAGTAGGCCTTCGCTTTCAATGTACCATTCTAGACGGTTTTTTATTAAATGTTCTGCTAATTTAATTAACACTGAAGATAGTGTTGGAAGTAATCTCAACTCCTTTGTGAGAATACTGGCCGAATCATGGATTGCGTGTTTTTTAAATAGTGAATGTCAAAATAACTAGAAGGTTAGTACTGCGTCAAATTGACGTAGTTCACTATAAAACATATTGTTGTAAAGATGTCTAAATTGTAATAGTTATTTCTAGTAATATATGTGAATAAAGGAATATATGTAATAAAGGGGTTTGAGTCCTAAATTTTATCTTTCATTTGTGAGCCCTGCAAGAGACCTGTAAGGTTCAACAGGTTATGGGCCCAGCACCCAGCAACGCGAAGAAAAATTTTTGAAATGGAACGAAGACGATTTATTTAAATAAAAAATGGATAAACCAGTGAAGCCGGTACTATCTAAGGATGGCAACTATAATTCCTGACTAGTAAGTGGGTTTTTGCGAAAAAGGCAGATGGAAGGTACAAAGCCAGATTAGTAGCAAGGGGCTTCGAGCAGAAATATAAGATCATTCTTGGAAAACATTCGACAGTCGGGAACAATTGAAGATGGAATAAATGAAGGGCGAACAAATGAAAGTGATTCAGAGAATGAAGAAATAAGTGAACAAATAAATGAGTGTAGACAACAAAACACAAGGATACAGTTGGACAACCAAAGGGAAACCAGTATTGGGAGAAATTTTTGGAGATAGAGTTGAAGTAGAAGTTGAAATAAATCATGAGATTGATAATGAAGCTGATACAGAGGAGATGCGAGTCAAGAGATTATTGAAGAGAGAGTTAATGAGTGTGAAGAAGAATCTAGTGTACCCAGGAGGAATCCTTATAGAGAGAGGAAGGTTCCTAATAGATTTAATGAGTTTGAGATGGATTTCTTAGCAGAGTGGCGCAGTTGGAAGTTATAGATAGGGAGTTTGTTGAAGTTATAGATAGGGAGTTTGTTGAAGTTATAGATAGGGAGTTTGTTGAAGTTATAGATAGGGAGTTTGTTGAAGTTATAGATAGGGAGTTTGTTGAAGTTATAGATAGGGAGTTTGTTGAAGTTATAGATAGGGAGTTTGTTGAAGTTATAGATAGGGAGTTTGTTGAAGTTATAGATAGGGAGTTTGTTGAAGTTATAGATAGGGAATGGTTAGAAGCAATAGAGGAGGAAAAGTGTTCGTTAGAGAAGAATGGGACATGGGAATTAGTAGACGAAAAAGAAGCTTACGGAAGAAAATTAGTGACTTGTAAGTTAGGTTAGTTTAAGGGGGTGCACTTAAGTTTTGTGATAATCAAAGATTTTTATTAGGGGAGGAGAAACACTGTGTTAGCACAGTGGAAGCGTGAGCATAATAATATTGGAATAGGTTTGTGAAACATTGGAAAAGGTTTGTGAACTCTTTTTTTATGCGTTTATAGGTACGATTTATGGGATTATGTATATGTTTTTTAGATTTATGTGGTTGTGTATGATTTGTAGTGTTTCTTTGTTAAGGTTGGTAGAGTGTTTAGTTTTTGTCTTATTGTTGTGAGGTTTAGGGTTAGTTTTATGTTTGGGTTTGGTTGTTTAGAAAGTTTTTGAGAAAATGGTGTGTTGTCCAAAGTGTTAAAAAAAATTTAATGTATTTAAGATGTTTAAAGTGGTTCTGGATGTTTTCTCTCCAAAGGGTTGAGATTAAGGGGGTGTGTTGGAAGTAATCTCAACTCCTTTGTGAGAATACTGGCCGAATCATGGATTGCGTGTTTTTAAATAGTGAATGTCAAAATAACTAGAAGGTTAGTACTGCGTCAAATTGACGTAGTTCACTATAAACCATATAGTCGTAAAGATGTCTAAATTGTAATAGTTATTTCTAGTAATATATATGAACAAAGGAAGATATGTAATAAAGGGGTTTAAGTCCTAACTTTCATCTTTCATTTGTGAGCCCTGCAAGAGACCTGTAAGGTTCAACAGATAGAACTATAGGTCGGTAAGAAGAAACGTCCGAAGGTTTTTTATTCGGTTTTAAAAATGGCAACACCATTTGACATTTCCATTCGGATGGAATGTTTCCCGTTTTCATTATAGAATGATAAGTTTTAAATAATAATTAAGAATATTATCACTTATATTGGCAAAAAACGAGTATGGAATGCCATCAAGACCTGGAGCAGAATCTACTGTATTTAGTACTACGCCTTTTAGCTCATTTAAGGTGAATGAGAGATGCAGAGTTATAGGAGAATCGGCCGTAACAGATTCACATGATGTTATGTTAATACCTTGAGGAACCCACGGTGGAGCAAGTTTATCTAGGAATTCAGCAGCTAGGGAATTGGGAATAGGAGGAGATGGGTGTGTAAAAGCAGACCTATATCTACGTATGTTTTGCCAGACTATAGTCGGGTGAGTATTGGGAGATATTGTTGTGCAGAAACTCTGCCAACCTGCATATTTTTTCTTTTTCAAAAGTTTCTTAGTTTCTGTATTAATAGTGATTAGGGCATCAAAGTTAGCATCGGACATGTTAAGATTATAATTGAATTCTGCTTCTTTACGTTTTTTAATAGCATCTGTACACTCAGAATCCCACC